>JAREYC010000006.1:41695000-42895000 GCA_030015325.1 Cryptoblepharus egeriae
CAGTTAAACAGATAATTCAAGCTGGAGTGACCATCATGACAGGGTAAATGATTTACAGTATGTACAACTCCTTCCTCGTTGACATGCTTTGTGGAAGATATATAGATTTCCCAGTGTAAATAAGCTTTCTTAGGCCACCAAAGAATGAGATTTGACTTGACAGTTATCAACTAGCAATTAGCAGCTGTCACATATTTCCCTGCTTTATCCTTTCAACTGGGTGAACTGGTAGTATAGAAGAAAAAGTTTTTACTGCCACCACCCAAAGCTAGAGAGCCTAGACAGAAGGAAGGAAGGAAGGAAGGAGTCACATACTACCTGAATTGTTTCAGATTTCAGCTGATCTCTACAATGTGGTGTGTACCGCATCTCATCATGTGAGAGTGCATTCACAAAACAGGCTGACCTGAAAAACTAACATAAGGATTGCTGTAACCTTAGATTCCCAGGCAGGTCGATTCGACCTGCATTTTTAATTTATGCAAATTAGGCTATTTTTAGATGGGAATTTAATTAAAACATCTAAACAAAGCAAGAAATACAGGGCTTAAGTATATAGGAACTTTGACAAAGAAGATCATGTATAGAAGAAATAATTGATTCCTACATGTCTACAATATCTTTTGAAGAAGCCTTGACAAGAAATATATAGAATAGTTGAACCATATCAAAGGTTCTTAAACTTTTAGCAGAGACCCACTTTTTAGAATGAGAATACAACAGGAACCACAGGAAGTAATGTCATGACCAGAAGTGACATTATCAAGCGGGAACCTTTAACAATCCTAGGCTGCAATTGCAATGCTACCCACATTTACCCCGTGAGTGTGTGTGTGTGTGTATATAATGTCACTGACTGACTCATCACCGCCCTGTCAAAACCGGTGGGCCTAGAAGCGTGAATTTTGGGGTGGGTGTTCCTTCCGTGACTGAGGGGTGCACTAAGAACCGGTTTTCCGAAATTCCAACGGGAAGGGGGTGAAAAGGGGCGCAACGCGTTTTCCTCCCTATACTTTGCACTGAAAATTGCTGACTCAGCAACATTCCTCCCCAACTGCTGGGCCTGAAGCATGGAATTCTGGGAGGGATCCTTCTGTCACCTGAACACCCACCAAGAACCCCTGTGGAGAAATTTAACCCTTCAGGGGCTGAAAGGGGGCAACGTGTTTTTGTCCTATACTTAACATGGGAGACTGAATAACATCCAGCCAATTTGGTGCTCAGACCCTAGTGCACTGGGGGATGTTGTTCGGAGGAAGAGGTTGCGCTGGCGAGGATGCTGTGCATGAGGGGAAATTGCGTATGTAGGAAAGTTGCGCATGTAGGAAAGTGGCATATGGGAGGAAAATTGCGCATGAGAGGAAGTTGCGCATGGAGGAAAGTTGCACATGGGGAAAGTTGCGCACGGGGGAAAGTTGCGCACGGGGGAAAGTTGCACACGGGGGAAAGTTGTACATATGGAAAGTTGCGCATGGGGGAAGTTGCACATGGGGGGATGATACACATGGAGGAAAGTTGCGCACGGGGAAAGTTGCGCATGGAGGGGAGTTGCGCACGGGGGAAGTTGCGCATGGAGGGAAGTTGTGCATGGGGGGAAGTTGCGCCTGAGGGAAGTTGCGCATGGGGAAAATTGTGTATGGGGAAAGTTGCGCATGGAAGGAAAGTTGCGCATAGGAGGAAGTTGCGCATGGGAGAAGTTGCACATGGAGAAGTTGCACATGGGGAAAGTTGTGCATGGGGAAAGTTGTGCATGGGGGTTGATGCGCTTGGGGGAAGTTGCGCATGGGGGAAGTTGCGCATGGGGTAACTTGTGCATGCAGTGTTGATGCGCATGGGTGAAGTTGCGCATGGGGGGGTTGATGTGTATGGGGGAAGTTGTGCATGGGGGTTGTTACGCCTGGGGGAAAGTTATCCATGGGGGGTTGATCCATATGGGGGGATGGCATACAGGGGAATTTTACTCCCGCAATGCGGGTACGCCTTTCGCTAGTATATATATAATTGAAAAGTCACTTACTGACTCACTCACTGACTCACCCATTCATCAATGCCTGGTCAAAACTGCTGAGTCCAGAAGCATGAAATTTGGGGTGGGTGTTCCTTCTGTGATGGAGGGAGTCACTAGGAACCAGTTTTCAGAAATTCCAACCAGAAGAGGGTGAAATGGGGCAAAACACATTTTCCTCCCTATACTTTGCATTGAAGAATCCCTGACTGAGGAATGTTCACCCTTGGACCTAGTAGCATGAAACTCGGGGAGGGTATTCCTTCTGTCACATGAACACGAAGAACCAAAGAAGAACCAAAGTGCAGAAATTTAACCCTGAAGGGGCTGAAAAGGGGGCAACGTGTTTTTGTCCTATACTTAACATGGAAGACTAACCAGCATTCAGCCAATTTAGTGCTTGGTGCCTGGTGCAATGGGGGGGGTGGCTGTTGTTCGGAAGGAGGAGTTGCACTAGGGAGGATGCTGCGCATGGGGGTGTTGCACATGGGGATTTGATGTGCATGGGTAAATGATGCGCATAGGGGTTGATGCGCATGGTGAGATGTTGCGCATGGGGGATGATGCACATGGGGGTTGATGGGCATGGGGGAATGATGGGCATGGAGGAGATGATGCGCATTGAAGGTTGATGTGCATGGGGCGTTGATGCACATGGAGGGAAGATGCTCAGTGTACAGGGGAATTTTACTCCCACAAAGCGGGTACGTTTTCGCTAGTTTACTATAACTGTTAAAAGCTTATACACAGTAAGACTGTTAAAAATACAAATATGTAACCCAAAATGGAGTCACATACTATAGTAGCATAGTCTAATATATTAAAAATTAAAATGTTTAAATGAATGGTAACCCACCTGAAATTGGACCATGACCCATCTAGTGGGTTCTAACACATAGTTTGAGAAGTACTTGTATACATTGCGCACAATGTATTATGTTCTTGAGTAATCTAAATAATATTAATCATAGACATTATCAGGTAAATTTTTTCAGCTAAGGACAGTAAATAATAGAAGCTGGATCACTAACTTTCCATGCCTGAGCACAATCCTATTCATATCTACTCAAAAGTAAGCCCCATTGTATTCAAGGGTGTTACTCCCAGAAAAGTGTGCTTAGTATTGCAGCCTTATACAGTATATCTGTAGTATTCAGGCAATTTAGCCTAGAATCACTTTCAAACTTAAAAAATCTGTGGGGGGCTACCTGTCAAACTTAACTGGATGTTTGTAGCTCTGTTTGTAGTCCCATCATGTTTTCTCCCAGGAAAGACCAGTGCCAGATTCCAAGATGGTGAATCCCACCCTCTGCAACCCCCCGACCCAAGGTTGTGACCTACTAAGGGGGTCTGCAACCCCCCCGACCCGAGGTTGTGACCCACTAAGGGGATCCCAACACCCACTTTGAGTACCACTGCTGTATATCGTTTGTTCATTTAAATATCAATATTTGAGGAATTGTTTATCATATTTTTTCAAATAGCATTTAAAAAATGTTTGTAATCTTTGTGATGTAGGAACACAAAGATATCTGCTACTAGCTCAGAGATGAGATTATTTGCATAACTTTATTACAGAATGTTTACACCACCTAGCAATAAATAGCTGACACCTATTTCACAGCTTCCTCCTTCTAACTGGATAAACTGGGAATATATAAGAAAAAGATAGTTCTTGCTGCCACCACTCAAATGTTGAGAGCCTAGAAGTTCTGGAGAAACCTCCATTACAAGTGAAAAGGGAATCTAAAAATTCAAGAAGTTGAATTTAAAAATTCAACAAGTATGGATCCTGGTGACCAGTTCACTCACAAGAGAATTTAGATAAGGCAGGTAAAATAATAACATACTGCATAAGAATTAATTTAAAGGCTGTAAAATATTGATGGGTTATGATAAAGTTTTAAAGGCACAAAACAAGCCACTAATATTTTAACACTGAGGTAGGGGCAAGCAAAGTTTGACAAGGTAGTAAAAATGCAAGTGATAAGAAAAATTCAACTCTGGTTTCTTTCTCTACCCTGTTTACTTATTTTGTTTCAAATTCTTGATTTTTATATCCATTCTTTAGCAGGATGGACAGGTGAGACTTCATGGAACATCATATGCTCTTGATATTGATCCTGAGCAAATGCCCAAGGCTATGCCCAAATGTCTTACGTGTTTTATTCCCTATGGCACTGGATACTGGGGGGGGATAACTGAGCCACTTTAATTTCCCACTCATGGGAACTGTGGGTTTCACAGTTGAATCAGCATGTTGGATGACATACTTAAAGTTCTGTAGTGATAGAAGAGTACAAAAGTAGTCAAAAATAGGAATAAATAAGGGATTTTCACAACCATTTTATTTCATATAAATTCAAGTTCATATTGAATTCAGATTGCAATCCCTTTAAAGTAAGCTCTCTTTTTCACATGACAAAACGTGCACAATGTAGCAAATACCTGGGGAAATAGAAATCCCAGAACATCAGCTAACAAGTTGTTGGGTTTTAATTTTGTTCAGTTCCACGCCTCCCAAGAGTTCTATGTTTTATTTAATCAAAGATCATCTAGAAAATAACTTTTAACAACATGCTGTATTTTAGACACTATTATCAAAGCCACAGAGGATTTTCAGAAAGTAGGCTATAAAATGTCATAATGAAATCTACCAGTTGTAGCTTCAAATGCTACAACATAATCTGGGTCACAGAAAATTTGGAACATAATCCATCAAAAGATCATGATCCACTGCTAGTGTCATTATGTAAGACATTTTCCAAGGCACATTGAAAGACAGCTTCATGTTGCAGAAGTCCATGCTGGGAGTTGCATGGATAGGTCTGACCTACCTGAAAAAGGAGAAAAATTTGCTTATTAACTGAATATGAAATCAAACACTACTGGCAAAAATTCTATTCCCTTCAAAAGCAATGCTAACTTCCAGAGCTACTTTCAGGCACACTTGATACTACCTGTCCTGGGCTTGATCCTGTCCTTGCCACCACCCTTCCCACCCAGTTTTATCCCTCCCTGTTCTCTTTCTGTCCTCCCGCCCCAGGGTGACCAGATATCATAACCGCAAAAGAGAAGGCCAATGTAGGACTCCCAAAATTTAGGACACACAAGAAGAAAGGTAGGGAATGAAAAAATAATAGCGAAAAACACTCATATATATATATATATATATATATATATATATATATATACACACACACACACACACACACACACACACACACACATATATACATATATATATATATATAGCTTTTGTGTGGTTAATTTAAACACTACATTTTAAAATTTAAACTTACATATAATTTATTAATTACAAGAAGGCTACATGATGCCTGCTCACAAAGAGAATGAATTTTTCTAGGATAGAGGGCTAAAAAAAATCATATGATCACCCTGCCCCACTCCTCACTTCTCCAGCTGACTTACCTGATCAGGTGAATACTGAGAAATATGGATTGGACAGGAAGGCTTAGGCTTCCCACTGGCATGGTTTGCTATGTGCAATCCTAAGCATGTCTACTTAGAAGCAAGTGCCACTGTGTTAAATAATATTTACTCCCAGGAAAGTGAGGTTAGGACTTTTTGTTGAAAAGAGGTATATACATACGGTTGATTGATTGATTGTAGCCTGTTGTTTTGGAGCAACAATCAAAACTTGTGAAGAAGAGAGACTGATGATGGTTTTCTTGTAGTACAAGGTACAAAGTTAGGTTGTTCTTTAAAGACAGCAACACAACAGTTACAAATCCTTAATGTATGAAATGAAGGGTCCACTTTACTGGACTATGCTAACCCTTGCATAGTTTGTGTGAATGTGACAGGAGCAAAACAAATGTATTTTCCTAAGTTGTTTGTGTCAATCATGGGTAATAGCAATGGAAACTTGAAAACGATAATCATTTGGATTCTGGGGTGTTTCCACAAGGATAATCTTGTGGAAAATGACATTTGGAATTTTTTTTTTTTTGAGACAGTGTATGAGAATGAGAGTGAATAAAATGGAAGTAGTGTTCTGCTAACCAAACTCACAAAAAATACAAGAAACCAAGAACTGCTAAAAGCATACTTGAAGGCATTCAGATGACATTTTCATTTTGATCACAGATGAGGATTTAAATACCATGAAAATACTATAAAATACCATGCAGTTTTATATTATCAGAGGGATTTCTTATTGAAAATAGCTTATCAAAATAATTAAAAATCTGAGATATACTTCTTGTTTAATTCTGTAAGAAGCTTCAAGGAATGAGTTTTGAATTTCAGCTGCTGCACAAATTATTCACCGCCAGGGATGCTACCAAACATAATAACTTCATGACAAATTGGGGAAGTGCTGTAACTGAAAATGCATGAGGTCCACACCATCCGTGGGCTTACCTGTCCAGACAACTCTTGAATCCGTTAGTAATGGTGGCGATAGTGCCACAGTCACTTCAGTAGAGATGCTATAGCAGCATCTGCATACTGATGGTAACTTGATTGATAACTCATAAAAGTTTACTGCACAGTTTTTATATTAATAATGCTGAGTTCATGCTTGGTATGTAAAGGTAAAGGCAATCCCTATTACATGGCAGAAGAGCCAGTGTTGTCCAAAGATGTTTCTGTGATCATGTGGCTGGCATAACTAAATGCCAAAGCGCATGGAACGCTGTTACCTTCCCACAAAGTAATGCCTATTTATTACCTTTACATGCTTTCTGTGGGCTGTGGTAACGCAAGTGGCTAAGACACTGTGCCTGTTAACCAGCAGATCCAGCGACACCAGCAGGATCCAATCATATTGGCTCTGCCTTTCCATTGGACTAATTCAGTGGTGTGGAGAGGGGGGATTTGCTGCTTGGGTAACAGCTTATCCTCCATAACAATCCAACCCAGGCTTTCGTGCTTTGCATGCAGCGTATTCAGCGCCGAGCACAATACCATAGTCTTCCAAGACTGACGGAGGCCTGCTTTTTTTATGCTTTCAGTGATAGGTTGGCAGGAGCTGGGCAATAACAGGAGCTCACTCTGTCTGTGCTACTCAGATCTCGAACTGCTGACCTACTGACCTTCAAGTGGACAAGAATAGGGTCTTTAACCACTGATCTATCATATCCCTATAAATGGGTGGAAGTTGCACTCGCAATTATATGCACTTAGTTGTCAATTGTGATTGGCTACATGATAAGGTCAATCATGAAGGAAGTAGGCCAAGGCATGTTCCAGAAGGCAAAGTTAAATCAATGACATTCATGCACAGTCGAAGCATGTGCTTACAACTTACAATTTGCCAGTCATGTATCCAATTCCCAGTCAAATGTATTTAGCACTTGTGTCAGGGTAATGATTTCAGAACCAGCCCATTCATGAAGATGACTGTTGGAGGTAGATTGGTGGGAATATTTGTCACCAACTGTGCCCTCTTTCTAGATTTAAAAAGGAGCAGAACAGAGCAGGAAAGGAAGTGGAGAGATGCATAGTGGAAGAAAGTGGTTGTTGCAGCCTTCCAAATAGTTGTGAGAATAGGGCTTACACTCAGAATGGTAATATAGTTCTAGGTTGCACGCTTGTAATGAGGGCCTTTGTTTAGAACCAGAGTAGCCAACCTGTTGCACACAGGCACTCTCTCATATATTTTTGAAAAACAAATAATAAATACAGCATCATAGTAGTTTATGGTTTGATTTACTTGTTTGCAGAATTAACATACTTTATTTGGACCTTGAAATGAGTCCTAACGGGTGGGGCTAAGACCACAATCTTAACCATATCTACTCAAAAGTAAGCCCCATGGTGTTCAATGCATCTTACTCCTAGGAAAGTGTCTTTAGGATTGCAACCTAAAAGTCTATATGCAGATCATCTTTCTGGCCTCATCAACACTTGGACAGGTATCTCTTTCATGTGTCGAATAGGCAACAGCATTCCAGTATTTCTTCCTCTGTACTTTTGGACATTTGGATTATGAAGCTCTATTTACCCTTGAACTTTGGTGGTAATTGCAAAAAGTACCATTAAGGCAGAATGGTGTGTTCAAGAATCTATATATAAATTGTGGCACATGGTGTGCTACTGGTTGGCCATCCCTTATATAGGCAGTACAACCCTCCCCATGCCCTCATGTTGGTAAGCATTAGACTATCTGCTCTGGCCAGCCCTGCTCTTGGATGCAGCGCTAGTGGGCTGACAAAGGCCACTGTCAACTGGTGGATGGCAGGAAGGAGGTGTTCCTGGGCTAGGGGTTCAGGCATGGATCGGCAGTGGCCTCCTCTACCTTCTCCATCAGTCTTCCCTTACCCCATGTTCAGGGCATGCAGCCTGGTTGTGCTGGTGCAAGTTAGGACTGGCCTGTGAGTGATTCATGGTTAAAGGAGGTATGATTTCTCAACACATTTAAATGATAATTATTTCTCAGCAAGGATAGAAACATTTGAGTAAAGGAAGATAATTCCAAGTAAACTGTAGTACAAGGAAGAGAGAGATGAGTTGCGACAAAAAGTCATGAGCCCAAGTATGTTAGAAATATGCACAACTCCTACTTCCCGTTTTTCATATTTTAATGTTTCAAAACAAAATACTCCTGTTATATCCAATCATTGATAACTTAGGAAATATGGAGTGTGCCTTTCATTGTGCAAGCTGACACATAAATTAATCAAGACACAGGATTTAAACAGACTAAACTACCAGCCATTTCACTGAGGACCTAAGGCTGGTCTTAGGGCTTGTGATCATATTACGTAGAATAAAAAAGCATGATCCATGAGGATTACAATTACACTCTAATGGGACAACTAAGAATAATGATTACTTCTCTTCATGTTCCGGATGAGATAATAAGTTGTAAATTGCAAATTAATGGATTATATTTATGTTTCACCTTGAACTTTTTCCAGTTGGAATATTGCTCCAAATCAAATAGTGAAAGTTTTAGAAGTTCTGGAAAGCAATTTAAGTAAGGGATTTTAGGTGCTTTGCAGTAGTATTTAGTTGAAATGAGCAAATAGGAAAGGAATGAAATTAAGAGATTTAAGAGAAAAAATGCAGTCCAAAAATAAAAACCAAGCCTTGTTCTTGCATCAGAATTATTAGATCTTGCAATTTGCATATACAAATAATTCAGCAACATTCACTGGCATTATAAATACAGGAAGATCAAATTATAAATGTAATAAAGGAAAATATCACTGTATAATACATACATATATTATAAAGATCTTGACATAAATTAAACACAGTTTTGCATATACAGGAAAAGGTTCAGTAGCAATACATTAAAAATGATGCTGCCTAACAAAAACATTTTAAAATGTTGGAAACAAAGGTGTTCAGATTCTTCTAAAAACCAATTCATAAAAGTCCTTTTAAAACATTAACCAATACAGTAGGCATTCTTCTTTTGGGCTTGATTACTTCAAGCAATTATGTATATACTTTAACAAAGTAGATTTCAAACTTGTTACCATTGAAAACTCTTTCCACAATATTTGTCTGCCAGGAAACTGTAGTGCCTTGCAGAGGATTCTGGTGTGTGTTCTGGGGCTCACTTGTGCATGTTTAGTCAAACCCACTGTGTTCAATGGGATTAACTTCTAGGCAAGCAGCTCAGCCTGTGAGGTGTGCCTGCTTAGGCCTATTTACCTGTCCTTCATGCAAAGTGAGAGTCTACTAAGAACCAAACTACAGAGCAGGCAGTGCAATTCCTGAAACATACATGACTAAGATATCCCACACATTTTCATATACTCTTCCCTACAGATAATCTTCCTCACCCCACTCATTCCTACAACACATACACTTATACACTCTCACATGTCAAGGACAAGACCAAGACACATACTTAATCTTCCACACATACTAACACAAATAGGGAATACCAAGTCTGAGCAACTGGGCTGGGCGCTCCCTAAGACCCTATTGCTCCTCTCAGATGTCGTCTTTTCTGCCTACCCTCCACACAGTTGGCTTTTGATGGGTGAGTTTGGAACTGCTGTAGAGCTCAAGGAAGCCTACCTGTCTGTACTCCCCAAGTGCCACAACAAGGACTATCAGCAATCCAACTAATCTTAGTCTGCACAGCAGCCAGCCATAGTTTCTACTCACACACAAACAATTCAATTTGCAGCAATTTAGAGGAATCCACTGGTGAGCCATAGCATTAGTAGGCCTAGAGATGCTTGAATTTCTGACATCAGACTTGCATAGAATATTATAACGCTACCTCTGTTTCTGCATATTATTGACATTCTCCTTCAATGATAGGCATTTTCACGTTCTGTCATCTTCTAACTATGACACTTGTTAGTCTTCATGTTGCTGAACCCTTGATAGATTGCTGTGGAACTGAAGATTTCTTGGAACATAGTTTGAAAAACTCTGCTGTAGTACCACTACTTGTGCACTGGTTCCAAGTTAAGCAGATACTTAAGAGCTTTAGCAATCAATGTCCACCGTTACACAAGACAATAAATTGAGTCACATAGTGACTAATTATGCAGACCAGAATATATGAGTTCTGATCATTATTTGGCATTTATTAATGCAATCCCATGCAATGTAAAAATTTTAAGTGAGAACACTCTTAAGTTTGTTACACTGCTATATGAAGTATAGCAGATTTATTTGACTAAAAACCTGAACTGAAAAACAAGCTTTCTAGGGTTGCAGCCCATAAATTATACACTCTAGGTATCTTGACATTTAAAACCAAATTGGCTGGATTCAGAATAATATTTTCCATATGCACAACAACTATTGCAGTTGTCACATGGTAGAATCTAATAGAACCAAACAGCTTGAAAGGGAATCAGCACTGTTGAAATAAATAAATGTTGTGCTTATGCCACATCAGAAAACAAAAATACACTAAACCAGCAACTGCAAGAGCTATTCTGATCTTTTGCTCCAGATTTGTCACCACTAATTTTAGTGTGACAAAAATGATCTAAACAAAGTTCATCAGTTTGCAGACTAGTATCATAATTAAAATTAAAAACCCCACTGCATACATGGATCTTGTTATTTAAACTTCTGGGCCAGGGTTTAATTTTAGCTATGACTTTGGTGGAATAATCATCCCATTAAGAGATTTTATGAATGCTAATTTCTAATAATTATTTCCGACTACCAGAGGAGGGCTATTTTTTAGAATTGAAAATTCTAATGTTTCTGCATGGACAATATTAAAATAAAAAGGTTATGCTTTTCTTAAATAAATCTCTTAGCTTTCATTGCTGCTTGGGCATAAAGGAAGACTAGCAAACATTACATTGTATTGAGACAAGAAATTCCAGTGCCATTGACACAATGACAACCATGAAACAGTTGTCAGTAAGTAACAGTTACGTACTGAAGGTCTGAGTTTACTGAGAAAGGGAAATTGTAAAGTGGGAGATATTGGAGATTCTACCAATTTGACTGGATCCTGTCAAATGGGAATGGGGGATGAGGATCCTGTGTTTACATGACAAGGGACTAGGTAGATAATGAAAAAGGATCACTTGGGCAGGAACCAAGATGAGGACATATATTTCACAAAGTATCAAAAGTGC
Source organism: Cryptoblepharus egeriae (assembly GCA_030015325.1). Lineage (NCBI taxonomy): Eukaryota > Metazoa > Chordata > Lepidosauria > Squamata > Scincidae > Cryptoblepharus > Cryptoblepharus egeriae. Next base: position 41,706,548 of record JAREYC010000006.1, read on the forward strand.
CTGAGGTCATTTCTAGTTTCTCATGGTCATAAATCCAAGCCAGTTTATTCTTTCTGCAGCACTAGCACAGGATGTACTGTGACACCACAGCAATAATATAAATGATCATTTAACCATTCCAAACCACTTCTTTTTAAACAGCAGCATCCCATATACTACATTAAAAGATGTTGTGACTGTGTTAAGGCTGCCAAAAAGCAGCTGCCAACATCGTGCAAGTTGAAAAGAAACCAGAAACCCCCAGCGATCTCATCAAATCCATATTCCTGTGACAAATTTTACAGTTTATGGTATCACAGCAAATAAACTGTTCACTCTTTCCAGGTTATACAGAAAGGAAAGTGCCTTATACTCAGGCAGACCACTGGCCCATCCAACTCAATACTATATAAACTGATCACAGAAACTCTCTAGGGTTTCAGGCCTGGGTCTTTCCCAGCACTACCTAGAAATGTTATGGTAAAATCTGGGACCTTCTTAATATAACACATACTTCCACTGTTAAGCTACAGTCCCTTTCCTCAACAGATTCTAAGATAGAAAGCTTATTTGACATTCAACTCTTAACCAAATAATGATGTTTGCTTTGGGGGGTTAGAGAACCTAACATCAATCACCTCTTACAATAAATTCTATTAAGTGCATAACAACTATACATACACATTTAAAGAAGTTCATTACTGGGAAGACGTAAGCAATAAATGGCAGTGCTTTAAAATTAGTGTGCTTATAGACTTCTAACCTGAACTGTTTTCAGTTCAATTAAATAAGTAGAGGCTCAGCTGTGCAAATGTTGTTATTCTCTATATGATTATCCATTTTGAATTTCTTCCAGCCACTGTATTAAAGTAAACATGAAGTCAAAACAGTGCGGGAACTGAAGTGACCAGGTTAAAGTCTACATCATTTTCAATAAGGCATTTAAACTGTATTCAGAAGTCAACCAATTGTACAAGCCAGAACTATTGCATATTAGATATTTATATAAATTTTTATATATTAAATATTTTTTTGTATTTGTGCTCTTTCATATATGCCTTCTAAAAGATGGGAAAATAGTTAAAAATTGTTCTGTGCATTTTATGGTTTGTCTCCCAAGCCTTTTCTGTATAGAATGTGATACTGCATTTTTTGTAATAATAAACATTTTAAGGATTTATTTTCTTTTGTTGATATCGCAGTATAGAGTTACATCAAAACTTGCATGAATGACATGAAGCTTCACAAAGGATTTTCCCTGATCTTTTTTCATATTGGCTTTTTGTGCCCCCTAAATATGACTCCTAAGGGCAGCAGGGCACTCAAGAAAGGTATGGGATGTATAGGTGCTGCAATGGGAAGAGGAAATCCGCCCAAATTGAGAAAAAGGCACGTTAGAAAAAATGGACAGATCTTTGGGGTTGTTTTATATGTTATTGAACTCATACAATTCCAAAAGGCAATCCACTATGCAATATCCTTCAAAAAGAAGGGTGCTCTTTCAGTGTGTGACCGATTGCCCGCAAACAGGTGAATTAAAAATTCCATGAGTGCCACTACAAACATGTGAATTCTCCACCGATTTCAATATTGGGTGGGGATACCACTGTGCATGCATTTTCCAATATGGGGGTAAACCAAAGGTTCATGTCGGAGGTACTTGTGCACTTTGGAGCAACTGGATCATGTGAGAACAAAATCCAGGATATCTGTACAATGTAATGCCACTAAAATTAAGGGTGCTTATATGTTTGCTTGACTGAATGCTAATGTCCAGGCTTTGTATCTATCATAACAGGAAAAAAATCTCTTATCATTCAAAATGCAAAACAGATTCAAAATACAGATAAATTCACTTAAATTAATTATATTACTTTGTGTTAAATGTTTTATAATTCTATTTAAATAAAAGATAAGACAGTTTTAACAAACTATTTAACGTAACAAATTTTGTATTTACACTGTGACTAACTGATTGCTGGCCATTAACAGAGCTACCTCAAAAATCATATTGATTTAAAAAAAAATATTTTTTCCTTTTATTAGTTGCAATACAAATTCCGTGTTGCTACTTATGGAGGATTCATGCACCTTCTACTGAAACAGTTGTGCTTTTCCTACACTGTTAAGTATGCATGTAGCATAAAAAAGCAAATGGGTCTAACTTGGAATCTGAGAGTTATAATGAAATTATTAGAGAATAATTTCCAAACGGGTACCCATATTACTGTTACAGTAGGCATAAAGTCTTGTAGCCTTAAAGCCTTAAAGATTGATGCTATCTGATGAAGTGGACTTTAGTCAACGAAACCTATGCTGAGAAAATTGGTTAGTCTTCAAGGTGCTATAAGATTGTTGACTTTGTTCAGAGATGAATTCTAGCATTCCTTGATCAGAATCTTCCCCAGACATCAGCTTCTACTCTGTGGGATATCTGTAGGGCAAGGTGCTGATGAACATAAAAATGAATCATCAGAATGAAAGAAGGGAGGCACATCCACCAGGTGATGTGAAAACAGTACTCAACTTAATTCAGATTTGCAGATCACTGTACAGAACTGTCTCTAAGTGAAATCATTACTGTTTGCTGTAATCATGGCATAAATGATTTCTACATGGGATTTCCAGGGGTCTCCTCATCTGAGTAACTGATAACCTACTTTTAGCAGTGCTGCATTATGAAGTGCTTCATTTACATTAGTTCAAGTCCCATTTATTTTAATAGACAGAATTTAAGTCTGTATTTAACACTGCCATTGGTTGAAAATATGTCTACCATTAGCTGGATTGTGCCTTGTATTCATTAACATATATTGCAATATACTGTACATGGTCATCTGTTAAACAAAGCAACACATTTCATCCAGCTAGGGGCGTTGCATGCATGGATTTGCACATATATCCCTAGCTGGATAGTGACCTCCATAAACAATTAACACTATACACATGGTCATCCTCTTTCATTCAACAGCAGGGGTGACACATGTGGAGGTCTTTCAAAAAAGATTAACTTTCCACCACTCAGCTGTTGGGGGGTTGAAGAGGGGAAGAGCCAGGGATTAGACTGCCTTTCCCATCCTCACCACAGAGTTAAGATTCTGATTCTTTTTCAATAAGATTTGCACATGCTGTTTTGTATCAGAACAAAAATCTATTTGCATTATTTACACATCTAAGAAGACATTCAGAGCAAACAAATATGATAATATGTACATTTAGAGTTAAAAAAATCAATGGAAATAAATTAACATGATTTACAAATTTCTGTACAGGTGATTAAATAAAAAATAAGGCAGAAATCTTCATTTGAAATTAGCATAATCAGAAAATATGTCAATGAAATCTTGTACCACTTTGTAGCAGAATTCATACTGTTCCTAGAAAAAAAGGAATACATTTACATTGATGTACTTCTTCGAATTATAATAAATCTACTGACGTGTGGCTAACATTTAACTGAAGCATCAGATTTAATACAAAATACAGCAAATTACCACACCGAGAACCTTTTGCATTTCTATTTAACAGATTTTTCTTACAGCATGATTAATTTGCAAATAATACTATCTGGGCTGTTGCTTTTCAAATATAATAAACACAACAATATCTTCAATGGAGAAATGATCAGAGAATACTTACACTGTTTGCATTAAGTTCATGAGGGGCACAATCCAGAGTAACTATGGGGAGACCTTGCTCCGGTGTAAGAACAATTTACTCTGGATTGCAATATGAATTTCCCATACGTTTTCACTAGGTGGTGCAGTAACTACAGGTGCACATAATATCTCTTACGTGCTCCCGTAGTTACTCTGGATTGTAGGGAATATCAAAATTGGTCATGGAACTGAGTGTGTGTATGTGGGCACACCCAATACACTGTTATGTGACTTAAGATGTAGAATTTATTTAATTTGGATAATGCAGCCTGATTGTAAAATTTTCTCAAACCTCACCACCCCTCATATGGGGTTTCTTTTTTGGTCAGCTTAATGTGAGAATCACTAGCCTCACTTCATTGGTGGCCTCAAGGGAAGGAGCCACACATGGGTTTACCTGATCCACCATATCCCATCGGGGAGCCATTCTGCATGCAGGTTATTAGAGAGTGCACAGACAAAAGCTATGCATGCTCATGTGGGAAGCAGCCCCCTGAACCCAGCAAGACTTACTATGGTATATTTCTAACAGTGCAATCCTAAACCTGTCTACTCAGAAGTAGGTCCTATTGTAGTCAACGGGGCCTACTCCCAGGAAAGAATGTTAAGGATTCCAGCATAGGTAAATATAAAAAACTGCATATTAACTTTTTGTAAGATTTAGGGTCTGGGTCAATTTTGTGCAGAATTTTTATTTTTATTGTTATTATAGAATATAAACATAAATATAAAGTCTGGGTTTGCCAAGCAGAGATATAGGAAACTATAGTCACCCAAATACTGCATATATTGTACCTCTAAACAGAGGAAAACAAGAGTCCATTTAAATGAAGATAGTAAAAAGTGCTCCTTTTCCTAGTATCAATATCCTTGATTGTCAATTATTTCAGCAGCTAAAATGACTTACCAGTGTTTGCACCATATGCGGTCTTTGCAATCGTAAACTCTTCACAGCTTGAAATACATCTAAAAGCCCTTCAGCTTTAACTCGCTCCAGAATATTGCTGAGTGCTATGAATGTACCTGTTCTTCCAGCTCCAGCACTGCAAGACAAATACATTTCTTAGTTTTAGTAGTATATCTTGAGAAACCCATATACAGTGCAATGAAAACATACTCCAAATTGCACCTGTAATTGAGCTCCTGCTACCAAAAATGTATTCAGTTCTTGTTACAGAGTCCCCAGGAACTTTTGACTGGCACCTACTCATCTTTTAGGCAACAAACAGAAACAATATTGTTCTCACAAGATTGTACTTGGATGCTTCTCTTAACCTTGCCACTGTATTATTATCTTTACAACTCTTTGCTCTTATCAAAGTCCAGAAATTAACATACCCAATTTACATTGGTCAGTGTTGCTCACTGCTCTTACTGTTTGTTTTGTAACAATAATACTTTACCACATATACGGTACTGTCTGAAGCACTTCCCATATATTATTTGATATAGTCCTTTTAACGGCTCAATAAGGTCACCAAGTATTATCCCCATATTAATGGCTAAGGTTGAAAAGTGGCTTACCTAAGGCAATTTAGAATGCAATCTTAATTTAGGCCAGCATAACTCATTGGTCTTCCTGTTCTCTTGGTGACATAGAGAGGCAAGTGCATGCCTGTGCAAGGGCCTAACCCTTTCCCAAGAGTGGCACAGAAGTGACTTGCAGCACTTTTGTGACACCCCCGAATCAGCACAGGATTTGTGCCAGAGATAAGGCCATCCTAACTGCAGATTAAGATTGCAGCCTTAGGGCACAATCCAGAGTAACTACGGGAGCACGTAAAAGACATTACGTGCACCCGTAGTTACTGCACCACCTAGTGAAAACCTATGGGAAATTCATATTGCAATCCAGAGTAACTTGTTCTTACTCCGGAGCAAGGACTCCCCGTAGTTACTCTGGATTTCACCCTTAGTGAGTTCATGGTAGAGGTAAGATATGAGTTGAGAAAGATCTGATTTACAGTTCAATCTTTTAGACACTACCTTATGCATTCGTTTGTAGAAAGAATGCTATTGATTGACTCTAACCTGTTTGTTAGTGTTGCTCACTGCTATTACTGTTTGTTTTGTAAATGCCTTGCAAAAGGTGAAGTTGAAAGGCAGTTTAAGCTATTTTAAATAGAATATTATATTTTCCATGGTGGTAGGCTCCCCCATTTCATGTTACTTTCCTGAGAGAAGGAAACAGATGCTGCTATGGAATCCATCAACTTGCTAAGGCACCAGACAAGTCACACTTACGCTGACCATAATTCAACACACTGATCTTACATAACAAACCCACAATGGACATTGGAACATTGTTGTCCTGTCTTCCCCCTTCTCTAATTCTTTGTCTTCCTTCCTGGTTTGCAACAAACCAAGGGGGGGATGTTGTATATGCCCCATTGTATGTTTGCAGCAAGCATCAGGTGGGAGGTGGAAGGAAGACAGAACATGTATGCACATTTCAGGTTTGGAACATTATATGAATGAGTCTTCAATATTGTGAATGCAGTTTACTAAAAGGAAGTAATTCAAACCTGCAAGTAATGATTTGTCACAGCTTTGCTATCAGTGTCCTTGTTTCTCATATTAAGAGATAAGCATGGTCAACCTAACTATCCAAATAGAAGAACATTCTACCTGCAATGCACTGTAATGGGATGGTTGCCTGTCTGCTGTTGCTGCTTTTGGACTGCTGCAATCAGGTCAATCATTCCTTTTCCTTCAGCAGGAATTCCAATTTCAGGCCATCCATGAAAATGAAATTGTCGGACTAGTCTGCCCTGCTTCTCCTGGACATTTAAAAAGCAAGAAAAGTACAAGTTTAATTCAGCTGTAAGAACAGAAGGAACGTAATCTTCAGAATCCAGCCATCCAATCTGTTATCTACCAAGCTGGTTTCATATTAATCACATAAATTCATTTATTATGCACTCTGTTACTATACTGTTTATGGAAAGACTATCATCAATAGCAATGTACGATTTGGTTACAAAGCTTCCAGCATACATTCAATTGAATTACATTTAAGCTGATTCTAAGAAAACCTGATGGCATAAGGATTTTGAACGGTATGTACAGAAAAGTTATCAACAGTACCTGACTGTGTGTAATCAGAAAGTCCCTTATGCTTATTGCATCAATAAGTGAATCATTCTTAATCTCAATGGCAATCTCACCATAAACTATAGAACCTTCTGATGGCCAATACTGATAACATTTTTCCTATAATATTGAAATAAGAAAGACATGTCAAAATAATTTGATAATAATAATTTTGATCTCTATACATACAACAATAGCAATGTTCTTTTAAAATCACTTAAACATTACAACTGGTCCCACACCCTGTGCCTCCATAACATACAGTTAATGATAATTGAATTCACTATTATCTGAAAGGGCAAAACAGAAAAGGGAGACTGAGAAGTGAAAGACGCTCTGGATTACTTGAAAAGATGGAAAACACAGTCGAATCAGACAGTAATCCAGCCTAATTTGTAACTTTGTACAACTTTAAGTCAATCTGATATCAGAGAATGATATCATTCTGATATCAAACTGATATTCAAGTATTCTGAACCAAACCCCCCAAGTCACAGCGCACAATCCAAAGTGCCCTTTTGGCTGGCATAAATCCCTTGTGCCATAGAATGTTGTGAAAATGTTGTAAAGCACTTTCATGACTCTAATGGATAAGATAGGCCATTGTACAAATGTGCAACAGCATCCTCTCAAATAGGAACAGAGCTAGGGGTAGTTGTGCTGGTTGATCTCAGCCAGCTCAGGGGTCTGGAGAAGGTGAGAGGGACTGTGGGTGGGCAGTCAGGAAGTGGGAGGTCAGGGTGGGACCGGGCAACCTCTGATGCAGCTATGGATTCTCAAAAGGGGTTATTAGAGGACTGACACTGTCAAAATAGAACAGCTACCAGGAATAATATTCCTTATTATTGAGGTTTTCACCATGTTTCAAATATGGAATGTTAGAGGTTTGCCTTTGAGCTGATCTGTAAAGAAGCTAAATATTTCTTTGATAAAGATCATATTCAAAACGCACTATAACATTAATAAATGTCCCAACAGCTGTCCTGTTTTTGTGCTTCTGTTGTGTGTTGATCCTACTTTCCATTTGTACTACTGAAGAGAAAATGGCATCAAAATAGGTGTGCCAAGCTGTGTTTTTCAGGATAAGTAAAAAAGCAAGACAAAAAAAGACCTGGGGTCACTAAAAAATATTAACTAGGTGAGCTATACTTCTAAGCACTAAATGAAGCACTCTTCAGCAAATCTCACCAAACCTCAGTGGTTATTAGAAAGAAACAAATGTGTCAATATAGTGAAAAGAAAGTTTGCTGGAGACAGATTCTTTTTATGTCTGTTACTTCAGCAATAACAATACTGGCAATTTAAATTACTATGTGCAGTAGACAGAGAGCAAAGCAGCATTATAGTCTACTTAAAACTAACAAATAAAGTTTGACACTTCACTAAATATACACACTTCTTGCTATCATGTAATCGTTGACACTGAGGGCAGTTGAAAGTGAGCTAAGTAAGCACTATTGTATTAAGCCTCACCGACATCTGAACACTCAATTGAGCACACTTAATTCCCATTGATTACTGTGGGACTTGATTATGTGTAATTTTCTCTGGACTGTGACAGCTGTTTCTGAATCTTCACACTGAGGATGTTTAAGCCAGGCTAGGCTCAGCTAAGCACCATCAAACCATAGGATATATCTCAGGCTGGATAATGTGATGCCCATGAGTTATGCAACTACCACCACCACTGTCCCATTCCTGGTTAAGCAGATTGTGACATGTTAGTGCAGTTACAAAACCTCTAAGCCGAGTATAGCTGCACCCTTAGGTAGTAAATAAGAGACGCCTGGACATGCAACCTTCTGCTTACAAATACAGTGAGACATTCCTGGGGCTCAGAGGAATGAACAGATATAGCAGAGCATTCTTGTGAAAGGTTCACCCATTTTGCTAATGGGTTGAAATGTTTTAAATTGTTCTACTTTGAGACCACTTTACAAGTATTAATATTGGAACACTGAAAACATTAGCCAAAACTGATCATACTTGCTCCCTTTCCAGAACTTCAGTAAGCATAACAATTGTGTGGCATTTCCATTCCCACACCATCCGCCAGAAGTCTTCCACAGTATGAGGAAGTGGTCCTTGAGTTGCAATAAAGTAATCTTTTTGACGGTAGCCCTTCACAGAAAAAATTTAAACAATTGTTAACTTGATAGTTTTGAACATTAAATTCCTAGACATCCAGTCAAAGAAGTACTAGTACACTAGAAATACCAGAACAGATTTAGGCTTTGTGCCTAAAGTGGCGATAGACAGAATTACATGTCCTTGCAAGGGGGAAATAGGTGCTTCTTTCTTAAGAGCAAGATGAAATGAAAATCCCCACTTACTATCATTACCACAGATCATGTGGAAAAGATTAAAGCACACGGTATAGCAGTGTTGCTTGCTAGTCCTAAACAAAACTAAATTTTTTACAAAATTACACGTATTAACACACATAGAAATATGCACTTACATCTATGAAAGAAGCATTGATGTAATCGGTATACTCCTGACCTCTTTTCATTGAAAGAATTACTCTGTTAAAGTCATCTACAATAGAAAACCACCACATATTAGATTTCTTAAGATACTCTACATTTTACAGTCTATTATACAAGTTAGGTCCTGCAGGCCTTTGCAAATTCAAATTCACAATGAAATCTGTACAATATTATAGTCAAGCAGTGCCACCTGCTGCTGAACATGCAACATTACTGCACTTGCAGGCATTTTCACGTGTGAAACTTTTGCCCAGATTTATGCAGAGGAGAACCAATATCTTACATGGAATGATTTGGATAACTCTGGCTTTCTTCATATTTGCTGGCAAATTACCAGTTCTCATGTTTTCTTTCATTATTCGAACGTTTGTTAATTTCTAGAGAAAAAGATACATACTGAATATTAAGTCATGCCTTTTTGAATCACAATGTTTAAATTCAGAATGCTAAAATGAGCACGATTCAAATTCTATTTCATGATTAAATTTTTCTTAATAAGGATTGATCACAAATCATGCAATGCTGCTTCATATATGTTTGCTTATATTCTACATATAATGAATTGAAAATATCTATTAGCAGCATGAAATACCTGGTTTCTTTGTTTTGATTGACCAACAGAAGGAACTATAAAGAAGAGTGGAAATTTCTGTTCCTTTGGCTTTGTCCCATGGACTGTATTTCATGTTAGCATGCAGATATCACACACATGAAAATAAGGTGGCATAGTGGACTCTATATGGGTGGCTGAACTCATGAAGGAAGCTGCTTGAACATAGCAAGGATGGGAAGCAGGAAGCAAAGAAGTCCCAACAGAAATGAACTGTATGTGCTTTTGCATTGTGTTTTGTTTGTAAAATAATTGTAATGACTTTACAATTGTAACTGCTTTGTCATTGTAAGCAAAGTGTTTTTTCCTTCCACTGCTCCTTTTTTATTGTTATTAGCAAACTAACAAGGGGCAGAGTGGAGACCACCCAAATACCCTCTTCTTGAAGAAAGTGAACCCTTGATTTAACATACCGTACCTAAATTCCATAGGATTTGGAAATAACATACAGTTTTTGAGTTGTAGGAGACTCAGCTTGGTTGGTAGAGCTCCAGCATGTGCTTTTCACCAGCTCAGGAAAACCCAACCATCTGTCCTGAAACTCTTACTGTTGTTTTGTCTGGTTGGGAACAAATTGGCAATGTTATCACCAGTTCCTTCCAGTGGTGCATTCAATAGGAGGGCCATACACAGTGGTACAGAAAGGACAAACACTGAGAACACTGATCTAGAACTCTCTCAGTGCTGGCATTTTTCTTTACATCCATTAGCAGGACACTTTAAAAATGAAAATGTTTCTCTGTTCCTGAAGCTGCTCTAGGAATTGAGAGGTCCTCAAGAATTAGAACTCACTTCCATTTCTTGAAGACCTGTCTATTCTCTCCTCTTTTAGAGCAGCCTCAGGAATGGATAAATCTCTCAGTTTCCTAGTGCACCCTGGTTGGTGCACCTGGTTGATAAGAGGGTGAGGTAAAGCAGTAGTGCAAGGGTAGTTCTCCAGTGGTTCATCCATGGTGGGGTCAACTCCTGTGAACTAGATGCACCTCCAATTCAGGCCGGTCAGCTGAGGGGGAGGGTTCCCTGAAGTTACCCAGATTGACCTTGTCTCATGGAGAGCAAGGCTGGAAATTTTATCAGCTCTTGTTGACTTCACCCTTTATGGATGTTCCTGTGGGTCTTTTACCCTCTTTTCAGTTACTCCTCTTCAGGAGTAGTTTCTTGAGGCTTCACTGCATCTCGGAGGAGGGGGGAGGCTGAGCACTGGTCCTGCAGCACTCAATCCTTTTCCTCCCCTCTCTACAACAAGGGTTTAGCAGACTAATTGGGGAAAGGGTGCCTAGACTTGTGACGTTAATGGAACCCGTTTCCCTCCTATAAGGCTGCAATCCTAAACCCCAGTCAGGCTGGCCTAAGCACCAGCACAAGTCCCATGCTGACGTGGGGATGTCATAAAGTGCTGTAAGTGAATTGAGCTATAAAAAAGCTTCTTGGAAGTGTTGTCTGAATGTTGTTGGTTTGCTTCAACATTCTCAGACTCTTTACACAAATTACAAATAACCAAGGAAGGAATCTTTTTTATTGGTGGCGGGTGGGGGGAAGAGATATTTTCACCCAAGTTTCCATCACCCTTCAGCTGAACCCCAATGATATACAGAATGCCTCCTTTTTTGCCTTGCATTAATTCCAGACATTCACTAATTCCAGACTTTGAAAAAGTCTTTTAAAAAGGTTTAACCATGGGAGGGAGGAAGAAAAAAAGATATATACACCACATTCTATTTGACTCTGAAAACTTAGTAAAAACATATTTCATGCTTACCTTAAACTCTTCATCTAGCCCTATTTTGACAAGATTTGGTGTTGCATTCTGTGATGGCTGTAAGTGCTTTTCTAAAGAAGACACATCTAATTCTGTGTCACCATAGAGGTAGTATTCAAGTAAGGCTTGATAAATGAAGGAATACTGCATCTGAAAAGAAGCAAACAAATCTATTAATCAGAACATCTGGATTTTTTTCAACCAGACTCAACCTACTACAGACATCTCATACTTACTGGATTGGAGCAGCTTCCAAAGTGAAAATCATTGAAAAATAGAACCCAGTCTTTTTCAGCTTGCAAATGCAAAATGCCACCCAAAAAGATATAAATATCACTTGCAAAAGTTTAAATAACATATATTTATTAACACATGGCCTGCCCCCCTCTATATATACAGTAAAATTGAACAAAGGCATGTGTGGGCAGTGAATATCTATGTACAGATATTGATGCCTCACGTAACAAATTTAATTCGTTCTGGAGGCATGTTTGTTATGTGAAACGTTCTTTATGTGAAGTGGATTTTCTCATAGGAAATAATGAAACAGAGACGATTGGTTCCACAACCCCAAAAATATTCATATAAAAATATTAACTGGATGTAAAAATGATGACAGAACACTGGGATTGAATTCAAAACATGCATTCAATGTGGATGATCTTATGAAGTCTACTTAGGCTGCAGTCCTAAAGACACTTTCCTGGGAGTAAGACCCATTTAACACAATGGGGCTTACTTCTGGGTAGACATGGTTAGGAGGCTGCAATCCAAGACACCTTCAAAGTGTCTCCCCACTTTCTCCTTATCCTGAGCCTCTCTCTCTCCTGCTCCCTTCTGGCTGGCCCTGAGCTGCTTCCCTCTTCTCCACTGCTCTTCTCTCCCTCTGCCCAGAAGACACCCAGCCACAGGAGGAACAGCATGGAAGTGTTGCTTTCACTATGGGCAGGTGCGCTAGGCAGCCCTGACGCTTTTTAAACAGGCCGCTGGTCAGCGCGTCTGCCCCAACTGCCAACGAATATGTTCTTTACGTGAAGCACAGTTTGTTACGTGAAGGAGAATCCTAGAGAAATTTTTGTTTGTTATGTGAAACATACTTTACGTGAGGCATTCTTTACGTGAGGCACCACTGTATCTGAAAGATGGTCATTTACCAAAGAAAGTCATAAGAAAATGCCAAACAGTTTAAATCACAATGTCACATGCAAATCAACATCAGGGAAGACAATTTTAGCCTTTAGACAGCAGAGAGAGGTTGAAAGAGCATGTGCTGAATGAATGAGTCTATAACTGAAAGATGTTAAAGAGCCATCAGAAAACAATCTGTCAGAAAGTGGTGGATGCCTGTATTGGTATTTTAATACTCCAGAAATAACTCTCTTCTCAAAACATGAGGGTTGGTCATGCTCCAACTTTTCTCTTTTAGAGCTATCACTGATAAATAGCCTAACCAAAAAGTCAATCAGATATCCTATACAACTATTTTCTGTTAATAAAAAATATATCATAAGAATTTTCAATCCAGTGTCATTGGCAACTGCATGTCAGGTGAAATTCTAGATTTAAGAAAAACAACCAGTTTTTTTTTTTTGCACTGTGCAACTCTGAGAGAAGTTAATTGTTTATTAATGGTTAACTACAAGAGACAGCCTTTATTTCTGGCAATCTAACCGGCATTTCTAAGCTTCAGGCTTTTGTAAAAATATAATAAGCTTTTGAGTGTTAAATCAATTTATTTTTTCCAGCTCTGCAATGTAGCAGACAGTTATACAAACTGAAATTTGTAAAGTTCCAATAATGCCTGTTTTCTCAGAATTCCTTTCTCAGAAACAAGTCCCAAGGAATGGCCAAGAGCTTGTACAGGTTGTCCCTTGTTATCCATTAGGGTTCTGTTCTCAAAACCCCATGGATAAAAAAAAATGTGAATAAAAAACAGCAGAATATTTTTAAAGACCCATTTCCAGGTTTCTTGCTTTCCCACTGTTCATAATGGAATAAGGTCATGCATCAGTATATACAAGGGTTTGATTCTGGGTCTCCCTGCTGATACCCAAAAACGTGTGAAATAAGAGCAGTTTAAAAAAATCAAAAGTGCATCTCTTTACAATTGTTTAAAAACAGCTCTTCTTACTGGTGTCAAGAGGTAGTTAGCAATTAGAAATATAGTACAAAGGAGTTTCTGCCTTTGCCTGGCAGAGCTGAAAAAATGGAATGATTGCTTGTATGATTACATCTTTTCAACAGGAATAAAAGGAATTTTTTTAAACTATAATTTGAAAATCCTGGGATCCATGCATTCCTTCTCATTTGCCGTGGCCATTCATGTTGAGTTAAATATGTTGGGAAATAACAACACCAACCTGCAAGTGTCAGAATGGGGCAGCAGAATATCCTGAATGCCCATTTATGGTGACGTCTAGCAGTTGGACCACGTGTTTCAACTGTCACTAAAGCAAAACGGCAGTTGCAATATATATATATATATTTTTTTATTTTTTTATTTATAAATATATATATATATTTATTTATTTATATAATCTCTCTGCCCCCATGCAAGCAGGGACAGCTATACAGAGCTCCCAGTCCATTTAAGTGACAGAGATTCTGGTCAAAGCCAGATGCTGTAAATATGAATCAACATGAATTTTGAGTAAAGCTTTCTGAAACTTGATTCTAGTCTCAGCCTAATTTTTGTGTGCACCTGAACTAACATATCAAACAGCCAGGGTGTGTTGGAGAAAAGGCTCCTAAGTCATAGAAGGTGACTTACTGTGGTTATTACTCTGGTAAGTTCCCATCCAACAAAATCCACATATAAAAAATTAGCGTACAAAAAGGTTGGACTTGCACTTACATAAACAAATCAGCCCTCTGGGCACACTGACACAGTAAACAAAGCACGTGAATCCTGCTGTCCCTTAACAGGACAGGATCAGGAAGTTTACTGATCAGAAAGTTTACTCTTGGACAGAGATGTATTTATGTACTTACGTCAGTCTGAACCATTTGTGGACGCTGATTGCGGATTCTTGCCACAAACTCAAAGACATCAACCTTTTGTTCAGCATGCATCATGTCAATCATTGCATCAATGACTATAAATGTGCCTGTCCGACCTACACCAGCACTGAGAAAAGAAAGCACAGTTGAGTCAAGTCATGCTGAAGAAACATTTTTGGATGTATAATTCTGCACATATAAAACTGTCTTATACAGAATCAGACTACTGGTCTACTATCGTTCAGCATTAATGATGCTGATTGACAGTAGCTCTCTAGGATTTCAAAGAGAGCTATATATCACCAGAAAATCTCCTGGAACTTGAATGTGAAACCCTCTGCATGCACAGCTTGTTCTCTACCACTGACTATCACTTCTCACTTTCTCTGGAAAAATATTTATTGCCAATATTCCTGACCTCCCTTGTGAAAACTCTTTAGCAGGAGACTCTCATACAGCACCTAGTATACAGCTTCTCCTTAGTGCTATGCTGCTTTGTTACATTCAGCCTGCAATCCCAAAGACACTTTCGTTATATTCCTAAAGACATCCTACAATCCTAAAGATACTTTCTTGAACGTAATGGAGCTTGCTTTTGAGTAGACTTGATTAGGATTGTGCTCTAGGTCAATAAGGTCAAATTATATATTGACACGATAATATTTAATGCTTGCAATCCTAAATGCACATTCCTGGGAATAAGTTCCAGATATAATGGAACTTACTTCTGAGTAGACACAAATAGGATTGCACTGTAAGTCAATATATAGATGGAAATATGAAACCTTGATCAATCACATCCAAAGTTCTCTCTACTGGCGCACACTAACAGCAGTCCTTTTTTGTATACTTTTAATACTGGTGCACAGTGCAAAATGAAAGTAAACTGGGAAGACAGATTTAGAAGTGGAGAAGCTGCACCCCGTGTCATAACCCTTCCCACAGTTCCCATTTTATTTCATCCTGCCATTCCCATTTTATGAATGATTTCAATCCAATGTGATGAATAGTTTAACCCATAGATTTGCTTTTTTTAAGAACAATAGGATCAACAGATAAATATGCCAAATCTGTTCTGAAAACAATTACATTACAACTTCCACACTAATGTGACAGTGAAAATATTCAAATAATTATTAACGATGAAATTGTGCTGTATAAAATATTGCAAGAGTTCGAACAACCACTAGAGGGGGAACCAGAACCAGCATTCAAATTATGAACACAGCTGATTTTTATCCTTCCACTCAGAGGAAAAGGGTAGGGTATCCTGTCCTAGGCATAAATTTTTATCTTGTTTTTAGTAGTTTGTTTTTCTCTGTTGTTGTGACATCATATTCCAGCTTTCTAAGTTGCAATGTACATCCTGCTACCACTGTCATTCTATTATAACTAAAATGTCAAGCTTATTAGAAATTTTTTTCTTCTAAAATAGGATCTGGAAAGTAGGTTATGAAACAGCATACTTGCATTGTGATATGGAATTGACATTTTAAAAAAGTATTAATAATCTTTTCTTCGTCATCTTTTAAAAAGCAGCTGCAGGGACCTGACAAAGAGAATCTAACCCGTTGTCCTTGCTGGTGTCCTAAACCAGATCCTTCAACAGATGCAGTTTGCTCCAAAAGTGACTCTGCCATTGATTCCAATAAACGTGCAATCCTAACCTAGGCAGGCACAACTAATTGGTCTTCCTGTCCCTATGGTGATGGAGGAAGGCAAGGAATGGCACAGAAGTGTCTTATAGCACTTTTGTGAAATCTCCAAGTCAGCACAGGAGGGGCTTAGGCTGGCCTAACTGGAGATTAGTAATGCAGCCTAAGAAATTCAGTTCCAAGGCAATAACAGCAACAGCAGTTATCTGGACAGAAATCATGGCGGTGGCAAAAAGTAAAAGCTCTTCTACCCATATCTACAGTATTTTATCTATTTACAGTATTTATATACTGCTTTTCAACTAAAAAGTTCACAAAGCGGTTTATAAAGAAAATGAAAAAAATAATAACTAATGGGTCCCTGTCCCAAAAGGGCTCACAATCAAAAATGTAAAACACCAGCATAAGCCACTGGAACAGACATTACTGGGGTGAGGAGGGCAATTACTTTCCCCCTGCTAAATAAATGAGGAACACCCACTTGAAAGAGTGCCTCTTGCCTAGTTAGTAGGGGAACACAACAAGCTAAGTTGTGTTCCTTGCAGCTGTCACTGACATTTTAAAAAACAATCCAATGCCAAATAATTATACATAGCTACAGTGGGTCCACCTTATACATATGCTTGGCATTAATGGATGCTGATCCTGTGTCACAAAGTGCTTCCAAGATGCAACTGGAAGCCTCTTCCAGTTCATAAAGGTAACTTTGAGTTGCATTCATCAGGTGTTCTGGGGCACCATCAGTGGTGGGCAGCAGCAGGTTCGCACCTATGCTATAGAACCGGTTCTTAACAAGAGATAGTGCATATAAAGTTTAATAATAGCCATTTAAAAGTGGCTGCCAGATGGACAGAGAACCAGTTCTTAATTTCTTTGAAGCCCATCACTGGGCACCATCCTCTGCGAACTGAATTATCCATGGATTTAAGGCAGCAATTTTCAACCACTCTGCCATGGCACACTGGTGTGCCATGGATGGTCTGCAGGTTAGCCGCAGGACTTGGGGGAGGGAACATTTATTAGTAGGGGAATTGGAAGATATGAGCCTCCACACAGCAGGATGGTGTGCCTTGTCAATGCTAGAAAAACTGATTGTGTGCATTGGAAATTTTAGCACCTTGTCAGTACACCATGAAATGAAAAATTGAAAATTGCTGGTTTAAGGCCTGAAACAGATGAACAGAGATGATACACTGAATGACATACTTCATTTGGTCTCTAATATAATGAAAACTCTTTTTTCCATGTCAAAGTGTTACCTGAGTGATTAAAATTATCAAACTGTTAATCTGATAGAGCTAAGCATCTCTTAGATTAGCCAGTCGCAACAATCAAATAGCAACATGGTGGTGGAGATGAAACCCTGCAGTATATAATCTCAATAAAACTGAGGCCATTATAAATCTGTTTTTGGTTTTTCCTCTCAAAATATTTGCTGATGCCAATGCTGAACACTGTTTTGGTAATACCAAGTAGGAAACTGCAGGTTTTCTGGCAGTGGTTCTGATGACTACTATTTCCTTTCATTAGCTTTCAGTTTCTCAGAAGTGAGAAACTGGAAATCCCTCACAAGACTCTGGAGTCAAAACAATCCCTACACTCCTAAAACACCAATGAGCTTTTGTGCATACCTGCACATATACATACACATACCTGCAGTGAACCACAATTGGACCAGCATGTGAAGGATTCAAAGATTTTACTTTCTTTAGGAATTTAAGCATTCCAATGGGTGTGAAAGGCACTCCAAAATCAGGCCAGCTGGTGAAATGAAGCTGTGTTACAAGCCTTGGTGCTTTGCAGCCATCAGGAACTTGCTAGAGAACCAGAAATAAAATATGAGTATGTATAATGTTTTATATCTTGAGTCAATATCAGTACATAATTTGCAGGAGAATCTATATGTTTGCTTAGGAGTGCATTCAATGCATTCAGCGATGCTTACTTCCTAGTAAGTGTACACAGAAGGGTTACTGATGCAATCCTTCTCAATCAACATTAGTGGATAAAAATGCCTTAATAAGACACTAATTCATAGTTTTAAGATAATAAGACACTAATTCATTCATATATAAAAACACAAAAATGGTAAGTTATGGGGTGCATCTCAGTTTCTGTACCAAAAGTAAATATGTTCTGTCTTTCACAACAAATGTGACCTCCATGGTCTTTAAGTAATAGCCTTGTGACTGCCTCTAGGCACCTTAAATTTGAACCTAAGCACCATTAACCCGTATTCCCACAAAATCCATAAGGAGGCAGGAATCAATTCTGCAACATGGCTCCTCAAGACTATTTTCCTTCCATCTGGAACCAGCTCCAAATAAGATGAACCCAATGGACCCCAGAGTATCATACAACATGATCAAAATTGTAGGTTTATGATGGCAGATTCAAAGGCTGACTTCGACACTTATACCATTCTGTCAGTGATGGGATTCAAAGAAATTAACAACTGGTTCTATGCCAATCTGGCCGCCACTTTAAATGGCCATTTTTAAACTTTATAACTCGTTAACAACCAGTTCTATAGAATAGGTGCAAACCTGCTGTAGCCCACCACTGCATTCTATCAAGTACATTATAGGCAAAGCTTAAGTTTATAATTGAATGAAACGTCAACAGAAGTAATCTATTTCAACTATAATCCTATGTGTGTTTACCCTGAAACAGAGATTCCCAAATTGTGAACCAGGACTCACTAGTGAGTTGGCAAGCTAATTTTGGGTGAGTCACAAAGCCTCAAACTGAGCTTCCAATGAAAACCCAGCCGATGGAAAGATCAGATAACTGTCTCAAGATATGAAGCTATTAAAAAATGAGAGAGCTGCTAATTTCCCTGCAAAAGCTCAGCTCTTCAGTTTGCAAGTTTGAGTAAACATAGAGAGGTAAAATGTTTGAGTATCGTTTTCTGGTTGTAAATTTTTTTTGTATCTTTTTCTCATAAACCTAGGTGGATATTGAAAGTGCAGCATTTTTAAAAGTAGGTCAAAGTACTACAACGTTTGGAACCGTTCCTCTAAACATGTTTATCTAGCCAGGTTTGATCTGGCTAGTTCAATGGGACTTACTTCCTTGAAAAGTGTATTTAGGACAGCAAGCTAAGCAATGCTAACTAGGCCAAGTTACTTACTAACTGAATACAAAATTTCCGAATGGTATAATCCACAAGAACTATACAATCCTCCACAGAAACCCGGATGTTTCCATAAGTCCAGCATCCTTGATCAGGCCAGTACTGGAAACATTTGTCCTGCATAAACATGAATTCAACATATTAGGTCATGATACTTGCACACTTCTCTAAAACTAAGTGTCTACAAAAGTATACAGTATTATTTTGTAACTAATCTTGCATTTGTAAAACATATAGAAAACGAACATTTTCCATTTTAACATCAATATTTCAGTTTTAAGATTAAAAGTAATTGTGATTACGTATTGTAATGATATCCATGGGGATCAGTTCCAGGACGCCCTGCAGATACCAAATTTTACAGATAGTGAAACACATGTGTGAACCTCCTCATGTCTCAGAAGGCACCCATAATGCTTTTAAAAGGCACTTTCAATTTTTCAGCAAACCAGAAATGCCTTTCAGAAGCCTGGACGCAACTGGAAGGCATTTCCAGTTGCTTCTGGAAGGTTTCTGAGATCCTTGTGCATAATATTCACCATCCACATATATTCAGATTTGTGGAGGCCAGCTCCACAGATAAGCAGAGCCCACAGTATATGTATTATTTGCATGTATATGTATCATGTACACACACCAACCATCATGACTGTTGTAGATGTGTTTGAGAGTTAGCAGTATCTTCAATTTTACTTAATGCAGCTAAAATAGGCAATGGAATTGGCTAGTCCACTTAAAGTGAGTAGAAACATTTCCTTTTTAATAGTACATAGACAACGTGAAAACATAGAAAGGGTACAGTCCTAAAGCTTTGCCACCTCCACATCTACCATGGCTCTGCTCTGTTTTGTACACTGTTTTGTACACTCACTCACAAGTACAACTATACCCTAATTCACACCTATAATTTCTCTGTCTCTAAACTGGTGATTTTCACCAGCTGCTGTGGCACAATGGTGTGCCATGAATGATCCACTGGTGTGCCATGGGAGTTTATGGCCATTAGGGGTTGAGAGCTGCCCACCTAGAATTGCAGTGTTTCTTTCCAACAGTCAAAAAATCTTATGGTGTGCCTTGATACTTTTAGCTCCTTCTCAGTACCATGAGATGAAAAATGTTGAACATTTCTGCAACAAAACATGAACTTTAACATGGTACTTTTCTTTTGGGTGAAAGCATGACTCATTGCCTTACATACAAAAACATTAATTTCCTCAGTTAATCACCAGTTCAAACCAATCTTTTCATTAGATTGTTACACTTGCAAGTATGCAAGAGACTAAGAGCACAATCCTAACCATGTCTACTCAAAAGTAAGCCCAATTGTGTTCAATGGGACTTACTCCCAGAAAAGTGTCTTTGGGATTGCAGCCTAAAACTTATTAAAGAACTGGAACAGGAAGTGACTACATTAATACCACTTTAGTACTATATCCTATTGAACAGCTCAGAATAGAAAAAGGAAGATACTGTAGAAAAAGGTGACTCACCTCTTTTCTCTCTTTTACATTTGTTAACATAACAATGGTTGCAGACTTCTGTTCCCATATCATCCTCCAGAAATCATTTAATGTGTCTTGCTTAGGACCTATGCATAGAATATATCTGTTAAATAAAAATAATACAACACACCAAAGCAAAAAAGCACCAGTTTCCACTAGACAACCTCAGTGGTTGAGAGTTACCAAAATTCATTTTTATTTAAGCATCCACATTTAACATTTCTAATGCTCAAAATAGATAACAATATTTTAAGACCAAACATCCACACCCCACAAATTAGGCAACCAATATGAAAAGTGGCAGGAATTCCCACTTTGCCATGAAGCTATCAAGGTGACCTTCAGTCACTCTCTCTCAGCCTCACCCCCTTCACAGTGTTGTTGCGTGAGGACAGAAGGAGGAAGTACATCATCCTGAGCTCTTTGGAGGAAGAACGGTGTAGAAATGAGAAAAACAAACAGCACTTAAATGATAGTATCTTAGGTGCTGAACAAACACCTCTGGGGAGAATATTCCCAATACAAAATTATCATAGAGAAGGCCCAGATAGAGCACAGCTCCAATTGTGACTTAGGGCAAAATCCATAGCAGTTACGGGTCCACGCAGTTACATCACCCTCTTATGGAAAGTGCTATCTAATGGAAAGTCATCTTTACTGCTCCGGAGCAAGAGGCTTAATTTCACTTTTGGATATAGGCCTTAAATACATTTGTACAGCAGAAGGCTCTTGTGCATACAGTGGATGGCATTATACGTACATTTGTACAGCAGAAGGCACTTGTGCATACAATGGATAGCATTATTATCAAAAAGATTAATGGGTTGGGGCGCCTTCCCTATCAAAAAGGGACAAAGAACTGGGGCTCTTTAATCTAGAACTAGTGTGTCCAAACTTTCAACTTCAGGGCTGTTGGACCTTTAACAATTGTGAAAAGGAGGAAATTTCAGCAGGTGCAGCTTCTCATCTCACAAATACAAGCTGCAACTGCTGAAATTCCCTTTTCTATATAATTGTTAAAGATCCAGGGGCTCTAAAGTTGAAAGTTTGGACACCCCTGGGAAAAAAGGCACCTGAAAGGGGGACCCAATTGAGACATAAAAAACTATCAAAGGGATGGATAGAGGGATTTTTTAAATCTGTCACATAGCACCAATATAAGAGGATATCCATTAAAACTGAGTGTTGGGGAGCTAGAACTGTCCAAAGAAAGTATTTATTTATCCAGTGTGTAAATCTGTTTGCCACAGAGGATGGTCATAGAAGTTTTAAAATGGAATTGGACAATTTTGGGGGAGAAAAGTCAAGCTAAAATCTATGCTGGGTATATGTGCATCCTCCTGGATGTAGAAGTAGGCTAACCTCAGAATGCTAGATCCAAAAGAACAACAACAGGATACAAGTATTTTGTTGTTTCATCTGCTCCTGTGTCTCACAGTGGCCCATCAGTAAAAGGTACAGATACAGGAAGCTGGACTATTCCTATTTTCAGGAGATTTTTGATCCCTGAAAGTGGGTATTTTTAGAATGTTTTGTAGTCCTGTATATCTTGTGTTTCCACCCAGGAAGAAAGGAACTTGCCCTTTGTTTCTTGATAGGTCTTTTTTTTGGCTATGATCATGTCAATACAGGGTCACTGGCTTTGCTATTTGGAAGGACAGCCCTTAAAGGACAGCCCTTCAATATTATTTTAAACTGACCAGTATTTGAGGGATTTACTCTCATAATAGCCTTATGTGTTCAAATGGCAAAAGATAACGATGGTGAATAAACAGCACAGAATAGAGAATACAAATACATACACACACAGATACACACACACACACACAGAGAGAGAGAGAGAGGGGGGGGGGAGAGAGAGAGAAATATGGCAAGTATAGTTTTAAGAGTTGCAACAGAATTCCACATCCCAACAAAATTCTAGAAGTACTACATAACATTACGTAAAAATTTAGTAAATGAGATTGTAAGTTAAGTTTGCATCTGACTTTAAATAAATAGTAAAAGTATTAATAGAAAAACCCAAGTGCAAACTACTGAAATTCTGTAGATGTACACCATCAAAACCTTTAAGAAGTCAACCTTTAAGAAGTAAACAAGTTCAAGTACCTTGAGCTGCTATAAATTTATTCTGTTCTTTGTAACCCTGAGGAAAAAAGAAAGATGGATAAATAAAAGTTTTTATTTTTAATATAAATCTACATCGAAAGATGTATTTCCAAACAATCAATGTGTTGCTTACTTTAAAAAAAAATAGAAAAATGAATAACTTACATCTATATAGGAAGCATTAATGTAGTCTGAGCACTGAACTCCATCTATTTGCATTAAAATTACTCTGGAATGATCATCTGCAAAGAACCAAGATACATAATCACAGCACTTTTACAGCAAATATGGATACATGTTGATATCCCTCCCTACTATATTTTATTGAAAACATAAACCCTGAAAATATTCTATCCCTAAAGTATGCTTCTCAATCCAAAAGCAGAACCACATGATAAACTGAATATAAATGCTACAGCTTCCACACTGTCACATCCTCACAAGACTCCAGTAAATGACCATTTCCGAAGCATCATTTTGATCAAGTGCTTTCCACCTTAATGATTAACATTTATTGCGATTTAAGCCTTCATGAACTTCAGCCCATTTCTGAATATACTTGCAGCATTCTTAGCTGGATTTTTAAAATACATGGCTACAGAGAAAAAAAAGCCTAGATACAGAAAAAATACATGGATACAGAGGGAAGAAAAGCTAGATACACATGAAACACAAGTGTATGTGAGTACATTGTGTGAATATCCAGTATGAATTTAAGCTTTATGTGGTATTTCTACATTTGCAACATGACTGATTTTTCTTTTTTATGAAAAAAGATTTTTTTTCTGTGTACACACTGAAGTTTTTGTGGGTCTGGATAATGTTACTTCAATTGTTGCGCTGCAAATGGTCCACAGGTATCATGTGGGAGGGCCAAACCTATTTGGTTAGCAGTTGGTCAGATTGATGTTATTCGATATAGGTCTGCGCAACTGCATACTCAATTTTTAATATTCATTTTTAAAATTATCAAACATGTCTTTAATCTGACGGTCTGCCTTGACAATTTTAGTACCTTTTCAGTGTGCTGTGAGATGAAAACAATTGAAAATCATTTTCACTGTATATTCAGAATTTTGCATTTATAGGGAAAAGTCTTATAGGGAGAAGAAATCAATCATTCAAACTTACAAGGTAGTATGTTAGGATATCTGTTTTTCTCCCTGTTTTCCTCTCTGTTTGCTGTCTCAAGTGACCCTTGCATATATCCAGGTGGTAAAGACTGCAGAGAAAACAAAGGCATTTATTTATTTGTATTTATTCAATTTTTATTCTGCCTTTCTTCCTTGGATAAGGAAACCCAAGGCAGCTAACTACAATTAAAAACAATAAAACACAATTAAAACTGGATAAAAACAATACATAGAATGAAAACAAAATTAAAAAACAGTGGTGCCTTCTAAGACAAACTTAATTCGTTCCGGAAGCATGTTTGTCTTACAAAGCGTTCTTCTTACGAAGCAGATTTTCCCATAGGAAATAATGGAAACTCAGACGACTGGTTCCACAACCCAAAAATATTCATATAAAAATATTAACTATATGTAAAAATGATGACAAAACACTGCAATCAAATTCAAAACACTTCAATATACTCGTAATATAGAACACAACTACTGTAATAGACCACTGTACAGTAAAACACTAAAGAAAAACATTTATAGCCAAGCATGACTAATTTTCACTAAAAGAGTCACTGGTGTCTTTTTGAACAACTTTAACAAGGAACCTCTGTGTGTTTGTGTGTATGTCTATGTATGTTTGTGTCTTTGCATGTGTGTTTTTCCAAGTCTGAAGCAGGAGCAACACCAAGGCTTCTGCCTGATGCAGAGGGGGCAAGATCTGTCTGCTCGGAACCAAGTCCCACTGTATTCACTGGGGCTTACTCACATGAAAGTGTGTAGGATGCAGGAGCAGCACCAAAGGCAGGGTGGCCAGCATTGTCCAACATGTGGCTGCCATATGCACGGAACACTAACCTTTCCACTGAAATGGTACCTGTTTATCTACTTGCATTTGCATACTTTTGAACTGCTAAGTTGGCAGGAGCTGGGCTAAGGACGGGAGCTAACTATCTTGCATCTAACTATCTTGACTTCTAACTATCTTGAGCTTGTAGGACAAGGCTTTTGAACCCTGGCCTGCTGGTTAACAGGCACAGTGTCTTAACCACTTGTGCCAAAACAGCCACTATGCACACTTACCTGTGCATCCTATTCTGCATAGTGAATCTTGCTTCTGAGCGAACATGTAAGATTGCACTATTACCAAAAGAATAAATAACATGAGCCTTAAAAATATAAACAGTCCCAGGCAGGTACTGCACAGTGAAAATCTTAAGTCAGACTACGACATGACAGAAAATTGATCAGAAGGCATGCAATATACTTTCTGTGATACTTTTTGTTGCCATAATATGAATAAGTGTATTTGTGGTTTCACTGTTCAGGCTTGCTTCACCTCTAGTCCTCCATAACAAACTTGCATTCCCGTCCAGAAAAAAAAACCACAGGTTTACAATGAACACTTATAAATTCAAACAACATAAACTAGCTTTTCTTAATTGGACTGAAAAAACAGTGATAATTAAGTATGAAGTTTAATTTTAAGTAATTGCTTGCTTTAAAACATAGATAACCTAACCTTTGAACACCACTTTCTTCATTCTCATGAAAAGAATTGTGTAAAGTTGTTAAACTGAACTTCCTGATTCTATGAAAGAATCATAGAAAGTATCATTTCCTCACTTCAGAAACAAGCGAGGTAAAGGAGACCTTGGACTTGTTTTCAACTCTCCCCTCCCCTTCTGTTTTTTTCTTACAGTATAGCTCAATCATAAAGTTAAAAAAGTATTCTGTAAAACAAACACAATGTTGTCACCCATTTCATAATCTTTCGAGAAAAGCTGCTTGTATAACAAAACTATCACATGCATTTATTTTAAAGCTAGCCATGTTTCAGACAAACTGTTTACAGCAAAACCTTGGATTGAGAGTGTTTTGAATTAAGAGTGTTTTGCAAGACAAGCAAACATTTCTAATAAATTTTGTCTTTCAACACAGGTGATATCTTGCAATGCAAGCGAAAAAAAAAATGTCCCGGCGGGGATATAGCTGGTTTCACTACTCCACCAGCACCTGCTCAGCCTCTTCTGAGACCAGCTTATGCATGTCTACTCTGACGTAAGCCTATTACAGTAAATGGGGCTCACTGCTATGAAAGAAGGGGGCAAAGAGAAAGAGTCTGAAAGACCTAGCTTTGCATGTATACTCTAAAATAAGCCCTATTATATTCAGTGATGCTCACTCCTGTGTAAGGGGAGCAGATTGCTGCCTGAGAGATCTGAGAAAATAAATGCATGTTAATTTGTTTTATTCTTCTTTATATTTTGTATTTTCTTTCTTATTTTGTATTATATTATGGCACTGTAATCATTTTTATATGAATATTGTTGGGTTGTGAAACAAATCATTTGAGTTTCCATTATTTCTTATGGGAAAATTCACTTTGATGTACAAGCATTTTGGATTACAAGAATGCTTCCAGAACGAATTATGCGAGAGAGAGAGAGAGAGAGAGAGAGAGAGAGAGAGAGAGAGAGAGAGAGAGAGAGAGAGAGAGAGAGAGAGAGAGAGAGGCTCAGGATGAAGAGAAGGAGAAAGTGGGGAGACACCTGGAAAGTGTCTTGGATTACAGAAGAAAGTGTCTTTGATTGCAGCCTCCTACCCATGTCTACCCAGAAGTCTACCTCATTGTGTTAAATGGGTCCAACTCCCAGGAAAGTGTCTTTAGGATTGCAGCCTAAGTAGACTTCATAGGATCATGCCCATTGAATGCATGTTTTGAATTCAATTACAGTGTTTTATCATCATTTTTACATCCAGGTAATATTTTTATATAAATATTTTTGGAGTTGTGGAACCAATCATCTGCGTTTCCATTATTTCCTATGGGAAAATCCGCTTCACGTAAAGAAAGTTTCATGTAAAGAAACTGTCTCCGGAAGGAATTAATTCTGTTACGTGAGGTACCACTGTATTACCTGTACCAGTTTTTTTTCTGTTTTTACCTGTACCTGTACCTGTACCTGTACCGGTGTAAGAACAATTTGCTCTGGATTGCAATATGAATTTCCCATAGGTTTTCACTAGGTGGTGCAGTAACTACGGGTACACGTAATGTCTCTTACATGCTCCCGTAGTTACTCTGAATTGTAGGGTATGTCCCACTCCAGCTCAGATTCTGAGCAAGTCTGCTAAAACATAATAAAAGGAATATATCCTACAAGTTTCATATTTCTAGGTCCTGGGGTTTGGACTGGGCATTGATGAGTCAGTGAGGAAATTAGTTTATATAGAGAATGATCTGGGGATGTCAATAACTCAATCTAGAATTTTCTTCACGTAACACAGTCTACCATGGACTTACAGCTCCTCAGCACCCCCAGTTATTTGAAGGCTTTAAGCATAATCTGTATACAAATAGGCTCCCTTATCCATCCATTGTGGATCCACTGTTCCAATTATCTGCTGTTGGAAGGCGCCCTTATTAACTAAATGCTTATGAGACAAAGGTGAAATCCTGAAGTGCACTTGGACCAGCCTATCTAGCAGTGGGCCGGCGTAAGTTAAGGTATGCCAGCCTAGTTACACCAGACACTAGGCCTGGGCCAGTGTAAGTCAACTTCTGCTGGTGTGCGTGTGTGTGTTTGTGTGTGTGTGTGTGTGTGTGTGTGTGTGTGTGTGTGTGTGTGTGTGGCCATCCTAACAGTAACACCTGCCTCTCAACTGTACCCCTACCTCACAAGGATATAGCACAACTATGACAGCCCACCAACCTCAGAATACAACAGGCCACTCCAATACCAACAGCAATCCAGAGAGACATACTGCTATTTTGAACCACTATCCAGTTTCATGCGGCACCATGTTGCAAATAACTATCTTTGGACAGAGTTCAGACTTTGGATAGGACTAAACTTAGAATGGTATTTTATTCCGGTAAAATTCAAAACATCAGAAAACAAAACACACAATTAGTAAAAGCAGAAGTAAAAGAGATTAGTAGTGAATCACTAAATATATTTGGCAATAGACCCACATTTCCCAGGTTACCAGGATAACATTTAATTACTATTTCTGACTTTTATTTCACAGACATGCAAACATAAACATTTAATTTACGGAGACTGTGTACTGCAGAAGCGTGCTTTGTAGCATATAATCAAAATACAAATTGCTGACACACAGTTCTGCCAATTATAGAGCTCACTTCATTCTATATTACAGCCTTTAAGGGCGTCAACACATGCATGAGACAGTTTAATTGGCATTTGTTTTTTCACTCAGATAAAATTTAAATGAATGTGATACTCCCATTGTCATGTTCACTTCTGCATTGAATTGCTGAAAAAAGTAAAGAGGAACAAAGAATGGATATGAACAAAACTAAAGAGGTCAGAGAAGAGAGGGGAGGACATTTGCAAGAAAGCTTTAAAGCCTATAAAATCACATCCGGGAGGACTATAGGTCGAAAATCACACTGAAGAAAGAATCCCATCAATGTAATGTTAGCACAATCTAAGTGGTTTAAAAACATGCATCTTGTTCCTCAAAAGTGTTGGGAAGTTTCTTTCAAAGTAGGAAGGTTAAATTTGCATATGTAATTAAGAGCACAAACCTATTCCTGTCTACTCAGACATAAGTAGTAAGGTTACCCAGGTAACTCACTTACCCAAGTAAGTGAGGTTAGGACTGCAGTGTGTATCTTAAAAGGCAGTCCACAAAAACCTTTCCCATATACAAAATACATCAGACCACCTGCTTCCCATGCCAGTATA
Organism: Cryptoblepharus egeriae; assembly: GCA_030015325.1. Lineage (NCBI taxonomy): Eukaryota > Metazoa > Chordata > Lepidosauria > Squamata > Scincidae > Cryptoblepharus > Cryptoblepharus egeriae. The sequence continues at coordinate 41,735,378 of JAREYC010000006.1, forward strand.
CACTGTACAGTTTGTGGATGTCATTGCAACCCTCGACCAAGCCACTGCAAGATTCATGAGTCTGTGAGTCATGAATGTGTCATGAGAATGAGTCATGACACATTCATGTGCCTATACCCTAAAATACACAATCAGCTGGTGATTATCTCTTTTCTTAATAAATCTTATCCATCATCAATATAACCCCATTTTTGTGATCTGGGTATAGGATTCTCTTTTGATTTTTAAGCACATTAATATCATTGTTAGTAGAATGTAGTGTCTGCATCTTGAAGTGCCATTCAAGTAGTGCATGTAGTGCCATTCAAGTTTTTTGTGTCACTGAGGGCACAATCCTAATCAACTTGGGTCAGTGCAATTCACCCATCTTCCAGTTCCTGTGGTGCTGTGTGGAGGCCAGTGCATGTGTATGCACTGGCCTAACCTCCCAGGAGTGGCACAGAAGTATCTTATCACACTTTTGCAACACCCTAGGCCGATAAGGGACTTGTGCCGGCCTAACTAGAGATTAAGATAGCAGCCCGTTTGTGACACAAGGATCAGATAGTGGGTTTCATATCGTGCAGCCTTATCTTCAGCTAAGTGACCAAAGAAGCCTGTGGCTGTTTTCCATGTCTCCTCAATATTTCTATGGAAGAAAACAGTCAGAGCCTTTAATCAATGCTCTCTGGCATGAGGTGGCCATCATACAGTACAGCATGTGCCACTTGTTATCTACAAAATCTTGAATGTGCCACACGATCTTATTTCACCCCTCTTTGGACCTGGCTGAGTGGTTTTGCTGGTGCATGTGATCTGCCAAACCTCCATTTAGCTATTTTCACCTTGCGACAGGTGTTGTTGCTCCTTTTCTGGGCTTCACACCAGGAGAAGCCCTGAGTACTTGTGGCTGTGCCGCAACAGGACAGTACTGAGTACTCAGGACAGAAGCCCAGCCAGCATGACAAGTGACTATGCATGTGCCACTCAGGAAGTGGCTGGATGCTGCAGGTTACCCCCTCATGCTCTATAGCATATTTGCAATGGTGGCTCGTTGCATGCTGTGTGTATACTTACAGGTGAAAAAAATAGATTAAAAGGCATTTGGATAAGCTCTAATTCACATAAGGGACCCTTTGCTCAATTGAAATACACCTATCCTCATAGCTTCAGCTCTTAGAATGCAGATCTGTTGATGGAAGCCCTTAACTCCGGATGCCACCCTAATGTATTTGCACTGATCAAAGAAGGTTCAATGATTTAAAAAAAATCAAATACAAAATATGGAGACTTACATTAAACTCCTCTCGAAATAACTTCCCATCATCAGCTGCTCTTATCCGTATTTCTTCTTCCAAGTGCTCTACAGGAATAGGAAAATACTTCTTTGGGCCGGAGGGAGACCTCTTGAGAAGCATCACTCTTTGCTGTTCTGTCAAAATAGGGCGCCAGATACATTGTATGAATATTGAAAGCACAATGCAAATTGTTTATTGCTTTGTTTTTTTTATTTTAGAAACAAATTTCTACGCTGAAATAAAGGAGCAAAAGGTCACCCCAAAACATCCAGAAGGTACAGCAATAGTTTTAGTACAAAAAATCATATCCCAAGTTATATAGGCATTCCCTGCTTATTTGACAGTTTGGGAACCAGAGGTGTGGTGAAAAGCAGAAATGGTTGAAAAGCAGAACCTATTATTTTTTTTAGTTGACATGTTTTTTTTCTGCTGTGTATTAACTAGCAACTTGCAAATGCCCCTTTTATATTTTTGTATTATATTTTTATTTTACAAGTTTCTGTTACCACACAAAGATTTCTGAAAATGAATTCTCATTAACTCCTTCAGGGAATGAGAATAAACATGGATCTAAAATGACCGTGTGTGCTTTCTCTCACATACAGATATACTAAAACAGTCTGAATCATCCTCACATAGACATCCCCAAATCAACATGGGGAGGGCAATTTTAGCCGTAGGAACATCAGAGAGAGGTTGCAAGAGTTGAACATGTGTTGAATTAATGACTTCTGGGAATTAATGTCTTCTGAAAGGTGTTCAAAGAGCGGATCATCAGAAAACCAACTGTCAGAAAGCAGGGGGATACCTGTATTTCAAGTGTATGGGATTCATTAAAATGATGTAAGACGATATAGGACCTGGACCCGCAATTTCAGATTCGGAATTGTACCGAACATTTGCCCAGTGAATCATACTTGAAACCCAATTAATCTGGGCATTAGGTTTTCCACTAATGAGACTATAATCTTATTTATAATGCTATAAATACTCATAGTAATTTATATTTCCATGGCAATAAACAGGTTCATTAGTTGGTTTGATTTTCATGCACATTTTGGCTCTTAATTTAGTGTGTTTAGAGGTCCTCAGAGACATAGTGAGTAGGTCAAGCATGGTGGCTGACAAGCAAATTTGACAACAGAGATAAAACAGAGATAAAATACTACAGATAGATAAGAATTGGCACAGAACACTCAAGATGTGAAGGTCTAATTCTCACCAAGGCTGGACTTGACCTGTATTACAACACAGAAAACTATCTCCCAACTCAAGTTTTTTCTCCAACTTCTAACAGAGAGGGATTGCAGAGGATGAGCACTCATCAGGTGATTTCTCACACCTCAAATCTAAAGCGTTTACAACCCAACTGATAAATCAGTTTACAACCCAACTGATAACTATGTCTAAATCTATATACTGTAAGTAAAATCAAAGAGTCACTGACTGAATCACTTGCTGACTTATCAAAGTCCAGCCAAAACCACCAGACCTAGAAGCATGAAATTTGGGGAAGGTATATCTTCTAGGATGTAGGCATCCATTAAAAACATTCTTCAGAAATTCAAACCAGAAAGGAGTGAAAAGGGGGTACAATGTGTTTTCGTCCCAATACTTAACCCTGAAGAATTGCTAACTCATCAATGTCCAACCCCAATCCCTGGACCTAGAAATGTGAAATTTGTAGGGCATATTTCTTTCATTATGTAAGCACTCACTAAGATTTGGCACCCAATGGTTCTTGGTGCATGGTGGTACCCCTGCTTTGTTCCCTGTGTTGCCCAGTGGTGCCTGGCAAAGTTGCCTGTTGCCTGGTAGTGCCCAGTGTGATGCCCATTACCCGGTGGTGTCTAATGGTGCCCAGTGCTGCCTGATGCCTGGAACCTGGTAGTCTATTGCCCAGTGGTACCTGTGCCCAGTGCCCTAACTTGGCTGGGGCCCAATGCCTGTTGGTGCATGGTGTTGTTTGGTGCCCACTACTCACTGCTTGGTGGTACCTGCTGCCTGCTGTTCAGTGGTGCATTAAGGTGCCTGGTGGTCCCCAGTGCCCACTGTTGGCCCCCAATGCCTTTCAGTGTCTGCTGCCCAGGATCTATAGACCCTGGTGACTGGTACCCAGCAGGGATGCCCAGTGCTGGTGGTGCCTGCTGCCTGATATGGATGCCTGGTAGTGACCACTGCCCTCTGCTAAGTTGGGCCTGCCACCCAGTATCAAGAATACCCACTGGGGCCTAGCAGTGCCTGCTAGTGCCAAGCTGTGCCCGGTACCCACAAATATTCTTTAAATTTTACTCCCGCAAGCACAGGCAAATTCAGCTAGTTAGGTATATAAAAGGAGCTTAAAAGAAACACAGTAGCAATTTCCCAGTATTTAGGAAGAGAAACAAAGAGAGTATCATTAGGCTCCAAGGGCTCAAAGCATAAACACCCTAATAATTAGGGTGGCCAGGCAGTGAAACAATTGTCAAAATATACTGATGGATCTTTTTTCCTTTTGTTGGCATTTAAAAGATAACACAATGAGCATCTAACTGGGAATACTTTTTATTGAAAAACGTACAAGGTGGCAGGACTATGCTATCTTTTAAAACTCATTCAAACTGTATAATTTTAGGAAATTGATTCCCCTTAAAAACAAATAAGTGAAAAATGCATTTTTATCCATTTTCCATTATCTGAAAAACTGCCTGCTCCCATATCAACTGCTTGTATGCTGTGATCTTCTGAGGCTCTCCTCTGGATAACCATTGGGAACAGTGACTGCAGAGAAGGTCTTCTTAGCCATGGCTTCCATTTTATGGCTTCTGTACTCACCCTAGGAAGGCTTTTGACACCAAAATGCCTAAATGCTTTTTCAGGCATTTATTTTAAAGGCATTTTTTTAGGAATAATAAAATAATTATTCAGATAATATAAATGAAAACTGATAAATGAATATTTTTCACAACAGCAAATACAGCTTACATAAGATAAGTTAATCACACATTTTACAAAAGTGGCACACGTGATGATACTGGGCCAGAGCAGCTGTTATGATGGCTCACTGAAAAATGTGGTTAGTATATCATATGCCAGCCTCAGAAACTGGCGCTCTAATCCTGATGCAAATTTTCCCCTTCTCCAACTGTTGTTAAGCCACTTCTTTCTTTTCATGGCTTGATGTCCCTCCAGAGTTCCAGAAATAGTCACGTTCACTATTATGAATTTGACTTTCCGACAACTCAGGGGTCATGTATTGTTCTGACTTAAAGCATGTTCTGAGTTTCATGATATGGTAATTATTGCTACCAGCAACCTGTCTGCAAGGCCACATTATAATTTTTCCCAGCTGAGTGGTTGGTTCTGCTAGTCAGCAACCCTCCTGAACTGTGTTACCTGGGAAAAAGGAAGCCTTGCTCTGGTCACATCCAGAGCCATTCTGAACCTTGGCAAGTCCATGATCCCTCTCCAAGTCTCAGAATGGCCACTGGAGCAGTTTTTGAACAACTTCCAGTTTTACCACAAGTCATCCAAAAACTGTTCCAGGTGGCTTTCTCAGCCTTGGAGATCTTGTGTGGTCTTCTCCAAGGTTCACAATGGCACCTGGAACAGTTTCTGGACAACCTTTCAGATTCGGTTCTGGTCACATCTGGGAGGTAATGTGAGGGCTTAGCATTTGTGATAGAGCAGATCTGCAGAAATCTGCAGATACTGAATCTGTGGATAAAGAGGCTCCTGTCAATGCCCAGTGTCCTGGTACAGCCATGCCCAGAGCTGAGAATTATTCTGGAAATTTCACTCCCGCAGTGGCAGGTCCATTCTCCTAGTATGAGATACAATAATGATCTGATGCAATGATGCCCTGTGTATGTAAAGTTCCCAACAGAGCAAAGGGAACAGTTTGATTCCTAAATTAACATCATTAACATAAGAGGGCATTGGCTATATATGGAAAGGATGTCTGATCGCTACACCTGGGTCAAGGGGAAACCCTGATAAATTTAACTGCAGTCACATTTAAGTGTCAATAAACTACTAAAAGCACAGTTGGGGAATAATAAGCATAAGTAATATGCTCCCTAGGGATAGGGAACATAATCGAGAGACCAATTACTTAACCTAATTATTCTTTACATTGTTATATCTACACTGGTCTACTTTCACTATTGGTAGGCAAAGCAGACCAGCTGAACCTACAATCAGAATGTGAAACTGGATTACAACAAAAAGGCAAGATCCAGATTCTGGCCTGAATTTTTTAAAAAAATTATCAGTCCTATTGCTGGATGAGAAAACTAGAGGATATGACAACAGAATAGTTTTGAAATCAGAGTTGAGGGAGTTTACTTTCATAACTGGCTATGCTTAAATGAAACCCACTTCTTGAAAAATATAGGCACATTAGTTAAAATGACACATTTTCTATTGCTTCATTCATTTTTGTAACCTTAGAAAGACTGAGGGCGCAATCCTAACCAACTTTCCAGAACAAAGGACAATGCAATGCTGAGGCAAAGAATAACCATTGCTTTATCTTGAGGAGACCTCTCTCCATGAATGCCCTTCAAAATTGCAGGATGCAGCTCATGCCCCACTGGAATAGCCATGTCAGAGCTGGAAAGTCAGATAAGATGGTGCCCTACCTGGTGTAAGTCTGAATCTTCAACACTCTTGAAAACTATTCTTTAGACTGTTTTGTAAAAATGGGAGATTTTTCTTATATGGTTTATACTGAAAGCATGATAACTATTCCAATACACAGTTTGGAGAAAGGGGATTAAGAGCCTTCAAGCGGCAAGGAGGAAAGAGCATGATAATGATGTCTCCTATTCTTTGCTCTTGCCTCATTATGTTGGCACTTTCCTCATATAAGGGTGACCTTGTTCAACACTTGCTACATTTCTACCTTTCATTTTATACATGAAAACTAGGATCATGTAGCAGCTGAGAATGTGAAGTGAACATCTTCATTAAAATCCCAGCCCAGCCACCAGGTTGGTCTTAAACAATGTCTCAGCCTCAAGTTCAGTATTATCATCAGGGGATAACAGGTGTCCCTTGTTATCTACTAGGGTTCTGTTGTGGAACCTACTATGGATTAAAAAAATCAGTGGATAAAAAAGAATGGAAAACTAGATTTAAAGACCCACTTCCAGGTTTCTTAATCCTCCACTGCACCTAATGGAATAAGGTAGTGCTTCGATATCTGCAGGGGTTTGATTCTGGGATGGAAAAATGAAATGATTTCTTGCATGACTGCCTCTCTACATTAGTAGAAAAGCAGTTTTTAAAACTGTGTTTTGCAGTGGCCATTTGTGTTGAATCAAATCCATGTATAACCAGGTTGGACCAGTACTGCCATCAGGGGATAAATACTGCCATAACTTACAGGACTTCAGTATACAGCTTACTGTAATTATAAGTGAACTGCTTTAAACACTGAACATGTAGCACATAAGTACGAAGCACTAACAAGATAATGACCACAACTAAGCCTACAGATAAGGCTGCCACATATATTTTTCAAATGCCAGTCAAAGCTGTTTCTCACTTTTACACATAAAAGGACTGCTACAGGCAATCTTATCTGTATCACAGACGTATTCTCAGACAACTCTTTTGACATTTTCCCACATTTTGACTTAAACACATAGTCCCACACTTTAAAAACCAATGTGAGAAATGGCCCCCAAATCTAACCTTCTTGACACATCTTAATGTTAAGATTTTACTTTGCATTAAATCAAAAATACTATTTGCTTTTCTGAATCAGAACCTCCTACAAATTATAGCCGACTACAGAGCTAAAAATGTAGGCAACATATTCTGATACCGTAATTACAGCTGCCTTTAAAATAAGCAGTTCTGAAGCACAATTAAAACGAAAAGTAACAGCTAAGGTTAAAAACAGAGTAATAATTTGGTATCATTTTCATTTTCTTAATTTTTTAAACATGAGGAATGAAAATATTTGATATAAAGTAAAAGAAATGTGTTACCTTGCTCTTCTAAGATTCCATTTGGCATTTTTTTATCACTGGAATTCACAACTGCTTTTCTATGCCTCCTGAACCTTAATGAATATAAAGGAGAAGCATTTAGAGGAGGAAAAAACATGTAGATCCATGAGAAGAAACAATTTCAAACAACATATTTTACTGGAGATTGTCTCACAAACCATGTAACTCTGGAAAAACTCTTTTTAAACATCTTCTGATTGTAAAAACTTCAGTCAGCATAGAGGAACAGGGTGTAGCATTCTGTGCTACTCTAACTGGTGTGGGAGGCTACAGTGACCACAGCTGCATGTACACATGCTTTCATTTCCTTGTTAGTAGATCACATGGAAACAAGACGGAACTAGTTCCAAGCCGACAGTCTGATGCATGCCTACCTGAAGAAATAGCCAGCTATCAGGATTAAAATTATGAACACCAAAATCAGGATGAGCATTGAAGTCAACAAATGCTGGGGTGGCTCATTTCCATTTGGAGTATCTAGAATAGAAGAAGAAAACAAACACACAGAGAAGCATGAAATGGTGAAATAATAAAATTGCTTAATTTCCATCAGAAGACGTTTCATTTTCAAAACAAAATTTCATTTTCAACATTCTCATAGTTTGGTTTTTTTCCCTGATACTACCAAATCTTAACATTGAACATAATTATTTTAAAAGAAATATGGTAAAAGCTGAAATATTTTGATAGCTATTTCCTACATACCAACACTATAAGTGTTCATACACAATCACAAAATCTCTATGTCTACCGATGAAAACATGTTGGCACTTCTTCTGAGTACACTGCATTTTCCCCCAGTTCCTCTTTCAGATTTAGATGACTTGGGCTGGATAAGCTGTCCTTGATCAGGCCCATATCTGTGGTGGTGAGCCAAGTGAACACCCACTCTCCCCGCCTCTCACATTGCTGAATATTCACATAGGAGGTTAATATCTGAATGGGTTAAGGCGATAAAAGTCCAACTTATGTAGGCCCAGGATATGTTGTCACCTTCTGGATTTTACCCAGGAAATTGACCTGTGGTAGGAAAGGGTATCTCACTTGCCACCGAATCATCAAGAGCAGGTACCAGCTCTGAGAAAGGTATAATCCAATCTGGACCCTGGTGCTGGTTCACATTTGGTGTGCCATTGCACACTGGTGGATTGCAAATGGTCTCTAGGTATGCATGATAGTTTGGGGGATGGTCCTTTATTAGAAAGGCCATTGAGGGATATGAGCCCCCGCCATTCGTAGAACAGTGTGCCTTGTCAATTGTTAAAAAAGAAAGAAAACTGATGGTGTGTCTTGGCCATTTTAGTGGCTTGCTGGTGTGCCATAAGATTAAAAAGACAGAAAATCACTGCTCTAGGGCCTCTAAAACATTTGGGAACCACTGATCTACAGAATATTCACTTATATGCAGATATAAAGCCATCAAAATTATTTAGTGATACAAGCAACTTTTTCAAGCACCTCTAGCACACAAGGATAGCTAATTGTATCCACCTAAGTAAGTTTTTAAATGAGGAACCATCACCCTTCCAGGAATAACCAACATGGCATTAATAACTATTGACTCTCAAATGGCAATTCAGACTTAACAACAACTGAACTTTCTCTGTCTATGATAAAATATCCCTTCTATCTAATTTCATCCTTAGCAACAGAATAAAAACAGCTCACAGAAAAATCTGGTTTTTTCCCTGTTAATTTTCATACTGCAAAGCTGTACTATGTGAAGATAAATAAGAGGTGACTTACAATTTTACTACCTGTTTTCCATTTCATAAAGCACCTTTTTATATTTTTTTCAGAACCTACCATACTTCAATTAACAGGAAGTATTTTCCTCCATATTTGAACCATGATTTCTCATTTTCAACTATTCCTCTGCCCTTTAAGCATATACAGATCAGAGTTTTCTCAAAGCAGCAAGTCTCTACATGCATCATGGACCACCCCATGCAACAGAGTGTTTAGTAAACAGTAGGTTTCTTGCACAGCATGACAAGCTGATGCCTAACCTTAGAGAAGCTCAAGAGCAGGTTGCAAAGGAATGAGTAGGGCTGCATTCTGGCTTTTTTTTTTTTGGCACTTTCTGGCTGCTTTCGGCAGAAGGCTTTTTTGCTTTTATTTCATTGAAGCAAAAAGTGGCACCATCTCTGGTGTTCATGGACAGTATTCTGAATTTGCTGAAAGGTTGTCTCCATGTAAAAATGTTGGGACATCTTACTGGTGATACATTTCCTGTCGTACATTAGGGCTTTTAGGACAAGAACACTACATATCCTTCCTGATTTCAAGGCAACACAATATTGGGAAATGGAGCTTCCAAACTACAGCCCTTGTAAAGCTTCAACTTCACTATCAAAATGCTAACAGAAACGTTTATAAATGGTGTTAAAATTTGAAACAAAAAAAAAGATAATCACTGGATTTAAGGAAGCAAACTAGCTGTGTGAAGGTAAAAATAAATACATCAGAATTTAAGGAACTATTTTTGATCTCAGCCAGGAAGTCATGCCAAGTTAAAAGGAAGACAATATTATCTGCAGTAGAAACACAAATGACCCAGGAGAGTGGAGCAGAAAGTAAAGCAAAAGCAAAGAAATATGTATTCCTTTATGCTAAAGAGAGCAGCACTTGGATATGACTGTGTAATCATTACACATGTGATGAGATACATAAAATAGAGGGTTGAGGTCAGACTGTGAGTAGCAGCAGATGTGAAAATAATTCTGCTTTTCAGCTTGCACTTTAAAACAGGCAGCTTTTCTATACTTGATGCAGAATCTAAGCCAGTCAGATGAAGCATCAAGCATTCTGGTGAGCAATATTTATCCAGACGTTGCCAGAAAAACTACAGAAGAAATGTTTTCTTTAAAACAAAACATGGAAACAGAATCTTAGGTGGACATACCACTGCATCAGCCGTTTTCAGGGCATATTCTGGGAAGTTGGCTGATGTGGACACATCAGAGAAGCATACAGACTTTGGTCAGGACTCTGAAACTTCAGTACAGTACTGATAGCTGCTGTAGCATCCAATGTCATTCAGGAGGAGGCAACATGCTCAAGGTAGCATTAATTTCAAGCATCAAACACATAAATCCAGGGCGCAATCATAACCAGTTTAGGCCAGGGCAACCCAACCATCTCCCCATTTATGTGGTGGTGTGGAGCATGTCTGTACACTGTCCTAACCCCACCCCATGAGTGGAATGGAAGTGGCATACAGTACTTTTGCGACACCCCCAGGCTAGCGCAGGACTTGTATCGAGACATATGCTGGCCTAACTGGATTGAAGGATTGTAGGATTGAAGTCCCCATACACACCATATTTCTAAAAGGACTGCATTCTATACAACATTTAAAGATGGGGAATACTGAGTGTGAGAGTATCTACTTGACAAGATAGTGACTCCAAGCAGAGATAGTGACTCCATGTGCATAAGATTACAGACTGAAGCTTGCCACAAATTACATGTTGTCAAATATGAACTGTATGGTTAAGAAATTAAGAATTGAGAAAACACTTCTCCATCACATGCTTCCAACTTTGTCTTCTCCCCCACTTTTATACTTACAAACATTCTCTCCATGCATATCACCTGCTTTGCACAGCAGCAGTTGTGAAAATTAGCTCACCTGACTGGTCAGAGGGGTCTGGACAGTTGAATAAAGAGCTACTGAAAAGCCAACTATCCCAGATGGGCAGCAGGCTACGCTTATGAGTAGTTTGCTCAAGCCAACCTGCCTATCCAAAGCTGCACAGCTTTTTGTGTCTTTGCTACTCATCACCTAACTGTTACTTTCCTGGAAGTAAGACTGGAATAAAAACATGAAATAGCCAGAGAGGCTCTTGCTGCCACAGTTAATGGCAGGAAGGTCAAAGAGGTGTTGAGTACTGCTTACTATTGGCACGGCATTTGAAACACACACACCTGCTCCCAAAATTCAGGCATATGTTCTACATGCATAATGCAGAATAATCTTTTAATTAAAAATTAAAATAGATGGATACTTGGAAAACAGCCGTCCATCTATCTCAATTGAATCAACCTTCTCTCCTCACCTTGTTACCTGACAGGTTGGTAATTTGAATGGTTGGAAACCCTACCATACACAAATGCCTAAACTGCCCTTAGAAGCCTAGAATGTCCTAGTTAGATAAGATCATCTCTGCAAGAAGTTTTCTCCCCAGCTTAAAGAAATTCAAAAACATGTTATCAAAACTGCATGGAGTTAAACCAAGTTTGTTGCATATGAAAATGAAAGTGACACGAAATGGAGGATAAAATGACAGGGAAGCAGTTCTAAAAAAGAACTTTAAAACTTTGCCCTCATCCTGGTTACACCCAACACTATGTATGGGTCCCCCATTTGCAATTAATTCAGGTGTTATTTGTACTACTCAGAAGTAAGCCCAATGCATTCAGTAAGACTTAGGTAGTAATCCTATCTTACAAGAAGAAAACACCTTCTTTGACAGTAAATAGCATGTACTTCATCGAAATTAGAACCAGATCGGGACAAATCTAAAGCCCCCTTTCCTCTTCCATTTTCCCTGTTCCAGGTGAACCATTTAGAAAAAGAAAAGAAAATCTCAGGTCAATTGTGTTCCCTTTAACATGCAGTTTGGCCCAAAACTTTATAGTACATGTAAAAACTGAAATTTCTTTCTTACTGTTTCTATAGCTGCCTGTGGTGAGCTTTCCTTCTTGCGGTTTTCAGTAAATAAGTGTCTGTTTCTTTTTTAGATTTGGGGGCCATTTAGTTTTCTGACTTCTGGTGGTGAACCAGAGAATGAGATTACTGAGACATACTATGTAGATGTTGAACTGTGCTGAGGTTGATGCTTATTTTACATTGCTGTGACCAAAGTACAGGAGACTGATATATCTCAAATACAACCTGAATGAACACTAAAGTTATTTAACTTATTGCACTATTCAATAGTGAGATTGTAGAAAAGTGAGTACAATGTGCTAGAAATATTTTGATAAAGAACATTCAACTGTGGTAATATTTGCCCACATTAGAATACAGCAATTTGAAAAAAAATGCAACATTCTGTGGACTTTGGTTTTGACTGAGGAGATGTTGCAATGCTAATGTAGTCATCATCAGCAAAACAAGATAAAAAAATTATGACTGAAGCTTTAGTCATGGAGTAGTCTATGATCATGGGATAAAGACAAACTTTGTAAATTGTTCTGCTTTCCAAAGTGGCACAATTATCTCTTGTGAAGTGAATTATTTGATGATACTGGTTTTTATTCTTATCCAGTTCCTAATTTAAATAAACATGAAATAAAACAAAAGGGAAAACTTAAAACATATAAATGTGAAACTTAACGTGGAACCTTTAAAATACACCTCTTTTTCCTATGGAACTATGTAAAGCAGATAGAAGGCAATTAAATTCCCTTTTCAGAATTAAGAGCTAGCACAGCAAACATCATGGTTAGCGTTCTGAATATAAACCAGAGCCTACACAGTATGTGTAGAGAATAAGGGCCAACTCCTAAGCAAGCTCAGTGCCGACACTGAGCTTCATAAACAGTCATAAACATACTGGAAGGCACTAGCAGGCTCATGGCACCCAGGGAGGAGGGGAAGCCTGTGCTGGGGGTCAGCATCATTCCTCCAGCACCAGCTGGTGATATTTTGGGGGAGGGAGTATGCAGACAGGGCAGAAGGAAGGAGGCGAAAATTGGACCCAGGATGTCAAGGTGTACAACAAACAACAGTTTATAAGTGCTTCTGAGGACTGAACCTTACATCATTAAGCAGGATGTAATTAAGCAGACAATGGTTAGAAATAAGAATTTTATTCTCACCTAGTAACTCATTAGCTGCAAATGACAGAAAAAAAATATGCAACACTGATCATATTTTCAAGATATGGGATAGCCCAATTATAACAGGGCCCTGTTATCAGCAGTTTTTAGTAGCACTGCTTCTGCCACAGTATCACTTATCAGTCCAGCAGCTAAGAGGTAGTCGTAGCAGAGGTGACTCTCTGAAAGTGTAACCTATGTATTAATTTGCCACTTTAATTTGCCTGCCTAGGAAGAGAGGCAGGATATAAATCAAATCAGATCAATCAATATGGCTCTCCCATCACTTTGGCAGCATTTGCTCTCTCAGACTCATCTCGGTCTGCTCCTTACCCTGTAGTGTCCCTTCCCTTCTGAGACTTCAGTCTCTCCCATCGAGAGCCTTGGAAGAAGCAGCTTTGCTGAAAGTGTGGGGCTGGGACTCTTTAATCATTAAGATGAAGAGCTTCTCGGGCTTTATGTAACTTTTTTTTACACCCATGGTCTAAATGTCAGCTTTTGTTTCTCATCTGCTCTTCATAGGATGAGAAACAACTTCATAGGATCAACCATTTTGTATCACATGTGAACTAAGAAAGATCATGAATCTACAAACTTAGAATGAACACCAATCTGCTAGAATCTCTCCAGCTGACAAAATAAAGCTCCAGTTGGTATGTAGGCCATCTTTGCAAGATTGGGGTCAAACTATAGTATTTCAGGACATCATTGCATTTACAGGTTCAAGAAGAACTGTTATTCTTCTTGAAGAAATCCTGTGGCCTGAATTGACAGCAAACCTCATTTTGTTGATGCCACCGCATATGGTTCCAATTCCATAGATCCTGAAAGCAGACAGATATTACACATGTAAATATGCCCTGCTTTCTACTGTGAACGTGAATAAGGTAAGACAATTTTAAAAATAAAGATGTCATAAACAAAACTTACATACTGTATATTTAAAAACCTACAGCTGGTATACTGTTTACTTCACTGATATATCTGTTTCCATTTATCATTATATGTCTTTTGTTCTAAGTAGAGCAATTATCATTATGGTTGATCAGAAGAGCTTTGATTAGCTCGTTAAGAACTGCATTCAAATTCATTGTAGGCAAAGATGCCAAATAGGAAATGAAGTTAGAAGGACTCCACTGACTCCTAAGTGTCTACAGGAATGCAGCCTAAGCCTGAGAGTTGTCTACCCTTTCCTGGGAGTAAGTCCCATTGAAAATAATGAGACTTACTTGTTCCCTAAGGATACAATCCTAACCTAGGCCAGCACAAGTCATTGATCTTCCCATTCCTGTGGTGATGTAGAGGGGCAAGCACATGTCTGCACTGGCCTAACCTCCTCCAGGAGTGTTTTAAAGACACTTATGTGATATTCCTCGGTCAGCACAGGATTTATGCTAGTGCTTAGGCCAGCCTAACTAGAGGTTGCAATCCTGCATGAAATCTGAATGCATGAGCATCCCTGTGGCATGGGATTGCACCATGTGGAAGCAGTTCCCATGCTGATTGGTATCTATGGAAAGAATAAGTATGTTCTTATTTGTAAATGTAAAGATATCCATGTTAACAGAAGTTACACAGACAGAGACATCAGTATGCTCTACCATCTTCATGAGCAGATGTCACCAGTTTTCCTCATGACTGATGAAGATCCTATTACAGACTGAATCTTTAATTAATTTCCAAATCTCTCAGAGGAGACAATCAATGCATATATTGGTCTGCAAGAGAAATGCTGAGAAAGAAAACTTTCCTTCTTTTGTTGTAACAACACTACACATATAAACCTCTAGTACCAACTTCTGTAGCAGATAACAAAGTATAAAAATAAACCCAATGAAGTTTACATTCTCAACATTGTCATCATGTGTACTAAGAGATTCTTGAAGCTAGTAAAAGCATACAGGCAAAATGAAATATAAATCAAGTCCAAACTAGAAAATGAGGTTATATGGTCAATGTTCATCTGTTCCCCTAACCATTTTTTTCTTGAGAGCCTACATTTTGCCTACATTTGCTTTGAATACCATCAGCAGGCCTCTGTCAGTCTTGAAAACTATGGTATCGTGCTCGGCGCTGCATACGCCGCATGCGAAGCACGAAATCATAGATAAGAGATACTATAGGCGAGAAAGAGAGATATTAGTGGCTATCAAGCCAACTGTTACTGTTCTGAAAATTAGATGCAGCTGAATTAAAAGCTTTAACACCATTAAGGAGTTTGTGGCAATGATAAAAACAGTTTGCTCACTTCTGAGCATACAATGTTGCAAAATAGCTAACAGTAAGCACATAATAAGTACTGGGGTTCATACCTTCTTATCTAGAATTCCAAACCTTGTACATAACTCTGCAAACACTGCTACAAAACATGGTTCAATGAAAGCTCTATTTCATGACATCAGTAAAAGTTTTATTTGTGTTATACAGTACTTTCTAATTAGGTCACTGAAGATAACTTGCAAAAATCCTTGGGCAGGAGTACGGATGCACAAAAGGCACAGCTTCAATTATCCTATGAGGCATTTGTAAAGCTGCGGATGTTCTATATGTGGAAGATGTGCAACATATAGCCACAGCTCACAAATGGAGACATGTAATGCAATTCACACACTTGTTGGCTAACATAGTAATGGTTCAGAAACCATTACTTGGAGACAATGAATACTGATTTCAAAGCTCAATGTCTAATTAAATAATATACAGTGGTACCTTGGTTTATGAGCATAATTTGTTCCAGAAGAATGCTTGTAATCTAAAACACTTGTATATCAAGGCAAATTTTCCAATAAAAAGTAATGGAAACTCAGATAATTCATTCAACAACTCAAGAATATTCATTTTAAAATGAATACTGAAATATTATACAAAATGATAAAGAAAATATAAAGAAAAATAAAACAAATTAACCTGCACTTAGAGCACAATCCTATCCCTGTCTACTCAGAAGTAAGAGCAATTGTGTTCGGGGTGTTCTAACACCCAGGAAAATTTGTTTAGGATTGCAGCCTCAGTCTCTCAGGCTGCAATATGCTCTTCTTACACAGGAGTTAGCTCCACTGATTATAATAGGGCTTACTTTAGACATACAAGGCTAGGTCTCTTAGGGCAAAATCCAGAGCAACTACGGGAAGTCCTTGCTCTGGTGTAAGAACAACTTACTCTGGATTCCAATATGAATTTCCCATAGGTTTTCACTAGGTGGTGCAGTTACCACGGGTGCATGCAAAGTCTCTTACTGATTTCAAATCCAGTCTCTTACTCTGGTTTTGGGGGTTAGACACTTTTCCATTGCCCCCTTAGATAAGAGTGAGCCCCATTGACTGTAATAGGCTTACTTCAGAGCAGACATGCATAGGCTAGTCTCTCAGGAACACTAAAATCAGCCATGTCCTGGTCCCTTAGGAGAGGCTGAGAAGGTGCTGGTGGAGCCTTGCAACCGGCCATATCCTGGCTGGGTTTATTTTTTTCACTTGTTTATCAAGAATCACTTGTAAATCCAGCTACAATTTATTAGAAATGTTTTCTTGTCTTGCAAAATTCTGTCAAAGTTACTTGCAATCCAAATTGTTTCTGTAAGTTCGACTGGGAGTGTTTTGCAAGACAAACATTTCTAATAAATTTTGACTTGATATACAAGTGATGTCTCTTGGTATATCAATGGTACGACTGTACTCTCAATCCAAGGTTTTAGTATACTGTAAAACCAGTGCATGGAAAAACCATGCACTTCTTTACATTTTTGGATTCAGCTGCTCAGGAACAAACACATGACAGAACTGCTTCAAGTGATATATCAGCACGTAATTGGCAGCCATTTATTGATAAGACTGTGCCTTTTTGTGGTGACAGAACTATCAATGACTGGTAATTTAAGTATAGTCATTCCCCACTTATTGGACAGGTAAAGGACTGGAGCACCATCCAAAAGTGAAAACCAATGAAAAGTGGAGCCTAATCTTTTTTGGTTTATAAAAGTTGCTTCCAATGCTTTTTTAGCTAGCAAATTGCAAACACCCCTTGCAAATTCCTGCTGCCAAATAAAGATGTCTGCAAATGGATTCTCATTTACTCCTTTGGGAATGGGATTAGACCAGGAGCTACAACATGGGGGATTGCAATTTTGGTGTTTAGTTCAGCAGAGAAAGATTGATAGAGTGGAACATCAGCTTATATTCATTAAATATAAGCACTGAATGAATGAGTTCTAAGTACAACTGAAAGGTGTTGAGTGCATTGTCAGAAATGAACCATCAGAAAGCGGGGGATACCTGTACACAGCATATATGCTCATCACAAATCAACAGCTAAATTTAAAATGCACACAAAAACATTTAAGGGGGGGGGGAAACCTAAATGGAAATGGAAGAACCAACCTGACTGTAAAAGATACACTCTCTAACTCTTGGCTATGATTTCTGGAACCTCGAGTTCAGTTAACAAAGGTCTAGCTAACCTAGATAGAAAGAGAACCATCCAATAAGCAAACTCGATACAAGGTAAGCAATAAGGGAATGATAATATCTATACTCTACTGGGGGAAAAGAGAACAGGGGATGCCAATCAGGATCCAATGAGAAAAATGTTATAATGTGGAGGCAAATCCCAACACAAATTGTCCATGGGGAAAGAACTCTATATGATACATTAATCATATATATTACAGATAGCATATAATACTTAAGCATCAGGAAGCATACTATAGCATTATCCAGGATTCCCTAAGATTTACAGCACACTGCAATCAAAAACTCTTAAGCTGCAATCAAGATCCTCCGTCTGTCTTGAAAGAGTATGGTATGATGCTCGGTGCTGCATACGCTGCATGCGAAGCTTGAAAGCTTGGGTTAGATTGTTATGGAGGATAGGCTGTTACCCAAGCAGCAAATCCCCACTCTCTACGCCACTGAATTAGTCCAATGGAAAGGCAGAGCCAATACGACTGGATCCAGCTGGCGTCGCAGAGCTGTGCTAAGGACAGGAGCTCACCCTGTCTTATGGGGTCGACCCAGGTCTCGAACCCTGGCCTGCTGGTTAACAGGCACAGTGACTTAACCACTTGCACCACCACAGCCCTGCAATCAAGATCATGGAAGAGAAAATTCATTGTTTATACTGAAGACATTAACTAAAATACCGGTAATTCAATTTTCCTTACTTGGTGTTGTATCATTGGGTGATATTGTTCCATTGGAATGTGACGCTTCAGTATATAGAAAACTAATGGAAGCAAGCACAACTGAACAGGCATATTCCATTGTGTACCTGTAAGAGAGCACATAAAATACATTAAACCCACATTAGACGCTCAAGAGTCATGGTAAAATTTTAGGAACTTCACAACTACAGTATAGACATGAAAAGCTTATTTCTTGTAATTTTATTTTATATTCAATGTATTACTTTACTGTATCTGAATTATGCCCATATTGATGCAGGTATAAGACTAGTTTTACTTTGTATTTGCCATGGTTGGAAAATGGTTGCCATGGTTGGATAAATAAGGCACTTTCAAAGAAAAAAAGACTTTTCTATAGGAACATCCAGAAAGATGTAAAACGTGTTGCTGCTTCAGACGTTACACAGAAACTACCATAGAAAAAATACATATGATTCAGCCTTCCTCAATTCAAAGCCTCTTCTGTAATTTCAGAATTGGGAGTTTTCACTTCTCCTCTTGCATTTGGACTTGGAGTATCTCACACTGTTAGAAAGATATATAAGCTTCCACACACTGCAAACTACATGAGAAGCACAAAAAGAGGAAACACAAATCACTTCCTCTACATGTTGGCAATGTTTAAACTGCCATTATTTATATGCTTTACAAAAATAAAATAAAAATATGACACACATTCCAATGAGTATAAAACTAATATAAACCATATGTGAACCAAGGAAACCTAATGATTACTTAGTAACAACTTGTTGCTGTTCTAGCCTAGCCTTCACACTGACATCTTGGTTTATGTGGATGGCTTTCTTTTCCTTATGGGAAAAATATTTAAACATGATCAATTTTATTATACCCTCTGGCTGCAAACCTAAAGACACTCTCCTGGGAGTAAGACCCATTGAATACAATGAGGCTTACTTTTGAGTAGGCATGGTTAGGATTGTGCTCTCCATCACTGTGTATACCAGTACAGGTATCTAGGCTTCTAAAGTGACTAACATCTTGGTCCTCCATCCCCACAATATGTACTATAAAATATATATACCGTAATTTATAAATCTATAAATATACTTATCTCAAACATATCCTTGCAAAGAATTGTTCCTACTATTGTTTGGATTCTATAATTCAGATCTACAATATATTTTTTGCTTCTCCAAAACCTACATGCAATGGCCTTAATTCAGGTGTTCTCGAACTGTTGGTCATATTTTTAGGGAGTCAAATACAACATGGAAGGGGGTAACCCTGCCAGAACACTCCAAAACAGTTGGGATCCCTGAGCCTACAAGGAAGCATGAGGACTAAAGGTAACCTGCTGTGGCAGTAAACCAGCTGTATGTGCACCTGATTATGCTGCCACTTTTGTACCACAGCAATAGGCTCAGCTAAGAAATCTGCCATATATGAACAAAAGCCCCTGTCCTCATCTGGACCTAGCAATTCCACTCCTGTAAAGCAGATCCCGGCTTCTCTCCTCAGTTTTACCCTTTCTGGCATGCATATTTCAAAGGTCAGGAGGCCTGAAATGAACAGGGACATTATTTATATATGGGCAGTGTCACAATAACAATATACACAAACCCATGTCTTGACTTAATCCGTTCTACCAACACCACAGCACCATCTTGTGGAATGATCCCCGAAAAGCATAACTACAGATCCTGCTTCCCTAAAGCCACTAAGAGACATGGCACTTCAGTTCATTACCTCAACTTCATGTTCAAGATTACATAGACCAGATAAAGATGTGGAACACATGAAGAACACATACACTGACCTCTTATTTCCCAACTGGCCTGATATAGACTGGCCTCTCTTCCCCGAGAGAGGGGCTGCTGCCTCCTGCATTGAAATAAGCAGTGGTTTGCCACCTCTTGGAGAAACCCTCCCTGGATCCAAATAATTTAAACAACTATTGGTCAGTCTCAAACATCCTGTTTCTGGGAAAAATGGTCAATCAGGTGGTGACGTCCCAGCTTCAGAGGGTCCTGGATAATCTGGATCCTTTTCAATCTGGCTTCAGGCCAGGGTTTGGGATGGAGACTGCCTTGGTGGATGACCTATGCCAGGGGATGGACAGGGGGAGTATGACCCTGTTATTCCTGCTGGACCTCTCAGCAGCATTTGACACCATTAACCATGATGTCCTTTTGGGTTGGTTGGCTGAGTTGGGGATTGGAGGCACCATGCTGCGGTGATTCTGCTCCTTCTTGGCTGACAGATCCCAGAAGGTGGTGCTGGGAATATTTGTTCAGCACCCTGGCCTCTGCGGTGTGGGGTGCCACAAGCTTCCATTCTATCCCCCATGCTATTCAACATCTATATGAAGCCGCTGGGAGAGGCCATTCAGAGGTTTGGAGTGGGGTGCTTTCAGTACGCTGATGACGCCCAGCTTTATCTCTCCTTTCCTCCTGAGTCTGAGAAGGCAGTTGAGGTCCTGAATCGCTGTGTGGAGTCAGTGGGGAGCTGAATGAGGGCGAACAAGCTGAAATTAAGTCCCGATAAGACAGAGATTCTCCTGGTATGGAAGTTGTCTGCTCAGGTATTGGAATATCATTCTGATCTGGATGGGGTTGCACTCCCTCTGAAGGAGCAGGTCTGCAGCTTGGGGATTTTCCTGGATTCGCAGCTGCTCCTGGAGTTCCAGGTCCCAGGGAGCCTTTGCGCAGCTTCAGCTGATACACCAACTGCAACCATACCTGAGTCAATCTGGCCACAGTGACCCATGCCCCAGTAACATCAAGACTGGACTGTTGCAATGCACTCTACATGGGGCTGCCTCTGAAGATGGTCCAGAAACTCTAACTAGTCCAGAATGCGCCAGCTCATGTGGTTGCTGGGGCTCGTTGGTTTGACCTGGTCAGGCCAATGCTTCAGTGGCTTCACTGGCTGCCCATTTGTTTCCGGGCTGAATTCAAAGTACTGGTATTGACCTTTAAAGTGCTCTACAGCTCAGGTTCAGGATATCTGAGGGACCACCTGCATCCTGTCATGTAAGATCACCTGGGGGGCTCTGTTGACTGTGCCGCCGCTGAGAGAGGTGAGAGGTGTGACGACTAGCAGTAGGGCCTTCTTGGTGGTTGCACCCAAGCTCTGGAACTCCCCTCTGATTTAAGAACTGCTCCCTCCTTGTATAGTTTTTGGCAGAGCCTAAAAACCTTCTTGTGGGTAAAAGCTTTTTTGTAATATTGGAGGTTGGGTTGGATGCTGTGTTTTTAGTATTACTTCTAGTTGCTTTTTATTATAAATCTTAGGATGATGGGTTGTTTTTAGATGTTTATATATATGAAAAGTCACGGACTGACTGACTGACTCACTCACTCATCAACATACAGCCAATGTTGTGCATGGGGTGGGCATGGGAGATTGAGGCGCATGGGTGTTGATGTGCATGGGTGATTAATGAGCAGGGGTGTTTGATGCACATAGGGGGTGGTGCACATGGGGGGACGGTGCAATGGGGTGGTGGTGTGCATGGGGGGATGTTGTACGAGGAGTGTTGCATGTGCACATGGGGTGTGTTGCACATGGGGGAATGGCATACAAAATGGAAAACAAGCATATTTCCCCCCTCCCCTAATGAATACAAGCAACAACTGGCACTAATTTTATAAATGAAAAAACTCCCCAAACAATTCCTTTCTGAACTATAAGGATTACACAGAAAACCTCACAACATTAAAATAATTAAACCAGACCCTTCAAACGTAAATGCTATTGGTCACGCCCTAATTTTATTAAACTGAACTGGTTCTCGAATCTTACATGGCAAAACCTTCTGTGCCTGAGTGGATAACAGAGGGTCAAGGACTTCAGTTCAACACTACCAATTACATCATCAGCCTTTCACAAAGCATTGTACAAACATCTCCAACCAAAGAATATCTTTTAGACACTAGCTATCTATTTTCATTTCACATGAACTTGGAAACGAAATGAACTACAATTCAAAGATTACTCAGTTCCTAGCTGGCCTTTTTATCAGACATATTTTATAACCCATGTATATTATGAACACTACATGTACACTGAGCTATACAAAGTCTTTAATAAGGTATCACTTCTGAAGAAGTAGTCAAGTTATCAATTAGAGTACCTTCAACTATGTCCCATATAGGCTGCATTCTTAAAGACTTTTTTCCTGTAAGACCCACTTAACACATTAGGGCTTACTTTTGAATAGAGGTGGTTAGGATTGTTCTCATAATCTCTTAAATCAGTGATTGTCAACCTTTTTCATCTCATGGCACACCATCAGTTGATTTTACTACTGACAAGCCACACTATCCTGTTCAAATTTGCAAGTTTTCCTATAAATAAATGTCCATCCCCAAATTCCTGTGGCACACCTGAGGACTATTGAAAATCACAGTCTTAAATGATCTGATTGATTATTTTAAGCCTACTATCTATGCACTGTCAAGGTTTGAAAAGTATGAAAAGTACGATAAGCTTCTCCTTAGTGTCTCTCCCTCAATTGTACTACCAAAGTCCTCTTCCAATTATGGAAGTGTAAAAGAATTTCCTTATTTTTAATTTTTGCTGAAAATGGCAAGATTGGCAATTTTGGTGGCATTTCAGAATGTCTTCCTACATGTTTACATATACATGTTTGTTGCCTATCTCAGGATTTCACATGGGGTAGGATACATAACCACATAATGTAGTTATGGATATGGAGGGATGCAATGACTGAGTTAATGAGAAAAAAAAGCAATAAAGTCCACAATCCTAACCATGTCTACTCAAAAGTAAGTTCCATTCTGTTCAATGGGTCTTACTCCCAGGAAAGTGTCTTTAAGATTGCAGCCAAATAATGCTTTCCTTCCAAATTGGTTTGATGTGTTATGTTCATCCACAATAAAGGAGTTCCAGTTCTGGCCTCAAATAATTTTACTGTATGTGTCTATATGTTGCTATACAGCAGAGGTTGCTATGCTTATACTATACAACAATGGACTAAAACATAATAGAATACCAATTTTCTGCTTTTTCTGGTAGCAGTTTTAAAATATTTGAAGGTATGATGTTGATATCATTTTGGTAAATTAAAATCTTCCAAAGAAAGTAGCAATATTTTAGAAGTTTGAAAAATATGTGAAGATTGAAAAACCCAAACTACAGAAAGATATTCCTAATGTAACCAAGTATATCCTATGACTACAATATTTGTACAGTCTTGCTTCTCTATAGAAAACAGAAGCATTATCTTTTTATTGTTTTTGTTATTGTTTGAAAAAATAAATTCTAAATGCCAAGCAAAGCTTCTGATGCTCTTACCAGGCTTTTATACTTCAAATTATTTGGATTATTGATTAGACAAAAGAAATGTATGGATGCTACCACACTTTTATCATTGCTGGTTTTTATGCTGTTTTTCTTATTTAGTAGAGGTTGGAAGAGGTGGTGGAAGAGGCGATGGGAGCAACATAACCTAAGTAAGTGTTGGGAATCAATGCTCTAAGGTCTTATGAATGTGGTTGTTCCATCTCGATTAAATTTCACTACAAGCACTAATCTCTCTACACATATTACCTAGTGATCAAGTCACATACACAACCCTTTTAGTTGAATCCTTTCCTACTGATGACCCTGAAAATGGATTCAGCCCCCAACCTGCCATTCCCTTTTATCTCTCAGGAACATCTCTGATTGTGGTAAAGTTAAGCCTTTTGTATCCTACACTTCAGGTAAGTCCAACAAACTCCTAGATGCATACTATGAAGAAGTTTGAAAAGCATTCTTTACCCAGCTATGTTTTTTCCCTTTGTGCAAACTTTTCTAACTACCACAGCTCTGGAAGGAGAACTTTGGCACATTTCATTTTGCAGATACAGGCATCCCTCATTTATCCCTCCAGCTGGAGACTGGAGCACCATCCAAGAACCAATGAAAACCAATGAAAAGACTGAACCCAGTCTTTACAGCTTGCAAATGCAAAATATCTACCAAGAAGTCATAAATACCACTTGCAAAAGCATGAACATGTATTTATTGACAAATAGGGCAAAACCCAGAGTAACTATGGGGAGTCCTTGCTACTCTGGATTCCAATACGAATTTCCCATAGGTTTTCACTAGGTGGTGCAGTAACTATGGGTGCACGTAAAGTCTCTTACATGCTCCCATAGTTACTCTGGATTTGGGGATAGCCAAAATACATAACAAATTACAGCACAGTGAACAAAGGCATGTGTGGGCAATGAATAGCTTATGTATTTGAATGATGGTTATTTATTGAAGAAAGTCATAAAGAAATGCCAAAAACAGTTTCATCACCATGTCACATGCAAATCAACGTTAGGGAAGACAGTTTTAGCCTTTATTTATTTTATATATATAAACCTTTATTATGGTCTTAGACCAGCACAAGCCTTTATTTATTGAGCATATGTTGAATGAATTAGTCCTGAGTATAACTGGAAAAGGTGTTTAAAAAGTGGAACTGTCAGAAAATGAACCATCAGAAAGTGGAGGGCTCCTGTATCCAAGGCACTGCGCCTTTGGTAGTCTCTTCAGAGACCTCAAGCATTTGGGGTTATCTTGCCAAGGTGTCCATGCTATGTGTTTTTGCAACCTCTCCTCCAGTTTTTCAAGACTTGTTCCGCTTTTAAAGCCTTTCACTCAGTTACTGCCCTGGCCCATGGAGGAGCTTGTTTCCCTGTCATGCAAGGGACAACTTCTTCCCATATTTTTCCCTTTTGAAAGCATGTAGCCAAGCTTTTCTGCTTACAAGGACACATACACTAGCCTGTCCAACAGATTAAGGATCTGTTATCTTCTGCTCCTTTCCGTTTCATCCTCTTAATAATCCTCTCCTTTTTAAAAGCCTCCATTCTCAGCACTTGTGTTTAAAGTCTCCTCATATGGCTCCCTTTCACTGGCAACTCAGCCAGATGCAGTCGGCTTTTACTCTCACTCTTGCTTCCTTCATTTAAATCCTGCCTGTCCAAAATGGGAGATTATAAGTATTTCTTTCATTGGCAACAACTTAAAATTTTCTGTGTAACTGATTTCTTAAGCAAACCCAGTAGCAAAAAAACAAAACCTGGTTTTATCTTGTTTTGCTATATTCTATCTCTCTCTCTAAAAAATTGAAAGGTCACTGACTGACTCACTGATTCATCAACATCCAGCCAAAACCACAGGACCTAGAAGTGTGAAATTTGGGGTCTTCCTTCTGTGATGCAGGCACCCACGAAGATCCAATTTTTGGAAATTCAAACAGGAAGGGGATGAAAAGGAGCACAATGCATTTTACTTTGAAGAATCACTGACTCATCAACACAATGCAACCTATTTACATGTGAATTATTTTTACACAATTTAGTCTCAAAGCCTGCTGCTGCCTCCTGGCTGGTGCCCAGTGGTGCCAGCTGGTGCCCAATGGTGACATATGTATGTTTTTAACAATGATAGTAAATCATAGTAAATGGGTCTTACTACTGGATAAACGTGCAGCCTAGGATTGTTTAAAATTTTCCTGCTTGATGATGACACTTCCAGTGGATCCTGACAGATTCTCATTCTAAAAAGTGGATTCCAAGGCTAAAAGTTTGAGAACTACTGAGGAAACCTTTTCTAAGTGTGCACCTAACCTATGCTGGCACAACCCATGGGACTTCCTGTTCCTTTGGTGATGTAGAGAGGCAAACATATGTCTGTGCACTGGCCTAACCATCCCCCAGGAGAGGTGCAGCAGTGTCTAACAGCATGTTTGTGACATCCCCAAGTCAGCACAGAATCTGTGCCAGGGCTTAGGCCAGCCTAACTGGAGGTTAGGATTGCAGTCTTATCCTACAATCCAGAGTAAGCTTTGCCAGATGTGTTTACCCTTGTAGTTCCAACTGAACATCTGCCAAATGAAAAATCATGTAAACATCAGCAAAGAAATAAAATGTAGGCTGCAATCTAATACACACTTGCTTTGGAGTAAGCTCTTGCTAATCAGTGAGGCTTACAGCCAAATCCAGAGTAACTATGTGAGCACGTAAGATACATTACGTGCACCTGTAGTTACTGCACTAACTAGTGAAAACCTGTGGGAAATTCATATTGCAATCCAGAGTAAATTGTTCTTACACCGGAGCAAAGACTCCCCATAGTTATTCTGGATTGCGACTTTAGTCTAGTTTACAATGATGAGAACAGTGAAGTTTCATTCCATCAAGCCAGAGAAAGATTGCAGTATTTCTCATCTAATGACAACAAAAAGATACAGCTGCAGCAATTAAGCACAATCTAATATAATTAGGAGAACAATTAAAATAAGATGGCAAATGGGAATAAATATAAATGGTGCACCCTCTCTTAAGTGTCTTTCTGCAACATCATCACAATTTACAGACTTATGATGAAGACTGCAGGTTTGCTGACATAACCCCGGAAAGCCTGTGAATGTACCGATTTTGTAATAGTAAGCAAATGAACAACTGTAAGGCAAAGTGGAAAGGAAATGCTAAATTGGTAATAAAATTTACTCTTTCTTTGTCTGAAATCCAAAGCTAGAAATGTGAATGGTGAGAGGTTTGATTCTGGTTTTATTGCATTTTTTGACAAAATATGAAATGCAGAAAGCTGTGTTATTATATTTTTTCCCCAAGCTGTGTTTTTATTCCAAGCCATGCTGTGCACATTTTTATAAATTACAAGTGAAATGTACCCACGCTGCAGGAGGAAAATACCCAAGTATGTCATCACCCATTGCACATCATCCCCAATGTGCAACACCCCCCATGCGAAACATCGCCCCCTGTGCATCATCCCTCCCATGCACATCACACAATCCCATGTGCAACATACTTCACACCTCCATGCGCATCAATCCCCATGTGCAAACTCCCCCCAATGCATCAGGCACCAAATTGGCTGGATGTTGATATCAGTCTTCAATATTAAGTATGGGACAGAAACACTTTGCAATCCTTAAGGGTTAAATTTCTCAACATTGGTTCTTGGTGGGTGCTCACGTCACATAAAGAACACCCTCCCCAAATTTCATGCTTCTTGGTCCAGAGGTTTGGGCAGCACCTTGATCAGTCAGGGATTCTTCAATTGAAAGTATAGGGAAGAAAACATGTTGTACCCCTTTTCACTCTCTTCTGGTTGGAATTTCTGAAAACCAGTTCTTAGTGGGTGCCTCCATCACGGAAGGAACACCCTCTACAAATTTCACATTTCTAGGTCCTGCAGTTTTGGCTGGGCACTGATGAGTCGGTGAGTCAGTGACTGAGTCAGTCAGTCACTTTTCAGTTGTATATATATATGGAGATAACTGGGCCAGCACAGCAGAGCATCTATGTAATTCTGAATGAGTGCAGAGCCACAGGTAGCTCAATTGTATGTTATGTGTGCCATTGCGCAGCCACTTACAACAGTGGATTAATAGAGACACTGCTGATGTACATAACCCCATATGCAACATTGTGCCAATCCATTATGTGACCTTGTGTTTCTGTAGACAACACCATTTTTGAGTATTTATGCAATATTTAGATTAAGAACTTCTTAAGGTTATACTGTCAATTTAAGGGAAGTATAAGCACAGCATATTTGTATAGCTCCCACAAAGAACAACATGCATTTCATAAATAACTACATTAGAGACTAGCAAGGTTCTTTTTAAAAACAAAGCAAAACACCACTCTCAATTTTAAAGCTTCTGCCTTTTGATGGTCATCACTACCTGGTAAAGTACAGGCCAAGAGTCTATATATGTAAGGTTGGGGACACTTTGGTATGATTCACTCCCAAATACTGATGGATCCTGATGACTTCCCGAGTTCTCTGGGGGAATTCCCTGCTACTAGACTTGATAGTAGACTAGACTGGCCTGGTTGACCTCTGGAATGGAAAAATGGCCAGAGCAGTGGATGAAATAATTTTGATCAGACTTCTTAGTTTACTGAGGAACTGTGGGCAATGACACAGCTTGGCAGACATCTAGAGTGGGTCAAATCTGACCAAACTTTGGGAAGAGTACATCTTAGTGGACAATTCTGTAGTGGTGGTGTTGGTGCAGAATGTCCACTACAGAATGTCATCCAGTGGGGCTGTTCCACATCATACTAATTAGGTGGCTGCAGGGTGGTTGGGCAACAGGTAGGAACAGCATCAAAAGACTAGCCTTATGCAGTATTCAAAATTTCCAAAAATAGCCATGTCAGGCACTGATTAAAGGGGGCTTACATCCATAAAAGGGAACACATGACCAGACCTCAATCCTTTACTTGTGTTATCATCAAGGATGTTATCAGTAAGTTGATAAGAATGTTATGGGAAGGGAAGCAGTGCAAGGCTTTGTAGTACTAACTGTGCCTGCTTAGCAAAATCCACTCTCAAAACCTTTCCTTAAAATAGTTTAATAATTGTATGGCAAAGGTCTGCAAAGTGGCTATTTCACCTAGGGGCCTTTCTGTTGCACCGCAGATCACCTCCAACCTTTTCACTGACCGGATACTTATAGAGTCTGTTGCCTCGTAAGTCTTTCTGCCTCGGTTTCAGAGTATGTGCAGCTGACTGTCATGCAAGTCAGGGGTGATCTGCAGCACAACAGAAAGCTTCATTTACCTGCAGGGTGGGGGGGGGGGGGGAGGGAGATTGCAGCAGATGCCAGATCCAACCCACAGGCCAGGGTTTGGCACAAAGAAATAAAATTATTTAAATTTTATTTAAATTTATTTAAATAAAATTTAAATTTTATTTATTTAAATATTTAAATTATTTTTTAATTATTTAAATATTAATTATTTTATGTCAAAAATGGTTTCTGTTTGCATAATGCCAAGAATGATCTGATCTTTTTACAATTAAATGGAGATACTCTTCATTATAAAGAAGTTAAAAACATTCAAGATATGGTACTTCTTTTTGAATTTTGTTTCAAACAAACTGACACATAACTAATTTCATACCAGTTTTTCACAAGCTGTACAACGGTTGTAAGGCTTTCCTATCATGACACTGAAATTAGATTTCAACCAAAGATGTTAAGAAAGATCCCGGTAGTTCTGAAAAAATGCTACTGACATTTGGCCTTCTGAGATTGGATTAGCTAATTGTATGCCTAATTAAATTGAATTTTCTGATAGCATCCTCTGCTTTATTCATCACTATGAACAATATTGCTATTGATTACATATCTCCTGAGCCTAGTCTATATGAAAGCAGTCAATGCTCATCCACACTTATATCTTAAATTTGATATACTATACTCATCTATCTACATATATAAAAGAGAAAAGTCACTCACTGTCTGACTCATCAACGCCCTGCCAAAACTGCTGGGACTAGAAGCATGAAATTTGGAGAGTGAGTTCCTTCCGTGACAGAGGAAGTCACTATGAACTGGTTTTTGGAAATTCCAACCAGAAGGTGGGTGAAAAGGGGCACAACTCATTTTCCTCCCTATACTTTGCACTGAAGAATCGGTGACTGAGGGATGCTCTGCCCCAACCCCTGAACCTAGAAGCATGAATTTGGGGAGGGTGTTCCTTCCGTCACATGAACACCCACCAAGAACCCATGTGGAGAAATTTAACCCTTCAGGGGCTGAAAAGGGGGCAACGTGTTTTTGTCCTATACTTAACATGGAAGACTGACCAACATCCAGCCAATTTGGTGCTCGATGCCCAGTGCAGTGGGGGGGATGTTTGGAGGGAGGGGTTGCACTGGGGAGGATGCTGTGCATGGGAGGCTTGTGCATGGGGGGTGTTGCGCATGGGGGGTGTTGCACATGGGGAGATGCTGCGCATGGGGGGGATGTTGCCACTTGGGGGACGGCATACAAGGAAATTTTAGTCCCGCAAGGTGGGTATGCTTTTTGCTAGTTTTATTACAAAGCCAACATAGAAGACATGCTAAAAATTTACACAACAGTAGTTTCAACTGGGAAAAAGCTCTCAGGGATAATTTAAATTCCAATGTATTTGTTTAACAAACAAAATAGACTCAAAATTTTCAAGGCCGCTCATAAAAACAAATGATTAAGTTATTGCTAATAAATAATAATAAAAGCATAGATAAACCTATACACCTAAAATTTCTACCTCCCCCCTCCCCAAAAAAACAACCCCAAACTCTTGCAAACATCAGAATCCACAAAGATCAACTTTTAGGCAAGTGTTTATGGTAAGATTTTACTTTGAACTACTGAAACATATCCGCTTTGCAGGAGTAAAATACCTCCCATGTGCCATCCCCCCATTGCGCAACGTCCCCCCTCTGCGCATCAACCCTAAATGCATAACTCCCCTCATGCATTACATCCCCATGTGCAACATTTCCCATGCGCATCAACCCCCCATTGATGCGCAACATCCACCACATGGGCATCAACTCCCATGTGCATCAATCCCCAAGTGCATCATCCCCATGTGTAACATCCCCATGCACATCATCCTCCTATGCGCATCAACTCTGAATGCATAACATCCCCCCATGAGCATCATCCCACCATGTGCATCAACCCCCCATTGATGTGCAACATTTCCCCATGCACATCAACCCCCCATGTACATTGTCCATTGAAGTGCAACATCCCCCATGTGCATCAATCCCCTTATGCATTGTCCCCCATGTGCATCATCCCCCAGGTGCATCAAAATCCCATGCGCTTCAACCCCCATGTATTTCAACCTCCCGTGCGCATCAAACCGCATTGATGTGCAATGTCCCCACCATGTCTAACAACATTCCCCCATTGCACCAGGCACTGAGCACCAAATTGGTTGGATGTTGATCATTCAGTCTTCAATGTTAAGTATAGGACAAAAACATGTTGCACCCCTTTTCACCCCCTTAAGGGTTAAATTTCTCAACATCAGTTCTTGGTGGGTGTTCATGTGATAGAAGGAAAATCCTCCCCAAATTCACGCTTCTAGGTATGGGGGTTGGGGGAGAGCATCCCTCAGTCACCAATTCTTCAATGCAAAGTATAGGGAGGAAAACGCTGCGCCCCTTTTCACCCCCTTCTGGTTGGAATTTCCAAAAACCAGTTCTTAGTGACACCCTCCGTCAAGGAAGGAACACCCAACTGGCTGGGCGTTGATGAATGAGTGAGTGAGTGAGTCAGTCAGTGACTTTTCAATTATATATATAGATTAAAAAAACAATCTCAGTCACTGTGATATTGGTTAGGAGAGCAATTTATTAAATTTAATCTAAGTAGGCATGGATCATCTTTGTTAATTGGAGCAAGATGATGTCACTGAACTACAATTAAAGCCAGCAGGGATAATAATTTATTTAAATAAATGATGCTTAATGATGATTAGATGAGTTAAATAAACTCATTACGTTTAGTGGGGGGAATCTTCCACTTACTGTCACACAGCACTGTAATTCCTCTTCTGTACTCAGCAACTGTTGCGTTGTTATTTATTATTGAATGTTTCTAAAGATGGCACTTGGTTAAGTTTGGAATAATGGCTTACTGAATACATTAATTTAATGTAGTCCCTTCAAGGTTTTATAAACTGTTAAGTAAATGGCAAAATGCCTAGAAATGTCAACAGTCTTAGAGCCAATATACGTATCATCTCCACCACACAGCAACTGCTTAAAAGTCTCCATGCAGTACTTTCAGGCTGTCAGTATCAGCTGAAAATTAAGTCAGCAGCCTAAAGATTGGAGCACTGGGACTTATTGTCCTGAGCCACTTAAGTCTGCATACTGGGGGGAAAGAGAGGGCACTGGGGCAGAACTATATTCTTTGGTCCCAAGGTCGGCTCTTAGATTCCCCTGACTTAGCTATAAATTCTTCAGGCCCAGCCATAACTGGACAAAAGGCAGATTCTGGTGTAGCTCCATAACTTTGTTCTGGTCAGCTCCTCTCTCAGTTTCTCAATAATCTGCCAGTGTTTTACCTGCATTCTCTTTCCAGTAGACTAGTGGTCCAGTAGACTAGTGGACTAATCTGGGACTGCACTATAGGTTAATTCTGTAGTGTACCTGTGCCAGCAACTTTGGTCCTAGTTTTATTTGGATGTGCACTCCATCTCCCTGCTTGCTCAGCTCAATGCTAACACAAACACCAGATATGCTACTGCTTCTAACCATGGAGGTTCCACTTAACTCTCAAAGCTAATAATGTTGATGAAATCTAAAATGCATGACACTTTTAGAATTGAAATTTTTTTAATTCTTTAATTCTAGTGAGGAATCAATGGTTCTCAAAGTGGGGTGTCACAACTTCATTTTGGGGGGGGGGCACAAAAACTGGGTGCCACCATCTTGGGAACTGGTAATGGGTGCTACCTTCTTGGAATGGGGCACTCAGGCTGCTTTCTTAGTAGTAAGTCTCATTGAACACAATGGGCCTTACTTCTGAGTAGACAAGGAGGAGCTCTGGCACCATAATGATGTCACTCCTATTTGATGTCACTTGTAGCCATGACATCACTTCTGGGGGACACACAGACAGATTGTCATTCTCAGAACTTGTGGACAACAGGAAACCATTCAGAGACTTCCTTCACTAGAACGGGATTATGAGTCAGATGAATTATGGATTTGATTAATAGGTAATTGATATATAACGTTCATCTTTTTTCCTTTTTTGATGAAATTTTTTTAAGTACAATTAATAGATTGTTTACGATATTTTAATAGGATGAAGGATTTGGTATGAAAGCAAAGAAATGTAAATCCAGAACCATGTGCTTGCCACTGTGCTTGTACTTTCAACACTTTTTTATTTTATTTCATTTCTTCCTGTCCTTTCAGATTTTTTTAATCTACTTTTGATTAAAATGAATTTTAAAAATAAAAACAAAAACATAAGGTCAGGGTAATCATGCACAAAGGAAGTTAATATGACAGAAAGAACATGTTCACTTAAGTTCAAGAGTAACTGAAAAAAAACCAATGAAAAGGTCAGACTAGCCTGGGAATGTCCTCTATTCGTGATGATAGAGGAAAACTGGATGAACTCTCAAACTCCGACTATAAACATATGAAATTCCATTGTTGGATAACCACAAAGCATCAGTTCCACAGTGCTCCTTGAAAATGAGTATACTGTGTATCCTCAATGTAGATATAGCACAAACGTATCCTGTTTTCCATATTCAAAATGAACAGCTGATCCTGTAGCTACTTTGTCATATAATTTAAACAGCCAACACATAGTTAAAACCAAGCTTTAAATTGGATTGGCTATAGTTCAGTCACAGAGCCCTTGCTGTAAATGCCAAAGGTCCCAAGGTCTGTCTGACATTTTCAGGTAGGATATGGAATGAACCTGGACTCAAAACGTGGAGAACTGCTGCTATTCAGTGGAGGCTATGGGCACAATCCAGAGTAACTATGGGAGCATGTAAGAGACATTACGTGCACCCGTAGTTACTGCATCACCTTGTGAAAACCTATGGGAAATTCATATTGCAATCCAGAGTAACTTGTTCTTACTCTGGAGGAAGGACTCCCCGTAGTTACTCTGCATTTCATCCTAAGACTGCAATCCTAACCTCCTCTGGGTCAGCCTTAGCCTCCATATAAATTCTGTGCCAACCTGGGGATGTAACAAAAGTGCAGTAAGACTAGGGCATCCCCAAAATGCCTAAAATGGGCAAAAAAAGTTCAACGTTTGAGATTAAAATTTTAATACAATGGAGGAGAGAACACAAAACTGAATTTTTTTGTAAATGTTTACAAGATATGTACAATTATGCAGAAAAGGTTTTATTACCATTGTTAGTTGCCCACATAGTGAATTTGCTCTTGGAAAAGTAGTTTTGCTCATGAAAAGATCCACATTTCGGATGCCAAAACTAGAAGAGAGAGGCCTTTTCTGATGACAGATTCAGAAAGCCTGAGCCCAAATTACTCTATATATCAAAATTCATCTAAAAAATTTCATTTAATTCTGACATATTAGCATCCAAAGATGGGTACACAGGAAAATACACAATTTGCGTCAAAAATGGGTATGATGACACCCTTATGATGACACCCTTGTGCCATAGCGCACAAACCTTTTAGATTTTTTGCCTAATATTTGGCATATGGCCATTATATATGTGGAAATACCAACCCAATTATTTTCAAATTTGAGTCTGTCACCATGGGACCTCTGGTTGAGTTCATATGGAATGACCCTGTTGCATTTATTCAGTTCAGAGATAAAATTATTAGTATATGAATGAAACCTCTTAGTATGCAAATGGAATGAAGGCACGAATGGAAATACAAACGGAAAAGTTATGCTCGCTTTTCACAGTAGATTCTCTGGCTGACCTGTGCTCATACTTTGCCGCTTCTTTGCTCCGTGATCGATGCAAAATTACATGTCAGTGCTTCACCAGACTGATTCTCAACATTGGACTATATTGAATCTAACTGAAAGGACATGATGTAAGACAAACAGAACCTGATCAGTACTTTAGAAATGAAGTCCAGACCACTTTTTCCAAGACAACAGACCTTGTAATAACACTGTATTTGATGCGCTAAGATCCTGGAAGTTCTGCCATGTATATATCTTCATTTATTCCACTGGGAGAACTCAGATTTCCAAAGCTACTCTCACACAAATATTTGTGTGACCTTGCTTTTAAGTGATCATCCAGGCTCAGTAAAGACTTGTTAATCTTAGTAAATCTCCTCTGATGCTGTATTTTGCAAAGCAATTGAAGATCAAAACATTAGTCAAAATACAGCTCTTACATAACTTTGATTTCACATTAAACATCAGAAGAAACATAGAAGCCTCTCAATATAATAAAAAGATATCAAAATGATACAGAGAAACACTGACAGTGCAATCCTAATTAAGTTTACTCAGAAGTAAGTCCTATTGTATTCAATGGGGCCTACTCCCAGGAAAATATATTTAGGATTGCAGCCTGAGTTATTAATTTAAAAGTCTGGTGTGGTATATATATGGCCAGAGTAAACTAACATTTCTCTGCATTAAATTTTGCAGTCTATAAGCAAAATGTATAACAGAGCCTTACAACTTTAGCAGGTGAAACTCTGATCACACAGTACTCCACTGATATAAAGATAAAACATAAAATTGTGAAATTGAATTGTAAGTTTAAATTTTAGGGAATTTTCTCTCTCTTTTGCACCCATCTTCTCCATAAAAACAAGAAAAATATCTTTAACAGAATTAAATAGAATTAATCAAAACATATGCTTCTCACTATTTCCATTCCACTTAAAGACACTCTATTGTGGATCTTCTTTGCCACTTCTTTAAGTAGAATTCTTAATCAGCATACATAGCAACGGTTGAGCTAACAGGCACAGAAATAATTACACAAATTACACTCTTCAGTTCATTCCAGTGCTGAAATGTTTCTTTCAACCAAGTCATACAATGTATTAATTAAAGGATATGTTAAAAAGCTGGAACACAAGTATTGTACTTTTTTATTGGGCCCTAAAACTGCTGCATACGAAACAGCATCCTACAGGAACTACTGTTGCATATAGTGGCCAATAAGATCAAAAGCATCAGATCTAATTTACAAAATAAAGACAAATGGGGTTTTTTTTGGTGGCTAGGAGAAAACTCCTGCTCATTCAAGGACAGAAGGACTTCCTTCTGAGAATGACAGTCTCTCTTGGGGGAACTCACATAACTTATGTCATTGCCAGAAGTGACATCAAACAGGAAGCGACAGTACTGTGATGTCAGAGCTCCTGGATGGAAATAAGTCCCATTATGTTTAATAAGATTTACTCCCATGAAAACAACATGAGTGTCCATTCCAAGATGGTGGCACCCAGTGCCAAATTCCATGATTGTAGCACCCAGCTTTTGGCAACCCCCTTGAAATGAAGTTGCAACCCACTCCGACGGGGTCCCAACCTCCCCATTTGAGATCCACTGCCTATAAATATTAACTCTTTTCTAATTATATTAAATCTTTCCTAATTATAAGTAGCTCATGTTATTCACAGGGTGGTACCACAGATTCCTTAATCTGCTAGTGCTCAAACTCATGATGCAGGTCACCATGGATCTTCCTTGGGTGAGTAGTTTGTAAGACAAACTAAAATTTCTATGGAATTCTGCCTTGTAAGACAAACAGTGCCTTGTAAGTCAAACAGTTTTACAACAAAAATTTGTTGTAAAACAAATTCATGGATCTGTATCTTGAACAACAGCAAGAGGTTCTGGAGGAAATCTCATCTGCAGAGGAGGAAGAGAATAAGGAGGAATCCTTCATATCAAATGAGATTAAGACATTTGTAAACATTGGGAAATTCAAAAAATTTTGTAGAAAAGCACCACCCAAATAAAGCTGTAGCAGTGCGAGCGAGGAATCTGTTTCATGACAATGCAATGTCACATTTCCGTGAAATCCTCAAAAGGAGACAAAAGCAAGTATCATTAGATAGATTCCTTGTTAAAGTTGCTCAAAAAGATACCAGTGTGTTTCTTATTAATATTACAGTAATTGTGTTTTGTATTATATTACAATGTTTTGTCATCATTTTTACATACTGTTAGTATTTTTATATGAATACTTTTGATAAATTTCATGATTGCAGGCTCTGTTTAACTTTTTTATGAGTATCCCAAGGTGGTCCAACCAGAGCCAGATGTAAAACTGACCCAATTTCAGGTGGTTCTCATTCATTTCAATATTTTATTTTTAATATATTAGACTTGGTAGTATATGTGACAACATTTGTAGAAATGTTAGAGGTCTTTACTTTAACAGGCTACCATGTTTATGCTTTTGACAATGATAGTCAATGTGGCTTACTCCTGTATTTGTGTGGATAAAATTGCTGGGATTGTTAAAAAAATTTCCTGCTTGATGATGTCACTTCTGGCCACGACCACTTCCTGATAATGTAATTTTTTTTGTGGATCCCATAAGATTGACATTTTAATAAGTGGGTCCTTGTGCTAAAAAGTTTGAGAACCTCTGCACTAGTGGATAGGGTAAGCAGAGCCACAAGTAAAATAGTGATTTTAAAAGGGAAAGCAATTCTAATGCATCTCACAAATCAAGAGAACTTGAATACAAGTTCAAATTTACACCCAACTGTTTCCAAAGAATTCTTACACAAAACTCTGGAACTGGCCAGCAGAGCTGTAACAAAATTGGGTTCAATGCAATCAATTAATACACACGAGGATGCTGTCAGATAAGAAAAACATCAGCAACTTGTGGCACTTTTAAGCACTGAAAACCCATTCTGACCATCTCTGAACGGTCAGCTTTGTCATACAATATCGATAATCCATCAGTCTTTTTCCTATAGCATGCTGCTATTGCTCATCACTCAGTCCTGATCCTATAACTCAGGGGTGTCCATTCCCTGGCTTGGGAGGGAGATGTGGCCTGCGGCAAGCCTTAATGTGACCCACAGCAAGACCCACCAAACCGGGTCACAGGCAAGCCTTGTAATCCTCTGGATCTCTCTCTTAATACACTCTTACAAAGTAAATTTTTTTCAATTTGAAATGTAAATAATTTTTCCAGTCCCTGAGACTGTCAGAAAGGTGATGTGGCCCCTTTTGCCAAAATACTTGGACACCCCTGCTATAACCTGTTTTGTAAAGCCCAAATCCAGTTGTTTTACCTGTCTCATACCGAGAACTTAGGAAAATCATCCATACCCTAGGCTTGATATTAAACATAGCAAAGCAATTTTGGGTAGGATTAGTCAGCTACTGAAGTTCTTTATTCTCCAGTTCCTAATTCTGCCAGTCAACTAAGTCAACACTGTTGAATAACACACTGTTTTACACATAGGAACTGTGTGGCAGGATAACA
Source organism: Cryptoblepharus egeriae (assembly GCA_030015325.1). Classification (NCBI taxonomy): domain Eukaryota; kingdom Metazoa; phylum Chordata; class Lepidosauria; order Squamata; family Scincidae; genus Cryptoblepharus; species Cryptoblepharus egeriae. The sequence continues at coordinate 41,773,401 of JAREYC010000006.1, forward strand.
TGACTCAGTTCAATTCATGGCATTTAAACTGTAATGATGGAAGAAAGGCTTTGATATCTTAGAACAGATAGAGTGAGAGAAAAAAGAGTGGTTAAAAACCAAAGTTTTTTTGTTTTGTTTTTGGGTTTGTTGTTTTGTAGTTTGCATTGTTTCTGAACACAGAAACACAATTTTGACCAGGATTAATTGCCCAGAGTCAACTGTCTACCCAGCAAATTTAATTAGGTTTCCTGAAGCAAAGAAGACAGTCTTGTATTACTTTATTGGCTGATAACAGGAGCGAGATCCCACACTATAAAAAAGATACTATAATTATGTCCAAAATCTCGGCATGGTTCAAGTAAAGTGCTATCTTTTCTAATCAGCAGGGTGCAAGGAAAGATTTATATTCTCTAATTACCCAGCAGGGAGCAAACACTCTTAATCAATATACCCACAATGTGGCAAGTCAGCAAAAACTGAAAAAGTGTGAAGCAGTTCATGAAATAAGCCTATTTGCATAGAGTTTTGAAATAAATTTCTCAAATTGTCTAGTGTCAGCTCAACTTAATTTTCTGTCTCTTTTTTCCCAATCAAATCAGTGTCACAAATGAATACCAAATACTTGTTAGCAAACTCCACCAATTTCCTCTACTGGACCTTGGACATCTAGCAATAAAAACTTTTACAGCACAACACAATGACATTCAACAGCCCTAGAGGCTGTGTCCTTCAACAGAGATTCCAAATTACAACTCAGAAATAATTGGCAGACTGTTCCAACATTTTGCTTATGGAACCAGACAAAAGACTTATTAAATTGTACTGCCTTGAAAGCTAAAAGGCAGAATTCCTTACAGGCGTTAGAAAAGAAAAAATACAGTTTGAAATAACGTTTGAGAATATGTACTATGAGGTGGTAGATTATACATTTAAATGGACAAAATTTAGGAAATTAATCTTGAATAAATCTTATGAATGACACAAGATTTAGAGCACAATCCTACCCCCTTTTGGAGATAAAAAGTGTGTCTTATGGAGTGACTACTTTTACTTACTTACTCTTACACTTACTTTTACTTACACACTTACAGTACTTATACTTCCTTACACTCACACACTCAATTTTTTTCTCCACCTTTCTCCATGAAGGACACCCAAGGTAGAAAGCAATCAACAGAAAACAACATACAGTAAAAACAATAAAATAAGTTTAAAACTATAAAAACAATTAAAACAACATAGAATGTCATCATTGTTTTCTTTGAGAAGAAAACAGTATCAAAGGCAGTTGTTATCAGCCTCAAAGGCTCTCTGAAATAAGATAGTCTTTAGGCCCCACCAGAAGGTAAACAGTGAGGAAAGCAATCTTAATTCAAAGGGGAGGGAGTTCCACAGTACAGGCACCATCACCAAGTAGGCCCTGTTTCTGGCCACCATTCCCCTAAATTTTCTTCATAGTGGCACAACCAACAAGGCCCCCTCAAATGACATGCAAGGCTAAGGCTGCAATCCTAAAGACACTTTCCTGGGAGTAAGACCCATTGAACACAATGGCGCTTACCTTTGAGAAGACATGGTTAGGATTGTGCTCTAAGTCTCTCAGGCTTCTATCCATTGCCCCTCTTACATAGGAGTGAGCCCCACTGACTGTAATAGGCTTACTTCAGAGTAGACATACATAGGCTAGTCTCTCAAGAACTCTAAAACCAGCCATGTCCTGGCCAGGACTATTTTTTCTTATACTACAAGTCATCACTTGTATTGCAAGACAAAAATTTATTAGAAATGTTTGTCTTGCAAAACACTCTCAATCCAAGGTTTTACTGTATATGATAAATTATGTCAAGCTTCCTTCTAGTACCACAACAGTTGTACTTCCCTACTTCCATTTTTTACATTCAGCTATCAAAGAGTCCATAAAGTGTCCGTAAAGTCCTTGTTCAGTTTAAATATAAATAACCAGTTCTATATAAAAACAATATCTGCATAAATGCATTTGAGAAATTACTCCAGTTTTTATTAACAAAGAAATTTTAAGTATTTCCATTTTGTTTTATTTTTTCCACATAAAGAATGGCTTCAATAGAAGAGAAGGTGAAATATGTCATTTACTGAATTGTGTTCTCTGGAAACACTACAGAATTATTCTTTCAGAAAGATGTCACACCTTGCCACTTTCATCAGTTTTTAAATGAAGTTTATCCAGTTGGATAGACTAGAACAGCAGCCTCCAAACTTGTTTGGTATGAGGGCTACAGAATCTCTCTGACAGTGTGTTGAGGGGGTCAGAAAAGTAATTTACATTTCAAATTTGAAAATATTTACATAAATTTTCATATAAGAATGAATTGGAGCAGGCTTGCCCAAGGGCCGGGTAGAGGAGTCTTGGTGGGGGGGGGCACATTTAGACTCACCGAGGGCCACATCTGGGCCGGGGTTTGGAGACCCCCTACACTAGAAGATGTGGGCAAATTGTTTGACTAGCTCACTCACCAGCTTTGTCTCCACTGGACTTTTTCCAAAGGGGACATGTTCAGTGATGTACAGTCAGAGGAAGCAGAGTCTCACCAGACCCAAGTAGTAAAAAGAAAAAGTTCATTACCTTTCTATTCCACTTCTTTCTTTTCCAGCAGTTGGTGAGTTAGACAGCACACAGACTAAGTAGATACATTACAATACAGGGGAAGAAGCCCATTTGCTATAATCATGGGCTGGCTTCCAATTAAAAACAAAAACAGCAGGTTGCCGGTATCAGCATCTCTGGTGAAGCAGCAGACATACCTCCAGCAGGTTAAGCCAGGTGTGCCTAAGCCCCAGCCTGTGGGACCGTATAATGGGCAAATCAACATGGGGAGGGCAATTATAGTCTTTAGAACAGCAGAGAGATTGAAAGAGCAAAATATGCATTGAATGAATGACTTCTGGGTATAATTGAAAGGTGTTGAAAATGCAGATTGTCAGAAAATGAACCGTCAGAAAGCAAGAAATACTGAGAGAGACTGAGCTTATGGGCATGGGGAAGAGAGTGGTGTGTCCATGCGGTGGTGAGTCTCTCAGCCTGGGCCTCACCTGACATCACACAACATATTAAAACTATAGTTTACTATCAAAACCTCACTCTTTAGACAATATTTTGATGCAATTAATGCAAGATGCAATTAATACCATAACTTAAACAGCTACAGAACGTGCTTGTGGAAATGTTACTATGATTTGCATGTACATTGTAATGGTAGATATGCTGAAACTCAATAATTCTATGATTAAGGCTGCTAAACTGCCATTTATCTTTATAATGAATTTTATGGATTGTTTTTATTTCATATAGAACCTATGTTATTAATGACACGACATTATAGATACCCTATATATTATACCCTCACACATACAGCAATTAAAAACAAATGATGAAACATTTTTATTTGCAGTCTTAACCATCTATTTTGATTAAATATTACAACTGTTACTTTGAATGGTGTACACTGCTTTATATTATATCATTATAAATTGAATTTTATATATATATATATATATATATATATATATATATATATATATATATATATATACACACACACACACACACACACTTTTGACAAAATTCTCCCATTTTTCATTTTAGCTAATTGCAGAAAAAACATGGGTTGAGCATCTTTGAAAACAGATGTTTCACTCAAACACATTTCTAAAAATAGAATGTGTATCAGAATAGTTTGTGATCAGTGAGACAATTATTTTTTATGGGGATATTTGAATAGCTTTAAAGGCAAAATAATTGTTAAGAACACAAAAATAACTCATTGGCTTGTCGTCATTACTGTTTGCATTATTACCATTTATTTTTATTATTCATACAGTATCATCAATTCAAGTGATTTTAGAGAGCTAAGCACAGACAGCATACAGTCAGAAACTGGAGCAATAAAGAGACAGACAAGAGCAACATTATCATGCTGGTAAACTACAACGTAGTCAGTGAATATATCAACTGGAAAATAAATTGCAATAATAGAAATTCCAAATAAATAAATTCCAAATAAATGTATGTTGGTGACGGATTAGGAAATAATGGAAAGAAATGAAAGTTTCAAAGAAGGAGATTATGAACAGGGACTTCAAGGATGTGAGTTCGCATAGATATTCAGGGAAGACATCCAAGATGAGAGACCTGGCCTAGGACAATAAAAAGTTAAAAGGGTTTTCCCATTTATGGTGATGTGAGGGAATGCATGTCTGTATAATGGCCTAACACTTTCCCTAGGAGTGGCACAAAAATGTCTTATGGCACTTTGTGACACCCACAGGTCAGCACAGGACTTCTGCCAAGCTTAGGCTGGCCTAACTGGTGGATAGGATAGCAGCCAAACTCAAACAAATAATCAATTTTGGACCAATGAAGATTGAAAAGATGAGTTGGTAAGGTATGTGCAATGATGAGCAGTGAATGACATACTGAACTATATTTTGCAACAATAGTAACATAATTAAAATTCTTGAAATCAAGAGATATGAATACTTACTGTCTGCTGATTTAAATAATTTTAAATAACTACAAAACTACACCAGAGAAATCAACGATGTTGAACTTTGGTTCACATAACCTGAAAACGATGGTACTTTCCTTCTAGAGAATTATATTCAGTTTATCTGACTGTATAAATTCTAACCTTTCCCAATTTTTCATTCAACAGCCATCTCTTCTAAGCCTCTATTCATTGTCAGAGAAGTAGCATACCTACTTTCACAATGTTACATTCCTCAAAGTAATTTTAGCCTAAGCACATTAAAACAAATCTTGCAAAACAATTCACACAAAGCTTCACACAATACAGACTCACAAGAACAAAGATGCAAAGAAAAAGGATCAAAAAATATTTTTGTTGAAATCATTTACAAAACTATTTACAAAACGGTTTCTTTGTCAGTAGAATGCCTATTAATACAGAGTCTTGACAGTTTCATAATTGGAATGCAGCTCTATTTTAGATATTTTCTGTCTACTTCACCGATGGTGCAATCCTATAGTCTACTCAGATGTTAACCCCACTCAGTTCAAAGAGACTTGCTGCCAGAGAAGTGCCTACTGGTTTGAAGCCTTAGATTACTATACAAAATATTACAATGATGAAGATGAATAATTAGATACCAGTTGTCAAAAAGAAACTTCAAAGCAGTTTACAGAGCAAGGTAAATACATAAAATGGTTCCTGTTCCTAAAGGGCTTGCAATCAAAAAAAGATATGAAAGCAACACCAAAAAAACAGGCTCTGGAAAAGATGATGACCTGCAGTGAACTGGGACAGTTACTTCACCGCTGCTAAATATAAAAAGAAAAGAACCACTTGAAAAAGTGTGTCATGCACAATCAATAAAATAGGGCATTTACAGTGCAATCCTATTCATGTCTACTCAGAAGTAAGTTCTATTGAGTTCAATGGGCTTATTCCCAGGAAAGTCCTCTAAAGGACTGCAGCCTAAGATTATATTTGTGATGTGTCCTTTTTTATTAAAAGAAAATGGATATGCATGAAAGAGAGAGAAACTCAATTCTGCAGCAGGCAAACCCTGGTTGGGGGACGACGACATTTGCAGCCTTTGCAGATCCACAATTTGGCTACCAGGAAGCCCTAGGGAGTCTCCAATAAGCTCTAAACTGGTGGGGACTATTGGAGCCTGCACCAGCCTGTGGGCATTTTTTCCCTGGCATCTGACACATGTGGCCCTCCTGCCAAAATGTTTGCTCACTTCTGCTCTACACAATCAAAATATGAGCGTTAAGCAATCCAAATTGTTTTTACTAATGAAAAATCTTGCAATAAATGAGTGCTCCAATAAGATGATCCATATGGTTTCAGTACATTTGAATGCTTTTTTGAGGTGACGGAGTACCGGCACCTCTGTATTAGTACCAGTACTTCCGTGGATGACTACTGGCGCAGAGAGAGAGAGAGAGAGAGAGAGAGAGAGAGAGAGAGAGAGAGAAACACACACAAACACACACCCAGGTGTGTAACGGCACCTATTTTTTCAGAAAAATAGCACTGAAGTTCTCTATTTTTTAAAAAAAAGTTATTTCATTTTAAGTATTCCATGTCATTGTAATCATAAATGTACCCTATTTCCTATTGACACTGATAGTTAAATCATTTGGTAAAGCTTGCTGAGCATGTCTATAATTTTAATATATAGCCTCATTATGAAGCAATATTTTCTCTCTTATCTGAAATGCAACATAAAATAATGTGGTCTGAACTAATTAATGTGTTGTACAAAGTCTTAAATCACACTTGCTAAATGGCAGAAGCTATATTTCAAAGTACAATATCATGTAACCTCCTTCTCACCTCACCTCCTAAAGTTAATTAGCAATTCAGTTAGTGTACAGCATAAAATAGGACTAAAGACATTTGAAATAACATACCTATTTAAGTGCAAAATTTAAAAGATTCTCATATTGTTCAGGCAAATTACTTCCATATGAAACTTCTTTCTGATAGTTTGCATTTACAGAGATCCTACCATATATATCCCACATATAAGATCCTATATAGTAGATCCTATATGGTAGATTAAAAGGCCATCAACAATTGGTATCAAGTTTTCTGACATCATCTGAGAAGAAGGGAACATTAGAAACTTCTTGGAGTTTTGTGAGCCAAGCCTTAGAGCAATTTGGCCAAATTGGGCCACATACCTGAAGGGACCTTACACTCCTAGTGAGCATAGCAGCCACAGCTGGACACTCCAGTATGATATCTTCCATCCAAGGCATCTTGAGAAGAGGGAATTGCCAGATCATTGCCACTGGATGGCCCATCCACTCACTCCCAGGTTCGACTGACATGAAATCACACTGTCTCCCCCAAGCAGTTGCTGGTGATATTGCTACAAGGTGCCTCACCACCACCACTTATCCTGGTGAATATGCTTTGGATAGTTCCTAAAGCCAGTCCTGAGTTTGTTTTCTGTCAGGATTAAACCTGCAGTAGAGTTTGTACCTGAAACCTGAGGACTATCAAGTGGAGACAACCACCACAAACATGGGCACAAGTTACATTATACACTATGAAGTAACATCCTCAAATTTTAGGATTGAACCTTAATTTCTAAACCTATCAGCATTGTCCTAGCCAAAACATACCAAATGTTGGTAACATACCGTACCATACGTGTTTTTTTTTTCCATTAAAACTACAGCACTTTATCTGCCATGAATCATGCATATATACATGCAAGCAACATTGTCTCTCTTATGTTTATTCAAAACCCATGATCTCTACCAACAAACCAACAACTATGGCTGCAATCCCAGTTAGGCCAGCAGAAGTCCAAGCAGAAGTCCCATGCTAGCCTGAGAGTGTCACAAAGTGCATATGACACTTCTGCACCACTCCTGGGAGAGGGATAGGCAGTGCACAGACATGTGTTTGCCTCCCTACATCACCACAGGAATGGAAAGACCGACAAATTGTGTTGGCTTAAGTTTGGGATGCACTCTAAGCCTGCAGTGCTAAAGACTCTTTCCTGGGACTAAGTGTACAATCCTAACCATGTCTACTCAAAAGTAAGCCCCGTTGTGTTCAATGGGTCTTACTCCCAGGAAAGTGTCTTTAGGATTGCAGCCTAAGACCCATTGAACATTATGGGGCTTACTTTTGAGAAGACATGGTTAGGATTGTGCTCTAAGTCAATTTCCTGTCCAGCCATATGGGAAACTGTTGCCTGTACCTGAACAATGCACCAGATAGGGGAAGAGGAAGATTGCTGCCATCTCATGAAACTTCAGACATTCATATTTTCATTTCACAGGTTCAGGACTTTTATTTTGCATGGAATAACACACATACCCACATACTGTTCAACAGTAGTCTAAAAACACTCAGAGGTTATGAGATTCCCATATTGCCACCTTCTCATGAACACTTTGCTAACAAAGACTTCTTCATGTAAAAATTTGAAGATAGCAAATTCATTTCCCAGTTACAATAATCTCAGATATATCAAAATCTTGGTAGATTAAAATATTCTCATTGTACTCAACAGTCCCTGTTCAACTATGGACTCACTTGTCTCAGATAATCCACTTTCAACTTCAGCTGTCCTATGTTTTAGTGATTCACATAATTTTAGTGATCACACCACAACTGCTCCTAACAAGGTAGGATTTCAAAGAATTGGTAATACAGGTATCCCCTGCTCTCTGACAGTCTGTTTTCTGACGATATGCTCTTTCAACACCTTTCAGTTATACCCAGAAGTCATTCATTCAATGTATATTCTGTACTTTCAAATTCCCTCTGCTGTTTTAAAGAGTAAAATTGTCCTTCCTCATGTTGATTCAGATGGTTTTGGTATATGTGTGTGAGAGAGAACATCCATGACCACTTGAGCTCCTGGTATATTCCCATTCCAGGAGTTAATGAGTTAATGAGGATCCATGGCCAGAAATCTTTGTGTGATAGCAGAAATTTGTAAAATAAAAAACACTGTAAGATTTTAAAAAATTGCAATTTGCTTGCTTAAAAAAGCATCAGAAACAACATTTGTAAACTAAAATATGACTGGGTTCCACTTTCAACTATTTCTGTTTTTCAACGCAGTTCCAGTCCCTATCTCTTCGAGGTGATATGGCTTGAGTGCCAGATCCTGGTCCCCTTTCCCCAGCCTGGTCCTCCCACCAGCCTGCCCACAGTCAACCCTCCCCTACCCCAGAACACCTCCTTACTGTCCTCTCCAGACACCCATGCTGACATGATTTGGCCGGCGCATATTCACCATTCCGCCAGTACGGCGAAGCTGGATTTGGCCACAAACTCCCTCAGTGGGACAAAAAATGTGTTTTATGGCACCTCTAGGCTGGTACAAAGGATTTGCACCAACCAAAGAGTAAGAGTAACCCATTGCACTCTTTGATAATGACAACCACTAACTGATTTGTTTCAGATGCACAGAGGTTGTATAATCAATAGTGACAATAATTTATATTGCATGAAGGTTTCAAATTCCACCATACTTTCCAATGAGTACCATTTTAAGCAATCACTTTGACATTTTTTGACCATGTTTTATGTACCAATAACAATACATTGGCATGTAAAGCATATCAATTCGAGGTCAACAGCAAACAGTTGAAACAGTACTGGCTCAGTACGTTGCACAGTGACATGAAAATCACCTGTCTGCACCCAAACCAAGATGACGACTGACAGAAATGGCAGATCCAATCCAAAATAGTGTACCCTGCCATCATACAGGACAAATACTGAATAAAACTTTAATGGCCTTTAAGGTATATTCATGGCAGAAGAAAAGTCTAGCGGTAGTTCACATGCTTTTAGTTCTTCAACAAGAACTTCTTTTTATCCCTTTTTATTTTTTGAGGCTGCAGTTGTCACAGACTCCAGATCTATCTTTATCTTCAATTCTAATGGATTCTATTTTTAGCTTGTAATCAGCCATGTATCCTACATAGCCATATGAAAGCCATTCATAGTGGATATGGAATGGAATCTCAATTACATATTGAGGAAAAGAAGGAAACAACAACCAAAAGCAGCAAAGTATTTTGGATTCACATGGATGCCAATTGCAGCTACCGCAGTACCATGGAAGTAGCAGGATCAACAAAGGATGGGAAGTGCTTACTGATTACTACCAAACAGTGATGGTAGTTTAAAACAGATGCAACAAGAAGTACAGCTTAGACTATTGGTGTCCATCCAGAGGTTTGCCATGTAGTACATACTAGTAGTATCCTTTTGGCAGGTGGCAAGAAACTAGGCTGTTTAATAATATTGCTTGCATATATATTGTTAAGTGTACGCCAAGAAGCCTCAAAATTGCTGATGCAAGCCACATCTTTCTGACAGGTCTTTTAAAACTGAGGTCAAATAAACTTTCTGTGACTGTGACAGAAATTGCACTTATGGTGCAGTCTAGTAACATTGGTGTGCAGAGAATACCAAATACATATGATCAGGCCGACATATGGAGACTTTCTTATCTTACTGTGAAGCTTGCAAGAAGTTTACAAGATGGTGCCTTAACACCTCAAATTATTAAAAACAGTGCAATTTGTAGACAAGATAATGTGGTCAGCATTTATTGCACAATAGGTGAGAGAAAGCATAATAAAAAAACTTCCAGGCAAACTGGGAAAAAGGTTTGATGTTATAGCAGTGCAGGACTAGCAATAAGCCACTCAAGAACAATAACGCCTGAGCAATGAAAATTATCTTTTTAAAAAATAAAATCTGAACAGAAATTTCTGGTAGGAATTTTTATCCAGGTGCTACTAGGATTGCAATGTAAAGAGTTAGACAAATCATACTGAAGATTTCAAGCGCCAGAGTCCAAAAAGTTACTGATTTACAGTATTCAAGTCAAAGCTTCCCGTCAATTACATTTATTCTTGTAGTGCTGTTGCCCACAAGTCGATTCCTTTCGTATTAAACTAGTTTCTTCTTGACATAAAGGAACATCCATTTCCATGATTTGACACCTCTTAGGAAACAGGATTAGGAAAGTGAGTCATATGTTCCACTTATATTTCACTTCCTTTTAAGTAGTATGACTCTGACTAGTTCTATGTAAAATTACTCTCAAATATTTACTACAAGTGTATATAGGTGGAAAATGCAAATTTCAAGCTAATTAGAAAATGTTTTCCAAATTAGGAATTAGTATAAACAGGTCAGTTCAATATAACAAAAAAAAATTAAATGCAGGACAGCTAAAATACCTATAAATGAGTTATGAGAAAAAATGTATGCCAAGGCTGAACTCCATTTGCAGAGGTAGCTGCCCATGCCTGGCTTATGAGTATTTTTGTAGAAATATGTTCTCTAAATGTTAAGGAAAGTGTGGCATTTGGAGGCAAAATACTCCAAAATACACGCAATACATCTCACCACAGACATTACAAAAATGGAACAGAAATGTAGGCTTCCTCATTCACATTTTCCTATACTACTATTCCCTTATTTAACAGCTATAAATCTAAGCAGACTAAAGGGCTTCTTTACTTGGTTCTTTTTATTACTCCTAGAGCTCTGTGGGTACAAAATAGCAACAATAATATCAGTTAAATCAGGACATTCTGTTTTTCACCCTCTTTTAACACTCCCAAAATGTTAATATTCTATGAGGATGTCTCCATACATATAAATTACCTACTGTTTTAAGCATTCATGAAGTTAAGAGTATTAATGACATTGGTCCTTAAAATAGGCCAGCATTGCTAAACCTTACACACAGTTATATTTCTAGATAATTTTGCATTTCATTTGATTTGCAAAGAAAACTGTATACAAACAATGAGATTAACAACTGCACCAAATCCTACATGAATTTTAAAAAACCCTTGTTTGACATTCTCAGAGTTTGGCAAAGCAAACTGCAAAATGAAACACAGTATTTGTTCACAATAGATTTTGTGATTGTTTAAAAAAACCTATTTAGTATGACATTTAGGTATAACACAGATATGACATGCCTGTCTACTCAGAAGTAAGTCCATTGTATTTAATGAGGCTTATTCCCAGGCAAGGGTGTTTAGGATTGCAGCCTTAGGGTTGTTACCAATTTATTTTCATGACGGGATTATATATATATAATTTCAAACTGATACCTCTGTAGATTTCATCTACATACTGCAGTACAAAATGAAACAAGATTTTCCCTGCCATCAACTCCCAAGAGGGTTTCACAAAGTATAAATAAAACGCAATTATCTCTCTCTATATAATGATAATTTAAAAAACACTCAAAGGCAAAACATCTAGAAATGTATCAAATCTTGATAAACATGAGAGTAATAATGAACTTCACATCTGCTAAAATTTCTTTTTGGACAGGAACTTCTGCATCTGTAGCTGGGTAGACAAGTTTCAGCCATGGATCTACAAGTGGTACAGGAAGTGCAGACTTCTAGCACCCCAGGATATACACAAGAGTCCTCAAAACTATATAACAATCATGTCTGCACCCTTGTTAGTGCTTCCTACAAACAACGATACTGTCCACTTGCTGATTCAGTAGAAGGACAATTCCAAGGCAAAAAGGGAAAGGGCTAAATATCTACTATAGGTCATAGTAGAATGATAATCTTTCATAATTTTGACTTGCCCAAAATAAAAAAAAAACATTGGTCACAGACGTATTAAAGGATGTCAGATACAAGCGCTAGCAAGTGCCTTCATCCAAGATTCTGGAGAGCAAACCATAATTGCAGCCAATTTTGAATTGGGCACAAAGCCAAAGATTTCATTCTGAAGAAGGCAGCTCTGTATATACTTCTGCAATGTGAACTACATGAGTATCAAACAACACTCTGCTGCATTTCGTGTGGTACTCTCATGAACTGATGAAGCTAGAATGGTTCATGTACTCACTGTAGACACCACAACAATATTCTTTCCAACTACAGTTGAAATCATATGCACACTTACATAGGTCCAGAACCTTATTAATCTTATTATAGTGCAATCCTAAGCATGTCTACTCAGAAATAAGTTTCATTGTGTTCAACAGTACTTACTCCCAGGAAAGTGTGGTCAGGATTGCAGCCATAGTAAGACTTATTTCTAATTTAACACCCAGATCAGACTGAGTGAAGCACTAAACTGAACATATTTCTATTAACTTCTCTACAATTGTCATGATTTTTCACAAATTTTAGAAAAAGAATTGTAATTGTTCAATATACTTAAAAACTAATTGAATTATGAATTACTCATACTCCATTATGTACAGTACATGCTTCCTTACACTACACACATCATTAAACTGAACAAATCAATATAACGGTACTCATTTACCTCTTTTCCATTCAAAGCTGAACTATTGGACAACCAGTATAGCAGTGATGGACCCATTTTGCTTATCAATTGACCCACTTGATCAGCAAATTCTGGCTTCAGGAAATCCTGGCTGAAGTGCAACACAATTTCTTTTAACTGATAAATGCCCTGGCATGTCCACGCCTTCCCCTCCCAACCATGCAGTGTTAAATGGAAACCTTGACTTTAAGCGTTTTTATTTGTGGTTTTGTTGTGTGACAAACCTCACAGGTCATGGGATTGTCTGGGAAAGGCCACTCTAACTTAATAGTGTAAATATTTCCTCTTCTTACTGGAAGAAGAAATGTCATTTTTATGAATGATTAAGAATTGCTCACTTTCAAGCCTAATGCTTAGACTAGTCACAATCTTTTCCATGCAGCTACAATTCTGTTCTTTAAAAAAAAGAAGAAAAAGGTATTAAAATAAAATTAGGAAAGACTGCACTAGAGAAAAGATGTCTATTTTTTATTTGCAGAAGAAAAAATCTTTTGAAGTAAATAATTCTATAACAGTTCCACATGAATTATTTATTTTTATTTATTTTAAATATTTCTATCCCGCCTTTCCTCTCCTACAAGAGGGAGCCCAAGGCGGCTAACAACAGGATAAAACACCATTAAAATCAAATTATAAATATAAATTAAAACATAATTAAAAACAATTAAAATACAATTAAATTTAAAAAGCTCAAACAATAAAAACAGACTAAATGTGAATTTAGGAATATAGGAATTACAATTTGTGAATTATCAGAGTTGTGCAATTCTACTAAGAAGTAAGAGAAGATCTGTAATTTTTAATGTGCAATCCCTACCCCACCATCCCAGTTGGAGCTCAACTCTTGAATGAGCTTTTCTATACCATGCTATGAAGGACAGAGACAGTCACTGCCGCTGCATTCCTCCAACAGCTTAAATGAGGATCCCTAATTGAAACATTGAAAGAAAAGCTAGAGAACAAGTCTGCTGTTCTGAGCTTCAATGTCAAGCAATTTATAGCTTTCAAGTGCACCCCTAAGCACAATTAGATCCCTCAGTCATATACCCATCACCACAAAGAATGAACAATTTTCCATCACATTTTAAAATGTGTGCAAAAAGAATAGTAACAGTACTCTTGCTCCAAGGAAAGCAGGCATTAGCTGATGTACCAAGGCAGATATGCTTTAAACATTTCCTTTTACCCATTTTTCTGTCTCTTCCTTTGAACAGCATCCGACTTTTCTTAACTATACTTAAGGCAATTATAATGAAAGTATCACAGTTTGCTTGACATAGATTGAGAATATTCTTTTTCAGCCATTTTAGAATCAGCAGACCAGTTTAAGCAGCAATGCCATCAATATATCTGACACTGTGAGCTTTAAATACATATCGTAGTTAACACCTTTTTACAGATCACAAACCAACGAAGCATTTGAATGCTAAAATAAGTCTGAAGCACCCACTCCTGGAGCAAAAATACAATTTAATAAAGGATGGCTTTTACATATGCTAATCAATAAAATTAAATACAGCTTAATGTGCCAGTATAGGTTCAATCCACCAACTATTTATAACAGTTTGAGGTTTCTTTAACACAATCATTTGAAAATGCTGCAATTGTTAAATTATATTAGGTACTCACCTAGTGAAATAGGTGCTGTAATTCAGGATGCTATAGGCTGCAAAGTAAAACAGAAAAAAGAGTTGAAGATGCTAGTGCTGTCATCATTTGTATAATTTCATTGCTTTATAGAACAATCCTATGCATATCCAACCAGAAATAAGTTCCACAATTGTTTAATGGCACTTTGAAAAGGAAAGTCTGCATTGGATTGCAGGATAGGATTCTATCTACATAAAAGAGATGACCTGTGTGTGAGGTGCCTGCATGTTCCATGTCAATCAAGCAGGCTGAGGGTTCTATTCCCATATGTCTCTGGAGCAGAGAAGGTCGAGGGTTCTATTCTCATGTGTCTCTGGGCAGAAAAATCCAAGGGTTCTATTCATTTCAACTGAAATTTGGAACTGTCTCTGGGACAGATTACAGGCTAAGGGGACAACTGAGGAATAGGGTCCCATTCCTGCACATCATCATTACAGCTCCAGTCATGTTTGGTTGTCATGATTCAGAGACTCTTAGACCAAACCAGAGGCTGGTTTGGAGACTCCCTGTCTTGGAATATAGTGGTTTCCAAAGTCCTTCTCAGGGGGACTTTGCAGGGGTGGAGGTATGTGAACCCTAGAATTGCACTGCTGCTGAGGCAGATTGTGATGGGGGTTACTCATGTTCCACTGAGCTGGGGGTGCAGGGAGCCCAACAGAGCCCTCCACAGGCCTCCCCAAGCTTCTGTAAGTATAAAAAAGTGATTGGAACCTACTTCCAGTTTCACATCATGAAACCAGAAGTGATTTTTGATCAAGAGTTTTAAACTTACAAAGGCTTGGGGAGCCCTGCAGAGGGTTCTAAGTGAAGGTCTCCAAAGGACTCTCCGCATCCTTAGAGGCTGACTCTGTAACATGATTCAAACCAGAACCTGATCAAGAAATTGCCATTAAAACAAACTTAAGATGTACTAATTTTTATTTTCAAGCAAGCAGCAAACAACAGAAAATTGGGTCAAAAAGCACAACAGAGAGAGGAATCCAAAACACTAATAGTGTTATTTCATGATCTGTAGCAATCAACTTATTTGTCCCCCAAATTCTAGAGAGAATTCATCCATCTTGGAGAAAATGTTAGTCTGCAAAGGACACAAATGAATCATTTCAGTTGATTATGCTGCACATCAAAAGCCATAGAACTAAAACTCATTTAATACTCATTCTACTTTATGAAGATTAACAAGCTGCAAATAATTCCAATACCAACTGAATTCAATAAAACTAATTAGGTTTCCCCTACACTCTCAGGCAGCTGCCCTCATTACCTACTATTTTCTCTTAACTCCCAACACTCCCCCTCCTGTTACCAAATCCCTCAGCCAATGACCTTCAATTTGGAGGTGCAAATTGCCAGTGTAAACAATTAAGGCAATCTTGGAGACAATTATGCAAGCCTGAACCATTTAGGCACCATCATACAACCAAGTGAAATCTAAGGAACATACATACCTATTTCTATTTGCATGAAATATATGGTTTAATGTCTTAAGTGGGAAGGAAAGGATGTAGTAAACTATAATACTTAAGTTCTTATTAACATAAAAAGCCTTTTTCCTTACAGAATTTAACCCTGAGTACTTTGTACGTACATTATCTTTTGGTATGAAGCCTTCAGTTTCTCATTCTAAAATTTCTAAGATCTAGTTCTTTAACACACACACAGAAGAAAATGAAGGAAGCTATTACTGAACTTCCTGATACCCAACAGATGTTTCCTGGAAAGGGGATGTGCATGAAATCATTGGCATGGTATGTAGCTATACAGACAAAGTAGTGACATTTAACCTATATAACATTTAACCTAGAGGAGTTAGAGGCCTATAGATTATTCTGTGCAACATGATTACCATAATTCTATGCCCAAAGACAGGTCTTAAATGCAACTGAAAACCTACACGTGGAAGTGCTTCAGCTCTGTATAAATACATATTTTGCCATGAATGCTCACTTACTTGGAAGTAAGCCCCATTGACTATAATGGGGCTTACGCCCGAGTACACAAGGTTAGAATTGCATTCATAATCAAGGATCAGTTTAAATATTATCACCCTCGCAAAGTCCACCAAGAAATGTTGACCAATGATACTGCACCACTTTCAGGACACAATATTTAAAACAAATCTAGTGACCAAATGAGTAAAGCCTTTTCATGACTACACCACACACACCCCTGGCAACTCATGGCATGGTGATGCTCTACATATCTGGAAAGACATTGTAAGCACTTTAAGAGCTCAATCCTAAGCAAGTCTACTCAAAAATAAGCCCATTGTGTTCAATGGGTCTTACTCTCACGAAACTGTCTTTAGGATTGCAGCCCAAATGTGTCACTTGAGGTGCAACCACAGAGTAACACTATTCATTGATCTCCATGCTTTGGTCAACCTTCAAAATGGGTCCTTTGTTAGATTTGCAAAAACATGGTTATGTTAACAATAGTAAATGCAGTGATGTCTGACTAAACAAACAAGCAGCCTCAATACAGTGTTGGAGGATTGCAGAAATTTAATACAGATGACCGAGCCTGTGTAAAGGAGAAAGGATTCAAGTGAAGCTCAAATTAGTTTCCCCCTTTTCCTCAACAACGTTTTGAGTTCTGTACTGCTGTACCCCCACCCACACCAAGCAGCTTGCTAGAGGTTGTCATTCCTCCCCTCTCTCACTAGCAGATTCTGCTACCATCTCACAACCACCTTTGACCTCAGCAGTTCTTGGGCATGGCAGTCACACATCAGTCTCCAGCAGTCACTGTTCCAACAGTCCCCTTTCCAGTAATCCTCAGTAGTCCATTCATGTGTCTATCTGTCAACCAGTCAGTTCATCCATTGTTCAGTTTGAAGGTGCAAAAGGCTGTCAGTTAGTCCATCCATTTGCCAGTCAGCTTTTCTCTAAGCTCTTCCAGTTTCTCCAAACTCCTTCATTCCATATCCTTTTCCAAACATCCAGGTGCTGCTTTCGGGGCTCAAGCGGATGTAGCTGTGCATCACACTCACAATTTAAGGTTCTGATATAAACCCCATGATTACCTGTCTGAGACAGGAAACTCTGTTGACACCACCCTGAGGTATCTTGTGCATTTCCATTATGGCAGGTTCCCATTTTCAATCACCACTTTCAAGCAGTGAGAGATGTTCTCTTTTTTAGCCTTTTTGTCCTTTAAAATAACATAAATGGCCCCTACAGGAAGTGCACAGTCTTCTTTTAATTAATAAATTATAATATGGCACTGGGCTTTCCTGGGAGTAAGTCTCAATGAACACAATAGGACTTTCGGTACATCCAAGTAGACACAGGAGCGTCCTGGTAAGTTTGAAAAGGGGTCCCAAGGTGAAATGCCTGAATTCCACTGCCATAGTACCAGTATAGCGCTCACATCCTCTAATGGTCCTACAAAAATGACCCTCCTCAATTCCTGTTGCATACTTGCAGACCATTTCCAACACAACAATGTGATGCAGCACTCTGGTTGAAAATAACTTTCTTAAGTACTTCTCATTAAACAAAACACTTTCCAAAAATTTGAATTAACATCAGCTGCATTTTTCTTCATCTGAAGTCTGGTTCTTCTCAAGTCATACATTAATATAATGTACTGTCATATACCACTCTTTCCTTTCAGTAATTGTTTTGAAAAACACTAGACCCTGTTCATAAGCAAACATGAAATCTGTAACAGCCTTTCATTTTTTTCCACTGGATCATTTTTATTTAATTTGTAATGCTTCCATACCAAAAGCAATAGAAGCCCATCTGACTGCAAGAAAGGCTGCAATCCTGAAGATACTTTCCTGGGAGGAAAACCCATTGAACACAATGGAGCTTACTTCTGAGTACACATGGTTAGGATTGTGCTCTAAGCCTCACTGATTAGCAAGAGCTTACTCCAAAGTAAGTGTGTATTAGATTGCAGCCTACCCCTATAATCCAGAGTAACTATGGGAGACGTAAGAGACGTTATGCGCACCCGTGATTACTGCACCACCTAGTGAAAACCTGTGGGAAATTCATATTGCAATCCAGAGGAAATTGTTCTTACACCGGAGCAAGGACTCCCCGTAGTTACTCTGGATTGCGCCCTACATTTTATTTCTTTGCTGATGTTTACATGATTTTTCATTTGGCAGATGTTCAGTTGGAACTGCAAGGGTAAACACATCTGGCATAGCTTGTGACCAAAGTAGATGTTGTCATTTTTCTGGCATCTGTGCTGTAATGGTACACTCTGAATTCCATGCAGATGGCAAAATCTTCTGCAACACAAAGACAGTGTGGTTGTCATTGGGGATAAACAGACTGGGGGAGTGACACCCTTTCCTGAACATTTAAGCAAAATTAATTCATGATTTTAGTACCCAAGTACTTGTCCAAATATATGGGTCAGTCATATTTCCGGTTTACTTTCTCCTCCTGCATCCCAAACTATCCTGCAAACTATCAGGTCTGTCACTGATTACAATAAAAATTTTAATCTGTAACAATGGGCAGTCCAATCCTAAAATGCATTGATGCAGCGGGGCTGCAGGTATATAAAGCATACAGTAGCTCAGGAAGTGGGTTTACTTCAGGTAAAGGGGATATATTTCCCATTACACCAAGGTAAAATCCCAGAAATCCCTAAAGGACTTCTAAGATCCACTCCAGGTACAGAGCTGGGAACAGAAATAAATTGGAACATGTAATATAAACACACAAGAGAGTGAATAAAACTGATCCAGCCCTTGGATTCGCCAAGCATGGTCTAATTATATTATATTTAGGAGTCAGGCCCTCTACTTTTGCCTGGGAAGAAGAGAAATAATTCCTATATGAAGGACTTTAACATTTAGTTTCCAGCTTATTTAACTTCAGAGATCCTGAGCAAAAGTACATACTCTATCCCTGGATCTGGATGTGATTAACCAAGCGTCAGCCTGGCACCAACAGCAAGCATGGAGAATTATGGTGAACTGAGGGAAATCCCACCATCCAAGCAGAGAAGGGTGAAGCCATATATAGATTCTGAATTGGGGCAGAAACAGAGTACAGTTTAGTAGTACTTGCTGTATTGCTCCATACTTCGGCTAGTCAGATTATCCAGTAAAGCAATGTAAAGTGGTCTTGAGAAACCAAAGTTTTCGTACTTATTGTCAACAAAAGATGGTCAGGGCTGAAATATCTCAAGAGGCATACAATTCACCCACTACTACTCTGGTGAAATTAAGTGGAGATTCTCCTGTTTGGTCAACAATGCAAGGCTTCCTTCCTTTAAAAGGAAAGCTACTGTATAGCAGTTCTCAAAAGGGGGCCCTTTGGAAAGGGGTCACAACTTCATTTCAGGGGTGTCGCAAAAAGTTGGGTGCCATCATCTTGGGATCTGGTACTGAGTGGAATGGGGCACTCATGTTGGAATGGGGTACTCAGGCTGCTTTCCTGAGAGTAAGTCTCATTGAACACAATGGAACTTACTTCTGAGTAGACACTGGCATCACAGTATTGGCATTTCCTGTTCCACCTGTGACATTACTTCCCAGTCAGATTGTCATTCTCAGAATGGAGACCGGGGCTGAAAGACTTAAGAACCACTATACAAGTAACAGCCTGCAGCTGTCACATACAGAGGTGCGATTTAATAATATTTATCAGTTAAAAAACCACCCATTTCCCTCCATTTCAATTTTGCCTCCCCTCTCCTCACTGACTCTCCTCAATTGCACCCCTAGCCTGTTCTCAGCCTGGCCTGTTATCTGTCCCAGAGACAGTTGGAAATGACAGTCGAAATGCAAAAGTAATGTTGACAGTTCTCCTCAGCCTTCTCTGCCTCTGAGTGGGTGTTCCATTACTGGAAGTATCATGAGATATTGCAAAGATCAGTTCATTAGGCTCAGGGAATCTTAATATGAAAGTGGGTGCTAAGTCGAGGCAATGTAGATACCAAGAGGAACCAAACAAAGCCACCAACTTTTACCATTCAGATACATTTTTGCAGGATTGAGAATTTCTTTGTGCAGTATCTGCAACCAATAAAGAGTACTGCCCTGTAGGTATACTATAAATAACTTTTTCATATTTTTATGGAATGATTAATATTAATGTTTTTCTTCTAAATGCTAAACTTAAAAGTGTTTCATTCTTTGATTTTTTTTAACTTAAATTAACGTTCTTATGCCATGTTTGATGTTTTCACTAGTTACGTGACTCTGCATTTGATTATAAAGCTTTGAAACCCCCCTTTACTTTAGCATGGAAAAGTTGGGGTATAAATTCCTTAAATAAAATAATAAAAGCTTACTATGGTTAATAGTGATGAGACATAAAACAGATCCCTAGAATCTGTCCTGTTCTTAAATAAAACAGCTTCTGTAACAGTGCAGTTTATGAAAGGGCCCAGATGCAGTTCACCTTATATAAAAGGATATTCATTAATATAAATGACATATTATAAGGATAAAGAACCTTACCATTAGGCTCAGTCAGAATTTGGCCATTACTACCTAGATCATTTGTCCCAGAGGGTCATTCGGAATCATACTTATGCCTTGATGCTAAGCTTATTCATGATGTAGCTGAGTATGCAGAGACTGTCAGCCTATTATCTCACTGTGAGAAGCCTCTGAGAAAAATAGAGTCAACACCACCAAAGGTTAGGAATACTTTCTCCAGGGAATTCATTGAAAGGAAGTGTGATTACTCTGTAGATTAATTCAGAATCCATCAGTCAGTGCATCTACAGGCACTGCAAGGCAAGATGAGAAGGCACAACATACATTTAATACAAGGCATGAAAATCAGGCCAGACTTGCAGGTCTTATCAAAGCAGCTGCAAAAGTTTGTAGGAAAAAAATGTTGAATAAGGATTTTGCAAAAGTCCTTATCAAGGAAAAATTCTCATACTGATGCTGTCTTTCCAGTTATTTTTTCCTCTGCATGTACCTTTCCCCTCTGGCACAGGGAGATTTGAGATGGAGCAAGATCAGAAGGTTAAACCAATTAATACTTTGCAAATTCTTTTATACAAGATAGAGACTCTAGAAGAGAAGCAGTACGGAAAACTAGTTGAGTCTGGCTGGCTGAGAACATTGATACTGTAAGAACAACTATTGTGCTATCTTCAGACAAACCACATTAACATAAAACTCAATGGATTTCATCCTAAGATTTCTTTACCAAGTGAAAGAAAAGCTAGGTTTTTGCAAAGGGGGCAGCAATATTCCCCCATTTTCTCTTCCCTTATAGATCCCCATGAAAATTCCATGCCCACCCCAATTGGTTACTAAGCCCTAAGGAACAATGTTTTAGGGAGGCACAGGGGTTTTTGAGGAAAAGGGAGGTGTCAACAAATAGCCTTTTGGACAAATCAGGTTCCTTTGCAAGGAAAAGAAAACTTAGAATGCAACCTGGTGGCATGTGACATAATTACATAAACTTAGGGTCCTGTCCTGTCCAGGGTGACAATATGTCTTAACTGCAAAAGAGGACAAGGCTCCCCAAAATGTTGGACACTCAAGAAAAATGCAAGACATGACAAAATAAAAGCTAATAACACTCATATATATTGCTCTCGTGGTTAATTTAAACACTATTGTATATTATTAAATTTATATGTATAGTAGCGAAATGTACCCTCATTAAGGGAGTAAAATACCCCCACTGCGCATGATCACTCCCATGCGCAACATCCCCAATGTGCAACATCCCCCCATACACATCAGCCCATGAGCCTTATTCCCCATGTGCATCCATCCCCCATGCACATCATCCACCCATGCTCATCAACCCCCATGCGCATCAACCCCCCTGGGCATCCACCCCATGTGCAACATGCCCCATGCGCATCAACCCCCCCTGCGCAGCATCCTCCCCAGTGCAACCACTCCCTCCAAACAAAATCCCCCCAGTGCATCAGGCACTGAGAACCAAATTGGCTGGATGTTGGTCAGTCTTCCACGTTAAGTATAGGACAAAAACACGTTGCACTCCTTTTCAGCCCCTTAAGATTTAAATTTCTCCACTAAGTGTTCTTAGTGGGTGTTCATGTGACAGAAGGAGTATCCTTCCCAAATTTCATGCTTCTTGGTTGGAGGTTTGGGGCAGAGCATCCCTTAGTCACCGATTCTTCAATGCATAGGTAGGAAAATGTGTTGCGCCCCATTTCACCCCCTTCTGGATGGAATTTCTGAAAACCGGTTCTTAGTGACTAAGGATGAAATCCAGAGTAACTACAGGGAGTCCCTGCTCTGGAGTAAGAACACGTTACTCTGGATTGCAATATGAATTTCCCATAGGTTTTCACTAGGTGGTGCAGTAGCTACGGGTGCACATAATGTCTCTTACGTGCTCCCATAGTTACTCTGGATTGTGCCCTTAGTTACTCTTAGTGACGGAAGGAACAGCCGCCCCAAATTTCGGATTTCTAGACCCAGTGGTTTTGGCTGGGTGTTGATGAGTGTGTGTGTGTGTGTGTGTGTGTGTGTGTGTGTGTGTGTGTGTGTGTGTGTGTGTGTGTGTGACTTTTCATTTTTATATACAGTATATAGATTTATTATTATAAGATATAATTTATTAATTACAGGAAGACTACATACCATCTGATCACAAGGAAAAGGATAACAATGAAGTTTTTTGTTTGTTTTTTTCCGGGACAGAAGGCTGAAAAATAAGACTTGTTCTGGAAAAAGAGGACATATGGTTACCCTGATCCTATTCAACTTTCCAGCTCTGGTGTAGCCACATTGCATCTAAGGATTGCCAATAAAAGCATCAGTTTTTGAAACAATCTTTTAATACCCATTGAATTTTTACTTGCTATCAGACCATGAACATTCAAGTTACAGATAAATGATACTGTATGGTTGCAATCCTAACACACTCTCCTGGGAGAAGGACCCATTGAATACACTAGGACTTACTGCTTAGGATTGCACTGTAGGTTCCATTTGGGTTTTGGTTCACTTGTAAATATCATTATATTATCGTATTATATTATCATATCATATTATTTTTATATTATCATATTATATTATCAAAGCAAGGCTATGGGCGCAATCCAGAGTAATTATGGGGAGTCCTTGCTCCGACATAAGAACAATTTACTCTTGATTGCAACATGAATTTTCCATAGGTTTTCACTAGGTGGTACCGTAACTTCATTGACATAAATGTCTCTTACGTGCTCCCGTAGTTACTCTGGATTGCAGGGTTAATCATTCAATTTTATTTCATAGTATTCTTTTACCATATAATGACTTATGAAGGTAAAAAATGGGCTTCTCCCAATATACAAATGCCTTTGAAAGTTTCAAAAGGCAAATAACCTTATTTTCAAGACAAGAGTTGAATATAAGAATCTGTTCTCCCCACACCCTGCTGCTTTGTGAGAACGTTCTGTGAGCTCATCATGAATACTTCCTCCACATGAAATAACACAGCTGTATTCATTTATAAAACAAAACCGGCACTGTAGAAAAATATGCTGCTCTCCATTCTGGTGTGTTATCAGTCCAACAAAAGGCTAATGTTAAAAATGGAAGGCATGCTGTTTATGCTATCTAGAAATGTCAACCTCCTCTTATATTATTTTCTAGCATATCTCAAAATTATAAAATAAAAATTATTTCTCAGTCCTCTGCAATGCATTAAAGCTTTGTCCTTATGACCACTGCAAATCAATGATGAATGTGGCATGGAACAGGATCCTCCTCCATGAAAGTGTGTTTAGGACAGGGTGACCAGATGCCCAAACCTCAAAAGGAGGACAAAGGTCTTGGGTTCCTCTCAGCCTGGCCTTTCCGGCAGACAATGCAGGATGATCATATGCTGGCACACAAAAAGTAGGACAGGGTCCCCCAAAAGTCTGGACCTCTCTGGACCCGGACCTGTCCGGACCGGGACTGGCGGGTCCAGAGAGGCTGGCTGCACCTCGGGCGCAGCCAGCAGATGAACAAATAAGGTGCCACGGGCAGGCGGGCAGCGGTAGGTGGGCAGGGAAAGAGCCCTAGAGAGAGACCACATCTGCGATACAAGGACATCTGTAAGAGGGATCTAAAGGCCTAGGGAATGGACAGCAACAGCTGGGAAACATTGACCTCCGATCGTTCACATCACACTTACCGTAAGTATATTCAGTAAAGCTTTAAAACTGTGAGGGGAAGAAGATAGATTGATAGAGCAGAAACAACAGGCTGCAAATTACTAGGGAAGTTCTAAATTGAAGGGCTGCTTGGAAATGCCCTTGGCATCAATGTATGAAATTAGTTAAAATAGCATTTGATTTCTTCTGGAAAATTAATTATCCAGTTCTCGAACTAATTATGCATCTACAGATAATTGTGGTTTATTAGAAGCATAAACCTTATAAGACATTGCCGTCTAATAGAAATGTCATTCATGCTAAGGAAGTTTAATTTCATCAGAATTTCTATTACTTTTTCTTTTTTTCATTCAACCAAGCTAAGTTTTCAAAAAGAATATTGCCAAGTTTTTCCTTCTTTTAATCTTGGTCATCTTCTTACATACAGTGGTGCCTCACATAAAGAGCTTAATTCGTTCCGGAGGCATGCTCTTTAAGGGAAATGCTCTTTAAGTGAAGCAGATTTTTCCATAGGAAATAATGGAAACTTAGATGATTGGTTCCACACCCCCAAAAATATTGATATAAAAATATTAACTGGATGTGAAAATGATGACACTGGAATTGAATTCACAACATGCATTCAATGTGCACGACCCTATGAAGTCTACTTAGGCTGCAATCCTAAAGACACTTTCCTGGGAGGCTTACCTGGGCTGCTACTGGAGGTTCAAGGTGGTCGGTGGGGACACTTGGGGGCAGCTAGGTGCAGCTGCCTCTGGCACCCCCAGGCAACTGCCCCCAAGTTGGGGGCAGTTAGAGGCAGCAGCACTGGGCAGCAGCCCTTTTAAAGAGCCTCCGCGTGGAGCGTCAGGGCTGCATAGCAAACATATGCGTAGTATGTTTGCTTGTTAACTCTTAAGGGGCTGAAAAGGGGTGCAACGTGTTTTTGTCCTATACTTAACATGGAAGACTGACCAACATCCAGCCAATTTGGTGCTCAGTGCCTGGTGTACTGGGGGGGGATGTTGTTTGAAGGGAGGGGTTGCACTGGGGAAGATGCTGTGCATGAGGGGATTGTGCATGAGGGGTGTTGTGCATGGGGAGATGATGCGCATTGGAGGGTTGATGCTCATGGGGGGATGATGCGCATGGGGAGATGATGCGCATGGAGTGATGATGCACATGGGGGACTTATGCGCAGGGGAGACTTATGAGCAAGGGGGTTGATTCGCATGGGGGACTGATGTGCATTGGGGACTGATGCATATGGGGAATGTTGCGCATGGGGGGATTTTGTGCATGGGGGAATTCTGCATGTGGGGGATTGATGTGCCATGAGGGGATGGCGTATGGGGGAATTTTACTCCCGCAACGCGGGTACACTTTTTGCTAGTCTTCTATATATATAAAACTGAAAAGTCACTGACTGACTCACTGACTCATCAATGCCTTGCCAACTCTTTGGGCCTAGAAGCTTTAAATTTGGGGAGCGTTTTCCTTTCTTGACGGAGGCACCCACTAAGAACTGGTTTTTGGAAATTCCAACCAAAAAGGGGCACAACGTGTTTTCTGCCCTATAATTTCCATTGAAGAATCCCTGACTGGTCACTGGCCTACCACAACCTGAGAAGCATGAAATTTAGGAGGGTGTTCCTTCCGTGACATCAACACCCACCAAGAAACAATGTTGAGAAATTTAACCCTTAAGAGGCTGAAAAGGGGTACAACATGTTTTTGTCCTATACTTAACATTGAAGATTGATTAACATCCAGCAATTTTGTGCCTTGTGCCTGATACACTGGGAGGGAGGTGCACTGGGGGGATGGTGCACATGGGGGGATATTGTGTGGGGGGTGATGTGCATAGAGGGGTTGCTTATGGAGGTTTAGGGTGCATGGGGGTTTGTTGTGCATGGGGGTTTGGTGTGCATAGGGGTTTGGTGCGCATGTCAGGGTGATGTGCATGGGAGGGTGATGCGCATTTGGAGCATGGGGGGATGGTGTACATGTGGAGCATGGGAGGTCATGTACATGGGGGATGTTGAGCAAGGAAGACGTTGTTCATGAAGGGATGTTGCACTTGGGGACTGGTGAGCATGGGGGTTGATGTGTGGTAGGGATTTTGCACATGGGGATGGTGCCCATGGGGTTGTTGCACATGGGGGGTTGTTGTGCATGGAGGGATGTTGCACATTCAGAGTTGATGCACATGGTGGGATGTTGCACATTCGGGGTTGATGTGCATGGGGGATGTTGCACATTCGGGGTTGATGCACATGGGGGATGTTGTGCATGGGGGACAATGCGCATGGAGGATGGGGCACAGGGTGATGGTGCACAGAGGGGTATTTTACTCCAACAAAGCAGGCACATTTCACTAATATTTTATAAGAACTAGCTGAAAAGTCCAAGATTCCCGTGACTTACCAGGGCTGCCAGGACTGTCCTGATTTTTGGGATTGTGCTTAAATACTAGCAGGGGGTCTTGACAGGGGGTCCTGTCCCAATTTTGTGGAAGAGAATTCTGGCAACCCTATGTAAAACACATGTGAACTTTCATTAATTAATCCTAACCTGAGTTTATAACAATGGCGTCTTTAGAAGGCCATGATATCCATGACTGGAGCTACTTTGGATGAACTCGCTTGATCAGTTCTGAACTGCACTACCAAACTGCACTGCACAAAATAATGAAGAGAGTAGGACTGTGCTAAATGAATTTAACATACCTTAACACACACATAAGTGAGTGAAATGAACAAGGAAAAAATGAGACCCTAAAGAGCACAGGAAAATACCTTGGTAAATTTTTCTACGCAAAAGTCTTCCGAAAACGCTCTGAATATCCCTGCGCTTGCAAAACTAGAATTTGCCAATTAGCTGGCTCTTCAGCTTAGAAATGGGGATGAACACTGCACCCTAGAGTTGGTCACAACTAGCAGTTTAACCTCCAGGGGATACCTTTACCTTTTTACCTAATCTATTACATAGAAAATATCTGGTCTTTCATATTAAGAGACATAAATAATTACTGTTGCCGTGCTACCCTCTTCAAAATCAGTATCCATTACCTATGGAAACCGTTGGTAATATATTACAAACATTTCTATTCTATGCTACCAGTTTCATGAAAATGTTATACAGTACACAGTTTCACAGAATGTGTACAGGAACTGTTAACCACAACTGTTTGACTTTAGGGTGGAAAAATATTTCACCTATATTGACTTTTGACATTCCCCCCCACAAAAAGTATATACCGATAATTTGTTTTTACTGCAGCAGGCCACCAGACAATACAGCTGACTATGTACAGTACATAATGTGGAGAGAACTGACCTAGAGTGGTAGAAATATTGAAACTAAGAGCACAATCCTAACCATGTCTACTCAAAAGTAAGCCCCATTGTGTTCAATGGTTCTTACTCCTAGGAAAGTGTCTTTAGGATTGTAGCCTCAGTTACAGGATTAGTTCAGAATGTTGGGAAAGAAACAGCTTAAACTATATACTAAATATTTTGAAATATAAACTAAGTTCAGATGTGCAGGACTGCAAAAGTTATGCTGAAATGATAATATCTTGTTATTCAATAGCTCTGCTAGAGCTATCACATAATTGTGGGAAGAAGAGAAGAGGAAACTGAAAACTGATATAACTCTAAGGCTGCAATCCTAACCTCACTTACTTGGGCGTAAGCCCAATTGGGGCTGACATCTGAGTAGACAGGGAAAGGACTGCACTCTAAGGCTGCAATCCTAAAGACACTTTCTGGGAGTAAGATCCATTGAACACAATGGGGCTTATGTTTGAGTAGACATGGTTAGGATTGTGCTCTAAGCCAGTTTATGAAACAAGATAAGAATACCAGCATCTGTAACAGTAGCAGCTGGGTGCTTCACCACTGTTACTCATCCTGGTGAGTAGGGGGTTAGCTGCAAAAATGTTTTGTATTGGGACCCACAGCTCTTCAGGCCAGCTCTAATCCCTAGGTAAGATTTGAGAGTACTGGTATTTTTAGGTATCCAAGTAAGGATTCTAAATCTTTATTCTTCACACCTCAGTCCAAGGCTAAAGCAATTGAACCACAGGGAATTTCAGATGTAGATAAATGGATATAAGAAGCTTATAGTATTTAATCTTTAGGCAATTCCTTTAAGAAATAACTCAATATCTTTGAATGTATAAATTTAAAAAAACCCATTGAGCACAATCCTAAGAAATTTAGGCTGGCCTAACTCAGCTGGCCTATCTTTCTGTGATGGTTTGGGGAAGCAGGCATATGCCTTTGCACAGGTCTAACCCCCCCCCCCTCCTCCAAAGAATAGGGCAGAAGTGTATTACTGCACTGTGTTGACAACCCCAGATCAGCACAGGACTTATGCTAGGACTTAGGGCTAGGGCTTAGGCTGGCCTAAATGGAGATTAGGAATGGAGGCTTAATGTCACATTTTATTGTGCAATAAATCAACTTCTTTACAATTTCAAATCTAAAAGGTTAATGACTCTACTATTTTACAGTCTGAAATATATTCTGCCTAGGCCACTGAAAAACATCATTTATTATGATTGTAATAACTGCAAAGGCAGAATTCAATCTCAGGGCAGTACTGATTTGCAAGATATGTGGTCGAAGTTTTTTTGAGAAGCTGTTCTCATTGCTTTCCATGAGAACACAGCTCAGTATCTGTGTCAGGTCAATGACATATTTTATGACTTCACAGCTAATACTTGGAACACTCTGTCACACTAGGGTTCCTCTCAAGAAGAATGAACATAGAACTACTGCATAGACAAGTAAAAGGGCAGACATAACCCAATTTCTATCTCAATTAATTTCAAATAAAAAAGATGAATCACATTTTTTTGCAATAACTTCAGCAACAATAGCAGTGTTACATTATCATTGAAATAATCCCAGCTCAGACTTTCTGCTTGCAAAAATAAATGCATAACTCATTGCATTTATCGTGTGCACTGCAGTGGACCACAGTAATGTAACCAGTTCTGGCCATACTTTTTAATTTCTTTCACTCGCAGATATTTCAGAAGAGTCATTCCATCATTTTTGTATACAGGTTTTTTTCCCCAGAAAAGCTGGGAAAGATAAGAGTACACACTTTATAATTAACCAAATTATACAAATATACACCAACAAAACTCTAACACTCAATACAAAGCCTTTTGCCAAACAGCAATAGCATAAAAGAAAAATGCATTATTGAATAACACTTTGACAACCTGGGAGCTAAAAGTTCTGATAGACTTTGAATTATGGCAAAGGCTGCAATCCTAAAGACACTTTCCTGGGAGTAAGAGCCATTGAACACAGTGGGGCTTGCTTTAGTGTAGGTATTGTTAGAATTATGGTTATAGGCTACAATCCAGAGTAACTACGGGAGCACGTAAGAGACATTGAGTGCACCCGTAGTTACTGCACCACCTAGTGAAAACCCATGGGAAATTCATATTGCAATCCAGAGTAAATTGTTCTTACTCCGGAGCAAGGACTCCCCATAGTTACTCTGGATTGTGCCCATAATGTCTTAAAATAAAGTATTATGGTTCAGTGCACATCTCTGAAAAATGAGTACCAGTTGGAGTATCACTACAGAAATGCCTCTCTCCCTCTTCAGATCCACAACACACCTGACAATTGTTATGCACTAGGTTTCCATTCCAGACCCTCCCATGGATAAAAAAGTGGAAAATAGATTTAAAGACCCACTTCTAGGTTTCTTGATCCTCCATTGCTCCTAATGGAATAGTGTTGTGCTTTAGTATCTGTAGGGGTTTGATACTGAGATTCCCTGCTGATACAAGATAAAGCAATAATAATTGATAAAAAATAAAAAGCAATTTAAAAAAATACCAATATTTTTTACAACTGTCCCTTCTTTACAATTGTTTAAAAACAGCTTTTCTTCCTGTTGTAGAGTGGCAGTTAGCCATTAGAAATGCAAATGGATCAGCTGAAAAATGGAATGATTGCTTTAATGACTGATTCTCTATAACAGCAGAAAAAACTGATTTAAAAACTGTGATTTGCAGTGGCCAGTTCATGTTGTGTCAAATCCATGTATTAAAAAAATCTGTCTATAATAAGGTAGGGTCTGTACAATCCTTTACATGAGTGTGGCTCATGACCCAAATGGAGTCGCAAAGCCTCAATAGGGAGAGGGGGTAATGTCAGCCTTTGAGAGTGAATACTACTCTTTAGGTGACAAGAGACCTTCTTATTCCATTTTGTTGCCATTTGTTGGCCAAAGCAGATGCAAGGAGCCGCTTGTCCTCTTGCTCTGCTGGTACAGCTCTGAGGAGACCCACTGCAAGAGTAAGTCCCCTGACTTACAAAGAGATATGAGGACTTAAACCCCATTTCTCCTTCAAAGCCTTCCAATTGCCCCACCTCTTCCATTTCCCGCCTTTTCCATTTTTCTTTTGCCCATCCACCCATGCCTTTTCAGTACAGCTGCACCAGTGGAGGAGGGGGAAGAATAGGATTTGTTTCCATGTATTTTACTTTCTGGATATGGCCATTTCAAGTTCGTGGTCACCCTTTTTGAACAGAAAGAAACCTTAACAGAAAACGGGGAACAGGATTCTGAAAAGGACACTAACATCTGTGGCCAGATAGGGTTACCCACTTTATCTGTCCTGGGCTATCCCTCCCAAACTTGCATTATATGACATTAAGCCAAGTCACCTATATCCTATTGGGGGATGACGACTGTGAAACCCTGCAGGTCTCTGGATAAGAGAATATTTATTCCCTTACCCAAGTGTAAGCCTCAGGTACAAGAATAGATCTACGTAGAGCTGCACAAGAAATTTCACTAGTGCAAGTCCAAATAAACCCAGGAAAGTGGATTGAAGCCTAGAAGATGGATAGATATAGGTTTTGTTTTCAGCAAGACAGCATAATGGCATTACTAAACACAAAGGATTTACCTCTTAGTAAAATGAGTATCATCATTTTCCAACACCTCTAGGGTTAGGATATTGGTGACACTGCTGCCGCCAATACAGCCCCCTTCCTGGCCTTCATTTGCCCCATCCGTCTGCCTGCTAGGACAATGATCCCAGGAGCCTATAGCAATGGGAGCTCAGCTGCACTCTTTGGCATGTCGCTTTTTATGATAACCATAAAACATATCATGCTTCTAGAATGTAAATTCTGGCAGTGCAGAGGTCCTGTAGGACTGGACCATAAGCCATTAAACCTGGATTGCTTTCTGTTGCCAATCCTGGAGATGTGGATAGAGATTCCTGGAGGCTGCAGGTAAAACTTGGTGCATTGGCAACTCTATGATATGGAGATGCAACATTTTTTAATGCTACTTAATTCATAAATTGCTAAATTCATAAATTGCTACTAAATTCATACATCTCATAAATTGCAGTCATACTGAGAAAGTGAGACAGGTTCTATGGTCACTGCAGTATTTTTATTATCCATACAGCTGATGAATCAATTCAATGCAAGCTTCTTATCCTGATTATCAATTTTGTACAGTTTTATATGAATACAAATTGATCTGAAAAAATAAAGTTTGAACATGCATTTAATTTATATGTTAATTTACCAAAGTAAAATATAACAAAACTTGAATTAAGATATGACTGCCTTCAACATTTACTATTGAACTAAATGGAAATGCTGCTTTTGAATTCAATAAGACAGCCATCTGGCTGTTTAGACAAGTATCTTATTGTTACATTGAGAATACTGCATTGCACATATTTCAGAGCTTTCTGCTTCAAATGAACCAGTAATTTCTGTAGTCAAGCGATTTATACAAAATAGTCTGACCACATGGCAATGCAGAGAGCAAGACAAGAACATCTTGCAATTCCTTACAATGGTGAGGAAAAACAACACAATGACCGGGTCACAAATACAACAGAAACAGCTTAACCTGTAACTGAGCCTCATCCCTGCAGATCTTTTAGCTTTTAAGTGGTTACTGGGAACATCAAAGAGGAAGTTCTAATTAACAAATTAAATCCTTGCTGAGTAAGAAATTAAGTTTTCCTTTTTCCTTCAACCCTTCCAGCTGGGGAACAAGAGAGAAGGTGTGTGGTGGGGCATATGATGAGTGTTTCTTCTTTTAGCACTTGATGGAGAACAATACTTAAGCTATGTTGCATCTGCCCAGTGCACCAAACACAGCCATGGATAGCAGGCCTCCATCAGTCTTGAAAGACTATGGTATCATGCTTGGTGCTGCATACGCTGCATGCAAAGCACGAAAGCCTGGGTTAAATTGTTATGGAGGATAGGCTGTTACCCAAGCAGCAAATCCCCCCTCTCCACACCACTGAATTAGTCCAATGGAAAGGCAGAGCCGATACAATTGGCTCCAGCTGGCATCACAGAGCTGGGCTAAGACAGGAGCTCACCCTGTCTTGTGGGGCCGACCCGGGTCTCGAACCCCAGCCTGCTGGTTAACAGGCATAGCGTCTTAACCGCTTGCGCATAATGTTCTTTTTCAGTTCTTCATTTTGCTTTGCTGAGAACTCCAAAACCAAGACTCATACATCAATCAGTGGCAAAAAATAAAATAACCAAAAGTTGCTGTTGAACAGTGTTCTTCAATAATTTGAGATGTACCAAGTTAAAACATCACAGCAATATAGAAAACTACCTTATAATAAACTAGCAAAAAGCGTACTCGCGTTGCGGGAGTAAAATTCCCCCTATGCCATTCCCCCCATATGCATCAACCCCCCATGCTCAACTTCCCCATGTGCAACTTCCCCCATGAACATCAACCCCCCCATGCGCATCAATCCCCCCATGCGCAACTTCCCCCATGTGCATCAACTTCTCCTCATGTGCAATCTCCCCCCATGTGCATCAACCCCTCATGTGCAACTTCCCCCCATGCGCATTAACCCCCATGCACAACTTCCCCTATGTGCAACTTCCCCCATGCGCAACTTCCTCTCATGTGCAACTTCCTCTCATGCGCAACTTCCCCCCATGCTCAACTTTCTCCATGTGCAACTTCCCCCCATGCTCAACTTCCCCCCAAGCGTAAATCTCCCCATGTGCAGCATCCTCACCAGTGCAACCTCTTCCTCCGAACAACATCCCCCAGTGCACCAGGGTCTGAGCACCAAATTGGCTGATGTTATTCAGTCTCCCATGTTAAGTATAGGACAGAAACACGTTGCCCCCTTTTCAGCCCCTGAAGGGTTAAATTTCTCCAGATGGTTCTTGGTGGGAGTTCAGGTGACAGAAGGAACTCCCAGAATTCCATGCTTCAGGCCCAGCAGTTGGGGAGGAATGTTGCTAAGTCAGCAATTCTCAATGCAAAGTATAGGGTGGAAAACGCGTTGCACCCCTTTTCACCCCCTTCCTGTTGGAATTTCCGAAAACCGGTTCTTAGTGCACCCCTCCATCACGGAAGGAACACCCACCCCAAATTTCACGCTTCTAGGCCCAGTGGTTTTGGCAGGGCGGTGATGAGTGAGTGAGTCAGTCAGTGAGTGAGTCAGTCAGTGAGTGAGTCAGTGAGTGACTTTTCTCTTTTATATATATAGACTAAGCTATAGGTCCATTGAGCTCCACACTGCCTAGACTGAATGGCATGGCCACTCCAAGTTCAAGCAGAAACATTCCTTGGGTTCTTCCTCCATAAAGTGGATCATATTAGAAACAACCATTTTCCATTTGCTTATATCTTTTCTGCTTAAAAATAACAGAAAATGAAAAGATGAATGAAGAAAGGCACACTGAGTGAAAATAATAAAAAGCAGTACAAATATTGCAGGAGGAAGCTAAAAGGGAGTACAGTGGCGCCTCTTCTGGGCAGAGGGAAAGAACAGGAGTGGAGAAGAGAAAAGCAGCTGAGGGCTAGCCAGAAGGGAGCAGGGGAGAGAGAGGCTCAGGAAGAAGAGAAGGAGAAAGTGGGGAGACACTTGGAAAGTGTCTGATTACAGAAGAAAGTGTCTTTGATTCCAGCCTCCTAACCATGTTAAATGCGGCTTACTCCCATGTTTAACTTCCATGTTAAATTTTTAAATGTTTAACATAAAAGTATGTACTGCAACTCATTCAAACTCGATGTTTAAGAGTTAGATCTTTTCCCTTAGAAAAGTACAGTGGCGCCTCACGTAAAGAACGCCTCACGTAAAGTATGTTTCACGTAACAAACAAAAATTTCTCTAGGATTCTGCTTCACGTAGCAAACTGTGTTTCACGTAAAGAACACTTTCGTTGCCAGTTGGGGCAGATGTGCTGGCCGGCAGCCTGTTTAAAAAGCATCAGGGCTGCCTAGCGCACCTGCCCATAGTGAAAGCAACACTTCCGTGCTGTTCCTCCTGTGGCCGGGTGTCCGCTGGGCAGAGGGAGAGAAGAGCAGTGGAGAAGAGGGAAGCAGCTCAGGGCTAGCCAGAAGGGAGCAGGGGAGAGAGAGGCTCAGGATGGAGAGAAGGAGAAAGTGGGGAGACACTTTGAAGGTATCTTGGATGGCAGCCTTCTAAGCATGTCTACCCAGAAGTAAGCCCCATTGTGTTAAATGAGTCTTACTCCCAGGAAAGTGTCTTTAGGACTGCAGCCTAAGAAGACTTCATAAGATCATGCACACTGAATGCATGTTTTGAATTCAATCCCAGTGTTCTGTCATCATTTTTATATCCAGTTAATATTTTTATATGAATATTTTTGCAGTTGTTGAACCAATCATCTAAGTTCCCATTATTTCCTATGGGAAAATCCGCTTCATGTAAAGAACATTTCACATAACAAACATGCCTCCAGAACGAATTAAATTTGTTACGTGAGGCATCACTGTATATCTATAGCTTAAAAATATCTCTATTTAATGACTCAAAAAGCATTACATTTTCAAACTATAATTAACTATAATAATTGTTCTGTTTACAGATTGTAAATTTAAAAGAAGCAAATAGGAATAATTTAACTTTGTTTTCCTTTTACAAATCTACAAGCTTATTTTCTAGAGAAGGTATCTGGGAACTGCATTTTGATGTGGAGCAGGAGCCAGAATAATAAAGGTCAATAATACATACACAATTTTGAAGAACTTTATTTTATTTTTAATAGAAGCCATAGTGCTGGTACGCAAATTAGTATGCTGTGTCACTCTGACTTCCTATATCAGTGCCCACCAAAAATTGGATGACATCTTACACGCAGTCAGACATGAAGGTTATTCCAATTTTCCCTATGATTACTTTCATGTTTGCTCAAATATTGCTGGAGTGCTGTTATTTAACCACAGTAGCTCTCTGAGCTCTCAATTTTTTTCAAACAATTTCCACTATTGGGTCAAACATAGTTCTCCTTGAAAAGCACTAGACATTATTTTAAGTACAGTACAAAGAAAACGAGG
Organism: Cryptoblepharus egeriae; assembly: GCA_030015325.1. Lineage (NCBI taxonomy): Eukaryota > Metazoa > Chordata > Lepidosauria > Squamata > Scincidae > Cryptoblepharus > Cryptoblepharus egeriae. Next base: position 41,809,280 of record JAREYC010000006.1, read on the forward strand.
TTCCTTTTTAAGCTGAAAATGAAAAATCTGCACTCTAAATCTTTGGGAAGGTGGAAATAATTGGTGAAGAGAATAGTTGTTTCACACCAGGAAGTGTCAATTCCTTTCAATATTACTAGATCTATTTGCAGACCTATGAAGACTGTTTATTTTACTTTGGTGAATGATTTGTTCAGTCTTGTTCAAGATGCCAGGGGAGAGAGAACATTCAGGTGCTGTTTGCAAGAAATTATACACAATGTATTGAGTTACATTCAGAGACAATCCTTGTTTTTACAAACTCTATTCTGACATTTCTGGACAAAGATCAGATTTCTATCATACACAAGCGGAGTATGTGAACCACCAAAGCTCAGTTTCATAGCTCAAGCCAGAGTTTAGCATTCCAGCTGTGCTGTCCCACTGCTTTCGTCTGTCTCCCATCATAAAGCATCCACCTTGGTTAGAAAAAGACAACTAGCAAATGACAAAATACATCATTTTACCAACCTCATTTTACCAAAGTTGTGATAAAAATCTTAGATCAAATTCACTTAAAAATTATTCTAAAGATGTGATGTATTCTGCAGTTTAATGTTCTCTCCCACTGTCTCCTGGTCAATATCTCTTCAGAGAATCAATGCCATAGGGAAATCAGATAAAATATATCAATTGCTATCACATTACAGCGTGAGCATGTTCCACAATTACCACATCCTTACCACTAGACAACTTTATTAACTTTATTAGAGCATGGCCATTTTGTGGCACTGGTGATTACTTCCGCTTTCCTTTCAAAAATATGCTGTGGCTTCTAAGGATATATAGGTGTTCCCCGCCTTCTGACTGTTTTCTGATGATTCGGTCTTTCAACACTTTTCAGTTATACCCAGAACTCATTCATTCAATGAAAGTTCCATTCTTTCAACTTCTCTCTGCTGTTCTAAAGACCAAAATTACCCCCCATGTTGTAGCTCCTGGTCTAATCCCATTCCTGAAGGAGTTTTAATAAGAATCCATTTGCAGAAATCTTGGTGTTTGCAGGAATTTGCAATGCATCAAAAGCAACATATGGAAACTAAAAAAAGATCAGGTTCCACTTTTCAACCATTTTCATTTTTCACAACAGCTCTGGTTCCTGGCCTATCAGATAAGCAGGGGATATCTGTTGAAGGAAATCATTCCTGTTTTAGGATCTCTTTTTGCCTTCTTACCATATAATTAACTCAAGGCAAGCGATATGGAGGAAAGAAGACAGTACAGTATTCTCATTTCATCAAGCAGACTGGGGCATAAGATGAAACAAATTTTCCTTTAATGACAGCAAAACCGTATAAACCTTGCAAATCCCTCAAATATATCATAGCCAATAACAAGCCAAGTGATGTGACAACACTAAAGTAGCAGCATCAGCACATGAGATTTAGAACAAATAGTACCATAACGTGAATGTATGCTACATTTTTTAGAAGCAGAGCTATAGGCTGCAATCCTAAACACACTTTCCTGGGAGTAAGTCCCATTGAACACAATGGGACTTACTTCTGAGTAGACATGGTTAGGATTGTGCCCATAGTTGCACAGCCATCAATCCCATACATACTGTACATACTGTATTGACTATTAAGGGACTTACTTCTGAGTAGACTGGCAATGAACTCTCATTCATTCATTCATTCATTCATTCATCCTTTCTAGGCAAGACCAAGTCATTTAAGGGTACTGATATGGCCACACTGGGCATATGCCATTGAATCCATAACAAAATGATAATAATTGTTCCATCTAACTATAATTGTTCCATCCATTTTAACCCTTTTTAAGTCAGTATGACAAGTGGTAGTAACAATAAAGTCACTGATAAATAAGGTATTTTAATGAAATTAAAATTTAAATGAAATTTATATGAAATGTTTATATGGTCATGTGGCCATATATGTCAAGGCGCACAGAACACTATTACCTTCCTACCAAGGTGGTACCTACTTGAATTTCCTGCTAGGTTGGCAGGAGGTGGGCGGGGGACAGGAGCTCATGCAGTCTTGCAGTACTCAGGTCTCGAACAGGCAACCTGCCGACTGTCAAATCAGCAAGCACGGTGTCTTTAACTACTGAGCCACTGCAGCCCCTAAGCATGGGTATAATGCTGATTACACACATAACATGTAAAGAATGATAAAGTTGTAAATGATTTATTCCATGTATGTGGACTTGGACTGAACAGCAATTAACTTCAGTCTAAGCTGCAGAAATTTTTTTTCAAAATCATCTGTAGAACTGTGACCGAGGAACAATGCTCTACTCAACACAAAGTGAGATCTTTCACATTGAGTGACAATTGCTACTCAATAGGCCCTTTGTACACTACAGCAACAAAACACAGGCGGATGCAACAGCCATATTCCCCATAGGGCATATTTTACAGTCTATAAGCGTCTTCTTGTGTCAATATGTAACCCATGTGGGAAGTGAATTGAAAAGGGCTATAATCAAATACTTGAGAACAATGACTATAATTTTTTCATTCTCTTTTTTTCATTCCCTCACTGTTTTGACAATCACAATCTAAATAGTCATATCAGTGATAGACAAAGACTCTGAATCATATTTTCAAAAACTGTAGTAAAAAAGCAAAGGTTATATCAGATATTGTTGTAATAAATGGCAGAGTTGATAAGATTGCAATAAACTGGCAGCTTCCTATGTAACAGTGGTACTTTTCAAGCATTTCAGCCTGGGAACCCCTTCAGAGAAGGTCAGTCTGTCTGGGACCCCCGAAAGTGATGTCATGGCTGGAAGTGACATTAAAGGTGCCCAGTGCCAGATTCCAAGATGGCTGTAGCCAGCTTTTCATGAACCCCCTGAAATGAAATGAAGTCACGACCCCCACTTTGCAGACCACTGCTACATACAATATTCACATTATAAAGTTGTAGTTTCTTTTCTCCTCTGAACACCAAATTAGGGTTTGTATGGTACACAAACTCGTATCCGCTAACATTCCACCAACAGGTACTTTCAGGCAATAATAAAATTATATCCTTTTATTGTTATTTAAAATGCATCCTAAAATGACTATAATTGTACTCACAAATACAATAGTATGAGATCATCACAACTGTTATGTGAAAGATGCACATAACGGAAGGCAAAGTTACTGCTGAATTGTGCTTTCCAACTTCAATGTTTTGTGCAAGACAAGATTCCTTTCCCAGCCTACACTAATTAAACATTAAGGCTGTAATCACGATGCATTCTTAACTGCGTGTTAAGTGCTACAAATTACTTCCGAGTAGGGTTGCTCTTCCACAAATCAGGAAAGGACCCCTGTCAAATTTGCCAATATGCAATCCCTGAAAATCAGGACAGTTCCCGTTTTTCAGGACATATGGCAACCCTACTTCTGCGTAGAATTGCATTGTAAAATATACCTTTAAAAAATCCTATAAAACATTCATTTAACATATTTGCAGAGTTAAACATGGCTGAATAGAATCTTTCTTTTTTTGCCCATCTAAAAGGGCCACCTTTTTATACTCTGGTTAGTAGCACAAGATGTATTCCTGAGTGATAAAATGGAAGATTCTGAACAACAGTGCACAATCCATTATTCCACCATCTTTAATTACAGTACCATATGATTTTCTTCTTTGTATGCAATACATAAAAACTCAGGGAAGCGATTCAGTAAAACTCTCATTCAACATGAGTTTCATAATTAACTTTACCCGTCATTTAAGGAATAAAATTTAAAGAATATTTGTGGGTCCCGACATGCATGGCTGGGCACTACTGGGCACTGACAGGCACTGATGCTTACCAACAGGCACCGTACACCAACAGGGAAGGGCAGCAGGCACTGGCAGGCACTGAGTACTGGTGACCACCAGTAATCACCAGTAATCAGCAGCCACCGGTAGTCAGTGGGCACCAGCAGGCACTGGGCACCAATGATAAACAGGGGACACATCAGCGGGCAGTGGGCACTAGCAGGCACCAGTGATCACTGGGCACCACCAGACATCAGGCATCCTTACCAGGCACCAGCAGCAGCAGGCAGCACCAGGGACTACTAGGCACTGAACACCACAAGGCAGCGGGCATCCCTATTATGCACCAGTGGGCATCCCTGTTGGGTACCAGGCATCAGGCAACAGTGTTTTTAAACATGGTTTAAGCTCAGTGAGTGAGTGAGTGAGTGAGTGAGTGAGTGAGTGAGTCAGTCAGTCAGTCAGTCAGTCAGTCAGTCAGTCAGTGATTTTTATATACAGATGTACAGATGGCCATTATTCACTCCTTATAAAAACTAGCAGGTTTCCTAAGCCCAGAGGCACGAACAGGTAAAAGGCAAAAGAAAAAACGATTACATACAGGATCTACATAACTGATACTGAGACCCCAGATCTGCAAGAACTGCTTGGTACAACCACACACACACACACACACACACACACACACACACACACACACACACACACACACAGAGGCAGCCAATGCTGCAGATGATGCTATCATGTATACTTAATATATAGCTATATATTCAGGAATTTCCTACACAGACATGTGTTGACTTGTGGGAATGTAGATCTTCTGATTCCGGTTAGCATTAAAATTTCACATCAGCCTAGCAATCCCGAAACAAGGGAAGGAGACATAACCATCACCGATAGTAGGTGGAGTTTACCTCATCATTTACTCACTCTCAGTCAACACCCTACACCTTCAAAAGATGCAAGAGATATGCAGCCCCATTAGTCCTGGAATCTATGGATGAGTTAAATTAAACTTCAGGCTTCCTCAAAACAGTTTAATATAGGCTTAAATATCCCAGACTCACATCAAGGAAGACTGGCTACTAAATGTAAACAGGCCTCAATTAACTTATTTTTCTTGTGGCCAAGGAGTCGGTAAAGGAAGAAAGTGTTCAAGATCTTTTTTTCTTGGTGTCACTAGTGACTCTCTGATCCAAGTCAGAATGCTCCCAGGTTCACATCTGGTATGCACAAAAGGTGTGGCAAGTGATATAATCTTTTTTGAAGAAAAACAAGGTATCTTTAAGCTAGGCAGCTAGACAGAGCCCTCTTTGTGTGTGTGCTTTGAAAGACCAAAATTGTGGCCTTTCTTGAAAACTGTGGGAATCAAAGCCATTGGCACCAGTTTAAATGGAACAACACTGGCTAAGGTGAACCCAGCACCATATACACATGCAGACAAGCAAACCATGCATCAATTAAATAAAAGTTAAGAGCAAGAACCTGATGTTAAACTAGTTGCAGTAATGAAACAATTGCTCACCATTGCGGTGTTGTACTGTCCCAATAGGGGAAAAGAAAGCAATCTTAAACCCATAATCCACAAAACACCAAAGACTCCTAGAATTCTATTTGTACAAACCCAATACACGGTTTCCAGTGGTTAAATCAATTTCACGTTGTTCCATAGAAGAAAGCAAGGAAATAAAAAAATATTGTACTTATCCTGGACTGCAGGAGCTCTTTGAACTGCACAAGGCTGGAGATAGTACCACTAATCTTTATACTCCAATTTTGCAGCAAACTGGAATGTCATTCAAAAACTAAGCTTAGCGCAGGGTCTGGGGATTACAGATTTCACAACTCTGAAGGTAGCATGACTCCAGCAGAAAAATTGATTGACACAAGTTCCAGTGTCATTCACAAGCCTGAGGACGGCAGGTACACTAATCAAAATGCAGGAGGGTCACTTTAATTTTCACAGCACCCACCATGTGATTAGCTACAAAATGGTATGACAAGCTATAAAATGATTAGCACCAGTTAGTTTGACATATTTCCAAAAATTGATGGACCTTGACATAAAGTCCTGCCCCAAAAGGCTAAAGAATTCATTAATTTGCTCATATAAAAATTACCCAATTTGTCAAAACAGTTCATGAAAGCTCCTTATATCACAAAAACCTAAACTGAGAGTTGCCTCCTTCTCCAGGCAATTGACTATGGCTGCAATCCTAACCTCTATTTAGGCTGGCCTAAGCCCTGGCATAAGTCCTGCGCTGACCTGAAGGTGTCATCAAAGTGCTGAAAGGTACTTTCTGCACCACTCCTGAGGGAGGGTTAGGCCAGTGACATGCACTTGCCTCCCTACATCAGCACAGGAATGGGAAGACCAATAAATTGTGCTGGCCTAGGTTTGGATTGCACCCTAAGATGTTACAGTATTAGATAACATCAACATTTGATAACTAATGTTACTGTATTTTGTTGCTTGATTTCAAAAAGTTTAATACAGGTGTCCCTCAAAATCCACATTCCTGAGGCACACACACGCACAAAGGAAAAGGGGAAGGAAAGGTAAGGCTAGCATTTTGGAGTACACGTACAGAGGATTAGGCTATGCAAGATGGTATCTGCGAAAAGTGAGTTATTTAAACATATATAATTCTCACGTACAGAAGAGGTTGATGAGTATGTGATTCAAAAAACATTCAAACAGTGCAACTGTTAGTTTCTTTTTTGGTTAAAAATAGAGAGAACTGTCTGGAGATAAAAATTACATAATTTAGGTTGCAATCCTAACCACTCTTTCCTGGGAGCAAGTACTGTTGAACACAATGGGACTTACTTCTGAGTAGACATGCTGAGGATTGCACTGTTAATCTTAGGGCAAAATCCAGAGCAGTTACAGGTCCACGCAGTTACGTCACCCTCTAGTGTTATATTATGGAAAGTCACCTCTGCTCCGGAGCAAAGGGCTTATTACTTTGACTATGGATATGGCCCTTAAACTAGAACGCTAGAGTGGAACAGCAAGTATCTGATTAAAAAGTGCAATCAGTTATGAAACTGACTAGACAATCTTAAGGAAGTTACTATCTGTTTAACCAACTTCAAAATGTTGCTGTAAGGCAGGTCAAACTACAGTCTGAGGGCCAGTGGCCTGGTACCGTGCTTATTCTTCCCCTGTTTGACTGGAGCCTTCCATTCCTCTGGGGAGCTGTGACCCTCCCATCCCAGTTTCCCACAAACCGTGCACTGGCCAGTCACTTTCATGTCATGTCACCCCAGCAAGCTATGATCCCTTGGACATATTCAATTGGAAGGCATATAGTTTGGGGGAGATTAGGATTCAGGACCCCACAGAATGGTTTCCCCACAGGATTAGGAGATTAGGACCCCACAGAATGGTTTGCCTGAATCACACCAAGGAAGCCATTTTCGGTGTAAAGCGATCTCCGGTTTTGGGACTGCTGATATAAAGATACGGTAATTGCTGAAGAAATTCATACAACACATAGGATTTCCCCTAAAAATTTATTCTACTGCTTGGAACCCTCCCCCTGTGCTTGCACAGTGGCATGGCAGTATCTTTCCAGTGTTTGACACTGTTGATGCTCTGATATCAGTGTTCGTGTCTTCAATCTTATGATATCTGTGGGTACTTGTGGAATTTTGAGAAGGGGCAGCAGAAACCACCATAAAATGGATACTGAAAGGGACATGGTCAGTCACAAATGTACTTAGGTTACAATCCTACCCAACTTTCCAGCTCCAAGGCAAGGAAACAAGAATTCCCTTATGTTGAGGATGCCTCCATGACTGCCACCCAAACACAGGCAGCACCTGTGCGCAAAAAATGCCCCATTAGCACAAATATGTCAGAGCTGGAAAGTTGGTTAGGATTTCAGCCTTAGAGTGCAATCTTAACCTAGGCCAACCTAACTCACTGGTCTTCCCATTCCCGTGGTGATGTAGGGAGACAAGCACATGTCTGCGCACAGGCCTAACCTTCTCCCAGGAGTGGCGCAGAAGTGTCTTATGCCATGTTTGTCACAACCCTTACGCCTAACTGCAGGTTAGAAATGCAGCCTTACAGCACAATCCTAACCTGCAGATGTGCCGGCACAAACACAGAAGCATTGACCCAACAATATGCATGCAGGTACAAGGCTGCTGAGAAAGACCAGTCCACCACAGATGCCAGTGCAAAGCACAGGTTTCAGACTTATAACCCCAGATGCCACCTGCTGTGGCCAGGAGTTCCACAGACTACTTACATGTTGGATAAAGAAATATTTTCTTTTGTCTGTTCTAAACTGACACAGTTTTCATGGATGTCCCTGGTTCTGGTGTTTGTGTGGAAGGGAAAAGAAAATTGCTCTATCCAACCCTTTTTTATCCTATCCAACCTTAGAATTTTATCCCTCAATCATGTCTTTCTTCAGGCCCCCTTTTTTAAGACTGAAGAGCCCAAACAATGTAGACTTTCCTCATAAGGAAGGTATACTTCCTTGGTGATCATTTTGATTGTTTCCTTCTGCACTTTTTCTTTTTTCACTATGTCCTGCATGGGAATGCACAGGAAATTGCTAATTAAGGTGGTCACTTTAACCTCTGCACCATGGAAAAAATACAGAACAACTTTGTACAGTCTCCTACACAGTTTCATTCTGGCTTTACAGTGAGGCTGGAAATACCCACTTTATTTACCAACTTCATTTATTTATGGGATTTATACCCTGCCTTCCTGATGCCAACATAAATTCCTAAGGTTGGTTATAAAGCTTTAGGCTGCAATCCTAAACACACTTTCCTGGGAGTATGACCCATTGGACACAATCAGGCTTACTTTTGAGAACACATGATTAGGACTGTGCTCTTAGTGAGTGAATGGACTAACATCCTCCAGGAAGCTTCATGACCAAAGAGGGATTTGAATCTGGATCTTTCTGGTTTAAGTCCAGCTCCTTACACACTACACCATCCTTGATCGTTCAATTTGACACTGGGAAGATGGATACAGGAAGAAAATCCACAAGTGACATTTACCCATATACCTGTACTCACTTGGCAGAAATATTCCTAACAAATGTCTTCCTGATGCATCTCCACAAACCTCAATCCAAAGTGTTACCTACTGCTATAATAACTGTCCAGTAACACTTTTTACAAGAGGTGCAGTTTCTGGTTCACTCCTTAAGTAAACCTGTTTTTCCTCTCCATTTAAACTCACGCCAGTACAAGAACTTCAGTCTGGAGGGAGGAGAGCTCAATCATTTTTGAACAATGCTGTCAATGTTATTACTTATACTTGCATGTCAGCACAGAACAAGAAGATAGGAAATTCTAGCCGATTGTCTTAGTAAATACTTAGTACTTTTATTTTATTTTATCAGTATTTCTAAAATTCTTTTCCCCCTCCCAAAACGGATGTTCTTAAGATGCAATGGTGTGCTCGTTCCATGTATTGGAAAGTGCAATGGCAGGAAGGAGGAACACCAGCATTAGCACATCCACAGAGACAACAAAGCAGAAATTCACACAAGATATTTACACACAAAAATTCACAAAGACAAAAAGCAGAAATTCACACACGCATAGTAGCTGACAAATAGGCCAACAAGATCACACAAATCACTAATAGGAGATCATGGCAGCATTTGCGGCTGTATCAAGTCAGATACTACTGGACATCTTCCAAACCCATTGGAATTCTGAAAACTCTTGTGACAATCAGAATGAGACAGTTACAAAAATATAGCCCTCAGGAGAGAATTAAAGGCTCAATCCTATCCAACCTTCCAGCACTGATATAGACATGTGTATGGGGCATGTGCTGCATCCTGCAATGGAAGACCAAGGAGGCATCCTCAAGGTAAAGAAGTGTTTGTTCTCATTTCTTGGGGCTGTACAGTGGTTGCACTGACACTGAAAACTGGATAGGATTGGGCCCTAAATGTTACAATACCTAACTGCCATGGAAAATAGCATCCTCAAATCAAGTTCTCCTGCTGGTTTCGATCTACATAATTGGATGCTATTGGCAGAAGCAGGGAAATATACAGAGAAAATTTAAGATTGCAGGTTCAGGATGCTGGGGGGTTCAAATTTCAGCCCTATATTTCTTGTTAAATGTTCTAGATTTTCTGTGTTTGTTTACTTCAAAAACACACAAACCACAAAATCCAGAAGTCAATTTTTGATGCATAAGCCTTGCTAGAAAATATAAATTTTTCTTCTAACTCCAGTTCTATATGCCACTGTGATCTCATCTACAGTATAGCATTCTGGCATGAAGATGGGAACCACAGTCTAACACAATGCCTCGCAAACCGATTTACCAAGCATCCTTTGACACGGAAATATTTGCACTGAACTCCATGTGCAATTCCACCACAAAATGGAAATATAAAATTAAAGACTTTTGAATATTATTTTATGTCCAAGGAACATAAAAGATAAGCTATTGTCATATACACACTCATTTGTTCTATATGCCAATAAAGGTTTCGGAGAAAGAACGAACACTCATTTGTTGAGTATTGCCTATGTTACACTGACTGGCAATACTGTAGTTCTCCAAAGTTTTAAACAATTCTTCCACCGAGCTATAGACCTTTCCTAAAATGATCTCTGAGGCTACAAGAACTCAAAGACCCCAATCTTGTGACTGCCACATTATGTGTTGTACTAAGAATGTGGCTTCTATGGCTTCTTAACTGCCATATAGTGTGTAGTACTAAATCCTATACTAGAATGCGGCTTCGAAGAACATACAAAAGTGCAATTGGAATTTCCAAGATTTATTAATCCCAAATTCAACAAGGTTAGGATCATTCCAAAAGATGCTTGTTCTTCAATATATTTGTTTATCCAGTAATATTTCATGAAACAGTAGCTATTGCTTCATAATATTTGACAGAGATATTACTGCTTTCTTACAGATATTGACAGAATAGACATTACTCCCAGAAAACTGCAACAAAGCAAACCCATAAACAGTTTAAGTGATTCTCTCCCCAGATGATTTGAGATTGAGCAATGCTATGCTGTACTAAATCCTCATTCCAGCAATTACTAGCCTACACCTCCAGTTTCTCAGACCCAGACAAGAACACACTGTTATTTGCCTGAGGAAACAAAGTCTGCAGATCAATGTAAAGATTTTAACACTTTCTAATTTAATACCTTCTAGAGAAAGAAATACAACTAAAGCATAAACAGAAATGGTGATCGCAGATTTCAGCACTGCCAAGAGCAAAACTCCTCCTAATTTGCATAAGAGAGCTTCTTGCTATGTAAAAGATGCATAACTATGTTAATCAGTCTCGATTAAAAATCCAACCACTGGAAAAAAAAGACTGTGTGAAAGCCTTGCTACAGATTTCTCTACTTAGTCCAAGTGCAAAAAATGCTATCATAACCAATAAGTAGTGAGAGGGATGTGATGCTACCTCATCCTGGCCCAGGAATCACCCCACAGGCAAAGCTTTGTGGGCACAAGCCAGCATCAGACACCATGTTTATCCCCAGTCAATCCCTTAGACAGCAAGTCTTCACTGCCACAAGCCATATGCCTGTTTTATGGGTGACTGTGGGGAAGCAGCAGCAACAACCTGACTTCTTTACATTTCCCAGATGTTCTAATGGTGTATGAGGGAGCACAGCACCTGGAATGTATTCAATAGCATAGCACAGGGGTCTCTAAACACATCAAATACAGTGTCGAGGCGAGAAAAAACCATTTAAATAAAAAAAATGTGCTGAGATTTCCAGGATTTTTGCCAGCACCAACACCATCACAGCCCCAATTGTGTTTGGTCTTTGGTCATGGTCAAGAAGCTCTTAGGGGATCAGAGGCTGGCCGTAGGACCGTTAGAGGCTTGTCAGTGTGACGGAGAATGGTCTCCATTTGCTGCCTAGTTCCTGGGACTCATAAAGAAGTACAGTGGCGCTCACGTAACAAACACCTCATGTAAAGTATGTTTCACGTAACCAACAAAAATTTTACTAGGATTCTGCTTCACGTAACAAACTGTGCTTCATGTAATAAACACACTCGTTGGCAGTTGGTGCAGACGCGCTGACCGGCAGCCCTTTCAAAAAGCCTAGCGTACCTGCCCATAGCGAAAGCAACACTTCCACGCTGTTCCTGCTGTGGCCGGGCATCCACTGGGCAGAGGGAGAGAACAGCAGTGGAGGAGAAGGAAGCAGCTGAGGGCTAGCCAGAAGGGAGCAGGGGAGAGAGAGGCTCAGGATGAGGAGAAGGAGAAAGTGGGGAGATTGCAGCACAATCATTGCCAGTTGGGGCAGACGCACTGGCTGGCAGCCTGTTTAAAAAGCATCAGGGCTGCCTAGCGCACCTGCCCATAGTGAAAGCAGCACTTCCATGCTGTTCCTCCTGTGGCCGGGCGTCCTGTGGCTGGGCAGAGGGAGAGAACAGCAGTGGAGAAGAGGGAAGCAGCTCAGGGCTAGCCAGAAGGGAGCAGGGGAGAGAAAGGCTCAGGATGGAGAGGAGAAAGTGGGGAGACACTTTGAAGGTGTCTTGGACTGCAGCCTCCTAAACATGTCTACCCAGAAGTTAGCCCCCTTGTGTTAAATGGGGCTTACTCCCAGGAACATGTCTTTAGGATTGCAGCCTATGTAGATTTCATAGGATCATGCACATTGAATGCATGTTTTGAATTCAATCCCAGTGTTTTGTCATCATTTTTACATCCACTTAATATTTTTATATGAATATTTTTTGGGTTGTGGAACCAATCATCTGAGTTTCTATTATTTCCTATGGGAAAATCCGCTTCACATAAAGAAGTTTCACGAAACAAACATGCCTTCAGAACGAATTAAATTTGTTACATGAGGCGCCACTGTAGAAGGCATCCAGATATACATACCAAACCACAGGGAGAGTGCATCTTTAGAGGTTTCCCACACAGCTTACCCCAAGGCCCTAAAAGCTGGAGCTCCACAAACCAGGCCTAAATACCCACTAGTTCTTTTTTAAAAGTGCCTTGAAGCAAAGAATTATGCCTGTGTGTATGTCTCTCTCTCTCTCTGAGGGTGTGTGCATGTGTTGCGTTCATGCACGTGCAGAATTAAAAGAACACATCATAATGGAATTAGTCTTCACTCTAAATTCCTCAGACGTTAAATATGAAATTACCGTAATGCAGCAGCAATGGTATAGCTCAAAACACACTTGGGTACCAAGCCCTATCAAACCAGCTATTTTTATATAGCATCATCAACATGCTTGACATTTTATACAGAGTTAAAGGACAGGTCTCTGCCCAGAGGTGCTCACAATAATTTCTTTTACTGTACAAGGGAAATAACAGAGGAGGGGAAGATATATTTTTATCTATGGAGGCAAGAAAAATATATTTTTATCTCTAAATAAAGGATTTGTCTCCACACAGGATTGTCCTGTAAGACTGTAAGCATTAAGCCAAGACGTCTCTAGTTCAAATATCACATAAAGTTTAATTCTATGCATGTATACTCAGAGAGAGAAAAACTGTGTTGTGATCATTATGACTTATTCCCAGGAAGAGTGACCTGTCATAACTGCAAAAAGAACAAGGTACCCCAAAATGGAGGGCATCCAAGAAAAAAGAAGAACCTGACAAAATAAAAGCCAAAAACGTGTGCGTATTGATTTTGTGTGGTTCAATAGTATATTAAAGATAAAGGTGTTCCTCATAAGTTGCTGACTTGCTAAGTGCAGTGCTCATCCCCTTTACAAGGCCAAAGAGATGTCCAAAGATGTCTCTGGGGTCGTGCGGCCAGTGTGACTAAATGCCAAAGGCACATGGAACTTTGCTACCTTCCCACCAAAGTGGTAGCTATTTATTTATTTGCATTAAATGCTTTCAAACTGCTAGATTGGCAGGAACTGGGCAGGTAACAGGAGCTCACTCCATTTTGCAGTCCTCAGATCTTAAACTGCTGACCTGCCAACCTTCAGGCTGATGAGCGCAGCATCTTTAACCAATGATATAACCAGCCCTTATATCACATACTGTATTACTAAATCTAAAACTATATTACATACAGTTTATCACATATTACAAAAATGCTATGCACTGCTGGCCACTGGGAAAAGGAAGACATTGAAGTTCTTTTCCAGGACATGAGGTTAAAAAAAGTGGATATGTCCTGAAAAAAGAGGACATCGGGTCACCCTAATGAAATGTGCATATAATTATAGTCTTAAGATGCATTTGACTAGTTATTTCAGCATCACACACACCCCACGCATGGCACAAAGCTGCTGTACCGGAACCAACCTGGCAAGAGTTGTAGGGCGACTTTGTGTGTGTGTGAGTGTGAGGGCGCATTCTCTGAATATTCAGAGAATGCAATGTAAATGCCAAGCACACCACAATGTTATTAAATGGTTTCGTTTCAGCTGACACCCAGTATTGCTTTCCAGGCTGTAGTTAATGAAAATGCTTGTCTGCCTTTAGGAAAAGAAAAAGATCTTGATTTCACAGCTTACCAATACAGTGACTGGAGAGAGGAGCCATGTGCAGAGATGTGGTGCGAGCATGTTAAAGGTATGTCTTCATTATGTCAGCTGAAAAGTGAAAGCAATCAGGAGGAATAAAAGGTGGGGATGCGAGAAATCTTTCTGCAATCCTGAGCAGGAGGAATCTGGGACTCTCCGGTTCCATCCCCACCACCTCCCAATTGCTCCCTTTGCAAACTGGTTCTCTGGCTGGCCCATGACGTTGCCTACCCCCTGCTCCGATGCCACCTGCACAGGCAGGGCTTGGCTCCTCTCCCTCTGGACTCTATCTTGGCAAAGGAAAATGCCATTTCCTCCTCTCCTACACATTCCCACCACCACCTCTCTGGCAGGTGGCCAAAGGACTCAGAGAGGACAGTGGGGCATGGTGATCATATGTCATAAACGCAAATGAGGACAAGGTCCCTGCAAATGTAGGACACCCAAGAAAAATGTAGGACATGACCAAAGAAAAGCTAAAAACACTGTATACACACATACATATACATACACACACACAAGTTTAATTTTAAACATGATTTTAGTTATTATTAAATTTAAAACTATTACATCTAATTTATTAATTCCAAGACTATGTGCTGCCTGCTCACAAGGGAAAGGAGGACACTAAAGTCTTTTTTACAGGACACAGACTAAAAAAGAGGACATGTCCTGGAAAAGAGGACACATAGTCAGCCTGCTACATGCTGCCTGCTCATAAGGGAATGGAAGACAAGGAAGATTTGTTTTTCTAGGCTAAGAAAGAGGACATGTCCTGGAAAAAGAGGATAGATGGTCTCCCTGGTCTCTTGGCAAAGGGAAATGCCATTTCCTGCTCCCACACACATCCCCACCACCTCCTCCTTGGCAGCTGTCCAAGGCACCCAGAGGAGACAGTGAATCACCCACCTTCTCTCCTTGGCACCTCCCTGGGTGGGCACAGCCTGCCCTGTCCTCTGCTTGCAGAGAGCCCCTGGGTGGCTGCATGGGGGGGGGGGGGGCACAGCCAGAGCTGGCATCCCTGCATCCCCTGCCCTGCCCCACTTACCTTGGGGGGATGCTGTGGGTCCTCCACATCATATGCCCAGCTGTGGTGGGGTCTGGGGCAGCACCAGGTGGGGGGCTCCCTGCTGCATCCACCCTGCCAGTCTCTGATGCAGGACCTTCCAGGGAAACAGGAGGCAGGAAATCTCAGCCTCCCTCCCTCCCTGTCTCAGCACCAGCAGCAGCAGCAGCAGCACAGGCTTAGCCAGGGAGCACCCTGCTGGACTGATGAGGCCACTGCAGCTGCAGGTACCACCTGCTCCTACTGGAGACACAGCAGCAGCAGCAGCAGCAGGTCACACACACACCCACAGGATGACCACATGTCCTCTTTTTCCAGGACATATCCTCTTTTTTTTTTTAGCCTTGTGCCTTGGAAACAAAATCTTCATTGTCCTCTTTTTCACTTGTGAGCAAGCAGCATGTAGCCTTCTTGGAAATTAATACATTTGATTTAATAAATAAGTTTTATGTAATAAACTAGTTTTAAATTTAATAAATCAGTAATAAATTACTTTGATGTAATAAATTAGTTTTAAATTTAATAATATAGTGTTTAAGGCTGCAATTCTAAGCACACCTTCCTTGTAGAAAGACCTATTGGATATAATGTGACTTACTTCTGAGTAGACATGCATAGGATTGTGCCCTAAGTTAACTATTTGAAAGCAACATACAGGGGTTCCCCTACTTTCTGATAGTTCATTTTCTGATTGTTCCGCTCTTTCAATGGCTTTCAGTTACGCCCACTACTCATTCATTCAACACATGCTCCACTCTTTCAACCTCTCTCTCTCCTGATCAAAGACTAAAATTGTCTTCCCTGATGTTGATTTGACAGGCCATACAATCCAGAGTAAGTACAGGAAGACGTAAGAGGCGTTTACTCTGGATTGCTCTAGACATTTCCCAGAAGTTTCCCATATGTGGGACTGTAAATATGTCAGTGTAAAAGGTCCCATAGTTACTCTGGATTGTAGCCATGATGATCAAACTGTTTTTTGGCATTTCCTTATGATTTTCTTCAGTAAAAACCATCATTCAAATATATAAGATATTCATTGCCCACACATGCCTTTGCTCATTTTACTATAGCTTGTGATGTACTTTGGCTATGTGTTTATTAATTAACTAGCAAAATGTGCCCACATTGCAGGAGTAAAATATCCCGCTGTCCACCATCCACCCTGAGTCCCATCCCCCTCATTGCACATGTCTCCCATGTGCAACATCCCCCTGCACAACAACCCCAAATGTGCAACATCCCCCACTGTGCATCAAGCCCCCATACATATCAACAAACACCCTAGCACATCAAACCCTTATTGCTCATCAGCCTCCATGCAAGTCAACCTCCACGCAGAACAAACCCCCGTGCGTGTCATCCCCCTGTTGCGTATATCCCCTGTTGCACATCACCCTCCATGTGCATCTCCCTCCATGCAAAACAAACCTGTATGTGCATCACCCCAATCGCATATCACCCACCATGCGCATCCACCCTCATGCGCACCATCCTCCCATGCACCAACCCTCCCATGCACACCCCCACCCCCATGCACACTAATCTCCCAAGCTCATCAACCCCCATTGATGCACATCCCCCATGCACATCAACCCCCATGCGCACCATCCCTCCATCCATGTGCATCAACCCCATGTGCATCATTCCCATGTGCACCACCCTCCCATGCGCACCACCCTCCCATGTGCACCATCCCTCCCATGTGCACCATCGCTCCATGAGCATCAAACCCTATGCACATCACCCCCATACGTATTCACCCATGCACAGCACCCTCCTATGCGCACCATCCCCCCATGCACATCATGCATGTATAGCGAGAACGTAGGATGAACAACCCTTTTTCCCTTCCTGTGCCTTCCCTATTGCTGTCACAATGCTTGTGGATTTCCACATTAATTATTATTGTACAACCCTTTCAAAATTCATTTTGCCACATTTCTGCGTACCAAGTTTATGTGGGAGTGTAGAGGGGAGCATTTAACATGCAGTTTTTCAGTCTACATCCTGCAGCTGTAGGGATACAATTCTGGCAGAACCAACTACGCTTCAGTCTGTGTATTTGATGGATCCTTCCAACATATTCAGAGTGCCATTATCGTTTCTTTAGACTCAAATGTACAGTCTTGTTTATATTTATCCCTTCACCTCATCTTGATAGATTCTATGGCAACAACAGCCTGCCATTCTCTGAAGGAGAATTTGCACATTTACTGTATTTAGCACATTGATGTCTTCTTGAAAAAGTGTACATGGCACACCCACGTGTCACTCTGAAGCAGTGATTTTCAGCCTTTTTCATCTCAAGGCACACTTAACAAGGCGCTGAAATTGTCAAGGCATACCATCAATTGTTTTTAACCATTGACAAGGCACACCAGACAGTTCAAATCCCCCAATCTTCATATTAATGAATGTCAATCTCCAAATTCCCATGGCACACCTGAGGACTATCCGTGGCACACCAGTGTGCCACGGCACACTGGTTGAAAATCACTGATCTAAAGGGATTATTTCCAATCATCTTCATGAATGTTTTTGGTGGGATAATATTCTTCTCCCTTTTTGTACAGGTATTTTGATTTGTTAACTTTGAAGTTGTGATCGATGAACTTTTTTTGAGCAGGAAATCAGAGGAAGAAGATGAAATTTGTGGTGATGTAACAGTGCAGGACTGCCCAGATTTATGAATAGCAGCGTAAGGAACTAGAAGATACTAAAAGTATTACTCCTTTGTGCTGTAGCAATTCATTGCTTTCTCCTCCTCACTGTGACCCTGCAAGCCAGATAATCTAGGGGCACTCTGTAACATTTCAGAGGCTCCTTTCTGTATAGCATGTTTAAAAACTGACAACATGTCTGACAACCTCAGGCACGCATCCTTCTGTTGTACAAGATGGAAAGTGTCCCAACACTTCACTAGTTGCTTTTCAAATCCTTCCCAAAATAGCTTTTCATGTGGGGTGCGTCATAAAAATATACAGAATATGTGACGGTATAGTGCACTTACTGTACTACTTTTTATTATGATGGGATGAGCTGTATAAATCATTTGTTGCCATGCCAATAAAATCTTCATATGACGTGAGGCCTTCTTTTCTATCTCTATTTATGATATCTACACCCACACATGTCCTGTGAGCTGTCTTATTTATTGTGCAAATATGAAATTCTTACAGCATCATTGAAATGCAATAGCTATGTAATTATCAGAATTACATTTTGCAAAAATATTTTGAAAAAGCTATTTACATCTGTCTCACACAATGTACGTCAAGCCTAGAAGTACCTGGTTCTAATAAGAGTTTAGGCCAGATCATGTTAATGTTAATAACACTCCTGGCTCTGATTTGCTTTGTATTTTTTTTGAACACTGATGGATGCTTTCCATCCAGGCAAGATACAAAGCCAAAAAGGGAGGATTGGGGCCAATCCTAACTGGAATAGCACCAGCACTGAGCTCTAGTGCAGGTGCTGGTTGCATAATCCTAATCAATTTAGGCTGAACAACTCAACAATTCCATGGTCATATGGGGAGGCCAGCACACGTCTGTGCACCAGCACACGTCTACCACTCCCACCACTCACCACCCCGGAGTGGTGCAGAAGTGCCTTAACAGCACTTTTGCGACACCACCAGACAAACACAGGACTCGTGTCAGCCTAACTGGGGGTTAGAATTATGCTGTGAGTGTTGTGAACATGCTATAAAGAGTGTTAAAGCACCCTGTGAGAAATTGGTGCTGGCGATTCAAATATCTTATCTAGGCTATAGTTGCTCATTCCAATAGCATACAAATCTTAAATTACACCTGTAAGTTTACATCAAGCTGCTGAATGTGGGTAGGTTGTAGATGTTATATGTTTTATGCCTATAGCTATGTCTACTGACATGGATCATCGATTAATTTGGAATAAAAACACTTGCAGCTCCTTTTGGTTTTTTACTTTAAAAAAAATGCTAACACTAAAACACACACACACCCAAAAATAAAACCATTTCAAACCATCTCTGCATGTAGCACAGATGATAGGGGCCAGTCCTTGGATGCGACTATTGGGGATTTTAAAAGTAACCAGCATCTTGAAGTGAATACTAGAAACAGATAGGAAGTCAATATATTTCAATACTGGCCTCCAGTCAGGAGGTTTCCCATCAACATCCTGGCTGTAATAGGTTTAAAAATATGTAGATTGGTTTCAGTGCAATCCTTATGCATATCTGCTTAGAAATAAGCCTCACTGAGTTACAGAATCATAGAACCATAGAGTTGGAAGGGACCTAGTAGGTCATCTAGTCCAACCCCCTGCTTGCAGCAGGAAATCCTCCTAGAGCATGTCCGACAGGTGCTCATTGAGCCTCTGCTTGAAGATCTCCAGTGAGGGAGAGTCCATACCTCTCTTGGTAATCTGTTCCACTGCCGAACCACCCTCAACGTCAGGAATTTTTTCCGGATATCCAGCCGGAATCTCCTTTCTTGCCATTTGTACTCATTGGTTCTAGTTCTGCTTTCAGAGGCAGCTAAGAACAAATGAGCTCCTTCCTCCACATGACAGCCCTTCAGGTATCTGAAGAGGACAATCATGACAATCCCAGGTTAGCATGAGTAAAATTCACCCTTATAGAACAATCACACGGTTCACAACTGATCTGAATGGAACTTACTTGTAAAGAAGACATGCCTACAACTGGACTGTCGGCCTCTCCAGATCTCTGATATCAGTATAACAATACCATTTTTATGACAATACCACTTATACCAGTATACCAGTGTAACAATACCAGTATAACAATACCAGTATAACAATACCATTTATATAGCACTTTTATGAGTTTGGATTGTTGCCAATTACTATTGTACAATGTCATTTACAATACTTGGGGAAAGGTTTCTATGAAAAGGGAAGCTCTCAAAAGTTTTCATCATTCTGTGAAATGATTTATCTCTACTTTGAAATGCCTAAAATGTTACAAGATAGAAGGTTTAAGAGTTTCACACTGTGAAGTTTCACATGCAGTTTCACCTACTGCACAAACCTGGTAGATTTGCTATGTAAACTAATAGCTGTAATTTCTTCACACTATGGTCCTAATAAATCTTTGGAACAACTCGTTAATTTCTTTGATGCTTGCTGTGGCATCAAATCATTGAAGTAAACATATATCTGTTTTTCTTATTTAGCAAAACAGCTGGATTTAATGATTTTGCACAGCTAACAGATTCAAATGATGGCCATTCCATCATCCCAACGTGCAAATCTTGCTCTTGCTATAGACTGGGAATGAATTCAGTATAATGAACCAAAATATAAAGATGAGTCTCA
Source organism: Cryptoblepharus egeriae (assembly GCA_030015325.1). NCBI lineage: Eukaryota > Metazoa > Chordata > Lepidosauria > Squamata > Scincidae > Cryptoblepharus > Cryptoblepharus egeriae. The sequence goes on from JAREYC010000006.1 coordinate 41,829,921, forward strand.
GTAGGCATGGTAAAGAGCACAAATGGCTTTATTCCACTCTTCACCTATAAGTAGGTATTTTCAGTAATTATAGTGAATTATAATGTCAGTATGATAAATTCATTAAAATAATAAAGTGGTTAAATAGCTAAGGACCTGCATTCATTTCAACATAAACATAGATATATGGCCCTAAAACCCCTGCTAACTGGGCAAGAGGCACTCTTTCAAGTGGGTGTTCCTCTTTTATTTAGCAGGAGGAGAGTAACTGGCCCTCCACACCCCAGCAGTGTCTGTTCAAGTGGCTTCTGCTGGTGTTCTTTTTTGCATTTTAGATTGTGAACCCTTTTGGGACAGGGACCCATTAGCTTTTAATTAGCTATTATTATTTTTCCATTTTCTTTGTAAACCACTTTGTGAACTTGTTAGTTGAAAAGCGGTATATAAATACTGTAGATAGATAGACGTAGATAAAGAGCGTGTATTTTTTTTCTTTAACAAGAATTTTTCCAAGCAGATGACCAAATTGTAATATATAAACATATTCCAACAATGCTGTGGTACATGGTCTGTTGTTTTTTATAGGCAGCAGTGGGTACAGATAAACATAAAATTCAATATACCAATTTAATCAGAAAGGCTAATTTTTGCTATCGGAATTTTGGATCTTCATTCTGCTTCCAACATCCAAGAAGACTGATGGAATTGGGAGGGGGAAGAAAGACTGGGTGGACAAAAGTATATACAGGCCAAAAGGATGTGGGAGCAGATAGGAAAGGCAACAAAGCAACACGATGATCACAATGAACCCTGCTCAGTCCTTCCGTCTTTTCATCTACAATGTGCATTCAACTATCTCAAACACATACAGTTACAAGGATTAGAAACCAAGAGTATTTAAAAATTAAAGCAGATCATCTCAGGATACTAAACTCTGAGCCAGATGCTAAATTCACTCTAGCAAAGTTAAAACTTGGTTTTCAAAGAGGAACAGCGTTCTGCATGTCCTAGATCAGTGGATCTAATCCTAGGAAATACTAGGGCCACTATCCCCCAAATCCAGAGTAACTACAGGGGCACGTAAGAGACTTTACATGTAGTTACTGCACCACCTAATGAAAACCTATGGGAAATTCATACTGGAATCCAGAGTAAGTTGTTCTTGCACCGGAGCAAGGACTCCCTGTAGTTACTCTGGATTTTGCCCTATGGCAGCCATTTTGGTGCTGTGGTAGTTCTGGAGCTGCAGGCAGTATGGGATTGCGGTGTTATTTCAGAATGGTGGATTCATCTAATTATACTTAATGAAAATAACAAAAAAGGGGGGAAAGTGGAGATGGTAGAAATTGTATGCAATTCAGAATTTTTCATAATTCTTAATCTTTAGTTTTGTAAAAAGTGTAATGCTGTTGAATAAAAAAGTTTCTTTAGTATTTTATTTTTTAATACGCAGTGTATACAAGGGGACCCCTTGTGGCTCTGTGGTTAAAGGTGCTGTGTCTATTGATTTGAAGATGGGTAGGTCAGCGGTTTAAGACCCGTGTGCTGCATGAAGCAACATCCTGGCATCAGTCCTCTGCAACAGGCCTGCTGGATTTCCCTATGTCGCATCCAACATCTAAAGAGGATTCTGCCAGGAGCGGGAATAACACTAAGAAGAAAAATGTGAGAAAGAAAGGAATTAGTCAAAGAAAGGGGTATTATTTTTGAAATAATTTTGTCTTTATTAAGGGACTTGCAGATTGTGTGGACGGAAGGCTTGTACAGTACAAAAATTCTAGATCGCTGTTTTAGAGCATCTATGTGCAGGCTCCCAAATGTATTTATTCATTAGTTTTGTACTATGCCTTTCTCCCCAAAGGGCACCCAAAGCACATTATTGTTCTACATTTTTATTCTGGACAGAGAGTTCAGTTGGTCATACTATAGGCTAAGCATTTATACTTCTTAAAGTGCTTCACATACACTTGTAATCCTTACAACACTGTGAATAAATCAGCACAGGTGGAGCAATATTCAAACTGGGGCTTCCTAATTCATAGATTCCACCAAAGGTCAACATCTCCCATTTGCTTCTCCTCCCCCAAACCTCCAAATCAGATGCTCAGTTAGAAAAACAAAGTGGAGACTGGCAGCGGTAAAGTGAAATTCCTACTTCAGCATTGTTGCTGGAGCTACTGGTGGTGACATATGCACCTGCTGCCCAATTTCAGGGGCTAGTAGCTGGCACATGCATGCACTTTCCAATACATGGGGTGAGCACACCATTAAGCTCTCTGCAGAGTTCTTGTCCCAGGGACCTCCAAACAGTGAAGCTGTCACCAATTTCACCTTTGGGAACATGAATTAAGGAAGCTAGAACAAAACAGATGGGGAAAATTACCTTGTAATTGCTATGTTGGGAATGATGATCTAAAGCAGCTGTCTCTGAACTGGTAAAATCCTTCCCCATCCTGACTGGTGCTTACTGTTCCACTGTCACAGTACATATTTTACCACCCAGTCTCTGCACAGATACTCTGGGCAATCACTTTTACCCAGTGTCCCAGCAGGCTGAGCCGCAGGGTGTCTGGGCAGCAAACATAACTGCTCTGAGCATCCCTGTGCAAATACCGAGTTGGAAAATAAATGGAATGATAAGTGCCATTCATAGTGGGGAGGATTTTTGCCAAACCCTGTAGGCCCGGGTCGGTTTGATGTAAAAGTAGTAGTTCCCAAACTTTTTAGAGGTCCTAAAGGGTGCTCCCTGATTTTTAAATGCCAGTAAGTATGGCTGTAATGGTGATTGGGCAGCAGTAAAGTTCCTCCCACACAAGTAGTAGCTTGTTTAACCCTTGTGCACAAAGCCTAATCTGCCCTATAAATTTCATGCATGACTAAAAATTGGGACCCATTGAGAGTTCTGGACTCAGCTTGAAAGCTGCTAATCTTAAAGAACCATCAACCTAATGATTCCAAATGAACAGACCAAAGCCCCTCATCAGAACAGATTACTTGGGTAGAATGAAAACATTATATAAAATTTTAATTGGGTTTTAATCTGCTCTTCAGTCACAATTTAATAGTGAATTATTTGATTGTGGAAAGATCAGGTATCTTTGCTAGTGCTGTTTCCTTGTCAGTCACTAAGTAACGCATTGCTGCTGACCAAAGTTCAGTTACTTTACATCTTTATTACTGGACCTGTCAGTCCAAAGTTTATGGTATAACGTTCTGCCAACACAGACACCAGCAATAGAAACCCTCATATCCAGCTGCAGAAGTGAATCATTGGATTTGTAATTAAAACAACTGGGGGAAGGGAAAAATCTTATTTCACTTCAGGAATAAATTCTTTTTTCCGCCTGACAAAATGCCGTCGAGGAGAAAATCCCTGATGTTTGCTTCGGCTTCTTTTATCAGTGTATCATCCTTTGTGATTGTTTGCCTTGTTCTCGCAACCAGAAATTGGGTCTCAAGTCAGATTAACTACTCAGAGGGAAACTCCACGGTGGCAGTATCCATTACATACGGGCTTTTTCAAGGAGTTTGTTTTAAGACTGCACAAGCTGGACTTGGCAAAGAAGAGACGCCTTTCCAAGGTAACTACTGTAGCTACTTCTGTGAACGTCCTTTGTTATTGGTGGGAGTGGTATGGCTTGGTGATACTTAGCTAAGTATTCTAAACTGGCTCATGCCTTTAATTTGTTTATGCAGCTACTTTTATTGAAGACTTTGACCACAATCCTAACCATGTCTACTCAAAAGAAAGTCCCATTGTGTTCAATGGATCTTTCTTACTCCCGGAAAGTGTCTTTAGGATTGCAGCCAAAGGCATCAATGGGAAGTGGAGAGTTCTAAAATGAAAATATTTTACTAGCAATCTTTTACAAGCAAGACTTTAAAATTGATTGTCAAACTAACAAGTTCACTACTAGATACATGAAGAGTGGAGATAAAACAAAATACAGGGCTTCAAGATGCCATAACCACAAAAGAGGACAAGGCCCTCCAAAATGTAGGCCCCAAGTAAAATGTAGGACACAACAAAAAGAAGCTAAAAACGCTCAGATATATTTCTTCCATGTCGTTAATTTAAATACTATATTGCTTCTTATTAAATTTTAAAACTACTGTATTACATATAATTTACAAGAAGGCTACATGTTATCAGCTCACAAGAAAAAGGAGGACAATGAAGATTTTTTTCCCCAGAACACAGGGTTAAGAAGAGGATATGTCCTGGAAAAAGAGAACATATGTTCTCCTTGAGTAAAACAGTCAGTTTTAGGCTATGATGAAATAAGTTATTTCCATATATCACAATCACCAATACCAGTAATAAACCACCTATCAGCCACAATAATAATAACAATAATTATAACAATAACAACAAGAACAACAACAAAGTGATTTATGTAGCACAGTAAACAAATAAATGGTTTTCTGCTCTCAGAAGGGCTTATAGTCTAAAAAGATGAAGAAGAAACACCAGTTAGCAGCCGTAGGGGAAAATGATATGTGAGGTGAATCGAGACAGTTTTTCTTTGCCTAGTACTGTAATTATAAGAACATCACCATTTTTAAAAGTTGTGTTTTATGTAGCATAGATTATTCTAACATAGGGTTAGAATAGTAGTAGTCCAGAGTAACTACAGGGAGTCCTTGCTCCAACGAAAGAACAATTTACTCTGATTGCAATATGAATTTCCCATAGGTTTTCACTAGGTGGTGCCATAACTACATTGAGGTAAATGTCTCTTGCGTGCTCCCGTAGTTACTCTGGATTGTAGCGTAGATCATTAACACTAGAGGGGGGATTTGAAAGTGTTTGTTTTGCTAGTATCTGCCCTGAGATGTTTCTTCTGGACCTTTAGAATGTTTCCTGATGTTCTTCATGCAATGAAGTGAAAAAGCCTGCAGATATTCTTTTTAATTCTTAAAAATTGGTTGACTCAGACTGCAATCCTAACCTCCAATGAGGCCCAGCAGAAGTTCTGTGCTGGCCTTAGAGTGCCACAAAAGTGCAGTAAGACACTTCTGTGCCACTTCTTGGGGAGGGTTAGGCAGTGCACAGACATGTGCATGCCTCCCTAAATCATCATGAGAATGGGAAGTCAGATATAATCTGGGTTGTATCGGCCTCAGTTAGGATTGCACCTTTTATCTATTCATATTAAGAGTCTAATGCCAGAAAAGCAAAAAACATACAAGATTTGGGAAGTATCAGTAGTTTGGTGGAAAAGCACCTATTTTGATCATTGGAAATCTCAGCTAGACTACAGGGCACCTCCAGGTAGAGCAGGGAAATATTCTGATATTCTGGAGACTCCTTCTCCTTCACAGGAAGTTTGTATTCCATGACCCTGAGAAGTGGGGAAGGAGCACAGTGAAAACCTCTAATAATAAGTACACAGGAGACTCACTAGAAATGTGGGGAGTGCACACTGCCCTGGGTGATGCCATGGACAGAGGTGACACCACGGCACTGCTGCAGAACAAGGCACAAGTTCTCTATAGACTACCCACTAGGGATAGAGGCCAACCAGCCAGAGTAGAGGCAAAGAGCACAATCCTAACCATGTCTACTCAAAGGTAAGCCCCATTATGTTCAATGGGTCTTACTGCCAGGAAAGCGTCTTTAGGATTGCGGCCTACGTGGGCTATTACTGAAGGGCACGCATGACCCAGAGAGCCTATGTCATAAGATATGAGGCCTATGTGAGTGATGTGGGCACATGTGCGTAGCAAAGAGTTGCAAGAACATGCAATTCTTGAATCACGCCAAAAGCTTTTCCCTTCTTCTGCTCATGGGGAGATCTGCAAAGCAATCTGGATTGCTCTGGATAGCCACTCCCTGACCAACTATATTAGCTTGCATGATCAGGTTCACCTGTGGATAATCACTGAGGCAGTTCTAGTTACAGGTGTAGCTTGTTCGGGACTAAATTTCTCTATAGCCTGTCTTTACAATTCACACAGGCATAACACCCCTCCAAATTTTGAACTGAACAATTTATACATTTTTCATACATATTACTTGTTTTAAACGTGGAACATAAACATACAATGTACAGCACAAATATTGGTCATTTGCACATCATTTATAACAATTCCACATGGAGATATTGAATAACCCAAGGCTTTTGACCATGTTACTATGTTTGATGCCACCCAATGGTTGCTCATTCCATCTGCTATCCATTAAAGTCCAAAGATGAAACGTTTGAGCAATTCAGGTCACCAGCTGGGATACAGTATTATCAGAATTGGTGGAAGGTCATCATCTGATATTTTATATTTCCTCTTGGAAGCAATTTTGCATATACTTGGGCTTGGTAAATCCTACTGAAGTCAAAGCAAGTTTCCCTATTTTGGTAGGTGTCCTTGGTAGACCCTGAACTATTCACTTGGTTCTCATTCATACTCTGAAGGACAAACTTCTAAAATGCTAGATGGATGCATACTAAATGCATCTGAGTAAATAATTGATAAAAAGAGAGAGGGTTGACAAGTAGTTTAAAATGCCTGGGATGAACAAGTCTTATTGCTAAGCTTTCAAAATAAATTTAAGAAAAGAGGTTGTTGCTATAACCACGTTACACCATGTAACTGTGCTGAAACCTATATTTTGGAAAAATCACAATAGGCTACAAAGAAACATCTTTGTGAAAGATGATATAAACAATAAAATATAAATAAAGCAAACAGATGAAGCAGCCACAAACTGCTGTACACATAAGATCTTTTTAAAAAAACTAAAACTATTGAACGTTACGTCAGGGCAAATACAGTAGTAGATTTCCAAAATTGAAGGATGCCAAATACACACACGGAATATCTACACTGAAGTGAATATGGACCATGTGATACTCTCTCTTTTTAAAGTATCACGTGGTTCCCATGTGTAGACATTCATTGTAGACATTCCATGTACATACCATTCAATTCTGAAAAGCTACTATTTGTCTCAGACATAACATTCAATAGATTTAATTCCATATCACATCCCTGAGGGAAAGTCCATTTTTAAAAAACCCACAGCACAATCCTAACCCCATGTTGTTGTTTACTTGTTAAGTCGTGTCCAAATAAATCCTCTCATAAGTCCTGTGCTGGCCTGGGGGGTGTTCTAAAACTGCATAAGGGACTTCTTTGCCACTCCTGGGGGAGGTAGGCCAGTGCACAGACATGCGCTGGCTTCCAAACACCACCACAGGAATGGGGAGAAAGGTTGTGCTTGGCTAAATTGGTTAGGATTATACCCTCATCGTTTGTTTACTATTAAAAAATTGGTTTTCTATTGTTAGCATTTTCTCACCAAATACAGTGGTATCTCGGATTACAAGCATAATTCATTCTGGAAGCATGCTTGTAATCCAAAACACTTGTCTATCAAAGAAAATTTTCTCATAAGAAATAGTGGAAACAGAAGATTTGTTTCACAACCCAAAAATATTTATATAAAAATGATTTCAATACTATAAAATAATACAGAATAATAAAGAAAATGCAAAATATAAAGAAAAATAAATAAATAAACCTGAACCATTAGGTCTGTCAGGCTTCAATCTGCCCTTTTAAACAGAAGTGAGTCCCTGATTATAGAAGGGTTTATTTTAGAGTATATATATTCAAGGCGTAGTCTTTCAGATCTTGGTCTCTCAGATCTTTCCACTGCTCCCCTTACATAGGAGTGAGCCTCGTTGAGTGTAATAGGCTTACTTCAGAGTAGACATGGAAAGGTTGGTCTCTCAGGAGAGGCTGAGTAGGTGCTGGTGGAGCGCCAAAACTGGTTATATCCTAACCGGGACTATTGTTTTGTGTGTTTATAAAGACATCGTTTATATATCAAATCAAAATTTATTAGAAATGTCTGCTTGTCTTGCAAAACATTCGTAATCCAAGATTTAACTATAACAAGATTTTCAAATGCTAAGAATTCCAAAATTTACACCTGCAATTAGCTGAATGGTAGCCAATCATAAAGAAATGACAATAAAATTCAAAATTCAGGAATTTCAAGAAAGATTGTATAAGTTCTATATTGCAAAGAAACGTTACAGGTCTGTCAATGGGTGTTAGCCACACTGGCTAAACAAAGCCTCTTTTTCAAAGGCAGTATACTTTTAATCACTAGATAGGAAGGACAAAAAAGAGAAAGGCTGTCTATACTCTATTTGTAAGTGCATAAGCCTATGGCACTTACTGAAACAGAATGTGTGCTAGCTGGAGCTTGGTCTGATCCAAGATTGCAATACTTTGCCCCACAATTTGTTTGTTTCTACTATGAAAGTTGTAGAAACTTTCAACTATTCATGCTCCATGTCTGTCAAAAACTTATGGGTCTGGAAACTCCTGCTGATCTCAGTGGTGGTTTTAGCCTGAGTTACAGAATGTAAAATATGCTATAAAACTCTGCAGTGTGAATTAGACAGAGCCACAGTCTAATTATGGGCCACTATTGAGCTGCAAAGAATTTGTATATTAAAAGGTTGTATATTAAAAGGTTGTTGAATTAGTAGCGTTACTGAAAACTAAACAAAGATCCCTGGCATTATTCCCCAAATTTATTTTGCCCACTACTACTCTGCTAAGCAGTAAACTTGGTCTTCTCTTTTAAATTCGAGAATTTAATTGTGCAAATCACACAATCCTTGATCACAGTGGCAAACTGTTATTAGGCTGCCATTAATGAGTTATATGGTATAATAAATAAAATGCCTCTTCTAGGACTTTCATGAGAGAGCCAGGATAAACACAGACACAGTCAGGATGCAATCCTAACTATGTCTACTTAGAAGTAAGTCCCATTGTGTTCTATGGGACTTACTCTCAGGAAAGTATGTATTGGATTGCAGCCTCACAGGCTGTTAGGTACCTTCTGACATTTATTTTTTAAATTGTTTATTCCGAAACTTTTACTTGAAAGACTAGTAAACCATTTTTTTGTTAGTTTGGTCACATCCTGCCTGGATTACTTCAAGATGCAGAATGTAAGCCTCTCTTGAAAAGCTTTTTGAAACTACATGACTGGCGCAAAATGCTGCAGCCAGATTGCTGATGGAGGTTGCAAGAGGAAGGAGCTGAGATGGAAGTTGCAGGAGGAGAGTATATTTTCTCCCATCTTGCATGAACGTCACTGACCTCTACATGCTGCAATTCATTGTACCACCATAATGTATAAACAGCTCAAGGCTAAATGTAAATATGGACATTTGTATGTATGGCAGAGTCCAGCTAAAGTTAGGCATTTTTTAAAACCAGACTTCAGCAGAAGAGAACCAAGCAGCTATTTAGCTCTTTCATTTTAAATCAATGTGGCTTCACATGTCTTCACTTTGACAGGACTGTACCCATGACTAGAAAGCCATTACATTAGTTTCATCTTCCTTGGTGTTTTGTTATTCCAGGACTTTTATTTAAATCATCTTGACATGACATTCTCGAAGTGCAATCCTGACTTGAGCTGGGACAGTCAGGAAGGCTCAGTCTGTGCTGAATACAGTGCAAGGATCAGGGCTGCTGCTGTGCTACCATGAGAAAGGGGAAGAATTTTCCCTTTCCCAGAGGCTGCAATCCTAAACTCCACTTAGGCCAGCCTAAGCCCTGGCATATGTCCTGTGCTGACCAGGAGATGTCATAAAAGTGCTGCATGGCACTTCTGAACCATTCCTGGGGGAGGGTTAGGCCAGTGCACAAATAATGCACTTGCCTCCTTACATCACCATGGGAATGGGAAAACCAATGAGTTGTGCTGGTCTAGGTTAGGATTGCACCAAGAGTAAAGCAAGAACAGTCCCAATGGGTCTACTTAGATGTAAGTCACATCTGGAGGTGGCTCAGTCCTGAGTAGATGGGATTAGCCAGCAACTGCTCCTGGCTTCTTGGGGACTAAGGCTTGGATCCGGCATAAGTGGTAGATCTTAGCCCTACCACTACTCCATGCTCAGCAGCCCCCAGCAATGCCTTCTGCCACCTCTTCCCTGCCCCGAATGCCTCCCTCCATCTACTCCCTCCTTGTGTGTGGTCATTGAATCAGCACCTACAAGGCCAGCTGCATCAGCAATATCAGTCGCTTTATTCTCTGACATTAATCCTCAAGTCTTTTGTTTTTCAGTTTCAGATAATCTGGAAAATGCTACACTGAAGAGTTTCAACATTGTGATTATCATTTTGCTAGTTATCAGTTTGCTCAGCTCCTTCCTCAGCTCAGTATTTACATGTCTCAATGCTCTTAGCAATCCCTATCAGACCTTTCTGGGACCGATTGGGGTCTATACCTGGAATTCCATATGTGGTAAGTAATATACAATGTAGTATGTGATATTTTGGAAAATATTGTAATGCAATGCAATTATCCTGGATCCAGACATAACCAATTTAAAATAATTCCTTAAGAAGGGCATAAAATTAGAACAGTTTTAATGGTCAAGATAATTAAAAATAAAAACAAACATATTACAAACAAAGACACAAAATAATCACTGATTAATTTGATTCATTTGCAAAGCTAAGTGGACCTGAAAGTGCACAAACTTATGTTAAAGACTTACAGCCCAATCCAGAGCAACTATTCCTTGCACATAAGAGGCCTTAGGGTGCCCTATCTATCACTAGGATGGAGCAACTGCAAGATGCTCCAGCCCAGTTACTCTGGAAAAGGCTTAGGGCAGAGCAAGGCAAGATAGGGTGCCCTAAGAGAGGTGGACCTGCTCTGCCCTAACTGGGGCAGCCTAAGCAGCTCAGGAGAGGCACGTTGAGGGCATGTTTAGCATTGCCTAGGGCAGAGCAGTTACTCTGTATCCAGAGCCTGTTTCCAAGGCAGAAATGCTCTCTTCCAGCCCTCAGAGGTATACCACCTCAGGAGCAGGTATAGTAATGAGTGGACCCATAGGGGTCCATGATAAGGCCTGAGTAAGAATGGTATTGTTGACCAAAAATCTGAGTTCTTGGCCAGCCTAGCTGCAATCCCTGCTTCTCAACCTCAGGATATGGCACAACTACAGCAGCCCACTAACCTCAGGATACAGCAGGCCACTCCAAGCATCCATCTTGCACTAGAAGAACTGCAGCTGTAACTGGTTGTCAGGAACTGCTGGGCTTCCTTATAATGTAGGCACCACAGCTGTTCCTTCTTCAGTGTGATCTGAGGGGGGTCTACTCAGGAGCAAGCCCTCCCTAGCTGTCACAGACTTAGCATGCTCTGGAGCAGTTAGGGCAGCCCAGGCTTCCTGACTCTCTGGATGCAGCATAACTTTCTGCTCTGGATACATAATAGTTAGGAGAGATCAGTTAGGGCAGAGCAGGTTGAATTTGCTCTGGATTGCGCCCTAACCCCCAAATCCAGAGTTACTATGGGAGCATGTAAAAGACTTTATGTGCACCTGTAGTTACTGTACCACCTAGTGAAAACCTATGGGAAATTCATATTGCAATCCAGAGTAAGTTGTTCTTACACCGGAGCAAGAACTCCCGGTAGTTACTCTGGATTTTGCCCTAAGTGCACAAAAGTGCACCAACTTATGTAGACTCAGTGAATACTAAATGAGTCTGTTTATACAAAATCAGCATCAAATATCAAAACTGAAATTAAACTTCAACAATCAGGAAGTCCTCCACATATCAATATATGATTAAAGAAATACAATCATAATTGTATTAATTGTAATCCAATCATGCAGCTTCTCCATGCCTTTAATGCTATTAAGCTCTTCAGGAAGCCAATTTCTGATTTCCAGTTTGAAGCAGATCATGAGATAAAAGCTGCTATTCAGTGGCTCTTTATATGTGTCCTTGTTATATGGGATTTAAAGAATAGCAGTGCAATCCTAATCCTGTCTACTCCAAAGTAAGCCCCATTGTGTTCAATGGGTCTTACTCCCAGGAAAGTGTCTTTAGGATTGCAGCCTAGGTCTTGTATCTTTTTCCTTTATTATCCCTGAAGTTGCTCATGTCAAAAGGAGAGCTTTAAAGTTTATTAAGCCGGTGTGAAGCTTCCAGTTGGGCTGGAAATAGCATTAAAGGCAAGGCTGGCCCAGCCATGGAGCGAACAATGCAGACCTGGGAAGCAGACCTAGGACTTGGTGGGGAGTAGAAGACTCAGGGTGGTCCTTCATTCCAAGTCTGCTGCCACTTCCTTCCAGCCTGCTATAAACAGAGCTATACCAATATGTTTCCCTACCACTCACCTTGGTTTTCCTTTGTGAGATCCCTTAAACAAACCAGGAATTGCACTAATTTGTTTAAAGTGACTGTATAAGAAAACAGTGAAATGTGTATGTAGCAAAGTGGATCATTGCTGCCTGTGTCTGAAAAACACAGTTGTCACACTATTACAGTGTTGTTCTGATTTTGTGGGAGCACTACATCCTAGCTTCATCCAGAGGAAGACGCTGGGCACATAGCTCATGCACCTTTAGGTGTCTTCCGGGGTGAGGAATGTGATCGATAAGATACTTTGACACAGACGTTCCTGGAAAGGATGGTTGCTTCCAAGAGGAAGAGAAGACCAAAAAGGTGCCTTTTACCCATCTGGTGAGGGATCCCAATTACTTATGCTCCCTCTGCATGAAGGCTGGTTCAGAGGCCACAAAGCCTATAGACCTCACCAGTACCAACTCCTATAAACTGTGTGCAATCTATAGGAGCAACAGCTTTTTGCTGTGCTTTGGTTGAAAGAGGATAATACATTTTTGAAAATAAAATAGCTTATTAAGGAAAATAGATACAACTGGAAATTAGGCTATAGTCAAAATTAGACAAAGCAAAACTAAGCAAAACAGTTCTTGGAATTGGAGGTCAATGGAATAAAATCCTAACACAAGAATCCCAACATTCTCCCAATATATATTTATGTTTTTATTTACAGCTCTGTTGCTCTTGCATAAGGATTTTAAAGGACCTAACAGTTGTGCACAAACAGCCCTGCAGGTGCTAACAAAACACAAAATGTCTGCAGTGGGTATCCTGGGATCTGCACTAGTGATTTCATGAGAATAATTTTGCCATCCTGAAACCTCCCTCCCCCTTTCTGTCCCGTTTCTGCCGTTAGGAGAAATTGGCATCAGTGTGCCCAAATCAGAAAGAACATTCCACTTATCTAAATGTAGAAGCAAAATTCCTCCAGAATGGAAGGGGCTCCTGCCCCGGATCTGGGAGGTGATTCCAGAGCTGCCATGTGTCATTGCAAGAACTAAAATTATAAAACCGGCTGCAATTCTGTACATGTTTAAGTTTAGGAGATAGGCTACAATCCTAAAGACACTTTCCTGGGAGTAAGTCTCACTGAACACAATGGGGCTTACTTTTGAGTAGACATGGTTAGGATTGTGCTATAAGTCCCATTGAGCAAAATGATATTTTACTTCTGAGTAGACAAACAAAGGGATAGGGCTGAAAATCTTCCCCATGGTAGTTTGGAGCTTCAAAGTTTCTACAAGAGTCCAATTTTGTTCAAATCAGTAGGGTTTTATCCACCAGGGATTATCCTCTCATCCCTAGGTCCCCCAATTCTGCTATTAGTTTCTCAAAGGAAAAATACAGGCACAGAACAAATTGTATTTTACCACCAGCGATGCTTATAGAGGTATCTGCAGTGGCTTAGCGGTTAAAGGTGTTGTGTCTGCCCATCTGCAGCTTGGTAGGTCAGCAGTTTGAGACTCAAGTGCTGCAAGATAGAATGTGCTCCCTTCCTTAGCCCAGCTCCTGCCAGCCGCATGTAAGTGCCAGTAGATAAATAGGTACCACCTCAGTGGGAAGGTAACAGCATTCCATGTGCCTCTGCATATAGTTGTGCCGGCCACATGACCACAAAGTGTCTTTGGACACTTTGGACACAGCTTAGAAAACAGGGATGAGCATCGCACCCAGTGGTGGGCTCCAGCAGGTTCGCACCTACTCTATAGAACCGGTTGTTAACAAGAGATAGTACATATAAAGTTTAAAAATAGCCATTTAAAAGTGGCTGCCAGATGGGCAGAGAACTGGTTGTTAATTTCTTTGAAGCCCATCATTGATCGCACCCTAGAGTGGGCCAACAAAGAGTAGCGCTTGGGACAAACCATGGAGGGAAGGGTTAACCCCCTCTATAGCAAAACCCTCAAACAGTTAAAACTGAATACCCTAGATACTAGTTTAAATAAAACTTGGGTAATATATCCCTTGTTATACATACATCACATATATGTTGGGACTGCAGCATCTCCCCAAACCTGCAGTTCTTGTGGCCTGTCTGTGTTAATTGACGTATGATGGTTCTTCCATGTAAGCATACTGTCAAATAGCATTTGGGATCATCATGTCACAAGCGTAGTTGGATGAGTCATACTGCAGATGCGTTTGAAAAAGAAATCTTCAGGTTAGCTTAAAAGAGTAGCATAAGAAATTGCAAAAATAGGGCAAAACTTTGCTAAGAGAAAAAAATTAGCAATAAGCTTGAAAGGAATTTTGTTAAATATTTCCCAGATACATCAGAAAGTTGTGACATGTTAGACTGTGAGATGAACTCCGCCAAACATTTCCCGAGGGATATAACCCTTCGTTCCCCTATTAGACTTACATCTGGTTTCTTTTGATGTACTTTGCTATCCTTCTGATCCTGCTGCTGAAATAACTCCAGTACTTATACTGAATACGTCTCAAGAGGCTCTAGCTTTTTCTATCAGTGTAAGCTTTTGGACTAAGAGAATCTATTCAGAGAGGGGAAAATCATATTGCAAAAATACATCAGAATGAGATAATTCCCATACAAAAAATAGAAATGAAACATGCATGTACAGAACTCTTGCTTTTTTTCTCATAACCTTTTTGAAGGGATTCCAGATCATTTATTGATTTATTTATTTAAACAAACATCAGTGGCACTTTGCAAAGAACTTGAAGTCACATTAAAAAAGGAAAAATACCAGATTCAAAACAACATAATAGGCAACTTCTTCAGCGTTTGTACCGTGTGAGACGGTGACCGCTTGTTGTGGATTGGAGTTTCCTCCATTCTATGATGGACGCAACATGGGAATACCTGGGCAGCCTGTCAGGGCCTTTCACAAGGACTTTGCCTTTCCCACCTAATATCTTAACTATATGACTTTCTAATTTTGAATTAAGCCTTATAACGACCTCTTGTAAAAGCGGGCTCAAAACTTTACTGAGGTTTGCCTGCTTGGTTTCATTATCCCTGCTCATTCTGTGCTAGCATCAGGTGGTTGGGGGCTCTGGATCCATAACCCTGAATTAGGATTCTCATGTTTTCCCCATCAGTCCCATGATAGATGACATATTGCATACTGCCAATTGCACCACTATGTACCGTTCCAGGATCAGTCTAGCAAGGTAGGCTTGCTGACCTGGCCAACATCAGATGTCATCCCTGCTTTCCTTTGATCTCTCGCCAAGCTCCACCAGCCTGGCTTACCACATTTTCTTAAAACATAAGAGAATTATTAATATATTTTTACTCTCCCAAAACAATACATTCACTATTTCCATTAATATTTTTCAGGTATCTGCTGTCTTCTAACCTTGATATTATTTCCTGTGAATGTGGAAGCCAATAAACTCTCCACTGAACTGGCCATCAAACCTTGCGTGTCTTCAAGACAATCGGAACAGCTGAACACATATGGATACTCTTACTGGATTAATCTTCTTATAGTCCTTTTCAATATAGCAACTATTATCATAATTGTCTTCTACCAGCATGCAAGATATTCAGAAAGGAAGGAAAGAGAGAGAACTATAGAAAGTGCACCAAAGGATGGAATTTTATTTTAATGGGATTGGGTCTCTCATTCCAAGACTACTCCCCAAATCCAGAGTAACTACCGGAGCACGTAAGAGACATTACGTGCACCCATAGTTACTGCACCTCCTAGTGAAAACTATGGGAAATTCATACTGGAATCCAGAGTAAATTGTTCTTACCCCAGAGCAAGGACTCCCCATGGTTACTCTGGATTTTGCCCTAGTGTGCAAGCTTACCATTGGCTAACATGTATGGAATGTCTGTTGACTTATGTGGGAATTAACTGTGTATCATTCAGTACAGGATTGTTCCTTACGTGAGTTGAGTAAAACAACAATTGAATACAGAAGTACAATCAGGACTGAGAATGGAATGTTGTACGTTAAGCTGTTCCACTTTATCGTTCTTGTCAACTCTATTGTCAACACTTCACTCTTGTCTTCACACAAATAGTCTGTGTGTTACTAGTTGGGTAGGTTTGTGTTAAAGTCAACGGCAATTTACCTGCCAACACACCAAGAGCATGATAAACATTTTACAATGAACACCTTGAAAGTGGTAATTGCAAGCCACAAACTCATGGTAAATCAGTGTTTGCAATTAGAGTGCTAGACAGATGTAACTATTAATTCTAAACCAGCTGGACATTTTCCTTCAGTAAGCTCCTCCTGGGTCAAACAGCATGTAGGTCATATGCTGAGCACCTCTGCATTGAGTTTACCTTGTTATTTGGGGCCCACTCAAAAATCCACTGAGGTCTTATTGGCCTTAAGGGTCTGTTGTTGTAGCAACCAAGTGCTGACTCACCTGCAACCGCGCATCTCTTTAGAAACCATCACTTTCCTGTACGTCCTCATAGCACAAGTTCTGTACCCATTGCACAAAGAATGTTCATCTGACCAAAAGCCTCAAGCTGATAATTTAAAAAAATTCAGATAAGCATTCCACGCTCAAGGTGATTACTGGATGAAAATTGGAAATCTCCTGAGGTTTGTCCACTGCTGATAACAGTCTCCTGCTGCTCTACAATTGCTGAAGTTGTGCAGAGCACTTATTTTTTCAAAGCTCCAAGCCATGGATTCTCTGATAATACAAATGCTTTGTTTCCATCATAACCAACATCTGATTGTAGATTTAATCGCATCGCATGATAGATGTTGGCTCAGCAAAACAGTGACAATTGCTCATTCAAGCTCACTGTGAAAATTTCTGCAGCTCAAGCAAAACTGGCGGAGGCTTGGCAGTGCGCCAGTTTAGCTTGTGGGTGCAAAATGTCTGATGATTTCAGCTTAAACATCTGCAGTGATGAAAAGTAGTCTCTGAGCTGAATAAAATCACCAGTTATTCAACATGAGACACAGAACTTACATTGCTTGATTCATGCAGCTAATCATATGGTTTTTAAACCTTGTTGTTTGAGGACCATTATTCCAGTTTACTTGTTCTTGGGGCCCACAATTTTTTTTAAATTTTTCAGTCCCTTATTGGAGAATACCTGTAAGACTTGGCATTAAAATTCAATGACTGCAGTTGACCTCTCTGTCCTTGATTCAAGTATGCATGGCTGGAGGATAATGCAGTGAAAGGTTTCTTTGATATTTTCATGACAGTTGCTTGTACTTTTGAAGAGGCAAGCCACTTTTCAGTTCCAATTTTACTAAAGAAAATGGTGTCCTTTGCAGGTTATACTGCAAGTCATGACCAAATGTATGGTGTGTTGCTTATCCTGGTTTCTAGAGCCATAGAGCCAGCATTATCTGACATGTGGCTCACATGTGCACAGATCATTGTTACCTTCTATTCATCTATTCATCTACTTGCATTTGTATGCTTTCAAACTGCTAGGTTGGTAGGAGCTGGGCTAAAGATGGGAGTACACCCCATCTTGTAGGACTCAGGTCTCAAACCCTGGCCTACTGGTTAACAGGCACAGTGTCTTAACCACTTGCATCACTGCAGCCCAAATTTTACTATTTCAGCTAATTTGTAGTTTGTTTCTTCAGCATGTTGTAGAAACTTTAGTGTTTTTTAAAAACCTGCCATTTCCTTCTGTCATCATAGTAATCGTAGGTGACATAAAGCAACCCCGCAGGTTGCTTTGCTAGATGTGACTGACTCAAAGAGCGGTGCTCATCTCTGTTATAAGGCTGAAGAGCAAGCACCGACTGATGACATCTCTGTGGCCATGTGGCTGGTATGACTAAACACCAAAGGCACATGGAACATGCGAAGAAGAGAGGTGGCAGCACCTGCTCATACCCTCCAGGTAAAAGGAATGGCATCTGACACCACATAGCAGCAAGTAAAGGGGGGGATCAGCAACATTTGGTGTAACATTTGGTCTCCTGCTCCCATGATGTGCCAGCATGATGGCCTTTCCTGGGGCCGTTGGCATGCAGCTGCAACTGGCTACCTTATGTAGCATCCCCCTGGCTGTATTCTATGCCATGCCACCTTTTGCAACACCGTAAAATAAGCTGCGTCACTACACAAATTCTGGAGATGCATGGCTCAATCCTAAGCAATTTAGGCCAGCAGAACTTCCGTCTTCATAGTCCATGATGGTGTGAGGAGGTCGGTGTATGCCTGTGCACTGGCCTAACCTCCTCCACCCAAGAGTGGCATTTTGCAACACTCTCAGGCCAGCACAGGACTTGTGCCAGCCTAACTGGGGAGAAGGATTGCAGTTGAAGCAGCCAATAGGATTGCTAAATTTAAATAAAATAAAACTGGCTCTAACTTTTTTTATTTTTTGGAGGGGGGGGGAGTGACAAGCCATGTGCTCAATGCCATGTTCTCACTAGGTGGCCTTGGGGAACTCCTGCCCTCAGCCTCAGCTGCAACACAAAGATAAAATAATAACAACTTACTTTCAAGCATTGCTGTGAAGATTCTTCTAAGAAGTGTGCTTTGCTTAACAAAACACTAATTTATTAATGCAGCAAGACCCTTTGCTATTCTTTCTTCTCTAGGTTTCTTTATCACTCATTTGTGATAAAGAAACAGCCATAGTGATTGTGATTGAAGAAACAGCCATAGAGGCAAGCACATAGTTTTTAAGCGTGTTAGTCTGACAGTCATGCATACGACAGGCAGACCCAGGAGGAACTGCTCAATCCTACCTAAACCCCTGTATAATAATGCAGCAGCACCAGCATGGCCCCAACTGCAGCCCATAGGGGAATTTTGGCTGCCAGTGGTCTCCTCAGGATAAGAGATAGTTGTCCCCTTGGCTCCAGGTTAAGCCCCAACAGCTGCTATGGGGCACCTTGTACCAAGTCCACATTGCTCCATGCTGATGGATTGGCACTGGCAAGGGCTCAGAATTTGGCACGTGCCACTGATCCTGCCCTCTTCCTGGCCCCTATCTGCCCACCCTCTGTCTCATTCCACCCTCTCCCACTCTTCACTGGCCCATTGCATCCTCTACACTGGGACAGCCTGCTTTGGCAGGCCTCCAAATGACCACGGGAATGCCAAAGAAGGCTCTGGCCTTCCCATAGAGAAGAAGGCTGCTTGTGCTGCTACAAAGTGCTGTATGGCTGCTTTGCTGTAGTCCAGGAGTGTCCACAGTTTTTGGCAGGACCATATCATCCCTGTGATGCTGTCAGGAGCTGGGGAAAAAAGAGAATTAACATAAATTTACAAACATAAATATACATATTAGAGACAGAACTTATATGAATGAATGAATGAATGAATGAATGAATGAATGAATGAATTCCAATCAGTTCATAAACACTGTCCATCAGAGAGACAGGGGGTGGTCTTCAAACCAGTTCATAAATACTTTCATACACAAAGAGAGGAGGCATATGCAGTCTCCTCAACACTCAGATTACCCTCTGGATGTGCAGGTATCAGAGCTCCTCTCACCTCAGGAGGATTACAGGCTTGCCTATGGGCTAGGGTTGCCGTAATTCTCTTCCACAAAACTGGTAGAGGACCATCTGTCTCATTTACTGGTATGTGAACACAATCCCCCCAAATCAGGATTGTCCCTGTTTTTCAGGATATATTGCAAACCTGCTATGGGCTGGATGGAGGGGCCTTGCCAAGGGCTGCATGAAGTCTTGCTGAGGGCCACATCTGACCCCCAGCCAGGGGTTTGGACACTATATTTCTATACACGTATAGGTGGGAGTAAGCCCCATCAAATGCAGTGAGGATTACTTCTGAGTAGCCAAGCAGAGGATTAGGCTGCCACTCAGGTAGCTTTATTATTTGCAATTTGGCCATGCTCATTACAACACAAACAATTAAATAAGAAAAAAACTTAAGCAAGGCAAGAGGTAGGCTTTAAGATCTCTCTGAAATATATTGTACAGACATATTTCTCATGCACCCCACCCAATGTCTGCAGCAAGATGAAACCATTTCCTGGAGCATAGTAAATGTTTTGTACTCAAGTGTGCTGTTGATGTCCATGGCAAGTGCCTCATTTCTGCCTCTTTCCATCCCTCAGATTCCACCAGGAAACAAAACGCATGTCAAGAGCAATATTAACCATTCCAATATTCCGGGTATATCCACTTTGCAATTTCATGATAGTCCCTTATGGGACCAAGAAACATCAGACATGATTTAGAAATGGCATGATAATGAGAGCCCGATGGTGCTGCCAGCACATTGTAAAGACCTCCCAAGGGCAGAAAAAAGGAGTTTTCATAGCAGAGAACGCCGACTACAGCACTTCACAAACAGACATTTGGTGTAGGAGGACATTATTCACAATCACACCAGTTGGCGCATGTTCTGCCTTCCTGAACAAGCACAGGTCAAGTTAATTTAAAAGGTGAAATTAGTCTGTGGCATCAATAGCGCATAAACCAGCTTAGCCTTTTTTTTACTCTTATCAGAAGCAAAGACTCAAATGATAAATACTCTTAGTGAGTGCATGGGACAGTCCTCCCATCATAGAAGAGAAGTGGGCCTCCTATGATTTATTTATTTATATTTAACGTATTTAAACCCTGCCTTTCTCCACTATGCGGCCCCAAGGTGGCTAAAAACAAAGAAAAACAATACATAATATGATAAAAGCATACATACATAAAAATTTAAAAAGCATTTAAAATTTTAAATTAAAAACAATAATTAAAACCTAGCTGCATCAATTAAAAGCCCTAGAAAACAAGAAAGTCTTCAGGCTCCACCGAAAAACCCATAAGTAGGGAAACTTTCCTTAGCTCCAGGAGAAAGGAGTTCCTGAGTCAGGGTGCAACCACCGAGAAGGCCCTGTCTCCAGCCGCCACATCCTTCACTTCTCGCAGTGGCGGCACAGTCAACAAGGCCCCCTCTGATGATTTTAGGTGTTCGGTCGGATTATATGGGAGAAGGCGGTACCTCAAATGTCCCGGACCCGAACCATATAGGGCTTTATAGGTCACGACCAGCACTTTGAATTCAACCCAGAAGCGAATGGACACCCAGTGTAGCTGCCAAAACAGCAGACCAACAGAGTCAAACCACCGAGCTCCAGCAACCACACAATCTGCCACATTCTGCACAAGTTGGATTTTCTGGACTGCCTTCAAAGGCAGCCCCACACAGAGTGCATTGCAGTAGTCTAATCTAGATGTCGCTAGGCATGGGTCACTGTGGCCAGATCAGGGAGACTCAGGTATGGCTGCAGATGGCGAATCAGCCAAAGCTGAACAAACGCTCCCTTAGCCACAGCTGACACATGGGACTCCAGGAGCAGCTGCGAATCCAGGAGAACCCCCAAACTGCAGGCCTGCCCCTTCAGAGGGAGTGCAACCCTATCCAGAACAGGAAGATATTCCAATACCCAAGTCGACAACTTCCGGATCAGGAGAACCTCTGTCTTATCAGGATTTAATTGCAGCTTGTTTGCCCTCACCCAGATCATCCAGACAGCAATTCAAGACCTCAACTGCCTCCTCGGACTCAGGAGGAAAGGAGAAATAAATAATTTGATAGAATTATCAAATCCTATGTCCAGTAGCTGTGAATTGGGGTAACATGAAGCTTTTGAGAGGATGATGCATGATGGATATTATGCCAAGGTCACAACAGCACCATTGTATTTTCTATGAAAATATTTTTATTAGCTGGAAAAGCATAGTATTGTTGGTTTTCTGAGGCTCATGTCCTTTTTATTCATGTTATCCTATCACAATGAGGTATAACCATGGGAAACTTCTACAGATTTGATATTTAAAATTCTTTCCATTTGGCATTTGTCTCCACACAATTAACAGGTAGGCCTCACCTTGCATGAGGACCTTTCTGAGAGCTGATTTTTCTCTGTGGCTCACATCAAGTTTTAAAGAAAAATCATGCCCTGGATGCAGCTTTATTGTTTTAATAGGTGTACCATGAGAAGTTTAGCTTAATAGGAGAGGTCTATAATTTCCTTAAGACACCTTTTCAAAGGACAGACTGTGACAAGGGATTTTTTTTCTCTGCTCCACCATTTTGCATAACATGATGATAATATAGATTTTATAAAAGTAAAGCAGGTTGCCCTGCTGAGTCTGAGGTTGCGCTCAACCCTTTTACAAGGCCGAAGAGCAGCTTTGTAAAAAACAAATCCCGATGGTCATGTGGCCAACATGACTAAACACTAAAGGAACATGGAACAATGTTACCTTCCCACCAAAGTGATAACTATTTATTTACTTACATTTAAATGCTTTCGAACTGCTACGTTGGCAAGAGCTGGGCTGAGTAATGGGAGCTCACTCTGTTGTGCTGTACTCAGATCTTGAACCACTGACTTCTCAACCTTCAGGTAGCCAAGCACAGCGTCTTTAACCACTGAGCAGCCACAGCCCCTTGGTACCCCTTGGAGAGTATCCAAGGTGTACCAAATGTTTGGTACCGCAAGCATTTATAGAGACATACAAAACACAATACATCTACTGAGCCAGCATGTAAGGAAGGAAGCAGGTAAGGAAGGAAGATAAAAAAGCAGGCCTCCATCAGTCTTGAAAGTCTATGGTATCGTGCTCGGCGCTGCATACGCTGCATGCGAAACACGAAAGCCTGGGTTGGATTGTTATGGAGGATAGGCTGTTACCCAAGCAGCAAATCCCCCCTCTCCACACCACTGAATTAGTCCAATGGAAAGGCAAAGCCAATACGATTGGATCCAGCTGGTGTCAC
This sequence comes from Cryptoblepharus egeriae, assembly GCA_030015325.1. NCBI lineage: Eukaryota > Metazoa > Chordata > Lepidosauria > Squamata > Scincidae > Cryptoblepharus > Cryptoblepharus egeriae. Next base: position 41,852,755 of record JAREYC010000006.1, read on the forward strand.
AGAGCTGGGCTAAGGACAGGAGCTCACCCTGTCTTGTGGGGCCGACCCAGGTCTCAAACCCTGGCCTGCTGGTTAATGCCTGTTATTAAAACAAAGAAACAGAAGCACTGTGTATAAATTAGGTTGCCACTGTCCCCTATACTTATCACCTGGCTAGCATGTGAGTTAACCTTGGTTGGCAGATATAAGTACATATATGAGGATAGATCAATATACTGTACTATATTCCAAAGAATGTCTGCTTATTACATTTCCACAGAACCAGTGGAGCAGCAAGAAAAAAGTATCTGAATTTGAATCTAGTACTGCAAAAAGGAATTGGTCTGGGCTTCTGTAAATCCTCCAACTCCGAAAATGAATGGAGTTGTATACAGTTGTTTCACTCTTTTAATAAAAACAGAAACTGACAGTTTCTCCCTTAGGAAAAATAGAAAAAAATGTTTGTGTGTCAGCTGGATATCATACAGAAATAAAATCAAGTACTATATCTATGTTATCTGAAAAGCACAGGGAACAAATTCATAAAAGAAAAAGGCATGTGCAGATCATCAGTATGACCAGTGATGGGCTTCAAAAAAATTAAGAACCGGTTCTCTGCCCCTTTGGCAGCCACTTTTAAATGGCTATTTTTAAACTTTATATGTACTATCTCTTGTTAACAACCGGTTCTATAGAGTAGGTGCGAACCTGCTGGAGCCCACCACTGAGTATGACACTGGTTTGCCATCACTGTGTTGTTGGCATGTCCATGCCTTTGTGTGATGTCATCAAGAAACCGATCACTACACATAAGCAGCCCCAACACTGGCTATCAGAAAATTCCTGCCACAGTTAACTGAGCAGATGGTAATGGGAGGTCCAGCACCAACAAGCAACCTCTTCCAAACTTGGGGTTGCATTTGAGCATGTGTGTGAGTTAACCTTCTGCCTCTGCCGTAGTTCCAGTCCAGATATGGCCTTAACCCAGATTGTACCCTGCATGGCTATACATGTTAAAAACAAGCAAAGACTAGTTAATATAATTAACAATGTGTGGTTTGAGCTTAAAAATAGTGAACATTCATTGCATACACAGAAAATGTGTAATGAGTGCATTTTTGCAATACATGATAGAATTTCACATATCATGTAATATCCCACTGCTTTCTTTTCCAGAATCTGTTAATAATTTTCAGTATTAAAATGTAAAGCCAGTGGGAGAGTGAAAATGTTCAAATCTTACAACATTGACTAGATTGAGAACTAAAAAAAGAGAAATATGAAACTTTATTTTACCATGAAAAAATTGGTTATGTGATAGGAAAAATGTTTTATTAACAAGGTTCAGTAGTGTTTAGACCTGTGCCTGTGAAAAACATAAAGGCTGAACCTGATGTCAATCCAGGCCATTTTAAGAAAGTATATTTGACTTCCCAGGCAGGAAGTTTAACATTAATAGGATGAGCTATTTACTGAAACTCGATTCTAGAGGCCCAGGCCAGACCAAGATAGATGTTCTATAAATACATATGACAATGTACTCTTATCTCTGCTTACCATCTAGACTAGATGACCCAATACAAGCAAAACAAAGCCTTAGCTCATGCACAGCAACCTGATGATTGCATATTACAAGGAACAGGAAGTAAAAGCTGACTCACCTCCACCCATTCTGCTTCTAAGATAAGGAATGAGATGGGTGCACAAGGGTAGAAGATGTTACATCACACACACACACAACACACACACACCACACACAATGGATGCAATCCTAAGAAATTTAGGCCGGCATAACTCACCTGGCCTATATCTCTGTGACAGTGTGAGAAAGTTAGTGATTGGCCAAACTCAGTGATTTTCAACCTTTTTATCTAAAAGGGTACACTAAAAAGGGACTGAAATTGTCAGGGCATGCCATCAGTTGTCTGTACCACTGACAAGGCACACCAGGCTGTTCAAATCCTTTAATTTTCCTATTAATAAATGACTTTTCCCAAAATTCCATGGCACTCCTGAGGACTATCTGCAGCATACCAGTGTGCCACGGCATTCTGGTTGAAAATCATTGGCCTAACTCCATGCGCAACATCTTCAATATTAAGTATCGTTCAGAAACACGTTGCACTCTTTTTCATCCCCTTAGGGGATAAATTTTTCAGCATCAATTCTTGGTGGGTGTTGATGTTACAGAAGGAACACCCTCTGCAAATTTCATGCTTCTAGGTCCGGGGGTTGGGGCAGAGAGTCCCTCAGTCAAGGATTCATCAATGTAAAGAATAGGGAGGCAAATCTGTTGTACCCCCTTACACCCACTTCTGGTTGGAATTTCCAAAAACTGGTTCTTAGTGGATCCCTCCGTCATGAAAGTAACACCCTCCCCAAATTTCACGCTTCTAGGCTCAGCAGTTTTGGCAGGACGTTGATGAGTGAGTAAGTGAGTGACTTATATATATATTCTTATTGGCTATATTCTATATCTTAATAATATATATTCTTATTGGGTGCCTCCATTATGGAAGGAACACCCTCCCCAAATTTCATGCTTCTAGGCCCAGCAGTTTTGGCAGGGTGTTGATGAGTGAGTGAGTCAGTGTGTCAGTAAGTGGCTTTTCAGTTTCCTATATATAGATGAGAGTTTTAAACATACTAGCTCTGAGCTGCACAGAGTATAGCTGAGCAGTTGCAGTCTAGTTGCTGAGGAAGTCTTTTTCAAAACCGGAAAGGACAGAGCCCTGGCAGTGACAGATGCTGATGCGATATTTTTGTGACAGGGGTTGTAGCAAGGAGGCTTCTGTCTGCGGTCAGTGGTGATGGTGGTCGTAGTGGTGTCTTCTCATTTTTAGGCCCATCTTCCTGCCTCTCTGTAGCACATACACTGGTAGTGCTGCTTGGCAACCCCTTGACTGCATTTAGCAGGCATCACTACTCGCCCTTTATTTCTGCTTTCCTTAAAGACTTATAGCCCAAGATTTTCCCGTGACCTTCATCGTGCAGTAATTTTCATCGCACCATCAAGTGGATTCTGATGGCGAGTGTTTCAAACTTGCGAGGCATCCATCCGCCTTTTACAATAGCAGCTACAGGACTGCCAGTCATTAAAAAATGATAAGATCAGATTTTTACAGAAGGATATATGTGTTGGTTGATGCTTCCCTGAGCATGAGACATGTCTGTATACTAACTGAGGAAATCGGTAAGAATACATTGTCCTTGATAATGGTTTTCATAATTCCCATTTATAAATATCGCCATCCTGATCCTGTGGAGTCTGTTCTATTACTAGAGGCTTGATACAAAAATATTTTGTCTAATTCACACCAACAGTGGATAATGTTTTAATAAGGCTGTAAACTCTCAAATAGAACACAGTGGTTCCTAAATGTTTTAGCAGTGAGGCCCACTCTTTAAAACAATTGTCTATATGGGGTCCCAAATAGCTTTATGAGGCTAAAAGAAATTATCTTTAGTAGCCACTCAAGCCTCTGTTTTTATCTTTTTTATTATGGTGTGGGAGCCACCTTCTGGTGCATTTGTTGAGCTCCACATTCGCTGGATCAGGACTTGTGTCCTCCTTCACCTGGCAGAGTTCCTCAGCTATAAGACAGGTATCCTGACAATAGGTGCAACTGACTTTGAGAGACAATAATAATCTCTATATAAAACTGAAGAGTCACTGACTGACTCACTGATTTACTGATCTAGCTCTAGAAGCATGAAATTTGGGGAGCATATTCCATCCATCATGCCACTAAGAACTAATTTTTAGAAATTCAAAACCTAAGGGGGTGAAAAGGGATGCAACATGTTTTTGTTCCTATACTTAAGACTGAAGACTGATTCACTGACTAATCAACTCCTAGGCCAAACTCCTGGACCTACAAACATGAAATTTGGGACTGTATTCTTTTGTGATGCAGGATCACTGCAGGGGGCTGAATGTCCAATCTCCGATACTTGGTGTCCACTTCCCAGTGCCCATTGTCTGATACTTAGCACCTGCTACTTAGGTGCCTGCTATGCTTGACCCCCAAAGCATGGTGTCAACAGCCCATTCCCCAAGGACCAGTGAGCATGCCCGATGCCTGGGGTGCCCAGTGCTTTGTACTCATGCCTAGTGCCTGGGGCAACCAGTACCCCTGCTGAGTGCCTGAGACACAGTGCCCAATGCCCTCTTGAACCCAGTGTCCACATGTTCCTGCTGCCCACTAGGGTGCTGATAACTGCTGGTGTGCATTGGTGCTCACCAGTGCCTGCTACATGTTGGTGGCTGCTGGTGCCAGCTGGTGTCGACTGCTGCCTGCTGCCTGCTGGTTTCCTCTGCCCACCCATGCCCAGTACCCGCCAATGTCTACTGGTGCCTGCTGGTGCCCACTAGTGACTACCAGTCCCTGCTGGTGCCCAGTGCTGGTGCTTGTTGGTGCCCAGGGTCTTGTGGCTGCTAGTGTGCTAGTGCTTGCTGCCTGCCTGTGCCTGCTGGTGCCCAACAGCCGTCTCATCTGTGTCCATCCATGCACAGTATGCAAAAATATTCTTTACATTTTACTCCTGCATCAATGGGTAAGTTCAGCTAAATATGTAATAAGTCACATCTAATGGTTTAAAAAATGTAACTGTATGCTGTATTTAAATTAACCATATGAAATCAATTTATATGAGTGTTCTTAGTTTTTATATGGTCATGTCTTTCATTTTGGAACAGCCTTGTCCTCTTTTGTAGTTATGACATATGGCAGTGGTTGTTGAGCATTTCAGCCCAAGACCCCCTTCTACGAATGATATTCTGTCCAGAACCCCCTGGAAGAGATGTCATGGCTGGAACAGGAAGTGCCATCACTGTTATGCCTGAGCTCCTCTGTGTCTACTTGGAAGTATCACTGTGTTCAGTGAGACTTACTCCCAGGAAAGCAGTCAGAATATCCCATTCCAAGATGTGGGGATAAGTGCCAGATTCCAAGATGGTGGCACCAAAAAGGGGATCCTGATCCCCATATTGGGAATCACTGATATATGGTCACCCTGATCTAGATCATCTCCCAGTGGACGCTCTTGGACTGTGTAGCGATCTCTCTGCAGAGCAAAGGGCTGGCATTGGAGGGATCTCCGCTGATGGCATGACATGCTCAGGCTGGGATGACATCCTCAGAACTCACCCCAGGCATGTCTACTCAAAAGAAAGCCCCAGCTTACTCCCAGGCAAATGGAGACAGGATGTTGTCATTCTGAGCACACCCCAGGGATATTTATTCAAAAGCAAGTCCCACTACAGTCAGTGGGGCTTATTCCCAGGCAAGTGATTATAACTTTAGAGCCCAATCCTGTGCATGCCTACTTGGAAGTAACTCAAAGGACTATCACAGGTTACAAACCATGAGGGGTGCTAGATGCAGGGGAGGGCACCTGGATGCAGGTGTCATATGTGGTCCCTGAGTCATCAAGTGGGCTGTTGTGTGATACAGGAAACTGAACTAAATGGGCCTTTGGCCTGTTCCAGTGGAGGCTTTTCTTATGTTCTTATGCTTAACCCGTGCAATAAGTGGGAGATGCCTGTACAGTGGTACCTCACATAAAGAGCTAAATTTGTTCCTGAGGCATGCTCTTTAAATGAAACACTCTTTAAGTGAAGCTGATTTTTCCATAGGAAATAATGGATACTCAGACGATTGGTTCCACAACCCAAAAAATATTCATATAAAAATATTAACTGGATGACAAAACAGTGGAATTGAATTCAAAACATGCATTCAATGTGCATGATCCTATGAAGTCTACTTTGGCTGCAATCCTAAAGACATTTTCCTGGGAGTAAGCCCCATTTAACACAATGGGGCTTCTGAGTAGACATGGTTAGGAGACTGCAATCAAAGATACTTTCCTTGGGAGGCTTACCTAGGCTGCTGCTGGAGGTTTAAGGTGGTCGGTGGGGGGACTTGGGGGCAGTTAGGGGCAGCTGCCTCTGGCACCTCCGTTGGGGTGCAGTTAGAGGCAGCAGCGCTGGCCGGCAGCCCTTTTAAAGTGCGGAGTGTCAGGGCTGCATAGCATGCGTGCCCATAGCACACTTGCTTGTTAAGTGAAGCAGAACTTGTTATGTGAAGCAAGATTTCTTGGAAATTTTGCTTGTTATGTGAAACGCTTGTTAAGTGAGGCACTTGTTAAGCCAGGGACCACTGTATCACTTATTAAGTGGGGAAGCTTCTAAATAAATCTGCAGATTCTAAACCCCTTCCAAAATCTTCAGAGATTGGGAACACAATCCTAACCATGTCTACTCAGAAGTAAGCCCCATTGTGTTCAATGGGTCTTACTCCCTGGAAAGTGTGTTTAGGATTGCAGCCTCAGTGTTCCTCAGTTATGTCTCTACTCACAGCACATGATGTTTTATTCTCTGAGCTAAGCAGTTCTTTGATGAAATTACATGAGATCATTAAAATAATACTTGGGTTGCTTGCTTTTTTATGAACTATGATTATGAGTTCTTATAAATAGCCAGCCATATAGAAAATTAGCAGGAAATTAGAACTTATCCTGGTATGAAGACTAAATTCTGCTTGTGGGCCTCCTGTTAAGGTAGAGCAGAACTGCTTGGAAGTTGGCAACTGTTATCAGTAGTAGCACAATTTATTTGCATTTATTATGATGATGTAGGGGAAAGAGATAAGCAAGTTACTGGTGCAAATCCAAATCACCTGTACATATTATTTCACCTTGATCAAGCCAGCTTTATCCAGAATCATACCATTTTCCTTTGTTGTCACTGTTTCCAAAGAAGCCACAAGAGGGCAGCATAATACTTCTGGTTGCAAAAAGAATAAGGCTTGTTATATTGTTGGTATGTTAACTTTCCAACTTTTTCTCCCTCTAGTGGGAGGGAAAGGAGTTTTTTACTCCTTGCAGTCTCAATGCTCAAGTGATGACATTCTTAGGGAACTTTTGCACAACGTAATTTCTTTTTCTGCTACAGATTTATTATTATGTAAACCTTTTGCAGAAAATTGGACAGCACTTGGATTCACAAAGAAAAGACTTTAAAGTCCACACTGTACCATTTTTGTTCAACATAATTTAATTTTCATAAGGTGTACATTTATGTACATTTCTTTTATCCTGTTTAATACTGGACTGCAAAATTCAGTGAGCTTTGGCTTTAAAGTCATTCATCTAATGAGCAGTTATTAGAAAGGTAAATTCCATATAGGATGAAATGGAAGTATTAGATCCCATCCACAGACTAAGTGGAGAGCTGGGCTAAGGACAGGAGCTCACCCTGTCTTGTGGGGCCAACCTGGGTCTCAAACCCAGGCCTGCTGGTTAACAGGCACAGTGTCTTAGTCACTTGCACCACCCACAGCCATTAATAAAATCACAGGTTAAAAAACTGCTTATGTGGAGAGACAGGCATAGCAACTATACCATTCTTCAATTTAGCATGGGGTCCTTTGCATTTCTAATTGCTGACAGCTGTTGTTACCCGTTGTTACTGCACCACTGGAGTAGTTCTTACACTGGAACCAAGGACTCCCCATAGTTACGCTGGATTATGCCCATTCATTCAGAAACTCAAGTAGAATATAACTGGGTTTGAATTATTTGGCAGAACAAGAGTATTCCATATTTTCTAAATCAGTCACTTCAGCTCTCCTTGAGACTAATCAATGTGTTCAAGTTACAATCAATGCCTAAGAGATGCCTGGAATGGCAACTGAATCAAAGCATAGATATTTGGCATGCGTGTGCCTAGCTGTGAGCTGTAAGCAATTTCTAATGCTAACAAGATCACTGGAACCTAATGCAGTTCGATGATGCTGTAATTTTAGCAGCATTCAAGGGCATCTTAAAGGGCATATAACAAGCACAGACATTATATTATTAAATATCTTTAATGGGTTGTTTTTCATACCTAAGGAGGTATAATAGCTCATGCTTTGACTACAGAATTCATCATAGTACCCTAGAAATTCTCTAACAAGGAAAGTTAGATTTTAGGCCAAATCATGTGTGATACCAAAGATCCAGGACTGACAACCCAATCCTATTCACAGGTGAAAACACCATGATCCACGTGGACATATTGGATCTTGGTGCACATTGCACAACAATGTCACTCATGCCAGCACCACCAGCAAAGGCAATGAGACCACCAGCACAGTTTCTGGTGGCTGCTCATGTTCACCAGCAGTGAAGTCACCATCCAACAGTGCCAGGTGAGCTGACAGTGGAACAGGAGATGGAAGGGAGAGGGAATGAGTTGGAGAAACAGGGATATACTTGGGCAAGAAGTGGAGGCAGAAGTTGCCTACACTCCATCCTGCAAATTAGAGTGGTGATAAGTTGAGGCTCTTTGGAAGCCTTGCACAGAGATTAATAGTACAATCACCATGGGTCACAAGCTGAACATGAGTCAGCAGTGTGATGCATCTGCAAAGAAAACAATTTTGCAATTTTAATGCTGCAATTTTAGGCAGCATTAAGAGAACTGTAGCTTCCAAGTTGCGAAAAGTTATAGTTCCTCTTTAGTTTGCATCAGTTAGACCTAATCTTGAGTACTGTGTTCAGTTCTGGGCACCTCAGTTTAAACAAGAGGCAGCCAAAACTGGAGCACATCCAGAGGAGAGCAACAAGAAAGATCAGTGGGATGGAAGGGAAGCCCTATGTGGAAAGGTTGGGGAACTTGGGATGTTCAGCCTGGAGAAAAAGAGGCTGAGGGGAGACATGATTGCCCTCTTCAGGGCTGTCATATGGAGGAAGGGGCTCATTTGTTCTTAGCTGCCTCTGAAAGCAGAACTAGAACAGTTTGGGTACAAACTGCAAGAAATAAGATTCTGGCTGGATATCAGGAAAAAATTCGGCAGTTCGGCAGTGGAACAGGTTGCCAAGGGAGGAGGTGGACTCTCCTTCACTGAGAATCTTCAAGCAAAAGCTCGATCTGTCAGAGATGCTCTAGGAGGATTTCCTGTTACAGGAAGGGGGTTGGACTAGATGATCTATTAGGTCCCTTCCAACTCTTACGATTCTATGATCCTAAGCATGTCTACTCAGAAGTACATTCCACTGTGTTCAATAGTTCTTACTCCCAGGAAAGTGTGGTTTGGATTGCAACCTAAAGATGCAATCCTAACTTCTAGGCTGGCACAAGTCATCAGTCTTCCCTTTCCCGTGGTGATGTATGGAGGCAAATGTATGTCTGTGCATTGGCTGAACCCTCCCCCAGGAGTGGGACAGAAGTGTCTTACAGCACTTTTGTGATGCTCCCATGTCACCAAAGGACTTATGCCTGCCTAAGTGGAGACTAGGATTGCAGCCTTAATTGGCTCTGCTCTTTTTTTCCTTCATTTGCAGGTTAGCGTGAGAGGAAAAAGAATTAGAAAGAGCTTTATCTACTTTTTATCCCAATGTGACACATCCTCCAAATGACAGGGAAAAGACAGTTTCTTTAAACAGGCAAAGAACCCCAAAGAGATGCTTAGGCATCACAATGCATGTTGTTTCGCTTCAGACTAATTATATGCTCCTTTCATTATTTGTATTACCATCAAGCAAGCAGTGACACGGAGAATAGCAAATTAATCAGCTATCATGGGCAACTTCTGTTGTTTCCAGTCATACTGTTTACATATTTACTTGTTTATTTTGGGGGCTCAATAAATATTTCAGATGAAATCATCAGAAATCTCCATTGGCTTTTGCTTGAAGAATGACAGTGCTGTGTAGAGAACATATTCTACAATCACATCAGAGATGACATAGTTAAGAAATGATGAAAGCATCTGAAAAGGTGATCTTGGGGCAGGTGCTGTTTGGTGCCCCTTGGTGTTCAGAATTTTGGATGCACATGTTTCTGCCCCACTCCTGGGGTGGGAGGTTAGGCCAGCGCATAGACATGTGCCTGCCTCCCCACACCACCACAGGACGTAATGCCTGGTGAGTTATGCCAGCCTAAATTGGTTAGGATTGCACCTTGTTTTTAACACAGAAAGATGTAATTTGAACATTGTATATTCATGTGATGTGGGTTGGTATCACCTCCCACACATATAGAAAATCAGATCACTCCTACAAAGAGAACATCCACATGAAATATTCACTACATAGATGTGTGATGCAAATATCACCTCGTGATAACCATATATCAAAAAGAAATTAGCCAACAGGCCTGAAAATATTCTTTATTAGTGTGTGCAATTGACATGCTTAGCACAATCCTAACCATGTCTACTCAAAAGTAAGCCTCATTGTGTTCAGTGGGTCTTAGTCCCAGGAAAGTGTCGTTAAGCTTGCAGCATACATCTGCTGAACCTGCAATCTATAACTGATTTTTCTTCTGATGTTCATTTTTCTTTGTAAACAAGGCAGCAATCCTGATCTCCAGTAAGGCTGGCCTAAGCCCTGGATAAGTTCTGTGTTGACCTGGGTATGCCTCAAAAGTGCTGTAAGACACTTCTGCGCCACTTCTGGGGGAGGATTAGGCCAGTGCACAGGTGCTTGTCACCCTATATCACTATGGGAATGGGAAGATCATTGAGTTGTGCCAGCCTAGATAAGGATTGCAATTTGTACCTTTAAACTGTATTAAGTAGGGAAGACTTATAGCCTAATTTCATGGGACCTTTTGACAGCTTATCTTTATTCTGCTATCAGAAAGGTTGCAGCAGCAGCATACATTTTGCTGTGCTGCCTTGCACTTTGGAGCTGCTGGTTCAAATGGCATGTTCCTGACACTAATTATTTATTTTATTTATTTATTCAATTTCTATCCGGCCTTGCTTCCTTAGAAAAAGGAAATCCAAGGTGGCTAACAACATTTAAAACAATAAAGTACCATTAAAACTACATAGAAAACTAACAGACCAAGTCCATGCCAGCACTGGGAAGGTGATATCAGGCACAGATCATGGGAGGTTATGGGGGAGGGGAGGGAGCTGGAGAGGGCTGGTGGGATGGATTTCAACAACAGTCTGCACAGGGATCTTCCTCTTCTCAGACTTACGCTGGCACAACAGCAGAAGCATGTCACCCATTGATGATTGGTGGCCTAACATTGATGTTAGGAAGTAAATTTTAAAAATATATATACAGTACTACTAGTGAAATGTACCCATGTTGTAGGAGTAAAATTTCCAGAATATTTCTGGACCTGGGCATGGCTGGGCACTGAGCAGCCGGCAGTGGGCACTGGTGAACACTGGACACTGCTGGGCACTGACAGGCACTGGGTATCCAGGACTATTGAGAGGAGAGGCAGGCAGCAGCAAGCACCAGGCATTTCTACTGGGTATTGTTGCACAACTGTGCACCAGCATGCAGTGGTGGTCCCTTAACCCCCCCCAATCCCTCCTCCATACACCACCACTCCCCCGAGCAACACCTCCACATGCACCATCTCCCTGTGCACCTCTACCAGGCTGGTACATGGTTTGGTGCTGAGTTTTATGATTCTTCAATGTTATGTATAGGATGAAAACACATTGCACCCCTTTTCGCCTCATTAGAGATTAAATTCTAAAAATCAGTTCTGAGTGGGTGCTTATATCCTGTCAGGAATACGCTCCCCAAATTTCATGCTTCTAGGTCCAGAGCTTGGGACATGGTGTTGGTCAGTAATTGATAATGTATAGGGATGAAAACATGTTATGCCCCATTTCACCCCCTTTCATTTTCAGTTTACAAAAATTCATTCTTAATAGGTACCTTTATCACGGAAGGAACACCCTCCTCAAATTTCTTGTTTCTAGGCCCAGCAGTTTTGGCTTGGTGTTGATTAGTCAGTCAGTCAGTGACTTTTCAATATTATATATGGATGTATTTTTAAAAATTTCTCTTTAGCAAGCAATCTCATTGCCTCTTCCACCTTCGTACGAAGGGTGTGCTTTATCAGTGCAGTTGCATTGCAGACAATCATGGGAAGACAGGATTCGCCATAAAACAATTTTAGTCCTCACAAAAGGCCACACTCTTGAAGTGGTTGAAGCCCAAAGAAAATGTAGGCAAAAAAATTATGGGGTATGCACATATACTGAGTTGAAGAAAATGTCAGTGTTTAAAGGCATGCTTCTTTTCCCTCTTTTCTTGATTGAACTGTGATAAAATATTTAAAAATATGTAGATATTACAAATTTGTTAAAGCATCGCGACTTACCTGATACATCACCTTCTGAGACTTGTAGTTATATTCTAAATCAATCTGACAAGTAAGAACTTGCTACCATCCATCTTAATTTGCCTTTCACAAATGTGAGAGGAGGGAGCAATAATTAGGGATTCCCTTTCACCGTCCTAATGACTAATAAATGATAGCATCTCTCAGTCTGATTTCTGATACCCCTGGCAATTTAAAGTCTTGAAACTTCAGGTGATCGTGTTTCATTATTTCTGAAGCAATCTTGAAGAGAAGAAAATGTGTGCTCTACCTCAAGACATTCTAATAATTTTGTCACTACAGGGAAATGCCATAGAAAGAAGATTATAAAATTATTTTTTTCTGAAGTCACACAACCAACTATATGAGCTCTAGCCCTGTTGTTGTGGACTATATGAACTATATGAACTCTTGCCTCATCTAGCAGTTCAATCCTAAGATATTGCACCAACGGCAAGCAGACTGTTGCAGTATAGTTGAAGTCAGTGGTTCCCAAACTAGTGGGTCACGACCCATCAGGAGAACCAGACAAGGCCATTTGCCTTTAGTAGTTCACCAATCATTGCTATTGGGAGGAGCAGGGAGACCCACAGAAGGGGATGTGAACCTCCCAGATCTTCTGGGAGGCCAGTACAATCCCTCAGCTAAGTTTTTTTTTAAAAACCCTTGCTCCTGATGGTGCTGCAATTGCTGTGACACTACTGGAGAACTCCCATACCCTAACCAATACTTATCCAGATGTAAGCCCCATGGTACATGATGCACCTTACTTCTGAGGAGACATGAATCAGATTGAGCTGTTGGCAAGGATAGTAGAACTTACTAAGAGTGTTTGAATTTCTAAAAATTGGTTCTTCATGGGTGCTTAAAACACGGAAGAAATTCTCTCCCCAAATTTCATGCTTCTAGGTCGTCAGTCTGTCAGTCAGTCAGTGACTTTATATCTATAAATTTATATATCTATATCTATATATTTATATATATAAAGTCACTGACCAGACTGACCAGACAGACTGATATATATACACAGGGTGGGCCAAAAGTAGGATTACACTTAGTAGGTATGCACTTTACATTTTTTAAAACATTTTTTAACATTTAAATGTATTTGTTACAATTGTATTTGTTCAGTACGGTATATGTACATTTCCAAAAAATAGATAAGAGACACAGAATACAGGTCTGCAATTATTATTCGGAAAAAATTAGATCTAAAACATGAAACCAATAGTGAAGCATCTGTAAGCCTACTTTTTGCCCACCCTGTATATATACAGGGTGTTCCCAAAAATGTACTCACACTTTAACTGGCTATTATACATATATTTAACTTTGATTAAGTTTATTGTCATGTTTACAGGTCTAATAGTATAAATTAACAAAAGGTAATGACATTATCAAGTAGATTAGTCTTTTCTGCAAGTCACTTACACATTTGTGTGTGTTCGTAAATGTTCAAATTGATTTCCACCATTTTCTAAACAATTTTTTGGGGACAATCTGTAGTTAGTTAGTTAGTTAGTTAGTTAGATAGATAGATAGATAGATAGATAGATAGATAGATAGATAGATAGAGCATTAAAAATTAACAAAAAAATTAGATGGAATATATATTGAGATACTTTCCAGCAGTTACCACTCTTTTGTAGTTGCAGTGCCAGAGAATAGTATTATTTACTATCATAAAATAATACCAAGAGACCTGCCAAAGCATTCTCATGAAATGTATCTAATTGAATTAAGTGATCCATTTTGGCCTAACGCCACAGCTTTCCTTCAGTCCCCAAGGCTGTCTTTCCTGATCCCTATTGTCAGTGTTTTTTCCTGAGCAGTGATGGAGAATGTGCCTCAAGCAATCTTCCTTTCTTCAAAATGTCTTTCTTGCTAAAGCATTAACTCATTTACATTCCTTTGCAAACATGGCAAGCATGTCTTATTTTGCAAATCCAGCTACAAAAATACACCATTTGTCAGTGTCAGGATACTCTGCTACAGAAAATAGAATTGCCCCAGATTCTGTGCAGATTCCTTATGCAATTGTTTTTCAGCATTTTGGAAGGAAGTTGGGATGCTACCAAGTTGGGGTTTGAGTAAAATAATATCTAGTGAATAATAAATCTAGTCTATTCAAATAGCAAATGATAGCAAACCTTATTATTTACTAAATTGTGGAATATAGTTGCTTGAATAGAATAGAATATAGTTTTCTAGAAGGAAAGTTCCTTCTTAATTCTAGGTATGACTCTTGAAACATGAAATATCGATTTGTTACTCTTTCTAATCCAATTCATTTATTTAGGATTCATCGCCTGCCTCATTGCAAGGGCTTGATGCTTCTATCCAAAGATAAATTCAATAAGATTATAAAATAAAATAACCTCGTACTTATTTAAATGGAGATATCTATCTATCTATCTATCTATCTATCTATCTATCTATCTATCTATCTATCTATCTCTCTATCTCTCTATCTCTCTCTCTCTCTCTCTCTCTCTCTCTCTGAAACATCACCGATCTTCACTCACTGACACACAAACCGACTACTGGGCCCGCCAAACTGACTACTGGGCCCGCCAAAACCAGAGGGCCTAAAAGCATGAAAATTGGGCAGGGTGTTCCTTCCATGATGGGGATACCCACCAAGAACCAGTTTTTGGAAATTCCTACTTGAAGGGCATGAAGAGGGGCACAACACGTTTTCCTCCCTATACTTTACGTTGAGAATCCCTGACTAAGGGATGCTCTGCCCCAACCCCTAGAAGTGTGAAATTTGGGGAGGGTGATCCTTCTGTGACATGAACACCCACCAAGAATTGTGCATGGGGGGAAATTGCACGTGGAGGACAATGCGCATGGGTTTTTAATGCGCATGGGGGTTTGTTGTGCATGGGCGGATGTTGCGCATGGGCGGATGTTGTGCATGGGGGGATGTTGCACATGGGATGTTTATGCTCATGGGGGAAATTGATGTGCATGGTGGTTTGATGCTCATGGGGGAGATGTGCATGGGGGACAATGCACATGGAGGGAAGATGTGCATGGGGTTTGAAGCACATAGGGGGATTTTGCACATGGGATTTTAATGTGATGGGGACAATGTGCATGAAGGACTTTGTGCATGGGATGTTGATGCGCATAGGGGACTCTGCACATGAGATGTTGATGCACATAGGGAGTTGATGCACATGGGGGAGATGTTGCACATGGGGGTTGATGCGCATGGGGGATGATGAGCATGAGGGATGTTGTGCATGGTCAGTTGATGTGCATGGGGTTGTTGCGCAAAGGGGGATGGCATAAAAGGAGAAGTTTACTCCTGCAAGTAGGGTATGTTTTTGCTAGTAATCAAATAACTCAAGAAGTCTTGGAACAGGGAAGTCAAACATAAAGGCTTGTAGCTTTGTCAGTTTCATTAGCAATTTCCACAGTATCTCTCATATAAATTATTGAATATCTCTAAGCTAAGAATCTGATGCTGTAATATCAACTTAATGAAGCATAAGGTTAAATATAGTTGATGAAGGTGCAATGTTCATGAACCACTGGCTTAACTAGCATGCCCATGTGGGCGGAACCCTAGAACTGGTTCAGATTTTCTTTTTTTTCTAATGTAAGTTATGCTCATAATTTTACAAGATCTTGTGACTTTTTTCATATCCCTAGACAGTTTTAAATCCGAAATCATAAATGCTTTGACATTTTTATTTTTCCTGTAAAATCAAATTTTTACCAGTTGCGCCCAGGCGGGCGGAAATCCAGAATTGGTCTAATGAAAGTTATGCTTATTATAAACTTTATGTCAGATATATGGTTAATCACTGTTTTGCAAGGTGTAATAAATCAAAATTCTTTGTTCCACAACACTTCCTAATAAAAAACGAAGTTATATGAAACCTGAAGCAACATTTATCCATTATTTGAAGCAACATTTATCCAAACTACAGTATTCGGAAGTATTCGGCAATTCGCCCAAATGGACCCGGGTAATAGTGAAAGAACCTGGGCATCCTAGGGTTAAATTAAATGAGAAATATATGCCTATATGTGTCTCCATTTCATCTTGGCTGTTTGAATGCCCATAAACCAAGCACACAGCTTTAAAGAGTGGAAGCAGCATTATGCAAATCACTTGGCAGAATTTAATCTGTAAATGAGAAAAATCAGCCCTCGAAATCACAAGATCTCAAAATCATTCCCCAGTCTTGTCCGGGTTGAGAGAACAAGCAGCTGTTTATATCTTGTATCTTTTACCCAGTCACTAATACTCTTCTAAATGTGATTATCTGGATAGATGTCTAATGCTTCTTTGAAATCTACTTAGCTCTTGTCCCTCAATCTTGATTTTGAATTCAGCAGGTTAATTATGGGCTTGAGCTGAAGGGGGGGGGGGGAGTCAGTGAGACTAGGAAGGAAGCAAGGCAGAGTGTGACAAGGAACCCAATGCTGTCAGCTTGTATTTAGAATTTCAATGCTTTGAAGTGTCAAAGATTTGTGTGTTATTGTTTGATAGTGAGTTGGGACTGGAATTGAACTGATTAGATCACTTATGGCTATTGATTGGCATTCTTTGGGTTAGCAACACATAGTTAAGTGACATCTAAGCAAGCCTGCTGGGCAATGATTCCCATGATCACAACAGTACAGCCTCAGATTTCTGGTAATGATTGCAATTGCTCTAGTAAAGCCTACACTTTTTCATATATATCTCTGACTGGAGTTATAGAGACCAAGTGAGAAAAGAAATAAATACTATACATTACACATCAAAAACTAAGTTAAACTAAGTTTTGCTTAGTTTTTGAGGAGGGAAAAACAAGGATAATCTTGATTTGGGGGGATTGTGTTCACATACAGGCAAATGGGATGGAGGATCCTGTCCCCATTTTGTGGAAGAGAATTATGGCAACCCTACTTTTAGTTAATTTAACTGATGTCTGGTAGTGCTCTGTACCTGCTGCTCAGTGGTGCCCAGTAGTGGAAGGTGCCCAGTAGCAGGGGTCCAGTGGTGCCTACTCCCAGTGCTACCAGGTAGGGATGCCCAGTGGTGCCCACTGTGCAGGTGTGCCAGGTAAGGTGCCTGGGGCCTGGTACCTTACAATCTAGGCACACACAGGATAGAGCACACCCTGGGCGTGGAATCTGGTTTCACTCACCCTAACCACCTCCCTACCTCCATTTCATATGAATCCTGGTGTCCTTCTGAGACTTCATGTGTCTTAACGTGTTGCCTTAAGCATTTGAGTGTTGCTACTGTGATGTTTGAGATGATGGACGCTCTGTAATCGGGGAGGGGCCTTGCTGAAAGCTTGGACATTCTGGGTGATCTCAGGGCACCCCTCCCTCCAGGAAGTTTCCCAACTGACCTTGCCTAGCTTGAGGTGGAGGAACTACCCAAGAGGAGGAGTGATCCCACCATGGATTTACCACCAACAAGAGGGCTTACAGAGGTACGATCCAAATCACATTTCCCTTCTAGGAAGGGAAATAATAGGACAGACACACTTGCAAATAATGCTATAGGAAGACCCCCACAAAGATTTGAAAGACTATATTTTAAGATATTGCAATGAGCAAAGCTTAGGTTATTGGCTTTTCAGTCTTTTTTCTCAACATTGTCTTTTTATTCATTAATAGGTACAGAAATTACGTTGTCTAGACTGCAGAGTACTGTCTAAAAGAAAACATTTGAAGACATTCAACTATTTTGCCTCAGGAAATTTGCACTCAATCTTCACATGACCTTTCCCAGACATTTTGGAGCACTTTGAACACCACAAAAGACCAAGAATTCACCATTCCCAAGGTATTTAATTTCTGCTCAGAATTTTGTTTGGCAGTGACTTCAGAATGGAAAGGCACCTCTTCCATTAGCACGACAAGTGACTGAAATAGTTAGAGTCCAACTACTAATAGCTGCAGATGCATTGACAGTAGAGCAGAAACGTAGCGCATGAAAGGACTCTAGTCTGCTATTTTTGGCCCTGAAGCCTCTCCTTCCACCTGCTTTTTTTGCTATTAAAATCACTTCCAGCATCAAAGCACAAACTTGGAAAAAGGACCTTGGAAATAGGCTGTGTAGGAAGAAATCACAAACGTAGGAGAGCTTACCACCTAGCATATGACATCCTTTCACATTTTAAGTCACCACTAAGTATATAATTGCATCACTGACATCTACACAGAGTACCTGCACATGATTGTTTTCCCTCTGTGTGTACATTTTGGCAGATGTTTTTAAAATGCACTGCTGTTAACATGTGTATGTGTGCTGACACACATGCACACATACAAAATATCACACACATACCCCTTTGTGTAGCATACTAGCTAAAAGACAGCAATGACCTTTGCTGTAATATGGAGATAATAATACTTTAATTTCAGAGTTGCTGCAAGGAGTATATCAATAATACACTTTACTCACAGAAAGGGCTGTGTATGTATTAAATATTATTTTTATAGGTATAGAGGAAAATGGTTGTAAACAGTGCAATTATAAGACTGTGAAAAGCAACATGAAGGTTAGGTCTGTTTTTATATGAGCTCAAATGTATGTAAGATAAGAGCATCAACTACATAAACAGATGCCTCCTTCTTTCAGTGAGTCTTCTCTTTGCGTTCATTAAACACAAGCAGGAGGCTATGAAGCCACAGTTGTCCACACTAACTGACGCTGACAGACTAGTGGCTGTGCCCTCCCAACGTAGAGGCCATACATTCAAAAGAGAAATATGTTCATATGAATCCATAGGAGTTCTGAATCTGAATATAATAATATAACTCCTATAATGTGTGCGGGGACTGCCTGAACATGCAGCTGCAATAGGAGATAATTTTATGAGGGAAAGGGACCAGTGTGAACCTTGTAAAAGAAGATGGCATCTGTGGCCTTTGCTGCTTCTCTGATATTCCCACCACATGACATGAAAAGCACGCAAGATGAATTGTCAGGCTAACTGAAAGATGGGAATTGCTGTCAGCCCCCTCACTGAACTCTCTGCAAGAAACTCAGCAGTATCTGGTATAATCTCTCACCAACACAGCGAATACACACTGCGCTTACCATTTTGATAACTTGGAGGAGCACAAAGCCACATCAATACAACTTGGCAGTTCAAGAAGCGGATACAATTCCGCATACCAGCAGTTTGGGGATAAATTACAAAACTGCTCCAAATGTTAGTGAATCTTCAGCTTTCTGTTCCCAGAGAGATTACATTCATAAATCTATAAATGTTGCAGCAAGAGCGTGGCCCTTTGCGACAAGCTGAATTTTAATGGCACAAGTTAATACCAAAGCAGGGCTCCGTCAGTCTTGAAAGACTATGGTATCATGCTCAGCACTGCATACGCTGCATGCGTAGCATGAAAGCCTGGGTTGGATTGTTATGGAGGATAGGCTGTTACCCAAGCAGCAAATCCCCCCTCTCCACGCCACTGAATTAGTCCAATGGAAAGAGCCAATACAATTGGATCCAGCTGGCGTCACAGAGCTGGGCTAAGGACAGGAGCTCACCCTGTCTTGTGGGGCCGACCCGGGTCTCGAACCCTGGCCTGCTGGTTAACAGGCACAGCGTCTTAACTGCTTGTGCCACCAAATCCTCTCACCTAGTGAACAAAACCTAGAGCACAATCCTAACCATGTCTGTTTAAAAGTAAGCCCCGTTATGTTCAATGAGTCTTACCCCCCCAAGAAAGTGTCTTTAGGATTGGAGCCTTAGTGAATTTTCTCAGGTTTTCTTAACAGTATAGCATTGTTTATCCAACTATGTGGGAAATATCTGATGTCAAACGTGTTACCCAGTGATGACAGAAATTTGGCTATGAACATAACTCCCGTACCCAAATTTAATTTTTGTAGGAGACATAAAAGCCAAATTTTAAATACACAGTGAATTTTATGGGCAAAACCTAGCACATCTCCAATAGTGAAATTTAACAATTTTGCATTACTGATAGTCAATTTAGAGCGAACTGAGCTCCATTTGCCAATGAGTTATGTGAAGAAATGGCACCAAGAGACACAACAGCAAACCAGAAAGTTAAAGTTGCTCATTGCTATCACATTAAAAAGTTAGTGCCATGACAAGGCAAAACAAGAGAATACGTATTTACTCAAATCTAATGCACCATCAAATCTAATGTGCACTCTATACTTATAATCAAAATGCCACATTTACTCAAATCCAATTAACCATAAAATCTAATGCGCATCCTGATTTTAGAGATTAAATTCAGCTGAAAGGAGTGAGCGTTACATTCAAGTAAATACAATAGGGGCACCATCTGGAATTTCATTAGGGCAGAAAACATATTTCAGGGGAAAGATGCCTAGTGTTTTATTGCCAAAGTATTACCTTGTTCAGTGGAATAATTTTAGGCTTCCCAGAATCAGATATATAGATGTTCCTGAAGACTAATAAACCCATGTAATTTAAATAGGAATGGAGGAAACTGCCCCCTAGCCCACTATAAATGATGCCCATTTAGCAATTCCTACTGAGATTCAATATACTGTAATATGCATTCACACCCACCTCCCCCACCCCCCAAAAAATCTGAAATGTGCCATAATCTGGTTGTTGAATTCTAAAATAAAGACCTGTCTCTGAATTACTACAAAATGATCTAACAATGCATACACAATGCTCATTATGAATTAATTTCCTATGGTGTAACAACTCTATTCAGTTCACACCTAAGTCAAGAAAGGTGACCTTGGCTTACATAATTTTATATGTGCTTTGAACATTGTTGACAGTAAATGTAATTGAAAGCTGTTTCACCTGCTAGCATACAGGATGACAGGTGTCCCCAGCAGAATCTTACAATTGTGATGGAAAAAAGCCTGCACCATCTAAGTTTCTTAATGTTTACTGTAAATTAAAACATCCCCAGTGTGTATGTCAATGATGGTTGGATCAAGTGAAAATGCCTTTTTCCTGTTGTGCCGTTGCAGCAATGAAATTGCAGATCTATCTTACAGATACTTTAGCTTAAAAATTTCTTTAGTGAAAATACAAATAATGGTCTTATCATTGGTCAGACCAGTGCAACAGTGAGCCAAACGCAGTCGTCCTTGAATATTGCCTGCTCTCTTTAGATATCAAAAAGGTTTCAGGTCACTGAATCCCAACCTTTGTACCATGGACCACACATGGTCTGCAAGACCCTCAAAAGAGGCCCACAAGTTCTCAGGAACGAAATACCTTGGATCACTTCCAACATCTCACTGAGAGAGCTCTCTGCAACAGAAGGCAGAAAAGGAACTGCTTACTGCCACTGCCACAGCAGGTACCGAAGTTGGCTTGGCTGTGGGCAGTATGTTCCCTGCTGTCTGGATGCTTAGGATGGGGATAGCTTCTTAAACTCAGTGTTTTCAGAAACATATGAAACGGCTGAGCCATCTTTTCTACTATTATAGAGTCACTGATGAAATGATATAAATAATTCTGGCATTTTGTAGAAACAAAAAAGAACAAAACTGATGCTTTAAATGTCTGGACACAAATTCATACAGTCACTCAGCAAAGAGAGAAACAATTGATGATGACACCGTTTTGCCCTCAATAGCTTCCTTCTATGAAGAATTCAAGCTACATTAAACTAGAGTATCAGTGCAAACTATGTATGTTTCAGATGAAGGAACAGCATAAAGATATTTGTTGTTGGCAAATAGGGTAGCCATAATTCTCTGCCACAAAATCAGGATCGGGACCCTTTGTCCCATTTGACAGTATGTAAACAAAAATCGGAACTGTCTCTGTTTTTTGGGACATATGGCAACCCTAAATAAACAGATGCAAAGATCCCTGATGCAAGAGGACATCTTGGGAGAACTGGAGGAAAAGTCACTAGGTATTCAGGATGAATATACAAGCTGTCACACAGAGATGAGGGGTGAAGGTTGTTCATGTGACTTTCTAAGCAACTATATTGATGGCACAAGTCTGAGTTAATCAATAGCAGGTACTGGGGCTTATACTGGTTATAGGGGGCATCTGTTGCCCCAAGGAGACCTCTAGCTGCCAAAAATTCCCTGTGGGATACAGCGAAACTGATCTGGTCGCACTGCATACCTGGTACCCTCAGGGATTTGGAGAGGATTTGGCCGCTAATGTAGGAAATTCCTGAACCAATGCTGACATCTCTAGGATTATTTTCAATAGTTTCCTGGAGACCGATGCTGATTTCTTGTAGATCTAAATCAGTCCTGGAGGGTTGACTAGCCTATACTGAACGGGGGAGAGTCTGAAGGAGAGATATTTAGATGCTTATTTACATCCAAATGCTTATTTACAAAAGAAAGCAAAATTGATATTAGTAAATCCACAAGTTCCACTGAAATTTTGTGTGCATTATGTACATTTTGAGTTCATATGCACAAACACATAAAAATAGCAGGAATGAAGTTTACATGAATCACACACATCATTTCATAGCTGAAAGAAAAAGAAAATATCTCTCACTTCAAGACTCTCCTGGATAGCCTCCCAGATCCAAACAATGGGATCTTTCAATATATTTGTTATGGCAATAATGAACAGGTATTAGGCAGACTAATGTGGATTTTTCCAAGTGTGTAGTATAGATTTTTTTTAACCTTGCTATTTAAAAATCCAAAACTGTCATACTTGATCAGAACTAGATCTGTCTAGTCCTACGCATGGTGTTTTAATCATGGCCAGCCAAACCTACAAGCAGA
This sequence comes from Cryptoblepharus egeriae, assembly GCA_030015325.1. Classification (NCBI taxonomy): domain Eukaryota; kingdom Metazoa; phylum Chordata; class Lepidosauria; order Squamata; family Scincidae; genus Cryptoblepharus; species Cryptoblepharus egeriae. Next base: position 41,875,569 of record JAREYC010000006.1, read on the forward strand.
GCACAGTTGTTATGACTGTTACCACTTGTTTGACCCACACATCTGAGATTCAGTGGATCTCAGTGTGGCCTTTGCACACCAGTCATTGTGAATAACCACTGTTGAACATATCCTCTGTAAAGTGTAAAGTCCTCATTAATTTGCTAGAAAAAAACTTGTGCTCTATATACGACAGGCTGTGAAGATCTACACCCAAGAGGGGGAGATATTCTGAAAGTACATCTCAACAAGTGTGAACTTATCTCTATATATAAAACTGAAGAGTTACTGATTAAGGGCACAATCCTAACTGATTTAGGCCAGCATAACTCACCTGACATAACTTCCACTGGTGCTATGGAAGGCCAACGTATACTTACCAGGCATAATTTCCTGCAGTGGTGTGGCCGATGCATGCTCTGCCCACTACTGGCAGGGTTGGGCCAGTCCACAGGGAAGCACCAGCCTCCCAACACCACCACAGGAAATTATGCCAGGTGAGTAACATAACACATAAAACAAAAATTAGGGCTCATCCACTAAAGTTGAATTTTGGGAGGGTTAGGATGGACAGGAGAAAATATTTCTTTACCCAGCATGTAGTTGGTCTGTGCAACTCATAGTTACAGGATGTAGTGATGGCATATGGTCTCAATGCCTTTAAGAAGGGTTTGAAGAAATTCCTAGAGGAAAGGACCAAAGCAGAACTAGAACCAATGGGAACAAACTGCAAGAGAGGAGATTCCGGTTGGATATCTGGAAAAAATTCCTGACGGTTCAGGCGGTTCGGCAGTGGAACAGATTGCCAAGGGAGGTGGTGGACTCTCCCTTACTAGGGATCTTTAAGCAGAGGCTTGACAAGCACCTGTCAGGGATGCTCTAGGGGGATTTCCTGCTGCAGGCAGAGGGTTGGACTAGATGACCTACTAGGTCCCTTCCAACTCTATGATTCTATGATTCTGTGATTCATAGATTACAAGCCATGAGGGGTGTGTGTAGAGGTGGACAACCTCAAAATGCCAGATGCGGGAGGTGGGGGGCACGTTGATGCAGATGTCATGTTTGCTCCCAGAGGCATCTGGTGGGCTGCTGTGTGATGCAGGAAGCTGATGGGTCTTTGGCCTTAGTGGAGGCTCCTATTATGTTTTTATGAGTTATGGTGGCCTAAATTGGTTAGGATTGCACCCTGAATGACAGACTGATGAATAGAATAGAATAGAATATTTGTATCCTGCCTTTTCTCCCAGAGAATTTTTCAATGCCCAGCCAAAACCGCCAGACCTAGAAGTGGGGAGGGTACACTGACTAAGAATCAATTTTTAGAAGTTCAAACCCTAAGGGGGTGAAAAGGGTGCAGTGTGTTTTTGTCACTATATTTAACATTGACAAATCTTGGACTCATTGCCCAGCCCAAACCCACAGACCTTGAAGAATGAAATTTGGAAAGGGTGATGTAAGCACCAAATAAGAATCAATTTTAAGAAATTCAAACCCTAACAGGGTAAAAAGAATACAACGTGTTTTTGTCCCTATACTTAACATTTCAGACTGACTGATAAAAATTCTGCTCCAAGCCTTGCACTTAGAAGCATGTAATTTGGGGAGCGTATTCCTTCTATAATGTAAGGACCCACTAAGGGCACAATCCAGAGTAACTACAGGAGCACGTAAGAGACATTATGTGCATCCATAGTTACTGCACCACCTGGTAAAAAACGATGGGAAATTCATATTGCAGTTCAGAGTAACTTGTTCTTACTCCGGAGCAATTTTGCTCTGGTCACTTCTGGAGGAATTTCTAGAGCTATGAATCCAGCTGGTACCTCTGTGGGCTTTAGAATGGCCATTTTGACAAAAAAGGTGATGCTTTATGTGAGATTTTTATGCCATATAAGGCATCCTGAGGGCCAAGGAGGACATAGGCAGCACACACTGCCTCTACAGGCTTCAGAAAGTTCTCCAGAGGTGACCATAGCACAGCTCTTGTCCTTCAGAGGATTTATGGGGCCAAAATTTGCAGATTTGCAGTATGAGGGAGGATCTGAGGACGCACCTGTATATCTTTTCACATGCTACCCTTCTGTTGCTTGCCTGCGCATATGTTTTTGCATCTTAATTCTCTGGATGTATATCCTACTTTCACAAACCCGCAGCGGGCTACGCAATTTAATTGAACAGTGTTTGACCTACTTTATTTCCAATCACTTACAACTGAACTTTAATAAATCTAAAATCATAATCTTCTCCAAAACTTGGGCACCTCGTTATTGGACCTTTTCTGGAGGCTCAATTGAACAGGTCAAAACTTACAAATATTTAGGTATAATCTTCTCATATAATCACGCTTGGTCTCACCACAGAACTGCAGTTATTAACCCGGTTAACACCTCTTCTTCAGCGATCTTGCAATTTTTTTTTTCCAAAGGAGAACAATTTATACCAGCAGCTCTCAAAGTTTTTAAAGCCATGTCTATCGCGCAAATTCTTTATAACATCCCAGTTTGGATGCCCGCTTTCAGTCATACTCTTGAACAATTACAATCTTCTTTTCTAAGGAAGATATTGGGCCTTCCTAAGTGTGTCCCATATTTGGCACTGTGCCTCGAAACTGGGCAAATTAAAATTGAAACATCTGCCTGGATTTCCATCACCAAGGCTTGGCTCAGAATCCATTTTAATTTCATCTCAGATCCCAACAGTCTACTGTACTATTTTCTCAGAGACTCACCAATTATTGTCGGCCACTGGATTAGAAACATGACATCTATAGGAATCTGGCATGACCTTTTGAACGCACCCTCTGAATTTGAAGCTGTCAGGCTAGCCAAATCAAGACTGCTTGACATTCATTCTCAAGAATTAATGGAGGCCGCGCGCAAAAAGCTGTTCTCCCCTTTCCCTAAATCTCGGTGTTGCAATGGGAAGCTTCCACTGTATTTATCATTAATAACTATCCCCCATCTTAGGAGAGCGTTAACTTTGGCCTGCTGCAATGTCTTCCCATCGGCTGTCCTCAAAGGGAGATTTAATGGGATCCTTTCATCTGACAGAGTATGCTCCTGTTTGCTGTCTGTTACAGAAACCCTGGAACATTCCTTTTTTATTGTCCCAAATTCGCTGGAGCAAGAAAGGAACTCTTTTCGCATTGTTCACTCCAGTTCTCTGTTCTCTCGGAGTCGAATGTTCTCAAAGGACTTTTGGATGCCGATGATGCTAACTTGTTACATAGAGTGGCTTTGTTTTTAAACTGCATTGTTGCTTTTAACCAAAACTAATTTTAGGATCCTCACAACTTAATTTTACTATGTATTTTATGCCAATAAAGGTTATGATTTATGATTTATGATTTATATCCTAATCATGTTCACATAGAAAGACAGTAAAATTAATTCCCAAAGAACCGCTTTATTGCAAAACAGCTGGCAAAAGCCATGGAAACCATATGTGGGCTAGAAGACAAGGTAATGTCCAGTCACAAGGTAATGGACATCCTGATGCAGCCTTCCCACCTAATGAGCGAAACAGAATATATTTTATTTTAGATTCTGGCCTCGAATACAAGGAAATTGTTTTCACAACAATAACAAAATAAATTAATTTTATAGTGTTCACAATCACACTGCATTCTGGGCACCTGAAATACTTGAGAGCAATAAATCAATAAATAAAAGCAAACCACACAAACAGGAAATAAATATTTAAAAGGCAAGTCACTGTACCAGGCCAAAAAGGTTTTCACATAAAAACACACACTCTTTTATGGCCTGATCTTAAGGGCTGCTCGTAATACTACATTGTACCCATGTCAGCATTGCTTAAGGATGTGTATAATGCCATCTATTTCGTGACCAAGGTGAATGCTTTGTTTTATGTTCTTGCAGGTAGGAGAGGAGGATATGGAGGATATAATCTTAACGGTGAAAGAGACACATTTATATCTATTCTTCATCAATACTGACAGGCATTTTAAGACATGGGCCCTAAAGCAAGGATGTGATTTCTGGGAACTGAAGCTTTGGGAAGCTAAACTTTTGTGTTTTGTTTTGTTAGGGCCCTGGAGCTACTGGCATGATATCTTAAAGACACAGAGCATGTCAGTGAATAGTGACTTGGAGAGGTTTGGTCACAAAACAATAGCTTTGGGAATGGTTTTAGAAAGGCCACTAAGCCACCAGTAGTTTCAGAGTGACCTTTGTCCAACGCATATGAATGGCTTAGTCATTACTAGAATTTATTTCACTTTTATCCCACCTTTCCTCCTATAAAAGAGCTCCAGAAAACTAATGGCAGCATAAATCAATCTCTGACACCACTTTTCTTCATACTTGTCAAAATTACCTGTTTGTGACTTTGGACCAGTTGGGTAATACCAGCTGAGAGATAGTAGGTGACCCAGTCTCCAGTTTCTAACCCATGTGCTGATTCACCTATTGGTGTGGTGCTCGATTCACCTATTCCTGTGTGGGTATTGGTTAACTTTGGGTACCTAAGTACCTATGGAATCTTCCTGGAGAAGAACATTTGCAAGAAACATATTAACAAAATATCTTTTCAAACCAGTTGTGAAGGATAAAAGACTGTGCAAAGCAAGAGGATGTGGTGTGGGGACAGCAAATGGAAAAGTAGTGCAGCTCCTACCCACTTACTCCTGATGAGCAGTGATGGGATTCAAAGAAATTAACAACCGGTTCTATGCCCCTCTGGCAGCCACTTTTAAATGGTTATTTTTAAACTTTATATGTCCTATCTCTCATTAACAACCAGTTCTATAGAGTAGGTGCAAACCTGCTGAAGCCCATCACTGATGAGGCTTTTGAGATTAAAAGCAGTTGTGGCAGCTGGCAGCAGCTTGAGGCAGCTGTGGTGCTTTTCCAATAGAGAACAATGGGAAGTTCTGCCTCATCTGCCACCCCCCACACTATATGTTCCTTTTGGCTGCCCAAAGCAGCCTATATACCATATACACTATTATTAGAAAGTAGGCAAGATAACAAGGTAAAGCAGGCAAAGAAAAGTGGATTTTCTGATATTTTCACCCACTTACAAGACCCATCTGACAAAACCCACATAGGTATCTACATTCTGGTCCCAGCATCCCAGAAATCATGGACCTAAAGAGAGTGCACGTGTCCCTTGTTATCCACTAGAGTTCCGCTCCAGAACTTCCTGTGGATAAAAAAATCTGTGTATAAAGAAAACAAAGGAAAAATATGTTTAAAACCCATTTCCAGCTTTCTTGCTCCTCTGTTGCACCTAGTGGAATAAGATTGTGCCTCAATATCTGCAGGGGTTTGATTCTGGTACTGAAAAATGGAATAATTGCTTATGCAACTATCTCTCTACAACAGTAGAAAAGCAGTTTTTAAAACTGTGATTTGCAGTGGCCATTTGTGTTGAGTCAAAAAATCAGCGTATAACAAGGTTATACTTGTATGCTGCCTTTCCACATCAGATAGCACTATGACTGAGATATAACTTGCATTAAAGACTGATCCATGAGGTAACAAAGATTCTCACATGAATGTAAAAGCATTAATGAGAATCATCTTTGCAAACTTCTTGTAGCAGCTCCATATCTTTCTTGTCACGGTGGTAAATCAGCCTACCCATCAGCATAACAAATAGATGCCTTCCCCCTTGATATTGCCCAAGGGATGGAGGTGACAAGCTTTTTTCCCATTTCCCATTGTTCCAAGTAATTCAGCTTCTTCATATGGCACCTCTGTTATCAGCATAGCATTTTTCCTGCACTGGGGAAATTCACTTCAGATATGGCATACATTGACTCTTCCCATGAGTCGCTCTGTTCCAGTCCCCATTTTGGCTTCTGTACCAGTGGAGTTGAGCTGGTGTCCAGCTAACATCAGCTCAGTGTTCCACAAGCAGCTAGAAAATTAATAACAGCTCTATATATTTGAGATGACCCTATTGACCAGTGCAAAATGCAATGAAAATATTTAAAATATTTAAAACGTAGGTGCCAAATATATCGTGCATTTTTATTGTTCAAAGACTTCTTGGGACTATGTTGCTAGAGATTGATACTGTTCATATCCTCTTTATTCAATGTCTATGATCTTTGAGAAAAGTTTCAGTTATAAACCTTAAATTCATTTGCTCATAGCAAAGACAATTTATAAATCCCACTATCTAAGAAAACAGTGAGCGTGCCTAGAAAGGGAAAATAGGCTATAAGTTGAAGAAAGAGTAATTACAGTCTTCTGCAGAAAGTGAATCCATTTGCCTCTTTTGGTAATTGTTGCATAACCATTTGGATGGACTTCTCTCCCGCAGAATTAATCATCATGTTGGTTTCTATAAATAAGTTCAACAAATCTCCTGTAATTTGTTCAGGTTGTGGCAGGCTCTTGCCAGCAGTCCACTTGTTTTTCTTCACTAATTATTTTTAATATAATGAACTTATGGATGCTGACCAGAAGATTTGGCTTCTCTGTTCATTGTGATACAGTTAATTGCACTTTTTTAGTTGTTTGTAAGCCATAAAGTTTATGAAGTTGGGTGCAGATGGAGAAAAATGGGATGTGCTTTAAGATTTCGAAGATATTCAATTTATGTGAAGGAAAGCAAGAATATACAGCAGGACTAAGTTTATAGGCACTATCTTTACAGTTGGCTGTATTTTGGGCAGTGATCAGACCCTTGTATACTGCATATCTATGTACTTGTATTGGAGATTTGTGGAAGATCTGCTTGCTTCTGCCGGTTGTTTCAGGTGCTCACTAGTGGAACACCATTTAAGGTGGCACCATCCATTTTAAAACAGCAGATCACAAGTTTTTCTCTCATGAGTGATAGATAAGATTGGGCAAAAGGGTTTTTCAAGCGGAGACAATATAATTTTATAAACATTACGCATGGTAGCAGAAAAGAGTTGGTAAAGAAAACTTTATACTAGACCAGTGGTCAGGGAACAGGAGTAAATTACCCCAAGTGGGGTAAAAATGAAATTCCTGGGGGTAATGGAATAGGGAAAGCATGGAATAGGGAAAGCAAGGAACACTAGGGAAGGGATGGATGCAGGGTTTGGTGCAGTGATGGGATTCAAAGAAGTTAAAGTCGGTTCTCTGCCCATCTGGCAGCCATTTTTAAATGGCTATTTTTAAACTTTATATGTTCTATCTCTCATTATCAACCGGTTCTATAGAATAGGTGCGAACCTGCTGGAGCCCACCACTGGTTTGGTGGGGGTAACATTGGTGTAGCAAGGGGGTAACGTCGGCATATCTAAATATATTTTGGGGTAAAATGTAAAAAAGTTTCCTGACCCCTGTACTAGACCTTGGGGGGGGGGGGTGTCAAAGTTAGCTCTAAAGATAAACAAAAAATAATAATAAAAGTTTACAGTACTAGCAATTCTAGTCATAGGTAAGCATTATAATAGTCATTTGAGAGTAGTTTTGTGTATACTCCCTCTCACAAACCTTAGGAAATACTTATAGGTTCATTTGTAAGACATTGTTCATATCACAGACCAGTACTGTGCACATTTTGTGTCTGTCTGCAAAGACAACCCCTACTTACATTTCCAGCACTTCTTTGCTGTAATGGATTTTTTATTGCTTTCTAAAATATTCTGGAATACTAAACCCCCAAGATTGTCATTAGATGTCATTTTAGGGCTTTCTGATAATAAAAGCCTGTCCATTCTAATGATTATCATATGATGAATTCTTACTGCTTCTAAATGACCTGAATAAATACAATAGCAACATTTACATTGTACAGTATATCTATAGGCATGTCATCATAGCTCCTATTCCTTTATTGCTAGATGTATCACAAGGTTTGAGTAGATAAGTATAACTGGCATTTGCCCAGACCTTCTGGGATTTTATGCCTATCTTGTACGTGTATATCTGAATCTGCTTGATTCCCACAATTCCCCAGTCTCAGAAAGAGATTGTGGACAGATATATAAGCCAACAGATATGTTTTGCACCTGCTGGTGCTATCTCATATATAGTATTTAACTGTGTAGAATCAAAATTTTAACGTTTTGAACCTCCTCTTTTTTTCTAAGTGCATGCACATGCTCACACCCCATCAGTTACTGCCATTTCCTCCACATCCACTTCTTAACTGGTTGAGAAGAGGGATCATCTCCACCTGGTCAATAGAGGTAAAGACAGCACATGACTGGATCCTTGCATCCAAACTCCAACAGAACAACTGCAAAGATGTTCATTTCTACTTGTTAGAGCAGTGACAAACATTTCCTTCTTTAGCGCCTAAAACAGTACAAATGAAATCCTTCCATATCTGAATTTTGCAGGAATTAGTTAAAGGACACAATCCTAAGAAATTTAGGCCAGTCTAACTCAACTGGCCTATCTTTCCATGATGGTGTGGGGAGGTTAGCATATGCCTGTGCATTGGCTTAACCCCCCAGGAGTGGGGCAGAAGCATCTTACTGCACTTTTGTGACACCCCCAGGTCAGCACAGCACTTATGCTGGGCTTTAGGCTGGCCTAAGTGGAGGTTAGCAGCTATAATCTGCTGTCCCCTACTGTGCATTTTACAATTGATGAAGAAAACTATTCATCACATCACAAATGAGAGCTTAAATTCCATAAAGTTTCCATTGCCTGATTCTTCTTTCATCTCCTTTTTGCTGCCTATTGCTTTCTGCTAACTCTGCTGTCACTTCTTTATAATAATGAGATAATGTTTGGAAAACACAAATTGTTGATTTAGAGTTAAAACTAAGACCAACTTGGAGTTCAATCCTGCTCTGCATGTAAACCTTAACCACCCTACTATCCATCAACATGTTGCTTGAGGCTGACATCGACCAATATGCATGTGTACTTCTAAGCAGGTGTTGTCCTCCTGGCTATTAATCAGACACAAGTACTTACAAGGTATTACAAAACACTCTGATAATCAAAGTACATATAGATTTGGGGAGTCTGCTTGTATTCAAGGCAATTAACACAATGCATGTGTGTACATTTGGTTGAACTTAATACTTAACTCTCATTACTTTTCTCTGCAGTAAGAAAATGCTTTCAGGGAGAAAAAACATCACATCGAAGAGGCCAGTTGGTGCACATGTTGGAAAGGACAAACAATCCAGTATCTACCTTCTTCCTAGACAGTGCTCCAGAAATGTCTCCTCACCATATACCTTAGTCGTTCCAAACCTCATAATTCAACCTCCCCCCATTTGAAACAACCCACTCTTTTCTGGTGCAGTTGCACCAGTTAGGGACGAGAGAATATGATTGGTCTGTAAAGCTCGAAAGCCACCAAAAGCAGTTTTCTGGTCCAGGTGTGCGAAGGGCACCATTTCCAAAAATGAGAGTGGGCATCGGCAATTCCATTTTGCAACCTCTGGCAACAGTGGGAAAACAGCTTCCATTGGCTTTCATTGGAAGCTTTCTTTGAACATTTAAAATAGCATGTGGAGTTACAACAGAGATTAAAACTGATGGGTAGGGAAGTACTAAAGTCTCCTTACACTTACCAAGATTCTGATCACTTTTGTGTTTGCCCCTTGAAATAGAAAAAAAAATAGCTGGCACACATATGTACTTAGGTTATATTTTATGTGACCCTAAAATCAACACCCAACTCATCACTGAACCGTAACGAGCAGAGCTTAGGCAGAGATTACCACTATCTCCACGGTAGGTAGCAAAAAAGGCTTTGTTGTGGTTACCACAAGAACCATGCAGCAGAAACAACATACGTCTTTTGCAATTCAACAGCTCTTCTGCTTTTTCCTTCAAAGTATTATCATTGCCAGTCTGAAGGATCAGGTTATAAATCCAACAGATAAACTTATAAATAAAAATGAGACCATTAAACTGCTTTTCCCTTTCTAGGATAAATATAGACATAGAGCACAATCCTAACCATGTCTACTCAAAAGTAAGCCCCACTGTGTTCAATGTATCTTACTCCCAGGAAAATGTCTTTAGGATTGCAGCCATATGCATTTTCAGAATCTCTGAAGACTGTGAGAAAAATTCAGAGGCATGAAATATCACCCCCTTAGCAAACCCTTTTGTTCGGGTGTTTTACAGCCTGCAGGAGGCAACTGTCAGAAAGTATCTTGAAATTGATGAGCCTTGGTAAAAAGCTTGCAAAGTGATTGGGTCTCCTTGCATTATACAAGTTACTGTCCTAGTCATTCCTATAACACTTAATTGTCAGAATTAAGTGTTCAGGGTCAGAATGATCTGTTGTATGTTTATCCACTCTTTTATTTAGAACTAGCGAAAATCATACCTGCGATGCAGGAGTAAAATTCCCCCATACGCCATCCCTCCACGGCACATCAATTCCCCATGCACATCAACCCCCCCATGTGCAACATCTCCCTATGTGCATCAGTCCCCTATGCACAACATCTCCCCATGTGCATCAGTCCCTCATGTGTATCATCCCCCAATGCGCAACACCCCATGTGCAGAATCCTCCCCAGTGCAACCTCTTCCTCCAAACAAAATCCCCCCAGTGCACCAGGCACCAAATTGGCTGGATGTTGGTCAGTATTCCATGTTAAATCTAGGACAAAAACACGTTGCACCCCTTTCCAGCCCCTGAAGGGTTAAATTTCTCCACATCAGTTCTTGGTGGGTGTTCATGTGACAGAAGGAACACCCTTCTTGAATTTCATGCTTCTAGGTCGGGGGGGGGGTGTTGGGGGGTTGGGGCAGAGCATCCCTCAGTCACCGATTCATCAATGCAAAGTATAGAGAGGAAAATGCGTTGTGCCCCATTTCACCCCCCCCCCGGTTGGAATTTCTGAAAACTGGTTCTTAGTGCACCCCTTGGTCATGGAAGGAACACCCACCCCAAATTTCACGCTTCTAGGCCCAGCGGTTTTGGCAGGGTGTTGATGAGTGTGTGAGTGCTTGAAAAACTCCATATTCTGCCCTTCTCCTACTCTATTACATCCCTCTCCATATCTGTTCCACTTGGCATCGGACTCATCAGTGGCAGTGGCTGTAGGTCTAGATTCAGTGCTAGCAAGACAGCAGAGGCATACCCCTGAGTCGTTGGAAACATGCATTACAACATACTTTAGTTGGCTAGGAATCCTTAGAATTAGGCCATAATTTATACAAGATACGTATATAATCAAACATGTGGTCCATTCATAACTATATGCATGTGGATGGATCATAAAATTATGGGATTAAACTGTGTAAGTTTGAAAGCAAAGAATTTTCGGCTGAGAGATAAAATAGGGTAAACTTTTATGTAAAAACACCACACCACCATGGGATATAAACCAGGTGAGTTATGCCATCTTAAATTGGTTAGGATTGCACCAGTGGTGGGCACCAGCAGGTTCGCACCTACTCTATAGAACCGGTTCTTAACAAGAGATAGGACATATAAAGTTTAAAAATAGCCATTTAAAAGTGGCTGCCAAATGGGCAGAGAACCGGTTCTTAAATTTTTTGAAGCCCATCACTGGATTGCACCCTCAGAGTGCAATCTTATACACCCTTTCTTGGGAGCAAGCCCCATTGACACAATAGGACATACTTCTGAGTAGACATGAATAGGATTGTGCTGTGATCTTCCCAATACCTGTTGATAAGCAGTCTTGACATGGGTAGCAAGCTCCATATTAACATCCTGTGATTTGGAAATAGAACAAATATCAAAATATCATTTCTAAATACTTCCAGTTCATGTCATTCCAAATCATTATCAAAAACATTTCCTGAGAGCCAGGATGGTGTTTTGCTTAGGGAGATGTACTGGAAGCTGGAAGCACCAGATTCAAATCCCCCCCTCAGCCACAAAGCTACCTGGGTGACCCTGGTGCAGTCACGCACTCTCAGCCTCACCTACCTCACAGGGTTGTTGTGAGGAGAAACGATAAAAAAGGTTTGTAAGCTGCCATGGGCATTTGTATTAGCATTGAAAAGGCAGAGTATGTATGTATGTACGTATGTATGTACGTATGTACGTACGTATGTATGTATGTATGTATAAATAAATAAATAAATAAATAAATAAATAAATGGTGTTTTACCATTGGATTGACCCTGATCCAAAGCCATGATTTACAAATCTTTTAAACCGGTGTTACTCAAACTGCTGAGTCATGATCTCAGTTGGTCTCAATCTACCGTTTTGGAAACAGTGACCTAGAAAAGTCAGCAAACTCCAAACAGATTAAGAGGCTTACCTGTCCAAACCCTTCTTGCCCATTATCTGTAACTCAAATAATCTGTAACTTGGCTTTTCATTTGGGAAGTTCCAATTTTATATCATTTTTTCTGTTTAAATGCTGTCTAGCCAAAGAAAATTGTGTATCAAATAGAACAGTTATATGAAACTTCTGCTTGGTCTTGTAGTCCTCCTGAATATGCGGTTGTTTCTAACCACTTGGGGCAGTTAATTATTGGATTTTCTATCACGATGACAGCTTGGGCAAAGTCTTGCTGTTCTATGAAGAATGAACAATTCATTTCACACTACTGTGAAGGAGGTAACGTGCACATTCGATAGCTGAGCCTAATGCCACTCAATAACCGTAAATTGTATCTGTTACCCAAGTTGTTCAAACCATACCCATAAAAGGTTTCTATCTTTGGGAATGTCAGGAAAAGGAGAGACCCCTGCTGTGGCTACTATCACCTTGAAAATACATGGTAGTGATCTACTTCAGGATGAAACTGAGAAAAGAATCCTCCACTTCAAATACTTCTATTAATAATATTAATAATATTTATTATAAATCAATTGTTTTCATAAAGGTGGGAAGGTAGGCGTATGCCTGTGCACTGAGCTAACCCCCACCAGGAATGGTGGAAACCATCCTATGGCACTTTTGTGTCACCTCCAGAAGAGCACAGGACTTATGCTGGGGTTTATGATGGCCTAACTGGAAGTTAGGATTGTAGCTTCAGTCTACCATCTTTCAAAAAATGATTCAGCTATGATCATATACTAGTCATATACTGCAAGACACATGATGTAATTCAAGCGATGGAATCTATTGAAAGGACAGTCTCCTAATGAATTTATATGATCAGACATTTCTCCTTGGATATTATTCTTCATTTTTTTCTCTTAACATTTCTGTAAATATTGGAGTGTTTGTTGAATGTTAAGGACTGTGGAGGTCTATAATAAATTTATGTTTTTTAAAACCTGGTGTTTCATATTATAGAACAGTGGTTCTCAAGCTTTTCAGCCCAGGAGCCCCTTCCGAGAATTACAATCCTCCTGGAAGTTATGTCATGGCTGAAAGTGACATCAAACATGAAGTGACATCACTGTGATGCCAGAGTTCCTCCATGTCTACTCAGAAATAAGTCTCATTGTGTTCAGTGAGACTTAGGGCGCAATCCAGAGTAACTACGGGGAATCTTTGCTCCGGTGTAAGAACAATTTGCACTGGATTGCAATATGAATTTCCCATATGTTTTCACTAGGTGATGCTGTAACTACGGGTACATGTAATGTATCTTACGTGCTCCCGTAGTTACTCTGGATTGTAGGGTTAGGGCGCAATCCAGAGTAGCTACGGGGAGTCCTTGCTCCGGTGTAAGAACAATTTACTCTGGATTGCAATATGAATGCCCCACAGGTTTCCACTAGGTGGTGCAGTAACTACGGGTGCACGTAATGTCTCTTACGTGCTTCTGTAATTACTCTGGATTGTAGGGATATTCCCATGGGCCATGAATAGTATTGACCAAAAGGATCCTCACTTAAAAATAATCAAAATTAACAAGCAATTTCTGAGACCATAGTCCATACTGGCATACTTTAAAGCAGCAGTTCTCAAACCTTTTACCACTACAACTCACCTCATTTCTTATACTGGTTGCTTTATATCTCAGAACGTATTACAACTTCCAAGTCATGCCCCAGAATACAACCCCAATAGGCTTTATAGGAAGCAGTGTGACTTACTAATGTGGGTCATGTGCAAGTGCTGCATGGAAGCCACAAGGAACTATGGGTGTGATAATCCAGAATGCCTTGAGGATTCTGGGTCACTCTGGCCTCAAGAACCATCAGAAATCAGGTTGTGACTCACATTTGAGAACCACTGCTCCAAGCAGTTAAGACGCTGTGCCTATTAACCAGCAGAAAAGGGTTCGAGACCTGGGTCGGCCCCACAGGACAGGGTGAGCTCCTGTCCTTAGCCCAGCTCTGAGACGCAGCTGTATCCAATCTTATTGGCTCTGCCTTTCCACTGGACTAATTCAGTGGCGTGGAGAGGGGGGATTTGCTGCTTGGGTAACAGCCTATCCTCCATAAAAATCTAACCCAGGCTTTCATGCTTCACATGCAGCGTATGCAGCGCCGAGCACGATACCATAGTCTCTCAAGACTGATGGAGGCCTGCCCCAAAGAATAAGAAAAATAGACTTGTCAGTAATGTCCACATTTGGAACCCCCGCAGCCTGTACTGTTAGCCATGGCTGACTGTAAGGTGTGATGTTCATTTCCACTTATAAGCCAAAGAGCCAGTGTTGGCCTCCGTGATCTAAATGCCGTGACTAAATGCCAGAATGCACAGAACGCTGTTACCTTCCCACCAAAGTGGTACCTATTTATCTACTTGCTTTTACATGCTTTTGAACTGCTAAGTTTGCATGAGATAGGAGACCATATTGCACTGCGACCTGCCAAATTTGACAAGCACAGTGGCTTAACCACTGAGTCACTGCAGCCTTAAACAGCACACTGGCAATTCAAATATTTGTGAAACACTATACTAGAAACTCACAAATATTTCACTAGCTACTGCATCTATTCCCAGCAGAATATAAAACATACTCTTCACTGTACATCACCTATAGGACACAATAACTCAAAGGGAACACATAAAGGACAAAGGAAATGCTATAATTTCTGAAACAAAACAATCATAATACTTTTCTTCGCAATTGGGTTTACACAGTCCTCTTGCATTCTCGTACAGTAACTAAAATGTTATGCCTGAGTAAGAACTTCATAAGTAAGTGCTAATCTCAGAGCAAGCTGTCAAAACACTGCAGCACTATTGGATTACAAAGTTAGCGTAGAGTGTAACATTAGTGCCATGCGAGTATGTCTGTTGGATATGGCCCATTTAACGCTAAAGGAGGAAGTTTTGCCTGTAGCACCTGTTTTATCATGTCACAGTAGCCTTGAGAATAATCCCTGCTGGCAAAGATTAGAGCAAGCAGATCCAACAGGCAGAATTTAAGGAACACATGAGTTTGAATAAACATGAGCTTTGTTTTATCAACGGCAGCAGGAGCTGACTCCAGCAGTAAAACCAGAAGTTCTGTCTTGAATGCATATATCATTTCAGAACTTTGAAAACACAGAGAAGACCTTAAGTACAATAAGGCTGCAACCCTAAATACCTTCCTGGGAGTAAGTCCCATTGAACAGAATGGGACTTCTTCTGAGTAGATGTGCATAGGACTGTTAAGTCATCTGTACCTAAGCAGCTACTAAGGAGTTTTTTTAAAAATTCAGCATCTAACGTCCCAATTCATCCTTGAAGAAAATGATGGGGGGGGGGGGGATTGCCAGATGGGGGAAGAAATGGCCAGAGAGCCGCTTTAAACTTCTAGATTAGAAAAAAAGTCTCATGTATTTCATACTATGGAAATAAACTTGTCTACACAGAGCTACAACGGGGGAAGGCGCAATCTGAGGAAACTAGATAATTCTCTTCTGTTGTAATGAATGGGCCTTAAGCAAACCGCTGAGTAACAAAGTCCTGTTGATATTAGCGTTAGGCAGCCCAATGCTAATGGTACTGGTGCTGCAGGTGCACTAGCACTAAAATGACTGCTGCATCCAGAGGCTCCACCAAGACCATAGCTATTCTGTTGGCACAGACTGGAGGAATTCCATACTGGGTTTTTCTGTCCAACATGGAGCATAATTATAGTGGAGAAGGGCTCCACTGGTACCACCATCTCCTGAGTGAGTTCTGCCCTCGCTGGAGCAGACATATACTCCATATACAACCCATGCAGTCCAAAATCCAAGACAGTTCTGTACATCTGTGCATAAGTTACACACACAGCAAACGTTCTGTGATCAGAATGGGGTGTATGCACAGAGTTGTTCAAAACACTGAGTTGTACCCAAAGGAGGTTGAATGACTGACAATGCATCCCTATGCAGGTGTTCTTAGAAGTAAGCTCCAGTAAATTTAAAGGGACTTTGGACTTGATCATAAACACTGTATGACACCTTATCGCTGGTGCACACTGTCACAAACAAGACAAACATGATATGGCATGATATGAGCCCTTCTGGCACTGGGCCGTTGATCGGTTGCTTGATAGTCACCCATACTGCGGGATGGCAGAGGTAGATGGGGGCATGGAAGGAGGCATGAAGGAGGCATCTCAGAGATGGGAGACATAGGAAGAGGGCAAGGTGGAGGGAGGGGATCAGTGGAGCTCAGCTCCATCAGACCTTCAGCCCATTTTGGGCATCGCTGGGCACCACCATCTTGAAATCTGGCACTGGGCACTGCCATCTTGGAATGGGACACTCAAGGTGCTTTCCTGGGAGTAAGTCTCATTGAACAAAATGGTGCTTACATCTGAGTAGACATGGACGAGTTTCGACACCAAAGTGATGTCACTGCCCATTTGATAGCACCTGTGACTACAGATTGTCATTCTCAGAAAGGGGTCCCAGGATGAAATTATTGAGAACCACTTATCTATAGGATTACACTGTAAAACACAAATGTTCATTGTTCTTGGAGTTCCTTTATAAAGTTGCAGTGAAGGAAACCCGTGGATTGGAACTGTAAAACCCTTGATGATAAAGGCTTCCAGAATTGCACACAGTGGTGTAGCTAGGGCATAGCTAGTTGCACGGGGCTACAACCTTTAGGGGGGCTACAAGCTGAGCTTGATACTAGTGGCTGAAATTGTGAATAACAGGCTACCTATGAATGATAATACCATCATGTTATATATAGTTGGAAAGGTAATTTAATGCAGAATGCAATGAAATAAACTGCATTGGAATATCTGTATTCTGTCAAAAGCTATGGCCAATTAACCAGCAACTGAAAACTCAAAAGCTGATGCAACATAAAATGGATTTTCTTAACTATGCCATGATACTTTTGGCAATGAAAGCCAATGAGATACAATTCTGATACTGTATAGAACAAATAAGGTGTTACTATGAATCAGCTCTCATTTCCATATACATGTACAATAATACAGTTACCCCATTCTAACTGGGTATACGGGCACTTCTAAGTGGTGCTCCTCTTTTATTTAGCAGGAAAAGAATAACCATTCCTCTTTGGCCCAGCACAGTTTCCCTAACCAATAAGAGGCAGAATTTTAATATTTTTACTTAATTAAATTTGATTTTGTTATTACAGGGGAAATTTTTTTTAAAAATTTTAATTCCCCCTGGTTGACATCACTTCCGGTTGTGACATCATTTCTGGGGCAACATTTTCAGCTTTGCACTAGGCTACATGATCATTAGCTACGCCACTGATAGCACACAAAGGTTTATTAGCTTAAATTCATCATTGAGCACACCCCAGAATATTAAGCTTTTTGTCAGTACATACACATTTCATCATTTTAAAACAAAACAAATTCATAGAATTTGGCAAATATTGGACAATTTTGCCAAAGCAGCTTCCATCAGCTTAAAAATATTATTGAAAAAGAGTGTATATCTGGATATTATTGCCTGTTTAAATAATTTTTATTTCCTCAATCACACATATCCTTGCTACGAAATGAAACCCTTGTTTCATTTCTAAATTTAAAATACTTTATAAATGTATAGATAAAGAAACATTTTCCCCTGATTATGCAAAAAACAGCTTCAATAATATAAGGAAATGTCAGATTGTGCTTGACAACTTTTTCACTAAAAACACTAGTGCTTAACTTTTATTTAGAGCCAGCAGGTGAAGGTTGCAAAGAAAACATTTCCTGGCCATGTAATTTTAATTTCAAATTGCTGTGGTGATTCTGAAACCTTTAATTAAAGTATTAAATATACTCTCTCTTCAGGCAGTTTCCATCTTCTCTGTAATCCAAACAAAACTGCCCCAAGGCTTATCAGCCAAGACGTTTCCCACCAACACCCACAAGGTTAAGTCAGTCAAACAGGCCAGAGATACCTTGGCTCAGATGCTAGAGTTAATGCATGCCTTAGGCAGGGAAAGAGCACTGGAGCATTCAACGGAAAGTCAGAGTAAAGGTGATAAATTACCATAAGTGAAACCTAATGCAAGGCAAATCCAACCATAGAACAACAACCATGATTGTATGTCACCATGAGTCCCTTCCAAAGAACATCCAATTTTCAATCGGAGTTTGAGAAACTTAAATTCATTTTTTTAATTTCATGAGATGGTCACTATGATTCCTTGGAAGCCTCTTAACTCTTGGTTGTATCTGCCAGATGTTACTCAAGTTACTGAACATTTATTTTCAAGAAATCCCCCTTTCTTTAATTTTTTTATTACTTCAGACTAGAAACTGGATAACTAAACAGATTTTTAGTTGGATTTATTTGGATTTATAACTTGGATATATTTTCTACAGGTATCAAATAATTGAAAATCTGTATTAGTTTAACTGGAAATCTGTATTGGGACCAAACCGCAAAGCATGTGTGTAGATGGTGAACTGTCTGAGGAAGTAAAAAATCCAGAGAGGCATTTGTCAAGCCTTTGTACTTTCACCCCAGCTCTTCAATCTCTACTCAGAGAGAATCTTCCAGAATGCTTTAGATTTAATCCAACATAGATTATTGGTCAATGGAATTGTTGTCAATAATGTTAGACATGTGGATGATACTGTGCTACTCGCCACCAATCTTGATGAGCAATTTCATGGGATTGTGACTGACTGTCAAGAAGACCAAGTGCATGGCAATTAGGAAGAACCAAAAAACTGACCCAGGGATTCCTCAATTTGGCAATGAATCTGTGGAGAGGGTGTAGATACCATGGATGCCTCGTGAATGACAGATTGGACTTCTCTAGTGAAGTGTACTCTAGGACTGAACAGGCTTCAAGCTTGTGAGCTTCAACATTATATACTACTTATGCACAACTTTTGACATTTGAAATGTCAAAAGTCTCAACTAATTGTGACCTGTCAATCAGCCTTCAAATTCGGATAGTCCAATATTACATGTTCAGTGTTTGTTGTATGGGGTTGAAGCAAGGACATTGACAGATATAACATGCAGGAGACTTGAAGCCTTCAAGATGTGGACATACCACAGAATACAGTATTAAAAATTCCATGGACTGCCAGAGTCTCAAACATAGAAGTTATGCACTGAATGAGTAAGACCACAGAAATTCTTCATCCCATCAAAAGAAGAAAACTCAAGTTATTTGGACATGTACTGTATTAATTAATGCTGATAATTAAAATAATTTTGATGCATGGGGTGTCAAAAAAAAGTGGGCTCTAGGTGCCAAATTACATAGCAATGCCATTGGAGAGACCTCACCTCATGTATTTTTAACTCTTTAAACCTCAACACAGTATTTTAAATTCATCCATGGTGAGCTGCACCTGCCTAAATTCCCTCTTCTGATTAAATGATTAAAGGTTAGGCACTCTGTCATCTATTGTATCTGGACACCCCAAACTGGACTGTCTAAAAGTCACTGGAGAATTGTTGTTATAAACAACTGTAATAATTATTTAGAATATAATTCTAAATTGTTGAGAAGATAGTCTAGATATAGGAAAAGCAGGACATCCAGCTATAAAAATTGCGGGCAATGTCACATTCCTGCTCTGATAAAGTGGGTCCTATAGGTAAGGAATGTATTCTCAAACTGGGTTTGGATCAATCATATGTTTCATAACCTGTACATATGGAATGATGTACCTGGAATGCACCTGTACCTGGAATGATACTGCTAACTAAATATGTCCTGTCTCAAAGGAAGTGTTTAACACTGCTGGATCTCCTTTTGATTTTTTAAAAAAGATATCAAAAGATGGTATGTTTTCAATAAAACGAAAGCATTCCCTGCACACTTTTTCATACCTTTAGCTCTCCTTAGCCCTGATTGTCCCTTGAAGTTTCTGATCATTGAAAATCCAGGGATGAGCCTGTAGTTGGTTCCCAGAAGTAAAAGGCTGTGAGTGCAGAATGTGGCTCTCTGTTCTGAGATCAACGAGCCTTTGCTCAGTCAGAGGAGGTGTCCTCTCTGCGGAGCAGTGCCTATTGTCTGACAACAAGTGCTGGGCTTGTTTGCGGCCTTCTTGTCAACTTTTCTCCTGAGCACAGATGAGAACACAAGCCACTGGGAATCAATTAGAAGGTGTTTTGTTGTATTTACTGCCTTTGATTTCAGGACAAATGTTAGCTTTGACTTTTTGTTCTCTCTCTGCTTTTGTTTTTAGGGGAAAATTGTGTCTGTAATGCAGACACTGGAAAGCTTTACGTCAGCCTGTCATTGGTATTTTATATATTAACACATAACCAACCTGCTTTTGTAATTTAGATTTCATATTAAATTGGAGTAACATCAAAAAAACATGCAGTTTACAATAAGATTTCATTTGCATAATACAAGTTAGCATTAGCAGCAACATTTAAATAACTCACCAATCTTTAAAAAACATTAAATACCATTTTAAGTGCATTTACTAGAGAAAGTTAAATTGAAAGTGGGTTTTGCTTCTGTAAAGACAAGTAATTAGATCAGGATGAAAAGATACAAAGAGGCAGAGTGCCTATGCAGAGTATGTATGTATGTATGTATGTCTGTATGTATGTATGAATAAATAAATAAATAAATAAATAAATAAATAAATAAATAAAATATGCCTTTAATCATTGTATAGACGAGGGAATTCTGCAGTATTTTAAACTCTTCCACAGTGAACTGCACCTGCCAAAATTCCTCCTGATTAAAAGTTAGGTACTCTGCCATCTGTTGTATCTGGACACTCCAAACTGGACTGTCTTAAAAGTTACTGGAGAATTATTGCTATAAACAATTGTAATGATATTCTAAAATATAATTCTAAATTGTTAAGAAAATAGTCTGGATATAGGAAAAGCTATTGTTTAAAAAAAAACTATCTTGGGACATAAACTCTATAAACATTTCCGGAACCTATCTACAAGGTACAAGTGAAGTTAGGGGATATGGTTAACAAATGAATTAATATTCTAAAGAAACCCACAGAGAAGCAAATGTAAGTTTTTTTAAGCCAGTGATCTGTATTTGATAATAGCAAATCAGATAACCAGTGGTGGGCTTCAGGGGGTTCTCACAGGTTCTATAGAACCCTTTGCTAATGAGTGCCTGGTTCTGAGAACTGGTTACTAATGGGACATAGAACCTATTGTTAATTTAGGTTATTAAGACATAGAACCTGTTGTTAATTTAATTGAATCCCACCACTGGATAAACCATATTGTAATTCTGCAGTCCCATTATAGGTAGACCTATGCCTCTGTTTAACCTCTCATTAAGGAAAGGTTTCAACAAGGAAAGCCAGGATTTAGTTACTGAAATCTTGTAACTAGGATCCACAAGTCCACAAAGCAGCAGCTAGACCAGCCAAGGAGGCCTCCTCAAGGCTACTTTGTGGATGCATCAGCACTATCAAGTTGGATAGGATTGGGCTCTAAATCACCTTCACCCCACTTTTAAGCACACTTGCTGGGAACTAAGTCACTGCCACTGATTTCTATGCACCGAAAGCAACTGTGCTCTCAAGCTAAAGAAGCTCTTCCCTCTGAAAATGAGTTGCGGAGAGTAAAGCATCCAAACCTCTGAATGCTTTTGTTCAAAGTGGGCATTTTTGTGGTTTATAAATGGTTGGCTTGAGCTACAATAACAATTATTATTAGCACCTAATTTATGCGCAGCTTAAGAAACCGGCTGAAAGTTCTACTAATTTCTGTGGCCCTGTTAAGACTGCCATGGTGCAACTGTAGGGACATGTGTTTACTCAGAGGTCAGGCCTAATGAGCTCAGTATAGCTTACTCCCAAAGAACTGATTCTAGGGATTGCACCTCTAGGAGCAAGCTTCTATCAGTTCGAAAGCATGCAAATGCAAATAGATAAATAGGTACCATCTCAGTGCAAAGGTAACAGCATTCCATGTGCATGTGGGCCACATGTCCATGGAGGTGTCGTCAGACAATGCTGGCTCTACGGATTAAGAAATGGGGTGAGCACTCTTCCCTTGAGTCGGTCACAACCTGCAGGGGACACCTTTACCTTATGTTCCAGATAAGAGTGTGCATAGCCTTGCAGCTCAAGCTTAAGTATGTTTTCTCATACGGTGGTATTATGAGTACGCAGTACTTGGGATTCCCCAATCTTGTGCACAGAAATGTAGCTAGTGGGGGTGCAAAGCACTAAAAGCACAATGTAACAAATTTTCCAACTCTGTGGTAAAAGACAATGCAACTCCAAGGAAAGGGAACAACCATTGACTTACTTTGAGGAGACCGACTGCCCCCCAACTGCAGAATGCAAATGCCCCACTGGCATGCATGGCTATGCCAGCGCTGGAAAGTTGATTAGGACTGTTCATTAGGTTTTGCAGGGTTTATGCCTCAATTTTGCTTTAGCAGCCTGGAATGGTTTTGAAAGGGAGTTAGAGGAGATGCTTGCATGGGGTTGTAAAGCTTCCTAGAAAACCTGCTCCTTTGTACCCCATTTACTTACGTTACCACTTGTGCGTGTTTTGTGGGTCAGAGTGACCATATGTCATAACCACAAAAAGAGGACAGAGCCCTCCCAAACTGTAGGACACCCAAGAAAAATGTAGGACATAAAAAAGTAAAAGCTAAAACAACTCAAGTACAGTAAAACCTTGGATTGAGAGTATTTTGCAAGACAAGCAAACAAGCTAATAAATTCTAACTTAATATACAAGTGATATCTTGACAAACAATTGAAAAAGCAGTCCCAGTAGGAATATGACCAGTTTTGGTGCTCTGCGAATCAGTGGCATAGCTAATGATAATGTAGCCCAGTGCAAAACGAAAAATGTTGCCCCAAAAGTGATGTCACAACCAGAAGTGATGCCATCCCTGAGTATTGTTAAAAAGAAAATTGGGGGAAAACTGCCTCCTCCTCAGCAGATCACCATCCATGTGTTCTGATAGTGTAGGGTGACCATATAGAATGGAAGACAGAGTGCCTGTACCTTTAACCATTGCATAGCAGAAGGAATTTAGGCAGGTGCTGCTTTTTAAACCCTTCTATGCTGCCTAAATTTAAACCTGCCTAAATTCCCTTTTCTGTGCAATAGTTAAAAGTACAAGCACTCTGTCCTCTATTCTATATGATCACAGTGTGCTAGATGCATAGCCAAAGCACTTTGCTATCTGGAGTTGAAGAAGATTTTATTGCACCCTGCCCTGTAACAGCAAAATAAAATTTAATTAAGTAAAAGAAATGAAAATTGTGTCCCCTTTAGGTTAAGGAAATTGTGCTGGAGCAAAGCGGAATGCCTTTTCTTTCCCCAGTCTAGCCCAATCCTTTGCATATCTATTCAGAAGTAAGTCCTATTAGAGTCAATGGGGTTTACTACTAGGAAAGTGTGGATCAGATTGAAGCCTGAGACTATTTTATTCAGTACAAGAAGGCTACGTCCTGCCTGCTCACAAGGAAAAAGAGGACAGTGAATAATTTTTTTCTTAATTTTTATAAGGTTTTTTTTATTAATTTCACATACATGTAAAGGAGAAATGTATCACATATAGGGTGGCAATACATAAGGATACCACATTTGGACCACTGTTGTACATCCCTTATTACTTTCAAAATGTTGTTTGAAACAAGATGTTGTTTGAAACAAGATGTTGTCAAGATGTTTGAAACAAGATGTTCAAAACATCTTCACATAAATCAATCATTCATTAATGTGTTAGGTAAGGATTAGAAGAGTCAAAAAACACATAGATAATCTGATGAGTTTAAATTGAAAGATTTTTTTCCCCAGGACACAAGTTTAAAGAGGACATAAGATCACCTGTTGTAGGGGGGAAAATCCGTTTGAAGGACAGCAGCCATTGTATGCCATCCTCTGTGTGTTTACCCAGAAGTAAATTTCACTGTACTCAGTGATGACTCCCACTTACACTGATTCAGAAGTATGTTCCATTGAAAACAATAAGTGGGTTAATTAACAGTGGGAGGCAAGACCCATTAATTCCAAAGGAAAGTGTTCCAAAAAGGATTTTTTTAGGGGGGATGGGATGTTTATACTTCCCATGACACATCCCTGAATGGGAAATCCTACTCATTCCACTCTGATTTCCTTTGAAGTAATGGCATGGGGCCATAGGCTGCAATCTAAAAAAGACACTTTCCTGGGAGTAAGACCCACTGAATACAATGGGGCTTGCTTTTGAGTAGCCATGGTTAGGATTGTGCCCATAGCAGTAATAGTAGAAATGACAAGTTGTAACTTGGAGATGTAACAAGGAGTAACAAGTTGTAACAAGGAGTAAGGCTGAAATCCTGAAGACCCTTTCCTGGGAGTAAGAACCATTGAATGGGGCTTGCGTTTGAGCAGACATGGTTAGGATTGTGCTCTAAGAGAAAGGAGTTGTACAAGGAGTAAGAGAAAATAGCTGCGGCTGTTTCTTTCTGAGCGCACCTCCTCCCAGTTAGGATGTTGCTCCAGGGTGGAAAACACTCTGTTGTTGTTTTCACACTCTACTACTATGAGCAGTTCAGGTTCGCGTGTTGAGCACCCAAGTTTGCAAATAAAAAATGTTTTTTTCTTGGGACCGACACAAAAGATGATCTTTGTGTCGGCGCAGAGAGCTGGACAATAATTTATAGGAAGAATTTGGGATGTAATCGAGCGTCCAAAATTAATCTGGATCCCCGCTGCGGTGCCCTTTAATTACTCCTTTAATTTCCTGAATGCGAAACCTCTTTTGTGGAGGGGAGAGAAAGAGGCGCAGAGAACAAGCCCTTTCCTTCCAACTGGAGGAACAACATCTGAGGATCCTCTCACGCAAAGAAAGGCTTCCTCGTGGGAAAGGGGGACACGTGTCCAGCAGGGACCCCGACTCTGAAAAGACCCCCCTGGAAAACCCAGAGGTGCTGCTCTGGTTGCAAAGTGTACCTTTTGTAGCTACATCAAGGATTCAAAGCACATGCAACTCAACTTAAGGTGCAATCCCTAAAGACACTTTCCTGGGAGTAAGACCCACTGAACACAATGGGGCTTACTTTTGAGTAGACATGTTTAGGATTGTGCTGTGAAGACTTGCAAACTTATGTTCAGTTGTAGTAAGGGAAAGGCAAATTTCCAGCCTTGGTATAGCTGTGCCACTGGGGCACGTGTTGCACCCTGCAATTGGGGGCAATCAAGATCTCCGCAAAGTAAGGCAGTGTAGGAAATAAGGAAGGCTGCAATCCAAAAGACGCTTTCCTGGGAGTAAGGAGACTCAGTGAACACAATGGGGCTTGCTTTTGAGTAGACATGGTAAGGATTGTGGTCTTAGGAAGTAAGTACGGTTGCAAATTTGCAATCCTAAAAACACTTTCCTGAGAATAAGCCCCACTGAAATCATTGGAAGTTTTCTGAGTAGACACAAATAGGATTGCACTATATGTAGGGCAATTCCCTTAACTTGAGAACAAGTTAAGATCCTGAACATAGGTTAGGATTGTACCCCAAGTCTCTCTTAAAATGATCCACTGAGAGCATAATCATAACCATGTCTACTCAGAAGTAAGCCTCATTGTGTTCAATGTGTCTTATTCCCAGGAAAGTGTGTTTAGGATTGCAGCATTTGTTTAGGATGGAAGTAAGCGCTTATCTTGGACTCTATTTTGGATTAATTTATTTTGGATTAACTAAAATGGACCTCCTGAGGAGAGAGGCATAGAATTGGGCTCTCAGGTCCTGGAAGCATTAGAGCCTGATCTGTCTACTCAGATAGTAAGAGTCTGTCTGCTTAGAAGTAAGTGAATGGAGCTTATCCCCAGGAAAGTATGTATAGGATTGCAGCTTTAGATCCGAATTCTTTGCTTGCCTATTCAGAAGTAAGTCTCATTATTTTTAATGGGGCTTTCTCCCAAGTAAGTGTGGTTAGGATTGCAGCCTTAATTCATATTCAGTTTGTTGTGTTATGTGTTATGTTATGCAGAGTAGTTCTTTCATCCTGGATAGTGGGGCTTACTCTCAGGTAACTCTTAAAGCAGCCTGGCACTCCCAGGAGGGTCCACTCAGATGTCAGGGTGCTGTGTAACCCCTCGCGTGGCAGCCACTGTCCTAACAGTACTGTCTTCCTCAGACTTGCAAATAGGGTGGCCAGGTGCGCCAACCCCAAAAAGAGGACAAGTTCCCCCAATATTCCTGATATCCAAGCAAAATTCCTAACATGTTTAAAAAATGTAGGCTACCCAATAAAATGTAGGACATATTAAAATAAAGGCTAAAAACACTTGTATTGGTTTCCTGTATTTAATTTCAACAATATACTGTATTACTTCTTTTTAAATTGAAAACCTCTATGCAAGACCTGTTTTCACCATCAATGCACATGTAAGTGGCTCAAAGCAGACATGATCCCCATGGTGGATAGGAGTTTTAGGGGGCCTTAATAGTTATGGGGGCCTCCCAGGCCTCCCAAAAGGTGGAGTAGAAACACTTGGGATCTGTGGACTTTCTTCCTGGGGAGACCCCATACTCACATGGGAGCAAGTCCCATTGACTATAATGGAAATTATTTCTGAATAGACATGCATAGGATTGAGATCTGAGGCTGCAGTCCTTCCCGCACTTAACCTGAGAGTAAGCCCCATTGCCTATAATGCAGGGTGACCATACAGAAAGGAAGATGGACTCCCTCTACCTTTAACCATCGCATAGAAGAGGGAATTTAGGCAAATTTAACTCAACATAGGGCACAATCCAGAGTAACTACAGGGAGTTACTGGATTGCAATATAAATTTCCCATAGGTTTTCACTAAGTGGTGCTGTAACTACAGGTGCACATAATGTCTCTATTGTGCTCCCGTAGTTACTCTGGATTGTAGGGATAAGCAGGCCTCCATCAGTCTTGTGAGACTATGGTATCATGCTCGGCGCTGCATACGCTGCATGCAAAGCACGAAAGTCTGGGTTTGATTGTTATGGAGGATAGGCTGTTACCCAAGCAGCAAATCCCCCCTCTCCACGCCACTAAATTAGTCCAATGGAAAGGCAGAATCAATACAATTGGATCCAGCTGGCGTCGCAGAGCTGGGCTAAGGACAGGAGCTCACCCTGTCTTGTGGGGCCGACCCGGGTCTCGAACCCTGGCCTGCTGGTTAACAGGCACAGCGTCTTCACCGCCTGCACCACCCACAGCCCTTACTGTAGGGACAGAAGGGTTTAAAAAGCAGCACTTGCCAAAATTCCCTCTTAGCAATGCTGAAAGATACTGGCATTCTGTCCTCCATTATATTTGGTCACCCCCAACTTTAATGAAACTTACTTTTGTGTAGATATGAAAAAGACTGGGCTCTGAGGCTGCAGTCCTACCCACAGTTCTCCCACTGACTATAATGGAACTTCTGAGTAGATATGCATAGGGTTGGGTTCTGAGATTGGAATCCTATCCACACTTAGATGGGACAACCTACACTCCCATTGATAATAATAGGACTTACTTCTGGGTAGACACACACAGGGTAGGGCTCTGAGACTGCAATCCCATGCAGTAAGACCAGTGGTTGGCTCCAGCAGATTCGGACCTATAGAACTGGTTGTGAATGAGAGATAGGACATATAAAGTTTAAAAATAGCCATTTAAAAATGGCTGCTAGATGGGCATAGAACCGGCTGTTAATTTCTTTGAATCCCATCACTGAGTAAGACCATGAAAGATTATGAGTGTTATTTCTGATTAGACAAGCATAGGGTTGGGGACTGCATTAAAAACAATGGGACTTACTTCTACATAAACACGCATAGCATTGAGAGTCCAATCCCATGCATGTCTACTCAAAAGCAAGTCCCAGCCTAGTTACTCCCAAAGTCCCAAGAAAGTGCATTGGATTGCAGCTTCAGCCTCCTGCTTGGGCAGTCCAGTTGCTTTCTCAAGCCTGCCAGCTTCCTCCTGGCTTCCTTCCTCTGACCCTGGCTGGGTGCTGCCTTTTGTAACTTGCATTCCTTTTCTTTAAGCCTCCTTTGATTTCACTGCCAGTGCAGTCCCTGGACCCAGAGTGACCAGATCTCATGACCAAAAAATCAAATAAACAAATAAAAAAAGAGAGGACAAGTCCCCCCAAATGTAGGACACTCAAGAAAATTGCAGTACATGATAAATAAAAGCTACAAACTCATACAGTATATATATTGTATATCACTTTCAGGTTGCTAATTTAAACACTGTATTACTTATTATTAAATGTAAAACTATTACATAAAGTTTATTACATGCTATTTATTAATTCCAGGAAGGCTTTATGCTGCCTACTCAGAAAGAAAAGGAGGACAAGGAAGATTTTCTTTTTTTCCCCAGGACACCAGGCTAAAAACGAGGATGTCCTGGAAAAAAGAGGACATATGGTTACTCTGCTAGGATCTTTAATAATTGTTTAGAGCCAGATTGATTATGATTAACCAATTCCTCCCTGATGAAACAGTTTTGTTAGTATGCCAATAAAGGTTGATTTGATATCTTATAACATTGTAAATAAAAGGAGAGCTGGAGTACAACAGTTGTTGAAGAGACTGAGGGTGCAATCCAGAGTAATTACGGGGAGTCCTTGCTCTGGTGTAAGAACAATTTGCTCTGGATTGCAATATGAATTTCCCATAGGTTTTCACTAGGTGGTGCAGTAACTACGGGTACATGTAATGTCTCTTATATTCTCCTGTAGTTACTCTGGATTGTAGGGTTCACTACATATATTCATAATTCATTTCTTATCTCTGTTATTTGTGCGGTCTTATGAAAGTCACTTCTTCACAACCACAGGTTCATCTTAAACATGTGGATAATAGTTATGAGTTAATAACTAGGCAGCTCTTTGCATATTTCGAAAGCACCATGTCCATATAAGATGCTATTACATTTTAAACATCCCCATTCTCTGCTCACTTGTCACCTACAGTAGCATTTAATTTCTCAATCAAGAGCCTACTCCTGTGTCTTGGATATTTTTATACTTTGATGTACAAGAATTTGTTGTGATTATTCAGTTGTGTAATAAAGTCACCTTTGCTCATACTCAAAGATTTTTGTTTTTGTTAATTCACATAAGTTCCAAGCCCAGATCCTGAAACTGAACAAAAAATGGCTTTCTAAAGAGTGTCAAGCTACTGGTCCAGAGTAAATTTGGAGTAAAATTGTATAAAATATATGTTTAAAAAATAATAAGTAGAGCTGGATAAAAAGTTAGGATTTAAAACAATTTTAAGGAACAACATTTTATTTTGTTGATTGCATAGATCAGTAATGTGACAGTAATGTACACTCGAATAGGAAACTCAGATTTTTTTCTCCCAAAATACAGTTATTTCCTTCCAACAGTAATAGTCAACTAATATATACACATTCCAAATTATTCCTATGATATGGATTAGTCTGTTTGTTAAAAATCAAAATTCTACAGCCATAATACACAGTATCAAGGTTGGAAATAAAGCTACTGAATGAATATGGGTATTCTTGAATGAATGAGTATTCTTGTTAAAATTGATAGGATTGACAGATGGTTTGCAGAAAATAGTTCTGAGTTCAGTTCCTTAAAAGTAAGCACCATTGAAATAGAGTTTTCTGTTTCAATTAAGAATAGAGTTTTCTTTCAATTAAGTGCAGGGTGATTAAAAATGAATGGGACAAAAAAGAAAACATACCTGTGCCTTTTTGTCCCATTCATTTTGTATCACCCTGTACATTAAGGATTGTAGTGCTGGTATTTTAAGGATTATACCAATAGTTTTAATCATAATTGTTTAAATAAGCACAATCCCAACCATGTCTACTCAAAAATAAGCCCCATTGTGTTCAATTGGGTCTTACTCCCAGGAAAGTATCTTTAGGATTGCAGCCTTAAGTGTTTCTTTAAGGCACATAAGCACACTGTAAGGCAGTTAAAAAAATATCCAAAGGTCATTTTCTCAGGATTGGCCAAGATTTTGTGGAACCAGAAGTGGCGTGCCAGTTTCTGCCTCTCTTATCCATTGATTTTTTTTCCTTATCCAGCTTTTTTTCCCCTTCTTCCTGAGACTGGAAAAAGAAGGACATAAGAGGAAGTGCGGAGGAAAGGCGAGTGGTGGGCTACAATGTCACTGGATAGATGGATTACTTCAGAAAACCTTCTGTCACTCTGCTGCCTGATATGATTACTTCAGTTGGCCTAATTTGAGTCAGCCTTGCATTTCCTTCTCCTACTTATTGTATACTAGTAGTCTGGTCCACCAGCAACTTCTTCTGTGCAAGTTCCACTGCAGCCACTGGGACATATGAAGGACCTTTCAGTAGATTGTGCCCTATTCCGTTTGTGTTTCCCTCTGCTATCCTTGATGACCCCCAAATCTGCTGCCAGGTAGGGGGGCTGGGAGTACAAAGAAATGGATTTTTCTTGTGGAGTTGTGTCCTGGGAACAAGTGAGTGGCAACAAATTAGTCATCAGCATTGTTTTTGTAAGATTTTTATTTTAAGAGAGTAAAGGTGGTAAAAAACAGGAGAAAAAGAGTGGGGGGAAAGAGGGCAAGAAGAAAAAGAAAAAATGGGGAAAATTTTGAATCATAAAACAGTTAACAGTGGGGGGTCTTGGTTTTGTTCCAAAACTGAAATGGCTGAATGCTGGCCCATCAGGCACAAAGCAAAATGCCTTTCACAAAATAAAGGCCACTTAACGGGAGTTTTTTAAAAGCAGGGGCTATTTCACCTTCGTTTTAAACTTCTGTCCCTTCTCTGCTATAAATCAGATTGTTCACACTGAAGGTGCTCAAGACAGGGGTGCTGAGCCAACCCGACTGGCCACTCGCAGCACCTGCATAGTAATTCACCCTGGAGTGGGACTGAGAACTGAGTTCAAATCCTGCTGCTTGATTGTTAATGGAGGCAGAACAAGAACTGAAGCTGGGCCTGCTCTGTCTTCCATGTGAGAATTCAGATCCCTGACCACCAGACGGTTGCCTGGGGAAGTTATTTCTGCCAAGGGCCGTGGCGTTCATGGTGGACACAAATGTAGAGAAGCAACGACTGGAGTTCAGGCTGTGGGATTTGCAGTCATTCATAGTACTCGGGGAGCATGGTTGTTCAGCAGAGCCCAAACTGATTACATTTGTGGGCTCTGAGGGTTGTTGGGTGCTGCAACTGTTCTTTTTGTCCTCCACTTTGTTTGGGATTCCAGGTCCATTAGGTGGATCAGATCTTTTCTTCCTCTTCCTCCTGAAGTTGCCATTGTCAAACATCTTTTCACAATTTGGATCCAGGGTCCAATAATTGCCTTTACCTGTGAATCAATTTTTAAAAAGTGGATTTAAGACAGCCAGGCAGAGAAAATGCTGAAAACAAAGACAGTTGTGGACAACGTGCCCAAATAGGTCAAAGAGTCATCTGAAAA
Organism: Cryptoblepharus egeriae; assembly: GCA_030015325.1. Lineage (NCBI taxonomy): Eukaryota > Metazoa > Chordata > Lepidosauria > Squamata > Scincidae > Cryptoblepharus > Cryptoblepharus egeriae. Next base: position 41,907,090 of record JAREYC010000006.1, read on the forward strand.
ATAAGCAAATGGTGGAGTATGAATGGAAATCCAATCTCCTGAATGACTCTTCAGCAATTTAGCATTGCGGATTTTGATATTATAAGTTTACTTATTCTAAAAGTGTTTACTCGAATCTAACACTCACCTTTTCCAGCCAAATTCAGTCCCCAAAATATGGTGTGCATTAGATTTGATGGTTAAATAGGTTTGAGTAAATATGGTATTTTGGTTATAAGTATAGGGTGCTCCTTAGATTTGATGGCGCATTAGATTTGAGTAATTACAGTAGTTCAGGAAAATTTAATACCATGGTACCTTGGTTTACGAGAATAATTCATTCTGGAGCATGCTTATAATCCAAAATGCTTGTATATCAAAGCACATTTTCCTATAAGAAGCAATGGAAACTCAAGACGACTCATTCCACAACCCAAAAACATTCATATAAAATGATTACAGTACTGTAATATAATACAAAATAATAAAGAAAATACAAAATATATAGAAAAATAAAACAAATTCTCCAGTTAGGCCAATGTAAGCTGCACCGTAAGTCCTGTGCTGACATGGAAGGTGTCACAAAAGTGCCATAAGGCACTTCTGCCCACCACATGGGAGGGTTAGGCCAGTAAACAAGCATATGCCAACATTGTCACACCACCACGGGAAGATATGTCAGGTGAGTTTTGCTGAACTAAATCGGTTTGTATTGCACCCATGGTCTCTCAGGTCTCACAGGCTGCAAAAAAGGAGTGAGCCCCACTGACTATAATAGAGCTTACTTTAGAATAGACATGCAAGGCTAACCCCCAAATCCAGAGCAACTACGGGAGCACATAAGATACTTTACGTGCACCCATAGTCACTGCACCACTTAGTGAAAACCTATAGGAAATTCATATTGGAATCCAGAGTAAGTTGTTCTTACACCAGAGCAAGGACTCCCCATAGTTACTCTGGACTTTGCCCATAGTCTCTCAGGCTCTTTTCCATTGCCACCCCTTCCATAAAAGTGAGTCTCATTGAGTGTAACAGGCTTACTTCAGGGTAGACAAGAATAGTCGTCTCTCAGGAGAGGCTCTGCAGGTGCTGGTGGAGCTCTCAAACCTGCCGGGACTTTTTTTTGCTAGTTTATCAAGATTTTAATAGAAATGTTTGCTTATCTTACAAAATGCTCTCAATCAAAGTTACTTTCAGTCGAAGGTTTTACTATATCGGGAACATCACTCTGGTGCTGTACCTAAAATATTTTATTGTGTGAGTGTTATGCTGAAATCATTGAAAATTTATATTTCCAAATAAATATCTCTAGTAAATAATATGGTTCAGTCCCTTGTGAAAGGAGCTGCTATCAGAGAAGCTGTTGTTAAAACAGCTCATTTAATGCCCATTTCTCATTGTAATATTTCATTGGATTAGTCCTAATTCCCTATCCAGATGGCTCGTGGTGAGATAATTGCACATCTTATCGCAATGCAGACAAAACTTCTAGCAGTGCAATCATATGCACATTTACTCTGAAGCAACTATCATTGTGTCTGACGGGCCTTATTTTTTTTTACTGTGATTAGAATTATAATCCAGAATGAGTTGCTAAAACAGAAGCTATTTGCTTTTGATGTTTATTTTGTCCATTTTATATACTCCCACTAAATGCATTCATTTTCTCCAGACATGTGCATTTCCACTAACATTTCCCCCAAAATAAAATACAGTGGTACCTCACTTAAGCGCCTCGCTTAACAAGCATTTCACGTAACAAGCAAAAATTTCCAAGAAATCTTGCTTCACATAACGAGTTCCGCTTCACTTAACAAGCAAGCGCGCTATGTGTGGCACGTGTGCTATGCAGCCCTGATGCTCTGCATAGAGGCTGTTTAAAAGGGCTGCCGGCCTGTGCTGCTGCCTCTAACTGCCCCCAACTTGGGGGCAATTGGCTGGAGGTGCCAGAGGCAGCTGCCTCTAACTGCCCCCAAGTGTCCCACCAACCACCTTGAACCTCCAGCAGCAGCCCAGATAAGCTTCCCAGGAAAGTGTCTTTGATTGCAGTCTCCTAACTATGTCTATTCAGAAGTAAGCCCCATTGTGTTAAATGGGGCTTACTCCCGGGAAAGTGTCTTTGATTGCAACCTCTTAACCATGTCTACCCAGAAGTAAGAAGAAAGCCCCATTGTGTTAAATGGGGCTTACTTACTCCCAGGAAAGTGTCTTTAGGATTGCAGCCTAAGTAGACTTCATAGGATCATGCACTTTGAATGCATGTTTTGAATTCAATTACAGTGTTTTGTCATCATTTTTACATCCAGTTAATATTTTTATATGAATATTTTGGGGGTTGTGGAACCAATCATCTGAGTTTCCATTATTTCTTATGGAAAAATCTGCTTCATTTAAAGAGCGTTTCACTTAAAGAGCATGCCTCCGGAACAAATTAAGCTCTTTATGTGAGGCACCACTGTACTGCTGTTTGCTTGTGAAGTTTCCTTAACTTCACAAGACTACTGATCTGTCAGACTACAGACTACTGATCTGTCAGAAACTTGGCTGCAATCCTAAAGATACTTTCATGAGAGTAGCAACCTTTGAACACAATGGGGCTTACTTTTGAGTAGGCATGGTTAGGATTGACGCACCAAGTCCAGCTGCAGGTTTTCAATATTAAGGGAAGGAAAATGAAAGGGAAGGAGGGTAGATTGGGATAAACTTGCGAGGGCATACCTTTTTAATCCTTATTAAAAGGAATTTTATTCATTTGGGGGACTTTCCTGTTCTGCCCCACTTTGTTCAACCTCTGTAATTTGTTTCTCATCCAGCCTTCAATTTGTGCTAATAAATGTATTACCGTATTTGGATTTTGGCTCTCAGTCCTTATTAGTGGCTGTGAGTACAGAACCAGCAGGTGGTAGTTATTCCAGATGGATTAAGTCAGTGCACACTTCTGTATTCCACATTAATTAATCTAGAATATAATGGTCACCCCCACTATTCTGTATATTCCTAAACAGCACCACAGTCTAGAATTGCAAGCTCCAGTGACGCTCCTAGTCCTAGTATTCCCCCTCCTTGGCATCCAGGGAATTTTGGAGTCTTCCTTAAATTGAAACAGGTTTATGACTGTGCATAAGTGGTGGCTCAAACAACACCCTCCTCACAATGGAAAAAATGGTCTGGTTTCTCATTCATGCAAGGGGTGAGGCCAGAACCATATGCATACATAGCGTTTAATGCATGGGGCCAGTTTGGGTGGTGAAATATTGTTCAAATTGCCCCTGTGATAGGGTTGCCACTGAAAAACAGGGACAATCCCAATTCTGGGGGGTCGTTTTCTCATATTGGCAAATGGGACAAAGGGTGCTGTCCTAATTTTGTGGAAGAGAATTATGGCAACCCTACCCTATGATAGGATAGGCAGACTGGTTAAAACTATGGGATAATTTGTATAAGGGTAGCCTATTTCTTTCTTTCTTTCTTTCTTTCTTTCTTTCTTTCTTTCTTTCTTTCTTTCTTTCTATCTATCTATCTATCTATCTATCTATCTATCTATCTATCTATCTATCTATCTATCTGTGGGCTGTGGGTGGTGCAAGCGGTTAAGACACTGTGCCTGTTAACCAGCAGGCCAGGGTTTGAAACCCGGGTCGGCCCCACAAGACAGGGTGAGCTCCTGTCCCTAGCCCAGCTCTGCGACGCCAGCTGGATCCAATTGTATCGGCTCTGCCTTTCCATTGGACTAATTCAGTGGCGTGGAGAGGGGGGATTTGCTGCTTGGGTAACAGCCTACCCTCCATAAAAATCCAATCTAGGCTTTTGTGTTTCGCATGCAGCGTATGCAGCGCAGAGCACGATACCATAGTCTTTCAAGACTGATGGAGCCTATTTATCGGGTCACTAAATGCAGCTCCCTCCTTTGCTAGTTTTTTTCTCAGAAGTCCCACTTCATTTAGTCCCAAGTATACGTACACTGGATTGGAGCCCACAAGGACCAAAGTGGCCAGATGTTCCCCTTTCCAGAACATGTCCCCCTTTTTTAGCCTCATATCCTAGAAAAGAACTGCCCTTCTTTTCCCTGTGAGCAGGACCCTGCCAGCAGTGCATAGCCTACTTGGAATTAATAAATTTGGGGAGCAATCCTAACCAACCTTCCAGCAGAGACATAGCTGCACCAGTCGAGCACATGTTGCATCCTGAAAGGGGGGGGGGTCACCAAATAAGGCAATGTTTGTTACCTTACTTTGGAGATGCATTGCCCTTATCCCGGAGCCAGAAAGTTGGATAGAATTGCACCCTATATAAGTAGTATACATCACAATCCTAAGCATGTGTACTCAAAAATAAGTCCCACTGTATTCAATATTACTCCCATGAAAGTGTGGTTAGGATTTCAGCCATAGTTTCAAATGTAATAATAGGTAATGTAACTACCTGAAATATGTATGATTTTTTTTGCTTTACTTTTGTCATGTTCTCAATTCTTCTTAGATGTCCTACATTTTGGAGTGCCTGTTGTCTTTTGGGGTGATGACACCTGCATGTCCTACACTTTGGGTTTCTTGTCCTCTTTTGGAGAGATGACACCCATATGCCAACCTAGACTTTTATCCCAGTTCTCTTTTGGGGTGATAACACCCAGATGTCCTGCACTTTGGGGTACATGGTCCTCCTTTGGTGCAAGGACATCTGGATGCCCTACACTTCGGGGAACCTGGTTTTTTGGGGTGACAACAATCCAGTGCCCACTTAGACTTTTGGCATGCCTTGTTCTCTTTTAGGTAATGACACCTACAGTTTGGGATGCCTGATCTTTTGGGTCAATGATACCTGGATGCTCTAAACTTTTGGTATACCTTGTCCTCCTTTGGGCAATGACATGTGGATGTCTTACACTTTGTGGTGCCAGGTCCTCTTTTGGGGGTGGTGGTGATGACTCAGACACCTGAATGCTCTATACTTTTGCACACCTGGTCCTTTTTGGGGGTGAGGGCCCCTGGATGCCCTACACTTTGGGTGTACCTGTTCCTTTCTGTGGTGAGGACCCCTGGACGCCCTATACTTCGGAGTCCCTGGTGCTCTTTGGAGGTGAAGAGCCCTGGTGCCCTCCTGTTTGGGGTGGCAGGTGGTGCTTTGGGGCAGCGGTTTCCCTCCGGAGAGGGCAGTGCGGGGCAGGGGAGGGGAGGGGAGGCTCACCGGGGTCTTCCTCGGAGCGGGGCACCTTCCTGAAGCAGTCGTTGAGGGAGAGGTTGTGCCTGATGGAGTTCTGCCAGCCGGCCCTGCTGCGCCTGTAGAAGGGGAAGTTGCCGGCCACGTACTGGTAGATCTGGCTGAGGGTGAGCCTGCCGTCGGGGGCGCTCTGGATGGCCATGGCGATGAGGGCGGAGTAGGAGTAGGGGGGGCGCACCGGCTTCAGGAGGTCCTGCTGCTGCTGCCCCCCCGCCAGGGCCAGCCAGCCCAGCTCCGGACCCCCCGACGGGGCGGACAGCAGCTGCCTGGGGGGAGCGGCCCCATAGCCCCCCGAGGAGGGCAGGAAGGCTCCCGCTGCGGTGGCCCCTGCGGGCAGGTAAGGGCCGGGCGGGACCCCGCTGAGCCACAGGTAGGGGCTGCCCCCCGACTCCCCCAAGCCGTACCCCCCGGGGTGGGATCCTCCTGGGGGTCTCTGCTGCTGCTGCTGATGGAAGAGGCTCCGGGGGTCGCAGTAGACGGAGAGCAGGTCCTGCTGCTGCCCCTCCAGGGAGCTCATCTTCGCCCCCGACGGGATGCACCGCGAAAAGGCACTGGCTGGAGGGACAGCGAGTGGGGCAGCGCCGCCCACGCTCCAGCCCACAGCAGGCCGACCCCCGACGGGCCCCACACCGCCTCCCACCGCCCCACCTTCCCGTCCCGTCCCGTCCCGTCCAGTCCCCAACCCTAGCCCCTCCTAAACACCCCACTGGCTGGATGGCTCTCCAGGGATGCAGTCCCGTCCCGTCCAACCTTCTGTCCCCTTCTCTCCCCAGCCCTTTCCCCTCCCAAGAAACCATCCCATGTTGGCCAATGTCCTCTTTTCCAGCACACGTCCTCTTTTCTACCTTGAGACCCGCTTTTTCCTGTGAGTTGGCAGCAAGTAGCCTTCTTGGAAGCAATCAGTTGGATGTAATAAATTAGATGAAACCATTTTAAATTTAATCATACAGCGTTTAAATTTCACTTTCTGACAATTCGTTTTCTGGCAGTTCTGCTCTTTCAACACCTTCGTTTCATTTCAACACTTTGTCTTCGTTTGCTCTTTCAACACCTTTCAACTGTACCCAGGACTTCAACACATGCTTCACTCTTTCAACATGTCGCTGGTGGTCTAAAGGCTAAAATTGATGATGATGACCAAATTTTTTGACATTTCTGTATGACTTTCTTCAATAAATAAATGTCATTCAAATTCAATTCAATATTCATTGCCCACAGATGCCTTTTGTTCATTTTCCTATAATTTGTTATGTGTTGTGGCTGTGTTAATAAATATGTGTTACTTAGGCTTTTGCAAATGATATTTATGTCTGACCCATCCAGTGAGTGGGGGATGCCTGTAATCATATGAAAGCAATATACAGTGTTTACTTGAATGTAATGTGCCATCAAATGTAGCCCGCAGCCCAATTTTAAAAGGCTTGGGACAAAAAAGTATACTGGCAATTCTAATGCTCAGCTGGAAAGTAGGTGTAAAATTTAATTTTACTGCATATAACAATGGTGGAGTTATATGACAATAATATTACAATAGGTTCATGTTTTGATTTTTATCAAACTGCACTACTTTATGCAATAGGTTTTATGTTACATTTTTTATTACAATATAATAAACTGTCTAAATACTGACCTGTTAACAGGGTGATCATTTGTCCTCTTTTCTATCCTTCTGTATCCTCCAAAAGGGCTTCATTGTCCTCGATTTTGGCTTCATTTTGGAACTTTGGAATGATGTGCAGTACCCCATCATGTCATATGTCATTGTATTTGTATTGAAGAGCAGAATCCAATGCAAAAATCAGTTTTGAAATGTCTCCTTTCTATCAAAAGTTATGGCCAAAATACTAAAAATCAAAAATATGCATTGAGCTCTATGGGAAAGTGAAAGTGCCCAATATTGCAGCTTTACTCGTGAGTAGGCAAACATGCCATTATCCACCAGAAAGGCCAAGACCTTGTCCTCCTTTTGAGGTTCAGGCATCTGGTCATCCTGGACCTATACTTATTATTAAAATACCGTATTTACTTGAATCTAATGCTCCACTGAATCTAATCAACACCCTGATTTTGAAGACCTAAAAGATTCATGTTAGCTTTGAGTAAATACAGTATATGAGTGTTTTTAGCTTTCATTTGCTACATTTTCCTTGTGTATCCTACATTTTAGGGTGCCTTGTCTTCATTTGCAGTTATGACATCTGGTCACCCTGACAGCTTTTCCCTGTGCCTTGTCCTGATTTTGTAGAAAAGTTTGGAGTCTTGTCCTGATTTTGTGGAAGAGAATTATGGCAACCTCATCACCACATATTGTGGCATTGAGGTCTGCGAGTGTCCTGTGAGGGTGAACACCATGAACCATGTGTACCAGGTTTATAGGACAGATAGTGGTGGTGGAGGAGGAAACAACCCCTGCCCAAGTTTCAAACTAAGGGCACAATCCAGAGTAACTACGGGGAGTCCTTGCTTCGGTGTAACAACAATTTGCTCTGGATTGCAATATGAATTTCCCATAGGTTTTCACTAGTTGGTGCAGTAACTATGGGCACACGTAATGCCTCTTATGTGCTCCCGTAGTTACTCTGGATTGTAGGGTATGACACTTATTCCATAGTGAAGATAGTGAGAACTATTGGAAGAGACTGCAATCCAAAATTGTGTTAATTAGGAAGGAGGGTTGGAATCCTATCCACACTTGCACAGAAATAAGCCCCATTGACCATGATGGGAGTACTTTTTCTGTGTAGTATTTCTGAGCAGACATGCATATGATTGACCTTTTAGATCTCACTCAATCAACTCATAGTCTACTCTGCATATCTACTCAGAAATAAGTCTCATTATAGTCAATGGAGCTTTCTCCCAGGAAAGTGTGGATAGCATTGGATTGTGGCACAATTTAGGGCGCAATCCTATCCAGCATTCTTCTACCACTGCAACTGCAATGCAGCCCTAAGGTAAGTGATCAATTGTTCCCATACCTTAAGAATTAATTTACGTTTCAAATTTGAATTACATGAATGGATCCATTAGAGATGGAACTTATATGAATGATAGTGCAATCCTAATCTCCAGTTTGGCTGGCACTATGTAAGGGGAGGTAAAGCATTTGCACTATGTGGGGCGGGGAGGTAAAGCACTAAAGCACTTCTGTGCCATTCAGTGGGGGTAGTGGGAAAAATTAGGCTGGCGCATAGACATGTGCAAGCCTCCCTATGCTGCTGTGGGAATGGGGTGACAGGCACTGGGCAAAATTGGTTGGGATTGCAACCTGACCAAATTTATAATACACACGAGAACTATCATACAGGCTTGCATGATAGTTTGCCAAACACCTTTTGCACACTGAAAACACAAACTCATGTCCCTAACCCGTCCAAGAAGTGGGGATGCCTGTAGATGCCACAACTGGCAGTCACAGTCCAATAGTATCTGATGGGCCAGAGGCTCTCCAGGCTGGTGTTTGTATAAAGTAAAAGGCCCCTCATTACTTGCAAGGGTTTGTTGTATTTGTTGTGTACAAAGGAAAATGTATCCAGCACATGCTCATAGGATGTAAAACTATTTTGTAGCAGTCTGTGTAGAAGTCAGATTGGGACCACGGTTAACCCTTTTATATTTTATGTTGTAAAAATCCCCCTTCAAAGCCATAATTGCTTCATGCAACAAATCAGCTTTAAGGATGCAGCAGGTGCTGGGGTTATTTCATTCAAGGATGGTGCTGAAGGAAAAAGAAAACTGCATCACTATCATAGCAGTTCAGATCTGATTTCCTCACTTCCGTTTTTTGTTTGCTTTGTGTTTTTTTAATAATGGGAAAAAGAAATATATGGAGGGAATCCTCTTTCCCACTGCTATAGTTCTTATCTGATTCCCCCACATTCCTCCTGTTATATATTTATTGTTTAATAAAAGAGGATGAAGAGCCTCATCTTTGATCTCTTTTGGTAAGCTCTTTGGTTTTATTTTATTTCTGCAGATTTCATTTTTTTTTTACAAAAAAGACAAATGCAGAAATGCAGTTATGTGTTTTTATTCTATAGGTGCATTTTTATAGGGCTGTGGGTGGCACAAGCGGTTAAGACACTGTGCCTGTTAACCAGCAGGCCAGGGTTCAAGACCCAGGTCAGCCACACAAGACAGGGTGAGCTTCTGTCCTTAGCCCAGCTCTGCGACGCCAGCTGGATCCAATTGTATTGGCTCTGCCTTTCCATTGGACTAATTCAGTGGTGTGGAGAGGGGGGATTTGTTGCTTGGGTAACAGCCTATCCTCCATAACAATCCAACCCAGGCTTTCGTGCTTTGCATGCAGCGTATGCAGCGCAGAGCACGATACCATAGTCTTTCAGACTAACTGAGGCCTGCTGCATTTTTTATAAATTATAGAAATTGCTAGGTACTAGGTAGGCGATATAGCTATTATACTAGTGACAGCAGATGCAGCCACATGTGTTTTGGTGTGTTAGAAATTATGTAGAGGTGTTAGAACAGTGGTACCTGAGCATTTCAGCCCAGGATCCCCTTCTGAGAATGACAATCTGTCCAGGACCCTTTGGAAGTGATGTCATGGCAGGAAGTGACATTAAAGATGCCCAGTGCCAGATTACAAGATGGCTGTACCCAGCTTTTCATGACTCCCCTGGAATAAAGTCACTATCCCCCAAGGAGGTCCAAATCCCCATTTTGAAGATCACTGTTATAGAGAATTATTTTATTATTTCATAGATTTTGTTGGTCTGCTCTATTTAGTTCTGAGAAAAGCTGCCCCTCTGGGAAATCACCTTTCTTCATAGTGAAAGTTCATATAGAACAAAACTACATACATGACCAATACCAGATAGATCATAGAGTTGAAAGGGACCCAGTGGATCATCTAGTCCAATCCCCTGCCTGTGGCAGGAAATCCTCATCTTGTGAGGACCTGGGTCTTGAACCCTGGCCTGCTGGTTAACAGGCACAGTGTCTTAACCACTTGCACGACTAGAGATACTTACCAAGATATTTACCAAGAACCACACGACACAGCCCTTGCACAAAGAAGAGGGGAAAAAAACTCCCTCTTCTCTATAGAGGGTCTTTACACCAGTGTGAAGTATTTTTGACTTTATACCAATAGGAAAGTTGAGTAAAGGGAATCAGAACCTTTGCATATATTGAGCTGGATTTTCCTCTCCTCCCTCAGAAGCATGGATATTCCAATTCAATCCAATCACAAAACAAGTCCGCAAAAGAGACTTGGTTTTCCCAGGAAGGTCACCTTCCATGTTGGGAATGTGAGAGGGGAAAAGATCCCTGTGCAGTGCAATTTAGGATCAGTTCCTGGGCACCTGCGAGAAAGAACACACTTTCATCGTGGCCTTCAAATTATCATCTACAGCAATGCTCTTGGTCAGTTCCAAATCTCCATCTCCACTGGAAGGAGGATTCTTTGTTTCCTCCAAACAAATGATTCTTTGCTTTTTTCCTTCCTCTCAAACAAAAGCAAAACACAGAAGGTACTGTTCAGACTTTAAAAAAAGAAGCATCCAGTGCTTTATTCACACCATGGTAGAACACTATTTGTACTGTACGTGTGTGATTCCAGGTTAGCTCTGCACACTTTAAATGTAGCCAGTCCAGAGTTGTCTCTGTACACAGTTAATTCCAGATCTTTGATTGGGGGTGTAGTTTAGGAGGAGAAGAAGCAGGGTTGACCGTATACAGGGTGATTGAAAAGTAACTCCCTATTTTAAAATACTTATAAATTATTTATTTATGGTAATTTTTGTCTCAATTTTTTGTGTTTTATCTTTAAAATATGAGAATGTAAACTATAAATTTAATCTGTTCATATCTGTGTTTCCGATTATTTGTTTGAATTTGGAATCCCTACAAACATGGCTGGACGTCTTATCCTGCAGTAGCATGCCCAGCTAATGGCACGTTATGAAGTTTGGAAATCTGTTGAGTGCAAAATAATATTGCTTTCATGCAGTTAATTTAAGCACTCTGACCACAATCCTAACCATTTTAGGCTGGTCTAATTTGTGGTCCATCAATGCATTTGAACAATATAGGGTGTTACTTTTCAATCACCCTGTAGAATGGAGGACAGAATGCTTCTACCTTGAAGAATTGCTTTAAAAAAGGAATTTAGGCAGGTGCTGCTTTTTACACCCTTCAATGTTGAGCTAAACCTGTCTAAATTCCCTTTTCTATGCAATGGTCAAAGATACAGGCATTCTATCCTCCATTCTACATCCCTACATCCCTTCTCAATCTTCCTAATGCCGTGACCTCTTAATACAGTTCCCAATGTGGGGACCCCCAACCATAAAATTATTTTTGTTGCTACTTCATAACTGTAATTTTGCTACTGTTATGAATCGTAATGAGAATATCTGATATGCAGGATGTGTTTTAATACAGCAACAGCAGGATCTGACCCTCAAGAGAGATGGCCGTGTGAAGCTCAGTCAGAATGATCACAGGTCGTAAGTGAAAAAGAGGACAAGCTCCACCCAAAATGTAGGATACCCAAGAAAAATGTAGGACATAACAAAATAAAAGCTATAAACACTATATACACGCGTACACAAAGAGGAAAGAGGAAGCCCCATTGACTACAGTGGAATTTACTTCTCAGAAGATATGCAGAAAACTGGCCACTGACAATCCAATCCTATTCTTTTTTCTCAGGGCCTGTCCCCTTTTCAAGCCTTAAACCCTGGAAAAAATTCCATTGTCCTCCTTTTCCTTGTGAGTAGCCTTTTTGTAATTAATAAATTATTTGTCATCAGTTATATGCAGGGTGACCATATGTCCTCTTTTCCTAGGACGTGTCCACAGGTGGGCTCAAGCCTATTTGCTCCGGTTCTGGGGGTGGGATCTTCCAATCCCCCTGCCACTGGTGAGCCGGCAGCAGCAGGAGGCCCCCAGAACAATGAGGACCGGTTTGGCCGCTACCACGCTTTCCTCTCCCGGCGGGAGACGGACAGACCTGAGAATCATAGAATCATAGAGTTGGAAGGGACCTAGTAGGTCATCTAGTCCAACCCCCTGCCTGCAGCAGGAAATTCCCCTAGAGCATCCCCGACAGGTGCTCGTCGAGCCTCTGCTTGAAGGAGGAGCGCAGCCCCATCGCGCTCTCCAAGCCTCTCCTGGCCGGCGGGGAGCTGAGAGCCATATCCTATGCAGGTCTACTCAGAAGTCCCAGTATAGTCAATGGGACTTACTCCCAGGAAACTATGGAGAGGACTGCAGCCTCAGAGCCCCATCCTATGCAGGTCTACTCTGAAGTAAGTCCCAGTATAGTCAATGGGACTTACTCCCAGGAAAGTGTGGAGAGGACTGCAGCCTCAGAGCCCCATCTTATGCAGGTCTACTCAGAAGTCAGTCCCTGTATAGTCAATGGGATTTACTCCCAGAAGGGTGTGGAGAGGACTGCAGCCTCAGAGCCCCATCCTATGCAGGTCTACTCTGAAGTAAGTAATTTTATTTTTATTTTTTATTTTTTTAATTGTTACATTAAAAACCTCCCCGGCCCTGGCCCTGCCCACTTCCAGAGAAGCGGTTCTTGGGTCAGGCTGGGCCCACCACTGGAACTTACATGTCCTCTTTTTAAGCCTGTAAAATCTTCATTGTCCTCCTGACTGCCTGCTGCCTGCTCACAAGGTTAAGGAGGACAGTGAAGATCTTCCAAGACACAAGGCTTAAAAAGAGGACATGTCCTAGAAGAGGACATATGGTGACCCTCTCTCTCTCTCTCCACCCCCCTATGGGATCTCAGTCAAACAGTGCAGGCTGCAATATAGGGACCTCAAAGGCAAGATCCTATGCCTTTCTACTCAGAAGCAAGTCCCATGCTGATCAATAGCTGCCTTCAGGCTGACCTGAAGTTACACATCCACACACATTCACCTTTACTTGGGAGTAGAGCTATTGACTATAATGGGGCTTCTTGTGAGTAGAGTTGTGGAAGGCTGGGCAGTGTGATGTCCTGTTCACTTTTACCTGGGAGTAGGGCATGGTGTCTAACTCATTTCATATAGAGGGCCAAAGTGAGCATTAATGGTTCTCCCAAGAGCCCAATCCTTTCTGCCTCTCTACTTAGAAGCAAGCCTCATTAGATTCAGTGGGGCTACTCCCAGGAAAGTGTCTTTAGGATTGCAGCCAAAATGTCATATAGCCTACATCCCTGGCTACAGGATGCCTGTTCACAAGGAAATGAAGGGAAAGGGAGATTTCTCTCCTGGACAGAAGCCTCAAAAAGGAGGACATGTCCTGCAAAAAAGAAAAAGAATTTTAAAAAGGCTTAAGGGGATGGGACAGGAACTGGGCTTGAGTGGGAGGGAAGAGAAGTTAGGACTATCACCTGCTTTAGAAATAAATTTATTTTTGAATACCTGCTGAGCCTGTTTCAGTGCTGGGGCTTCCTTCAGGAGCATTTTTAAGGGCCAGGTGCATAGGATTAGGGCCATTCTGGAAGGCTTGCACTCCTGCACACTAGCCAAAGTGTTTGCTTACTCATGAGTAACGGCAGCTGTGCAGTTTGTTTCAATGGGCTCAGTGCAAGCTTGGAGGAGGGAACTTCCTCTGGGTGACTGTGGGGCTGCCTTCATTGGATCAGGACAATTCTGGTGTCCTTGCATCCTCTCAGCCTGCCTTTTCTAACCCCCCACACACCCCACTGACACACACATGCCCTACCTCTGGGGCACATGGGCTGCTGCTGCAGCTGCTGTTGAGGAAGGGCTCTATCCAGGACCCACCCCCAGGCATGCATAGCTCTGCCCCTCATTATTGCAGTCCCTGCAGAGTGGTGGTGCTGGGGGACAGGAGAGGGAGGGGGAAGGAAGAAGACCCCAGGAGGGGGAGCCCAGCCCAGCTGAGGAGGAGGTAGGTGGAGCAGCTCTCTGCTGCCCGGAGCTTCCCCAGCTCCACAGTTGCTTCCCAGTGAGCAGGCTCTAGGAGGAGGTGCAGGTGGGGGACACAGGCGACCCATTTGAAAGAGAAGAGTGACCCCCAAGGGGGTCACGACCCCCAGTTTGAGAACCACTGCCTTAGAGGAAGGGAGCAGAGCTCTAGAACCTGCGGAGAATATGTGTGCTCTTTAGCCCATACTCTGGATTCAAAATTAGGAAATATTTTTTCTCTAAATTAGGAAGGAGGGCCAAGATGGGAAGAGGACATATAGAACACAAAAAGTAGTCCTTTTCCAGTCCAGGAGCTGAAAATCGAGGATGGTGATTGAGACAGAGATGAGTGGGCCCTGTTAACCTGTTTCCGAAGGTGACTGCCTCAGTTGGCCTCATGGAAGGGCTGGCTCATTTATTGTAGGCTTTTGCCTCCTTGCCCAGTGTTTGGGAGAACTTCATAAACCTATGCCACATCCCAGCCCTGTGTTTGATTCGACACAAAGGTGCTACATGACAATCATGAAGAGGAGGATTGTGGTAGTAGGAATGGGTTGGCACTGTGTTATCTGATATTAGGCAGAGCATGGAACTGCATTGCCAAGAGTGCAGAGGCATTGCTGGGGGGTTCAGCATGGGCACATGGAGGGTGACAGCACCATATCCATCACCCGGGACATGAACCTGCCTACTGCTGGATGAAGTGCCCATCATGGGGGTGACAGGCTGGCATCCTGCACTGAGTGATACTACTGATCCAGTATGTGCCATGCTGCCAGATGAGATCCATCCTTCCTGCAGCCTCCCTATCCCCATTATGCCCACTCCCAGCTCCAGTTACACCCTTTCCGCTGCCTTCTGTCTTCTCTTGGTCTGCTCCCTCTGCACCTGCTCTGGTGGGCATCAGGAGAGACAGCAATGTAGGAAGCTTCTGACAGTGGAAAGGCTCAGAACTTCCCACTGTCATCCCAACAGTGTGCCACTCAGTATGCTGTCAGAAAGACTTTTGTGGTTGCTTTTTAGCAGCCAGAGCTGGTGGAACATGCTTTTTGTGTTCTCAGCCCGAAAAATTGGGTAGTTAAAGCCCAATCTTATGTACGTCTACTCAGAAGTTAAGACCTATGATAGTCAGTGGTTAACTCATGCTAAATTGAAAGTTCAGTGCTCCTGCACTACCATAGCATCTGACCATTTTGGCAATACAGACTCTCTGCCATGTCACAGTAAGGCTGAAATATTCCCCAACTTTCCAGCTCTGACATAGATGTGTTACTGGCACATGTGCTGCATCTTGTCAAAATTACTTAATTATTATCAGTATTAATTAGATGTTAATTAATATTTTTATATTTTAAAAAATCAGCTTATCAATTATAGCCTCTCTTTTCTTTTTTGTGAGGGATTGGGGCTATCTCTTGAACTGAGCTTTCAGTAGATTGGGACCATTAGATTGGTGGCCTTTCATACCTCTGTACCTGACCTGTACACAAGCCAAGGCATATTTGCTTACTTGCGAGTATATGCAGCTGTTTAGCTCAGTTCTGCATTCTATAGGACTCAATGCAATTATTCTTGACTGATTTGTGGGGTCTGCCTTCATTAGACCAGAACCATTTTTGCGGCATTGGATTCCTTTCAGGTTTCCCTTTCCAACAGACTAAGCCACCTTTGCCTACTTGCACGTAAAAGGCACAATATGGCTCAGTTTCACTTTCCATAGGGCTCCTTGCCTTTTTTCTTTTTTAGTTTTTTGGCCATAAGTCTTGATAGAAAGGAAATTTTCTTTTGCATTGGATTCTGCTGGAAAATATACATCCAACAGTATATGACTTTATGGGGTTATTCTGAAAAATGTTAGTGATTTTAGTGATTTTTGTCACAAACCCCCAGTGTGTTACTCCCCTCAAGGGTGGTACCCAGGCCCCCCTAGCCCTTCTCTAGCAATGCCACTGACCTATTCTAAAAGAATTTTGCTATTGTAATTGAGTTTGTGTTCTGGTGCATTGCAAGTGTGACAAAATTACCTTAAAGAGCACTCAGTTTTATATATTCCAGAATGGGGGAGGGCTCATGTCAAATCTGTAGGAAAAATAATTTGCGGCTTTTCTCACATTTGCTGTTGTAACAGAAAGATTACATGTGAGAATCAGCTGGCTGTCTGCCTGTTTTTCTGGCTTGCTTATTAAGATGATTTTTTTAAAAAAAGTATTCAGTGTACATTAACCCTGTGTCCCAGCGGGAATGGTGATCCGAGATATGCACGGCACTACACATAATGCACTTATTTCTTTTCTGCTCTGTGAACTTTTCTCTGAAGCCAAAGAACAATGAGGAGAATGATCTCAACATTGATTTTACCATAGATATTCTATATCTCATCATTTCATTTCATCATTGGCATTCTATATTTCTGAGCAGATGCCAAATGAATTTATCTTGGGCTTATTCTGGGTGGGTAGTTGTTTGTCTTCACTTTTTTGTTTTAATAAAACATTTCAGAATGTTGTTCATTGTCTTCCCTTTTTAATTAAAACTAAGATATGCCAGAAGTAGTTCTTAATGAACAAATTAATTAAGTTATCTGTTAAAAAACAAAGGATCAGGACATATATATTCTGCATATGTCTAGACTGCCATCTGCTGTCAGAAAAATATATAACATGATTTGTTACCAAAATCCAGTATTTTGTAGGTTGTACTTAAAAGGGAGAAGTCTTTTAAACTTATTTAATGTTTACAGTGCTAGTAGAAAGATTTTGAGGTCCTATTCTTCATCACGACACCACTTATCCATCTCTTAAAAGAGGACAATCAGTTTAGTCTGTCATGGCTAAGTCCCACTGAAGTTAATTACATTTACTTAGTTATGATTGATACAATTTATATGAAATAATGATTTTGCTTTTAATTTAGTAAAGAACTTCTGTTTCTTTATGGCATGAATGGCATGCAGAAGTATTCCAGTCCACCCATTTATGAATCTTTCACTCAGGAAGAGTCAACCTTAAATGAAAAAGAAAAAAAACTCAGCAATATTTTCCACAATTAAAAAAAATACAACTTTTCTATGCTAATAATACATTTGTTTGGATTCCTGGCATGGTCTATTTATTTGGCTAGATATAGTCACGGACATGATTGAGATATGCTTCACTCCATCTGTTGTTGAAGGCTTTGTATACCTACTGCCAGGTACCTATTTATTCTCATTTGCATGCTTTCTAACTGCTATGTTGTCAGGTTGCAGTACTCTTTGCCAACCTGCCAACATTCAGCAAGCACAGCATTCTAGCTACAGTGTTGCAACCATTGAGCCACTGCAGCCCCATTGTTTTATATGACAAAAAGGGCTCAATCCTAACCAACTTTCTAGTGTTGATGCAGCTGCAATGCAGCCCCTCGAGGAAATGTCTCCATTCCGTCGCAGTGGTTGCTCTGTTGGCATGGTTGCATCAGTACTGGAAAGTTGAATAGGATTGAGCCCAAAATATGATTAAAAGAAATTAATATTGAAGATAATACTACAATGAAGTAATGGTTAGAGCTCTAGTTCATGTGATCAATGGGATCAAAAGCAACACACTGGCAACTAATTGCTCTTTGATACAGCAACTAATGACCATTTAAGCTCCCCGGAAGAATGGTGGAGCATAAACGTGAGGAAGAAGGGTTGAATGAGTAAATGAGAAGTAATGGACCAAGACCAGTAATGGATAAGTCTTCAATAAAGTTGAGATTATTTGTCAAAATGAAGAAGGTGTAGATTGCAGGTGTAATGCAGTCATATTTTATCAGAGTACCTTTGATGGTTTGTTGTTGCAAATGTTGCTTTTGTGGTTCTGTTGCCTCTGTCTGAAAAAGTAGACAGCCTTTTGCTGAATTGCCCCTTGGCTAGCTGTGATAGTTAAGCAACCTTATATGGATTATGGATGTTTGACTTGCCTTCTCATTTTCTTTAACTGTTTGATTCTAGTGCCACCTTGTGGACTTTGCCTCATGGGTACTTCACTTTATAAAAGCATTTTATTTCATCCCAGAAGAGCTATAATAGAAACTGCTGGCTATCATCCGCAGAAGGAAATTTCCTGCATTCCTCAAGAAGCTCAGCATAGTATATGAGAACGTCTCTCACAGGTTGGCTCTTTGCAACAACGCAGTGAGGCAGGGAAGAAAAAATGCAGGTATACCAAAAATTCACTTTAGCTTTGAACAAATTTAGGATATTTTGGGGGTACAGAATTAAAAAATGACAATAGTTTAGCCTGGTTGGCTGGAGTTTTGGGAATGTGGCATGACCATGTAATACAGTGATACCTCGCTTAACAAGCACCTCGCTTAACCAGCGTTTCACATAACAAGCAAAAATTTCCAAGAAATCTTGCTTCACATAACAAGTTCCGCTTCACTTAACAAGCAAGCATGCAATGGGCATGTGTGCTATGCAGCCCTGACACTCCGCACAGAGGCTCTTTAAAAGGGCTGCCGGCCAGCGCTGCTGCCTCTAACTGCCCCCAGCTTGGGGGCAGTTGCCTGGGGGTGCCAGAGGCAGCTGCCCCTTGCTGCTCCTAAGTGCTCCCACTGACCACCTTGAACCTCCAGCAGCAGCCCAGATAAGCCTCCCAGGAAAGTGTCTTTGATTGCCACCTCCTAACCATGTCTACTCAGAAGTAAGCCCCATTGTGTTAAATGGGGCTTACTCACAGGAAAGTGTCTTTGATTGCAGCCTCCTAACCATGTCTACCCAGAAGTAAGCCCCATTGTGTTAAATGGGGCTTTCTCCCAGGAAAGTGTCTTTAGGATTGCAGCCTAAGTAGACTTCATAGGATCATGTGCACTGAATGCATGTTTTGAATTCAATTCCAATGTTTTGTCTCATTTTTACAACCAGTTAATATTTTTATATGAATATTTTGGGGGTTGTGGAACCAATTGTCTGAGTTTCCATTATTTCTTATGGAAAAATCTGCTTCACTTAAAGAGCGTTTCACTTAAAGAGCATGCTTCCGGAACAAATTAAGCTCTTTATGTGAGGCACCACTGTATGTGGATTCAAGCAGATTCAAGAAAGCTATGGCTTTCTCATGAGGAAGCTGCTTGAATCAACATATAAGGGGGCTATGCTGCACCCCCAAACCTAGAGCCAATAAGGCAAAAGGAATTTTTGGATTCAGCATCTCAATTGTATCCAAGAATAGGTCAAAGTCTAATAGGTCTAAGAAAATGTGTGTGGGGCTGTGTTATAGAACTGGCCAAGTTCACACAGTGAGCATCATTATCAAATGCAGATTTGAACCTGACTCTCCCTGCTAGCTTCTAGCCAGAGGTGCTCAGTACCACAGGGGTTTCAAAATATTATTTCTTCTCGGAGCCATCCTTATGAAGGTAAGTTGGGGTAACAAAGCCTCCTGCACTGGGGGGATCACTGTAGCAATGTCACATGTAGCATGGGGATCACAGCCCCATGCTAACTCTTCCAACCAGCCAGGGGTCAGACCAGGGGAAAATTAAAGGGCTATTTTAAAACTGTTGTGAAGACATCGTTGAAAGATATACTTTGCCTACATAGTATGTGGATGCACAAGAGACAGTGGTCTGCGGCAGATAAAACAGAAGGAAGTAGAAGAGTAGAAGTAGAAAAATAGAAGTATAGTATAGATTATACTCTCTACTCTAGTGGCCTCTCTATACCCTGAGGTGTCACAACTTCATTTTTTTTGGGGGGGGGGGGCATCACAAAAAGATGGATGCAGCCATCTTGGAATCTGACACTGGGCACCTTTAATGTCATTTCCAGCCATGGCATCATTTCTGGGGGTCTTGGATAGATTGTCATTCTCAGAAGGGGGTCCTGGGCTGAAATGCCCAAATACTGTTGCTGTATACTCTATACTGGGGCCTCCAAAGTTTTTGGGCAGGAGGGCCACATCATCTTTCGGGGGTGATGTTGGGGGCTGGAAAACTAATTTACATTTCAAATTTGAATACATTTACATAAACTTACATACAAGAATGGATTGGAGTGGATTACAAGGCTTGCCCAAGGGCCGGATAGAGGGGTCTTGCTGGGGGCCACATTGAGGCTTGCCAAAAGCCGCATCTGGCCCCTAGGCCAGGGTTTGGAGACACCTGCTCTATACTCATGGAATCTACTGTATTGAAGGGAAGAAGTAGAATAAGAAGTAGAAGAGAAGAAGCTCTAGCAGTTATGCCCACTTTAACATCCTCCTTTCATGGCTGCCTTTTGATTTAGGAAGAGGAGTAATGTGCAGCCCCTAACAATTATTTCACAACATCATGTGACCAACTGCCCAATCCTAGACATGGCTACTCAGAAGCAAACCCAATTATAGTCAATGGGACTAAGGGTGCAATCCTGAGTAACTACGGGGAGTCCTTGCTCTGGTGTAAGAACAATTTGCTCTGGATTGCAAAATGAATTTCCCATAGGTTTTCACTAGGTGGTGCAGTAACTACGGGTACACGTAAAGTCTCTTACGTGCTCCCATTGTTACTCTGGATTGTAGGGTTACTCTCTTTCTTAAGTGTGGATAGGATTGCACCATATTGTTATGTTACGTACTTCTGAGTTCTCCCCAGAGGAGGAGATGCTTGCTATGGCAGCTTTGTGACACCTATTTCCTCTCCTATGGAAGGATGCCATGAAAAGGACTTTCCAAAAAAGAAGAATCAGGCAACGCAAAGCCACCAGTGCCTCTTCCTCTGGAGAGAACCAAGAAGTGACTGCCTTGTGCTACTTGCTCCCCTTGGAGGGGAACCTCCAGAGAAGAGGAAGAAAAACCCAGCAAAGCCCCCAGCACTTTCTCCATAACTAAGGCAGTCTGGCAGTGGACCGCTTGGTAGTAGGACCACAGGATGACCTTTAAGGATTCTCACTCTGCAGCAAGGGGTTAAAGCCTGGGTGGCATGGTCTGATTGGGGGATAGTGTGGTGTAGTGGTTAAAGTGGTAGACTTGGGCTAGGGAAAGCTGGGTTTGAATCACACTGAGGCTTCAATCCTATCCACACTTTCCTGGGAGTAAGTCAATCTAAATAGATTTGTTTGTATATTTAAATATTGCATTGAAGAGGGAGTTTAGGCCTATTTAGCTCAACATAGAAGGGTTTAAAATGCAGCTCTTCTATGCAGTGGTTAAAAGTACAGGCACTCTATCCTCCATCCTATATGGTCACCCTGTCTGCATAGGATTGAGCTCTCAGTATTTAAGATCACTGATTGACCTTGCAGTAATTAAGATCACTGATTGACCTTGCAGTAATTATTCCTCAGCCTAGTCTACTACATAGGTAGTGTTCAATGTGACAAGCACATGATCCATCTACTGCACCCAAGTAACTTGCACACACTTATTGCTCAATCGTAAAAAGGAAATCACATAGGCTGAAATCTCAAATAGGCATACTTGAATTAATGCTATAAAAATGAACAGGGTTTTCGTAGGCAAAAAGTATGTTTAGAACAGGAGCAGTAATGCAGAATAAATTTTTCTTTTTTTTTTCAGATGTAGGACGCCCCCCCCCCCCATACCCAAAACACATTTTCCTCTTTTGTAAACCTTTAGTATATTTTTCCTGGTGTGTCATTACTGATATGCTTGTTGAACCTTGGGTTGTTCTGAGCTTTTGGAAAAAAATGGAATAATAATATATTCATAAATGATAAATACTGCAGTCCTAACCACACTTTCTCTAATAATTGTGTGGTGTTTTTTTTAAACAACCCTTTACACTGAAGTACACTTGCTTCCCCAAACTACAAGTACTTTCAACAACAAACTATGGTTAATTTCAGCATTTCATTCAATCAATAGGAAGATATGCTACACTTAAACAGCAGGATTTGAGTAGGGAGTTGAAACCAGCAATTAAATTAATTTCTTCATCTTACAAGAACTTTTCTAACCTAAGTTAATTACCAAAAGTTTGAATAAAAGCTGGTAACAAATTGTAAACCATGGTCCAATTATTTCAACACATGTAAGCACTCAGAGCTGCTTTATGGAGCAATAATTGTAACTAGATTGTTTTTTCCTATGGACGGTTCTTGTAGTTCATTGGGAGTGAGCTTTTAAATCAAGGCCACCTTGCATTTGTGGGCTCCAATAATGTTTTACAAGGTTAAATACAAGGAAATTATTTGTGTGAAAGCAAAATATGTGTTCAGCCAGGTATCTGTGACAAAGTACTAGAAGGTAGTGTAATTCTCCGGCACTCATGACATCCCAGGAGGAAATGTGAAGAAAAATAATCTCTCTAGTGAGGTGAGTGCTTTTGGAAATGCTTCTTTGATAAGAGCTGCTGGAGGGCAAAAAGAGAGAGAAAGAGAGAGAGAATACATGAATTGACACCTTTCTGCCTTAAGGGAGCAGACTGATCAACTTACTGAGCCCTTGAGGGAAAACCAGATGAAGGATCACACAAGCCACAAAAAGGACACCTTGCATAAATGGACATAGTGATGGTGACATGTGGATATCTCCATCAGTGTGTAACTCTACCTTCCTCTCAATAAGTATAATTGATTAAACATTTGCTCTGGGAACAGAGAGGTTTTCCTCACTTTGCAGAGTTTAAATGCATGACTGCTTCATAAATGCTTTCCAAATGATAATAGAGACAGAGTGGCCATATGTCCTCATTTTCCAGGACATGTCCTCTTTTTTAGCCTCACATCTCGGAAACAAGCTTCATTTTTCTCCTTTTCCTTGTGAGTAAGCAGCATGTAGCCTTCCTGTAATTAATCAATATGTAATAAATTCTCTGTAATAGTTTTAAATTTTATAATGATTTTATTTAAATAAATAAACTTATAATTTATTTATTATAAAATAGTGTTTATTAACCACATGAAAGCAATATACCATATTAACTCTAATTTAATGCACAAATTAACTCTAATGCACAAATTTAATGCACAAATAGGGTGCACAAATCTAATTTTCCCCCCATACTCATAATCAAAATACAGTGGTGCCTCATGTAACAAATTTAATTCGTTCTGGAGGCATGTTTGTTACCTGAAACTTTCTTTACGTGAAGCAGATTTTCCCATAGGAAATAATGGAAACGCAGATGATTGGTTCCACAACCCAAAAATATTCATATAAAATATTAACTGGATGTAAAAATGATGACAAAACACTGGAATTGAATGCAAAATATGCATTCAGTGTGTGTGATCCTATGAAGTCTACTTAGGCTGCAGGTCTAAAGACACTTGCCTGGGAGTATACCCCATTTAACACAATGGGGCTTACTTCTGGGTAGACATGGTTAGGAGGCTGCAATCAAAGACACTTTCCAAGTGTCTCCCCCCTTTCTCCTTCTCTCCATCCTGCGCCTCTCTCTGCCCCGCTCCCTTCTGGCTAGCCCTGAGCTGCTTCCCTCTTCTCCACTGCTGTAAGACACTTCTGCCCCACTCCTGGGGGGTGGGAGGTTATGCCAGTGCACAAGCATATGCTGACATCCCCATATCTTCATGGGAAGATATGCCAGGTGAGTTAGGTCGGCCTCAGTTGGTTAGGATTGCACCCATGGTCTCCCTAGATAGAAATAAACTTTTTTTCTCTTTTTTAAAGGTGTTTAAGAAGGAAACAAAAACTTTCAGGACCTAACAATGAAATAGGTGCATCACTTTTTGAACTGATCATCTGCATTTTACCCCTCTTTTCAATGTTGAGGACATGCAAAATTATATGTGGTATTACAGTAATGCAGTGTTTCTCAAACTGTGGGTTGTGAACCAATTTCCGATGGGTTTGCAGATCCTCCACTAAAAACACAGATGAAGGAAAGAACATATCACTAATTGCCTCATGGCCTGGAGCTATTCAAAAATCAGATAGTTTCTAACGTCCTTGTAAAATGCTGAGCTCCTGCAGTTTGCAAGATAGCTGATAATTTCCCTGCACAGTTTTGAGTTCCTGAAGTTTCAAGCTTTTATATAATACAGGAAGATAAATGTTTGACAGCCTTTTACAGGTATGGTTTTTTATTTTCTCCCAAGTCAGTCAATATCAGGTAGTGGGGGCAGGTGAAGGCTGTCTCACGTAAATAAGCTCCTGATACCTTAAGGCTATTCATTAGTGCTGCCTCATTATGAAAAAGTGATAAAGATTTTTTTCCCCCTTTTGGCACATAAATAAACAGAATAACACAAGTAGACCATGCGCTCCACAACGATGCAAAGAAACGATCCACCCAGCTCCTGGGCTCCATGGGGCAAAGACATGGGTCACGTATGGCACTCTCTACCCACCCCTGATGGAACACTGAGCACATCCATTTTCGAGGCTGGTGTTAGAAGACAGAGGACCAAGTGGAAGCAT
This sequence comes from Cryptoblepharus egeriae, assembly GCA_030015325.1. Taxonomy (NCBI): domain Eukaryota; kingdom Metazoa; phylum Chordata; class Lepidosauria; order Squamata; family Scincidae; genus Cryptoblepharus; species Cryptoblepharus egeriae. Next base: position 41,931,526 of record JAREYC010000006.1, read on the forward strand.
TTTTAAAATTCAAGTGGAAGCATTTTTAAAATTCAAGTGGAAGCATTTTTTAAGGGTCCCAGGTTCACAGCCAGTTTGTTTGTTTGTTTATATCCTGCCTTTTTTTCCTAATGAAAGATACACAAAGTGGCAGTTGGGTATCAGTTTTAATAAGCACAACTGACTTTTTAAGATTTCAGAAGAAAATTAAAATGGTTGTTGTTCTCTAGAAAATGTGTAGTGTAGTGTTATGTTATATGTGGTGTTATGATGTTGCTGCATGTATTTGACAAGACTAGTTTTCCTTAGTGTGAAGATCCCTTAGATGTGGTGTCTAATGGGGAGCAAGATAGGTTTGACATGAGGTAAAGGAACTTTCTCTTACCCTGAAGAAGCTCTGGCAGATGGTCCAGCCCTACAGGATATAGTGGTAACAATTTTGCAGGATATAGTGGTAACAATTAGTGGTAACAATTTTGACCCCAGAAGATAGAATTGGGCCCTAATTCTAATTATGAGTCAATCCGGAGTAACTATGGGGAGTCCTTCCTCTGGTATAAGAACAATTTACTCTGGATTGCAGTATGAATTTCCCAAAGGTTTTCACTAGGTGGTGAAAATGTCTCTTACGTGCTCTCATAGTTACTCTGGATTGTAGGTTATGTTACACCACTCTTGACTTTCCCTTTGGACATTGCCTTGACATACTACGTTTTGCAGCGAGTGCTGTTATCAAACTAATTTCTTGTCTTTTTTATTGGCCATTACACTAAGTATTTTGTAACGTCCTATTTCCCTATCAAATCAATACAATAAATCTAAAACTTGTTCCAACACTGTGTCTCAAGGCTTCTCATTAGACATTTCAGTGCTAAACATATATAGCCCAATTTGAGATAGCACTTTAATTTGCTGCATCTTGTAATTTGCAATTCTCGCTATGAATACTGCAGCCCAGAACGATCTTGAAACTTATCTCATGCATTCACTGTGCATGAATTTATTTCAAACTGGAGGACTTTCAGCATATTTTAGGAACAAGCTGGCTCATATTTAGCTGAATACTAAAGAGTTGGTAGTAACAAGCTATTAGACTGACAAGACTCTATACAGAGGGTGGAAAAGGCTTGAAAGTTGCTTCCCAAAGGTTATAAAAGAGGATTCACTTGGGGTGTAAAAATCTCTGCTCTTAAACTCCTCTATCCCTAAGGATGGTTTGGCTCCTAAAATAAACCAGTATTATTTTTTTTCTGACACAACATAATTTTCATCAATTTTCTGTGCTCCTGTTTTGTTTTTTACAAAGGAACACGTTAGTTCATATCATAGTCTAATAATTTGTTCCTCAAGGGGAAAAACTGTCATGGAGAGGCATTTAGGACATAATTGAAGTAGAGTCAAATTTGGAAGTTGGAAATCCCAATTCAATTCCACGATGAGTCTGAAAAAAGTACATTTGCACAAGGGAGTTGAACTATGAGTCATGGAGAGAATTGGAAAGAAACTCAACCCTTTCGTCTTTCCCGTTATAAGAAAAATGTGCCAGTGTTTTCTTTGTTACTGTTACATGCCACATTTGTATTCTGACTTTCCTCCAAGGATATCAGGGCAGGATATGTAAGTAAGGTTATTCCATTTTAGCTTCATAATAGTCCTATGAGTAGGGTAGGCTAAGCCTCAGTCACTTATTTGTTTCTTTCCATGTGTATTTTGAAACTGTGTAGCAAAACTGGCAATGCCAGCATCAGGCCCTGAAGCAAAACTCTGCACTGGATTTCTCCATGGTGCTCTGGTATAGGGCATCAGCAAATCCCTTCCCCACTAATGCTGGTATGTAATGGATAGCAAAAGCAATAGTATCTTCTGTCCAATTCAGCCTTCAATGGGAGCATTCCCTAGAGGTCCTCCTACCATGACTCAATGACATTTTGGGACCCTTCCATTTGCAGATGTGCTGGACATGGTGATGAAGTGAGTTTCTTAACCGATTTGGCCATTTTTACAACTTGTATTGCAGGTATCTAGGGTTTGACCAGTTGGTTGGGCAATCTGATGAGTGTTGTCCCTCAGTCAGTGCCTTGCCTAGCCTGCCTCAGTTGCTGCTGACAATTAACTCAATTCCCCATTGCCCAGGTACAGTTGAAAAATAATGTGTAAATACCAAGGGTGAACCTGGTCAGTATGGAGAAGATGATGTGTGTGGTGGTAAAATACCAGTATGTGCTGTGTTCTGAACATATAGAGATACACCTGAATACTCAGGAGATTTCGCAGCACAAAATCACCCCTTTGCATGTGATGACCTTCTCATAAAGATAACCTTCTCTCAGTTTCTACACAAGCAGCTCTACCCAATCTGAGAAAGTGGAGCTCCACACTGGCAAAAGGTTGTTGAGCACAAATGTGGAGAGCCCCGATAACAACACCACTCTTAGAAGCAATCCTATCCCCTACCATTTGCGATGATGTAGCCATATCAACAGGCTCTGATCTGCATCAAATGGAAATGTATGTGAAATCAGTAAAAATAAAAATATTTTAACTATATAAAAACATAAAAATATTTTATAGTGGCTAAGGGCGTAATCCAGAGTAACTATGGAGAATCCTTGCTCCGACGTAAGAACAGTTTACTCTGGATTGCAATATGAATTTCCCATAGGTTTTCACTAGGTGGTGCCGTCGATGTAAATGTCTCTTAAGTGCTCCCATAGTTACTCTGGATTGGAGCGTAAGTTCCTATCTTGGCCAAGCAGCTATCTGTTGATTTGGCATCACTTTTATTGACATGCTTAGGAGTGGTGGGGCTAGATAGCCAAGAGTCCTCTCCCATTTTAGGAGAAAGGTCTGGAGAAAAGATTGACAGACCGACCAAAAAATGAATCCAGCATCTACAAGGCAGTAATATACAAGGCAGGATTTGGTAGCTTAAGGTGCTTTCCCTATGGGAAGGATTGCCAGGAGGGCTCAATGGGTACACAGTGAGTGCTAACTTGTCCAGTTCTGATGCAAAAGAAAGAGAAGGAAGCAGAGAGAAAGATTTCCTGGCCTGATAGCACAGAGATTCTTGGGTTGTGAATGAGAAAGGGAGTGTTAAACAGGCAAATAGGAGAAAAGTATGCACTTCGGAAATCTGAGGCCAGGCCTTCTATAGAGATTTTGGCTATAGACTAACTTATATTCAGTTGTGTGATGAGTCCATTTTTGCTCATCTTTCCATTGGGGATGGTTCTTGATGAGGTTCCTATCGTGGTCCTTTTCAGTGCAGTACCAATAGTGTTGTCTGGAGAAAGATGTGACTGGTTTAATCTTTAAAGTGATTTGATTACCATAAGGTTCCACCTGAATTGTTAATAAAATTTCTGAGATGAAACAAAGACCAGTGGGATGAGGGTTGCCATATGTCCTGGAAAACCATGGCAGTCCTAGTTTTGGGGAATTGTGTTCACATACTGGCTAGTTTGACAGGGGGTCCTGTCCTGGTTTTGTCGAAGATACTAATGGCAACCCTAAGTGGGACTTTTTTATGAACTCAGGTGGTTCTCTAGCCTTGTCAGTTCCCAGGCTGTGACAGTGTTTGTTTGAACAGGGCAGAAGGAGAAAGTATAGGAAGAGGAAGTGTAGCAGCAAAACGTGTCGCAGGAGAAAGTGTATCAAACCCCAAAGATATGTGGGGCCTGATGCTCTTCTAGCCCCTGCAAGGAACAAGGTCCTACTCACGTAAGATTGTACTGATCAAGCTCAGCAGGTTCAGGAGTCTGGGGGACACACAGGCCAGGGAGGGCAGAACTGTGAGCAGGCAGGGAGTAGGAAGTGAGACTAGGATTTGGCACTTGCAGTGGATCCTAACTCAATTCCTGGTAGACTGGTGCAGTTCCAGGCTTCTCAGATTTGTACCACTGATGAGATGGGGCAGATCCTAGGCCCAGTGGTGGGCTTCAGGGGGTTCTCACAGGTTCTATAGAACCCTTTGCTAATGAATGCCTGGTTCCAAGAATTGGTTACTAATGGGACATAGAATATGTTGTTCTATGGACATAGAACCTGTTGATAATTTAGGTTATTAGGACATAGAACCTGTTGTTAATTCATTTGATTCCCACCACTGCTAGTACCACATTGGGACTGCAGCAGTTACCCTGAAGCCACTGTCTGCCCAAAATTTGCACTGGATGCAGCACAGGCATGCTGGCCAATCTGTCACAGCACAAGTTAAGTCTGTGCCCTGAAGCTCTTCTGAGATGTGCATAGCTGCAAAAGCAGTAATAGATATAAAAGAGAATTGTTTTCATGGCAGACACTGCTAGAAGCTGCTGTTATCTAGTTTGTCTCTTGACCAATGACCCTGGCTGTTTCTGCAAGAGAAAACAGCCAAGCCTCTTGCAACTCTTGAAGTTAAACAGTACTGAAAATTTGTCATCCTGTTGTCACTGACCCCATTTTAGGAAAGCAACTGCCATTATACTGTGTGTATTGGCTGACTTTATTTCCAGTAAAAGTCAGCCAATGGCTTGTAATTATGCTGAATAGTTTCCTGGAACCTTACTTCTGAAAATGGTGCCATATTTTGAGTAATATATCATCAATGTGCCGTGCTCAGATTATTGCACTAATATATCATTAGAGCAACAGCTAACTGTAGTGATGGATTAGTCTAATACAACTTTAGAGCAATTGGTCTCTCTGGTAAATCTAGGATGCTCACACTCTCATGCATAAGTACTGTGCCATGGAGTATTGCAGGGCGATATATATATATATGAGTCCAACATATTATGTTCATATTGCATTCAAGGCAAGGCATAAGACGATGATGCTTGATGTTGACTGCAAATGTATGAGCTATCATTAATTTGTAAATTCAAATAACATAGCCTGAAGTTGAGAACAACTACAACCAGGTGTCGTAGAATGCACAGTCAAGAAATAACAATTAATAAGAATGGTAATCTTTGTCTCTTCTTAATTGTTTACTATCTTGTTGCTCTGAGGTACTGAGAATGAGATTCCTCTAGCCCAGGAGTCATCTGTCAGTTCAATACCTGTGACATTGACTGGCGTCTAAAGTCAGCATGATTTAAAATTATATGACTGTCTGTCTAGACTCAGGTTTATTTTCTCTTTCCAATATCAGCTATGCAGGGATCTGATCTGATTTAGATTGTGAGAAATCAAATCAAATGCCGTTTTCCCACTGAAAAATATGATCCTAAATTATGAAGATGGTGTCCCTCACAGGTTGCTCTGCTAGCCTTGATGACTCCAGGAAGCAGCGCTCATCATCGTTACAAGGCCAAAGACCCAGAATTATCTGATAATGAATCCATTATCATTTGACTGGCATGATTCAATGCCAAGGATGCACAGAATGTTGTTATCTTCCCACTGAACTGGTACCTATTTACTACTTGCATTGACATGTGTTTGATCTGCTGGGTTGGCATGAGATGGGCAAGTAACAGGAACTCACTCCATCTTGGTACTTTGGGTCTTGAACTGCTATTACTTCTGTATAAACATTTAGGGTGCAATCCTAACCAACTTTCAAGTACTGGCATGGCTGTTGTCAGTAAAGTAAGTGCTGCATGCTGCAATTGGGGGACAGTCACAGAGGCCTCTTCAAGGATAGGGAATCTTTGTTCCCTTACTTTAACTTGCATTGCTCTTACCTTGAAGCAGGAAAATTGGTTAAGATTACACCCGCCATAGTTTTTTTTAATAAAAAAACATCCTTTTCAATTTTTTCTGTCTTTTTGTTAGGTAGATAAAGGTGTCCCCAGCAGGTTATACTGTCAGTTGTGACTGTAGGATGAGGTGCTCATCTGTTTCCATAGAGCCATAAAGCCAGCACTGGTTTGCATGCACATGGAACGCTTGCGCCACCACAGTCCCTTTGTCTTTTTGTTACTTGCCACTTTTTGGGTAGTTGGGCTGGTAGTAATTCCAGCAACACAGCCTACCTTTTGCTTGGATAGTTTCTATGCCCGAGGCCACAACTTAAAATTAAATTTTCCTCTTAGCTGTAAGTGATGATGAACACACCTTCGCTAGTCCTATGGTTGATTGCTGTGTTTAAGTTTAAAATAACCTTAATCCCATATCTTGTTCCAGAAATTCCCCTCTACGGGCATTACAACACAGTGAGCTTTTGCTGTTTGATGCCTGCAGGAGGAAGAGATGACCTAAAAAGACCTGCTCTCTTCACTTTTTGACTAGAGGGGAATGAAGATGCTGCCAAATTTCAGGCATCTGTGAATGCTCTTGAATACCATCTGATTTTACAACAATAAAATGGTTTTATGTGGGATGTAACTGTAAGCAAGCCTCTTCATACATTATGTTCCTAGGTGTACACCTGTAATTTTTGGAAATTTACAGTGAAAAGTATAATTCATGAATGAGCCAAAAACAAGCTGGAAATGCAAGCCTTGTACATGTGCACACATCAAAGAGGCTGATGCTGTGCAAACCAGCCTCCTGTACCATTCTGCTGCTGGAGCAGTGCGTATCTGGGAGAACTGGGATGGATCGGGGTGGGATGGGGATAAATCTTGGTGGCTGGGTAGTAAGTAAAGTTTTCATTAGCCAATCAAATGAAATCCATTCCTCTCCCAGCTGATCTGATCTCCTACCTGTATGCAAGATATAGCAGTCACTGCACCAGTTGGCCCTGCATCCTGCATACTGGTGTGGGATAAAGGCAGTGATGGGCTCCAGCAGGTTCACACCTACTCTATAGAACCGGTTGTTAACGGGAAATAGGACTTATAAAATTTAAAAATAGTTATTTAAAAATGGCTGCCAGATGGGCACAGAACCAGTTGTTAATTTCTTTGAATCCCAACACTGGATAAAGGTCATTAGGCAAGTAACTTCCCCACCTTAGCTGCAGCTTGGGAATAATAATATTCTTCTTCTTATGGCAGGGCATGACAAATCTTGGTTGATCATAACTATTTACTATTTTTGATCATAACTATTTACTTCTTTACACATTATTGAGACCATAGAACATGAAAATAATGATTGTGTCATTTAACTTCCTTCATTTCTAGCTGTGAATCCAAATGTCAAATTTTGTTTGGTGACATTTGCAATCATGTGTAACTTGCAGTATATTTGGTGGAGAGTTTGCACATGTCCCAAGGCACAGAACACTTGAAAATCTACTCAATATATAGGCATGCAACAAAGAGTTTTCTTTATACAGGTGGGGGCTGTTTATTTGCAGATCAGGCATCTGCAGATTTGCCTTACTATGGATGCTGAACCCCGGGATCAATCCCCCCTGAAGAGTGCCCAGATTTTTGCTTCATTTTGGCTACATCCACAAGATTTTCTGCATCTAGGCCTCACACCATTTGAACTCTGGGTTCAGAATGCCACCCTGAGCCTTTGATGAAAATAGGAAATTACATTAAAACGGTTTTGTGAGCTTTCTGAAATTTCTTATGGCTTCTAACCAATTTGCAAGATCCTGATGACTTGAGTTGTAAAAACACCTATTTTCCAAAACTTGTGTCTACTCAGGTCATGGACATCACTGACTTGGATGTGACCTGCAACTCGGGGCCAATGATCCAGAAAAGAGTCATGACTCACATTAACAGTCAGTGATGACTCGGTTTTTGTGTGTTCTTGCAATTCAGTTTTGTATGAGTGCCTGCTTACTTTTTTGTGTGGGGCAATCTGGGAGCAGGCATTGAAACTAGTGGCAGCAGCTGACATGATGGAGAAGGATAAGATGGCTCCAGGAAGTGGGGTAGAGGAGTAGAGACTAAAGTTTTTTTTTAATTACTAAATAATATTATTTATTTATTTGCTTTCCCAAATTGCCTTACCATACATGGCCTCACAAGGAACTCTTGTGTTTTCTTTCCTCTTTAACAAGGTAACTCCTCTACCAGTTGGCCTATTTTATATCTTTCTTTGCTTGTTTGCTTTAGTAATGTGGCATAGCAATTAAAATTAATTCTTGGCCAACATGATAAAGACTGAACTCAGCAAGCTTGGTTACATGAGGTTTATTGTATCCTGCCTTTAGTTGGGACTCATAAATTATTTATCAGTGATTAGAAGTTTGTTTATGTAGCATGATTATTTTACATCACCCCTCTTTCTGTAATGTGCTAATAAGAAAAAGAAAGACACTACTTGCATACATCAGTAGAAAAAAGGAGTTTATTAAAGTTATAAATTATGAATTCAACTAATACAGGATAATATGTGTATGATGTATTGCAGATGGGTTTGAGTGATCACTCTTTTGTTTTCTCCTAATATTCGGTAGTTATTAGAAACACTGGGCTATATATCTTCTTCACCCTTCTTCCACAACCCCACATTGCTTTAAAATAAATAACTTGCTGAGAATCTTAATGCAATGACTGAAATCCATCAACAATTACAAATTACAATCAATAAAACAAACTTCACACTGAGCTGATAATCCTCCTCTTCTCACTGTGAAAGGACCTTCGGGGTAGAGAGAAGGAAACTCATCTAGAGCAATATAAATATCTACAAAGTCAATTTATTCCAGTGGAAAATTCTAAATGTCGCTGCTTAATGCTGTGTAAGGGATTTCACATCCAAGTGATTATTAATAACAATAAACTTACCTTTTTATGACTCTCTTTTATGGAAGTGCTTGAAAGCACATTCAACACAGTGCACAACTCCATGTCCAAGAAAATGAATGTGATGCAGTAATGCCCAAATATGTGTGCCAGGCCATGAAAGACTCACAACCCTCTCCATCTTCTCTGCCTCCTGTGCAGTCAAATGGATGCCATAGGTAGTGCGTCTATCTTTTCCAGTTCTGTCTGCGTGCTCGGTGTGTGTTCATGACCCTAAGGCTTGTGATCTATTTTGCACTCCTTTAATGGGGGAGGCTTGCAGATCAGTCCCACGACTCTATAGCATATGATTCCTTTAAAGCAAACCAGAAGTTCTGCACTTTTGCAAGTGAGGAAACCCTGCAAGGAGCATAGTAAATGGATTTTTGTGTGGGTGTGTAATTGTGCAAAGGCCACTAACCTGAGGCAACCTCAGACAGTGTTCAAAATCATGCTGCTGCCGTACTACTGACATGATTTTTGTCTCGTTCTGTTATCAGCAATACATGAATAACGAATCTATTTTGAGGGTGTGGGTGGAACAACCTGTGTTTTGTGTACTGTTCCAAGTCCCATAATGGATCCAGTGAATTCTTATGCCGGTCCATTAAATACGTGGTTTACAGATTGTTAAAATTCACTCAGAAAAATGATGTATTCAGAAGCTTTTCTTGTCAGCAGGCAGTTAATGGGCAGTTCCAGAGACGTGGAACAAATGCTTTTAAAGCACTGGTGTAATTATTTTTCCTCTAGGTCGGAAAAAATTCCAACTTTGTTCTTCGTAATATGCTTTCTTCGAATGCCAATAAACTATAACACAAAAGGGAGTGGAAGCTTATGGAGAGTACCAAAGAGACCCACTGAATGCAAATTGAGTAATTTTATCCATGTTATATGCTCTGCAGGTCAGTGGACCACAGACAACTCTGTTTTAGGACTGAATCATTTTTTTTACTATTTTGTTATAATTATACATTATGCACAGAATTGTAGACAAGCACATAGACATAAAGAGATAATTGGAATAGGCATTCTGTGACTGTGGAACCAGGGTTCCCAAACTGTGCCTTGGGACTCACCAGTGGGTCACAACCTGTATTTGATGGGTTGTGAAATTGACATAGAAATGTACTGAGCCCTATGGAAACTGAAACAAAGCACACATGTGCATTTACTCATAAGTAGGGAGGTGCGCCTTGGTCCACTTCAGAGGGCAGGCTGAGGGGAATGCAATGCCACTGGAATAGTTCTGATCAGATGAGCACAGGCTCCAGCTAACCCTTGAGAAGGAGGTCCCCTACCCAGGGAAAATGTGTTGAGCCCTGTGGGAACTGAAAGAGCCACAGATCAGTTTACTTTCGAGTAAGTGCCTTGGCTTTTACCGAAGTCCATGTGAAAAGGATAGTAAGGCAAATGTGATAGTCCTGATCTGATGAATGTGGAGCACAACAAATGTTCCAGAAGGCAGACCACCCATAATAAAAATAATATTTAAAAAGGATTAAAACAGAGATCTGAGCAGCTCTTGCATCTCATATCAGACCTCTCAGCTGATAAATTGAAACTTTTTTTGATCCCTGGGTCTCAACAGAGTGTCATTTTAAAAAGTGACCCTCAATTGACCCTTATGAACCATGTAGTAAAAAAAGATTGAGAACCACTGTATGTAGAACATAAGAAATATATGTATAACCCACATAGGGCTCAGTGGCCAGTAGATACATTTCCACATAACACAGTTTTGCATTATGCCATTAGGTTTCAGTTTATAGGGTATTGGGTTTGTGCAACAGATCACTCGAATGTAGTCATCATTCACAGAACAGGAGTCACCTTTTTTTGTTTACATCTACAGTGCCACTCCACTACACTTCTATACAATGTAGACCCAGAATTATGTCATGGTTTGGGTGATGGATTGAGACCTGGAAGATCTAGTTTCAAGTCCCCTCTCACAGCCATGAAGTTTCCTGGGTGATCTTAGGTCAGTCACTATCTTTCAGGGTGCAATTCTCACCAGTTTAACCAGCACAACCCACTATCTCCCCATTCCCGTGGTAGCATGGGGAGGCCACTGTATGTTTATGCACAGGCAAAACCCTCCAGGAGTGGTTTAGAAGTGCCTTATGGTATATGTGACATCCTCAGGCCAGCACAGAATTTGTATTGCAACTTGTGCCAACCTAATCAGGGGTTAGGATTGTGCTGTCAGTCTAATCTACCTTACAGGGGTGAGGACAAAAGGAGGGGAACAAGTATGTATTCTAACCCTAAGCCTTTTGGAGGAAGGGTTATATAAAAATGTGATAAAATAAAAATATATTTCTCTCAATTTGTCTTGTGATATTCTCACATTCAGATTCAGCACCTTTTAAAAATACAATTGACACAGTGTTTTGTTTATTGTGGGAACTGGCAAAGAATTGATGAATAAGTGACAATAAAATCAGACATGCCACTGAAATGCGTACTGTTCCATTTTTAACTTGCTGGGAATTTTTTTTTTTTTGCAGTTTAACCTATTTCTGGTTCTGTGTGCTTCACTGGAAGCTTTATTTTGAACACCTTGATTCTGAAGTAATTTTTGCATTAAAAAAATGAAATGTTGGCAAGGGTGCTTCAGCAAGGATGTTGGCCCAGTCCTTACTGGCCCTTGATCTTAAATGTTTCGGCTTTGGTACTTCAGTCCTCCAAGGGTCCACTGCAAGAAAGTCAAGAATCAGTGTGATGAATGAACATAGTTTTTTTGTCACAATGCTATGCGCTCACATAATCCCTGATGAAATAAAAATATATCATCCTTCACCCCAGGTGAAAAGAAATCAAAGTGGTATGTTGCTTGCTGAAATATGTCCAATTGTCCATGCTTTGTCATGTAGCCCAAGCACCAAATTGTGTCTTACCCACAAAGGTTTTGTGGTTTGGGAACCAATAAAATGACATAGGCTGCAATCCTAAAGACACTTTCCTGGGAGTAAGACCCATTGAACACAATGGGGCTTACTTCTGAGTAGACATGGTTAGGATTGTGCCCATAGAGAGGATCAGTGCCTTTTACTATCATATCACATAGAATTTGTGAGTGTGTTCAAGTCTATCATTCATAAGGTTCCAGAAAAAGGAATTATAATTCCTTGTAAGGCACCAGAGGCTTCACACTTTTATTAGGAATTGCTCATTTGAGTTTCTGCATTGTTGCGAGAATTGCTCTTTTACAATGTTATACTTTTTATTAATTTAATAGTATAAATGTGTTGGCAAAGTATCTCATTTCCCTTCCCCCTCTCACTTCTAAAAACAACCTTTGGGGCTTACAAACAACTATTCCTGCAATCCTTTCTCCTGTGTTAACTACTCTGCATCCTGCCATTTATATGCTAATGCGGAAGTCACTCTGAAGCATGGTCTTCTATTATTCTCCATTGCCAAGGCTAAACCAGTCACATAGTCTCTTCCCCATTCTTTCTCTTTTCAAATCTTGACCACACCTAGCTGGATGTGTTCTTCTCTGTTATGGTCCTGATTGGGTGATGGTCCTCAGGTGGTGGTCTTCCAGCCTTCCCCTTCCTGTAAGGTAAACAGCCCCTCCCCAGGCTTGCCCTTTTTTCCTAGGTTACCACACCTAGATGGGCATGTCCTTCCTGGACATAAGGTATAAAAAACCCTGTATCCTATTGTTCCCTCTCTTCCCCCTGGATCATCTCTTTTTCGCTTGGACCCTCTCTCTTCCACTTGGATCCCCTCTTCCATCTGGATCCTGGCATGGCCTGAAGAAGTAGATATTGCTTCTCCCTCTCTTCCCCTTCCTTTGCCTCCCCTTCTCCTTGGTACACACTATTCAAGGAACAGGTACACTTCACTCTCATGCTATTGAATGTATGTGATGTTGGTTCATGGTTTATGATAATAAAGTTTGTATCTTTGTGATAAGTTTTCCTTAGTGGGTTTCTTTCTAATAGGGGCATCCCCTCTGCATGACACTGTTCTGAGTCCTGCCTAGATCCTGTACTGAACCAAAGAGAAGCACAAGCTAATTCCCTATTTTTACTGCTCTCTTGGTAATAGCATGAGCATCCGCTTTCTATAGCAGGTCCCAAACCTGAACAACTCAAGCTCTCTATGTGAAATACATGCTTTTTTATGCAAAGTATATATTGGTGGATCCATGTACAAAGGCACAGGAACAGGAGACTCTGGGGTTTGGTCTGGGGCAACTCTGCTTTAAAAAAAATTAATTCACACCCCCTTTCTCTCCAAAGCCAAACTCACTGCAAAGTTTCAGAGCAGCACCACTTCCGGACTCCCTCCTTCCTCTGCTCTTCTCTCCTTTCTAGCAGCCTCAGCTCCCTCTTCCTTCATTTGCACAGCAAGAAGAGTTTCCTCCTTCCAACAGATCTTTTTCTCTGCAGGGACTGGGAGCCACTGCCAGGCACAGCCATTTGGGAATGGCTACTTAGAAGCTCATTTAGAGGCCTACATGGGCCACTGGAATGCAGGCTGCATAATGGGAATCTGGCGCAATGCTTGATGGTACCGGGCATTTCCTGACTGGGCATTTCCGATCATGTGGACACCCTGGGTTCAAGAGGCTGGTGCCATTTGCAGCTGGAGAGATAAAATTTTGACATCTTATCTATTTAGCTCAACTGACCCTTAAGGGGAAAATTGTCATGCAAGGAACAGCTGGAGGAGTTTTGGTTGCCTTGGGAAAATGCTTGAGGGCAAAAAGCACTCTGAGAACAAAGAATCTTCCGTCTTAGTGTCAATTCCTTCTGGAGATGCTGCTGACAGCTGCGTTCCATGCGTAGAAGGACTGTATAGAAGAGCTCTACAAAATGAATGGATGATCAAAATCATTCCAAAAAATCATTTCAGTTACTCACGAGGATGAATAAAGAGCTGCCACAAATTAAATAAAAAAGTAACAGATGGAGCAGAGCCATGGTTGCTCAGCAAGGCTAAAGATGACATGGTTCTGATAGCTATTGTGTGTCCGGTATGTAATGACTACAGATCGTATATTAGTTTCAGTGATGCTTCCAGGATATATTGAATCATTTTAAACTGGTGACAATTGCATTTGATTCTCCCTGAAGATAATTTCTTATTATAGGCCCAGAAGCAGGCAGAAAAGAAGTAATAAGTATGCGATAGTTTGCAGATATCTGTACTGCTGACAGTTACAGCATGATACAGGAAGACCTAGCAAGGATTTGCATCTGTTTTCAAAGGATGGATTATGGCAACTTCATCCCCATCTAGAGTTGCATGGGGAATTAGCAGGAAGAAAGGACCGAGTAGGTTGGGCTGATTTACCTTTCTTGTTTCCATGTATTTCAGTACTAGCTTCCAGACAGTGAGAATGCAAGGGTGTGATGCTAGTTCACCTCCTTGTGGAACCTCCCTGGATAGCATGAAAATGTGAACTAAATAACTAGCAGCAATTGGCAGCCAGATGACATTGAAGAATTGGCAATTGGTGACAGTTGGTAGCCAGATATCAATGTGGAATTGCTGGCTCTCAAAATACATGACAATTAAACATTAACATCTGATTTACAATAAGCATTAATTCACCATACACTAAATCAGGAGTTTCCAAACCACAGCCCAGGAGATGGATGTGGCTCTCAGCAAGCTTGTGTGTGGTCTCCGGCAAGACCTTTCTAAGACCTATTTTCCTGGCCCTTGGGCAAGCCTTGTAATCTACTCCAATACATTCTTACATGTAAATTTATGTAAATATATTCAATTTTGAAATGTAAATTAGTTTTCTGGCTCCCAACACAGTGTCAGAGAGATGATGTGGTCCTCCTGCCAAAAACTTTGGAGGCCCTTGGCTAAATAAATGAGAATACAGGTGTCCCTCATTATCCATTAGGATCCATTACGGAACATCCCATGGATTAAAAAAGCCGTGGATAAAAACAGTGGAAAAATAGATTTAAAGACCCATTTGATGGATTCTTGCTCCTAATGGAATAAGGTTGTGGCTCAATATCTGTAGGGGTTTGATTCTGGGACTCCCTGCTGATTTGGACATCCAAATTGTGTAAAATAAAAGCAGTTAAAAAAATTCAAAGTCTGTCACTTTACAATTGTTTAAAACAACTTTTCTTACTGATGTAGAGAGGCAGTCAGCAATTAGAAATGTAAAGGACCCTTCCCCAAGAGTGGTGCCAAGTGTCTTATGGCACTTCTGTGTCACCCCAAGGTCAGTACAGGACTTATGCTGGGGCTTAGGCTGGCCAAGGTGGAGGAAAGGATTGCAGCCAAAGGACCATAATGGGACTAAGGACTACAGAAGGGGAAAGTCCTGCTATGCAACCCACCTTGGTTATGAAGAGCTGATCATTTTATTCTGCACCTGAAAGCCAACCCCACTCACAGAAAGAAGATAATTTCCAGTATTGCTGAATTTTGAGTTGGTGCGTCCCTACCCTAAGCTTTATAAATCTTCTTTTCTTTTTCTTCAGAATTAATCCCGCAGAGTGACAGTCACCCACAGAGTGACTGGATCTCTGGCGCCATTTCTCTCAGTTGTGGGCTTGGTCTGGCTGCAGGTGGGTGGTTTTCAGGATGCCATTCAGTACGTCACGCTAGTGCTGTTTTGGTTGACCCTTCAGTCATTTGCTGATGACTTCCAACTGCAGGTCCAACTGTGTTATGATCTTGATCTATGATGGTGTTGCTGTTGGCACACAATATGTGGCCATACCAATGGAGATGAGCATCTATCACCTTATCAGTGATAGAAGCAATGCTATATCACTGCCAGATGTCATTGTTGCTGATGTGGTCAAAGCAAGTGACACCACTGATCCACTGCAGCATCTTTGTCTCCATGGCATAAAGGCAATGTTCAATTTCTTTCATCCCTGGCCAGCATTCAGCTCCATAAAGAGCAACCGGCCGGATGACCATCTGGTAGAGCTTTGATTTAAATGATCATTGATCTTCTTGTCACAGAGGACACCGGTCATCGTGCACCACTTTGTCCAGGCTGCATTTACTTGTGCGGTGGTCCCATGAGTCAGGCTGCTGTCAGCTGCGATTGTTGAGCCAAGATACCAGAATGTCTCAAAATGTGACAGATTGGCACCATTTGCGTGGATTGTCTCAGATTCAATGTGGTCTATTGTCATTCACTGTGGTCCATCACCAAGTCTTCTTGGTGTTGAGGTAGAGGGCAAACTTTGCAAGACCATCACTCCAAGCTTAAACTTGCTGCTTAAGATGTGCCTTGTTTTCTGATGTGAGGAGGTCATCTGCATAGAGGAGCATCCATGCCACCAACTTTTGAAGCTCACAAGTAATGACATCATCACTGTGATGAACAGCAGCGGAAACAGCACTGAGCCTTGGTGAATACCAACGGTAATGCGGAAATCTTTTGATATTCCAATAGCAGCCTGGACACAGCTCCTTGGGTCTCTGTACAAGAGCTTCACCCAGCAGACTAGCTCTTCTGGAACTCCTCCGCTATGCAACGCAAACCAGATGACATCATGTGGCACATGGTCAAAAGCCTTTTCAGGGTCAAGAAAGGCAACATGCAGTGGTTTTTTATTTTCTCTGTGCTTTTCAAACAGAAGTTGGGAAGCATGCACTGCATCTATTGTGCCACAACCACTAATAAAGCCTGCTTGGTTTGTTGTGAGTTGTACAATATTGCAGATGCGACGGTCAACAACCCTCTCGAATATTTTCATTGTGTGAGAGAGGAGGCGGATGGGTCGATACCTGTACAGTCAGCAGGGCTGCCTTTCTTCTACCAGATTGGAGTCCCCTTGTTAAAAAATACATCAAACGTTGCTACACAAACCATTTTCAAAAGGTCTACAATAGCACATATAACATTTTCAAAGTCCTCCACATTCTAAAATTGTTTTGAGACCTCTGTGAATTGCAAAGCCCTAAGTTGTGGCTTATTTGGTTTATGCTTAAATTTGCACTGGTCCCCAGGGAGGAGGAGGATGCTATTATTTCTTCTATTTCTGTTTCTATTGCCTGAAAGTGCTACCTTTGGAAGAATGCTAGAGAAAGGACAGAACTGTAAAAGCAACCTAGGCATCAAGTATGAGATTGCTTTTGCAGTAAATGGATACAGAAGAGGCAGGCATTTTCTCTGTCCATGCTTGTGGCTAACATGGAGAGCTTGAATGTTTCCCTGTTGTGTAAGGAAGGAATTTCAAGAGTCTCCTGTGGTGGCACAAGAGAAATGTTGCAAATTTTTCTTTGTGTTTTAACTCTGACAAGAAAAGGCTTTTCATTACTGCTCATATGGTGAAAGACATCTCTGTATCTCTTCTGGGAAAAGTCCCAGAGATCAACTAAGAGACACCAAGGGGGTGGTCCAGTTGGCAGTCATTAATTTTATTGTGCTGCTAAACATATTAAAAATGATATAGCACATAACTGTTCACATATTTTCTTATTAAGTTGTCTTATCTGAAGTGAAATGGAGAATATCTGATTTGTATGCACATTTGATTCTTGGCATCTCTGTAGGGCTGGGCCTCTTGTTTATACCCAATGCTGGTTGCTGACAACATAAACAGTGCAATCCTAAGCATGTCTACTCAGAAGTAAGTCTCATTGTGTTCAATAGTACTTACTGTAAGGAAAGTGTGGTTAGGATTGCAGCCACAATATATCAACAAATGTTCTGATTTGGTGTAAGGCAGCTTCCTATGGCTACAATCTTATGCACGCTTTTTCTGGAGTATGCTCCAATGAACATAATGGGACTTACTTCTGAGTAGACCTGCATTGGATTGCGCTATATGTCCTTTGGCTCTTGCCCCTCCAATAGTTCCTTTCTAACACTGCTATCTAGACCACTGAAAGTGCCAAGGATTTGAACCTTGGTCCTGTCTCACTGAAAGTCTAACATGTCTGTTTCTTATGGATATTTAATGGATATTTAATGGATATCTAACATGTCTGTTTCTTATGGATATTTAATATTTACCATATTTCCCAGCTTATTACATGCACTGGACCATAAGACATACCAAAGTTTAGAGGAGCAAAACAAGAAAAAAATATTCTGAACCAAATGGTGTACTAATATATTTAATAAAATATAGTAGAATAATATTACAACCATACAAAGTCAACAGTGGTATTAAGAATCATCAGCACTGTCATTAAATATGAGGAGAGAATTTAAGGTTCAAGCACTTTTCTAATTTTCTGGAAACCCCAAGAACTAGCAAGCTCTAGCAAACCAAATTCTGTGCAGTGGTGGGCTTTAGGGGGTTCTCACAGGTTCTATAGAACCCTTTGCTAGTGAGCACCTGGTTCTGAGAAACAATTACTAATGGGACATAGAACCTGTTGTTAATTTAGGTTATTAGGACATAGAACCTGTTGTTAATTTATTTGAATCCCACCACTGGTCGTGAGCAATGTGTGAAAAATTGAGAGGAGGCTGATGCCAATATTATAAAATAGGAACATTTTGAGTTAGTGAACATTTAACATCTAGTTTCTTGTAAGGCTACAATTGAGATGATTCTGTGACTTGCAAGGTATGCTGAATCAGCCGGCTTTGCCCTGGTTTCTGGAAATTTGTATTTTTGTTTGTTTGTTTTCAGTCATAGTGACTGTAACCTTGCCAAAAAATAGAGCCACTGCACAGTGCGCAATGGAGTGGAATGGAATAACATATCTGAATGTACCACCAAATCATACATTTCTTTCTGATCATTAAGTTCCTACATTTTAACAGCCACAGCTAGTCAATTGCGAATGGCACATACATATTTCAATAGCAGGGTTTCCTTACAGCAAATGTTGAGGTTATGCTTGGAAAAAAAAATCACTTCTTCCAAGTCTGTATTTATTATTCACAATCCACAGCTAACTTTGCTGTATGTATACTTTGGCATTTAAGTTCAGTGGAAATTTGTAGACTCCACTGAACATAATGGGACTTCCTTCTGAGTAGACCTGCATAGGGGGCAGAGATTTGAAGAGCCCCATAGAGACAGCTTGGCCTGGGCATTACAAAAAAGGAAAAAAATATTTCTTTACTCTGAGGACACCTCCAGTGGGTTCCCAAATTAATAAAGGATAAAATGCAGGCTATGTGACCTGGCAGCACCTGTGTTAATTAGGATTGTGTTGCAGGTCCAGGTCATACAGCTAGAGCTTTAACAATATAGAGCTGTTGATTATTTAACATTTTTTAAAATCAGATGACAGCTCTCAATGTTAGTAACTTATACTTGGTAATTAAATTTAGTAAGACTGAAATCTTATCTCCACATTTTTGGTCATAATTATCCAGCCTTCAAAAAGAAAACCTCACTCAGATTTCGAAAATTCCCACAACATAAGAAGTATTTTAAATTCTTTTTATATAGCAATCTTTTTTAAGTAGTGTTTATTTAAATGGGGTTGTTGGAGTCACTGCTTGGTTTAAGGCCAATGACATTTCTTTTCTCTGATGTAATAGATATAATCCTAGCACTTGCCTAATTGCATGTGGTATATTGCCTCTTTTTTGCACTGAGAAAATACATACTGCCTCATTAATAACCTTGCTATTTTCTAAGTACTCTAAAAGTATTACTGGGGTCAAAAATACAGTAACACTGATGGCAACTTGAGTGGGAGTTATTCACATCTCAAACTTCCTTTTCCCCTGAGTGTAAAGCCACTTAATTGGCCTACAAGTGATGGCTGATCATAATTGTCACAGAGGAAGGAATCCAAGTTTTATACAAGCCCTTGGATCCAATTGCAGATGACGTTCAGACTGTTTATGGTCTCTGGACCACTCACTAGCCCTATTCAGATGTTCTGTGTAAACCTGGGTAAAGGGGAAATGAGTTCAGATATACAATTTTGGCTGCAATCACACTTTCGTGAAAGTAGCCCTACAATCCAGAGTAACTATGGGAGCACGTTAGAGACATTACGTGCACCCGTAGTTACGGCACCACCTAGTGAAATCCTATGGGAAATTCATATTGCAAACCAGAGCAAATTGTTCTTACACCGGACTCCCTATAGGTACTCTGGATTGTGCCCCTAGGTCCCATAAACATAATGGGACTTTCTTCTGCGTAAACATGCTTAAGATTGCATGTTTGTAATTTGTAATTGGTGATACTTTCAGGCAAAACAAGATGATGTAAAATGCATATCATTTTTTTTATTTTGTTTTCCGTTTTTAACCAAAAAATCTGATCTTCTGCTTGTAACAGCAGGGAATGTTTAAACCTTTTCTTCCCAGATATTCTTTCAACATTTTTCCAGGTTGATGGGGTTCTTCCTTGTTTGTGCTGCAGTTCATTTGTAACCCCGATCTCTGCCTTTTTATAAAAAAAAAGTCATCAGAAAACTACTGCAGTCACAGGAAAGCTTTTCAAATGAATTTCTGTGACCATTTATTGGTGACCAACCATTTATTAAGTCATTCAAGCTTCAAATCTAATCATAACATTAGTGTTTTGACACTGAAAATTTTTTCACATTCAGCACTATAAATAAAAG
This sequence comes from Cryptoblepharus egeriae, assembly GCA_030015325.1. Classification (NCBI taxonomy): domain Eukaryota; kingdom Metazoa; phylum Chordata; class Lepidosauria; order Squamata; family Scincidae; genus Cryptoblepharus; species Cryptoblepharus egeriae. The sequence continues at coordinate 41,951,631 of JAREYC010000006.1, forward strand.
GGGAAGTAAACACGTGAATAAAACATGTAGAGCATTACAGTGATGGTTATGAATTATAGGTAAAGCAGACATTTTTTGGGAGCAGATACATAGTATAGTTACACATAGGTTACAAGTCTGCAAAGTCCAGCTGTGGACATGGTGTGGGATAAATAGGGCAAATGCCTTGGGCACTGAGACTGTGCAACACCAGGATTGTGTGGGAAGTCTTACTGATGGTCCCAATATGATCAGAAACTGGTTTCTGGTTTTCTCGAAGTACTGTTTAAGACCTCAGAACCTTCACCAGTCAGTTCTGGAGTTGTGGGATGTTCTGTTGCGCAGGTAACTATGTGGGGGTCTGTGACAATGACAGCATCTGCCAAGTGACTTTCAGTCCAGTATAACAACATTTTAATTCATTTCATATTATAAGTAAGACATATTGCAATATCACCTTAATTAAATAACCTGAACTTGGCTTTATTAACATGTGTTTTGTAATACACATGTATTACATTGTATTGAGTGCATTGAGTTAAGGGTTTTGCAGAGTTTTAAAAATACTTTGTGTATATTCAGTTTATTCACTGCCACATTATTGATGAGAATACTTGTAATATATGCTAGTTTTCAACAACAACAAAAATCTCAAAATGGATTACAGAGCAAAGAGATAAGAAGATTATTTTGGCTAACAATCCTAATCACACTTTCCTGCAATGTGTTTTTGTCCTATGCTTAACATGGAAGACTGACCAACGTCCAGCCAATTTGGTGCCCGGTGCCTGGTGTACTGAGGGGATATTGTTCAGAGGAAGTGGTTGCAATGGGGAAGACGCTGCATATGGGGGTTTGCACATAGGAAGACGCACATGGGGGTTTGACGCGCATGGGGGTTTGTTGTGCACGGGGAGATGTTGCGATTGGGGGTTGATGCACATGGGGGGCTGATGAGCATGGAGAGATGATGTGCATGGGGGGGTTCATGGACTCATCAACACCCAGCCAAAACCACTGGGCCTAGAAGCATGAAATTTCGGAAGAACCGGTTCTCCACTAAGAACCGGTTTTTGGAAATTCCAATGAGAAGGTGGTGAAATGGGGCACAATGTGTTTTCCTCCCTATACTTTCTATTGAAGAATCCCTGACTAAGGGAAGATCTGCCCCATCCCCCAGCCTTAGAAGCATAAAATTTGGGAAGGGTTTCCTTCCATGACAGGAACACCCACCAAGAACTGATGTTGAGAAATTTAACCCCTAAGGGGCTGAAAAGGGGTATAACACACTTTTGGCCTATACTTAACAATGAAAACTGATCAGCATCCAGCTGATGCACTGGGATGCTTCTTCAGATCTCATTTAACTTCACAAACAAAAGAAAAGGGTAAACATTGCTTTTTGCAGAACAAAATATTTCGCTCTAAGTAAAGGAAAATTATTTTCATTTATCTTGACAAAAAAAGTAAGTTATCTGAACAGCAGACAGGTATAAGCGGGTATTTTGAAGACCATGTATCTAAAATTCTGGTTTACAGATGCTGCAGTGAATTTGTGGCAGAGTCGATAGTCAGGCTTCACTGCTTCTTTTTCCAAAGTACCTCATTCTATACTGAAAATCAATTGGCTGCCAGAATATTTATTTTGGAGTTGTCAGTTATCTATTGTAAAATTAATGCTGCTCTGTTTGCAGAAGGCTTTGTACTGTCGGAGCAGCTGAATAGTAGTGCTGTCTCCTTCATCTAGCCGAAATTGTCTTGCTGATATTAATGCTTGCTAACTTCTAAGCAATTACTTGGCTCCTCTAAAAAATTCTACAGTAGATCAGCAAGTGGGATTTCTGTGAGTGTGACTATAATGTCGTGATATCCAGTTTTGTAACTACTGGTACTTACTTCCATCACAAATCTGCCTAATACAGCTATAAACATGTCACCTTGGTGGGGGGGGGGGGGCTAACCTTGACAAAGTCTTCATAGCACTGCATGATGATGTATGTAAATATTTTTAAAAGAGTGGCTCATCTTATATTCCATTAATTCACTTATCAAGGGGAAATACAAAATGTAGGCTTATTTACATCTGCTCATAAAAGAAGCCCTGTTACAGTCATCCTTAGCTGAAATCTGCCGGTTATATGACAGGAAAAGCCATTATGAAAAACATGAGTGTGCAGAATAAGAAATGAGAGACCAAGAAAAGCAAGTAGAAGTGCACATTGCAAACTGAAAGGCAATGTGAGTTATATTTTCTCTTTTCATGCCTTTGATACTGCTGAGATGTTTGGATGGCAGTGCCTTGTCCAGGTGGCAGATGGCCAGTGGTGTAGCTAAGGGGGTGCAGGGGCTAGCATTTGCACTGGGTACCAAGATTTACAGTAGTTCTTCAACTTAGGGAGTGCTCTACTCTCTACCTAAAGCTTTGCAGGGAGAATCTTGGACATTGATGTGATCCTCAGGATCCCCCCCTTGGGGGGAACAGAGGAACTATTTTCATTATCCCCAGAGGGTCCTGCCAAAGTCTGGAAGATGTGGTGTCCTTGGGAAGCCCTACAGATTGCAAGACTGATTTCTGTTTTCATTGCGCTGGTACTTTCACTCATTTCAAGCTGCAGAGAGCTCTGCCAGTGCTCTTCAGGGCTCGTCATGGCTATCCTCACCCCCAAGACTCCATAAGGACCTCTGGGGAAGCTGAAAATAGGCCCCTTTCCCCTGAAGGAGCAAAACTGCTGCTGCTTTCCCACATCCCTGTACCTTAAAGGGAACAGAGAACCTTTATGTGGAATGGGCGGCATGACCCCCCCCCCAGTTTGAGATCATAGCTCCATAACCTGTGGAGTTGTGTCCTTCTCTTTGTTTCCACTCCCCAAGCTCCAGGCACACAGGGTGCCCTTTATAACACCCTGCCAACAAGAAGCTGTTGGCTGTTGACTCACACAGAGCTACAGGGGGCTGACATTGGCAAGCTTAGAGAGCCCATACAATAGAGGGCCCATCCTAATAAATACTGTAGATAGGGCAAGATGTCTGGACCCATATTATTTATTTTATTTTACTAAATTACACCCTGCTTTATTTTCTCTAAGTGAATTCCAAGTGGCTAACTGAGATGTTCATGTTTTAGGTGTGTTCTTTGTCTTTGAGACTCTTTTTACTGCTTGCCTTTGAAAAATGGTTTCTACAAAACTAGCAGGGGCTGCCACTAAAAATATGACCATCCCACCAATGCTTAGACCCTGCCTAGGTGGAAACAATGATAAAGTGATGATGATCATCCACTCATGGGACCTGGGGTAATGTCTCCCCCTTCCCACCCTTAGCTATGCCACAGGATGAACTCCTCAGTTGGCCTTGTGGATGAACAGGCTCTAGGGCAGTGATCTTCAACCAGTGTGCCATGGCACAATGGTGAGTCCCAGATAGTCCTCAGGTAAGCTGTGGGAATTTGGGGAGAATAATTAAGTAATAGGAAAATTGGGGGATTTGAACAGACCGGCGTACTTTGTCAGTGGTAAAAACAACTGATGGTGTGTATTGATAATTTAAGTGCCCTGTTGTTGTGCCATGAAATGAAAAAGATTAAAAATCACTGCTCCAGGCGAATTTCTTGCCTTCCTAGAAACATAATAGCTAGTTTTTGAAGCTTTTATATTATCATGTTCTACATTTTCCTTGGACGTCTCTCAGTTGGTGGCTTTATCCTCTTTTTTACTTATGATATTTGGTCATCCTGACAGGACAGCTGTCTTCATGAATGTCTTGAGCCTATTCTCAATGTGTGACTGAAGGAAACAAAGCTAAAAAACAGGATTGGGAGTTTCAAACTTGAGTTGCCCTCATCCTGTGTATGGTGAAACATGAGTGAATTGGGATGCTGTATTCTTAACCCTCCATCAGTCAAAGCTGTTTGACTCTCCCAGTTGGTCGAAGTGGGAACCAAATTCCCCTGTTAGAAAATTGTCATAAGCACCTAATTAACTCAGTTGTAACACTCTTAAAGTGTTAATGACATTCATTAGGATGTACAAAGAGACAATAATCAAAATCTGATTCAAAAATCCTTATTTATTAATCATTCAGCAAGTAAAACTAAAATCACTGAAAATTAATACCCGCCTCCACATTGCCTTATGTTTTCATGAAAAAGAAAGACATATGAGCATTAATTTATGAGCTGAACTGGAAATACAGGCAATATGTATGGAAATATAGAGTTTTCTCACTCTGTTGGGAAGTTCAGCAGTAGAAATGGTTTGGCACAGTGAGGTGCAAGGTTGCCAGATCATATTCGTATGCATCAACAGGGTCAGGACAGGGTCAGGAACCCATGAACAATGGGAAAATCCTACCTCAAGGCAAAGAGGACTTGTTCTCTAGCATGTGCATAGATAGCAATCAAAGGTGTGAAGAGGAGGAAATGGTCAGTAAAATGCAGGCTAAAAGGAAATAAAAAACTTCCAAAAGTCAGCTTAGGATGGTTGAAGGTGGTAAAAATTTTCTAGGGGGGTCACTACTGCTCCCCACAAAAGAATCGGCAAAAATGACTTGGGGATTTTAAACAGCGCCTAGAACTTGGAAGGTACTAGGAGGGGCAGGCCTCTTGGCCATCATGGGGAAGAGAGGGAGCAAAAACAAACTCAGGTGGAATTCAAATCCCAGCTTCGACTTTAAACAAAATGAATAGGAATGATGGTGCAACCACAGTCACAGCCTGAAGCAACAATTATACTGGAGAGGTTTTATATGTATGGATTTGTAATGGCAACCCTCATGAATGAACCCCTACTGCTATGGATTCAAATAGGAACATGCTCAGAGTTTGTAAGGTCAATGGAAAGAAATGGTTTTAATTTTCTCATGTTGTTAGCTCCAGAGTCCAATGTCATTTTGTGAAAAATCAGATTCCAAAAAGGCTCCAGTTTGGGCTAAGCGATCTTCAGGGAAACAGGATGTTAGTGTTTCTTTAATTATTGAGATATGGGGCTATTTGAGAAAGGTTAGGGTTCCAGGTAGAACAAGAGCAATTAATTTAATCTGGCAGTATACACATTTTCTCAGAAGCAACAGGAATTACTTCCCCTGTAGGATGACCATGACACAAAGCCTATAAACGTATGACCATAATGGAGAGAGGCGACAAATCTTGTTTGTTTTCCTATATCCTAATTGCAGTGACTTCCCTTGATCATTTCAGCATGTGTAGCTATACCAGCCAAAGGAGTTAATGGAGCTACAGCATAAGCTTCTTGGAAGTTTAACTTTTAAACTTCTTTTTACTTATTCGGTGAACCTTAATATTTTTTTCTTCTCACTCTGAAGTGAAAAATATCTGCTGGATGACATGTCACAATCATTTTGACCTTTTATTCCTATGAGGTCCTTCTTTACATGCCAAAATTTCCTTTATATTGACTTTCAAGCATATTAATAAAAGATTTGTCTTCTGTCGGTGATTCATTGAAAGAGGAAAGTAAAGTCATTTAATTCAGTTTATTTACATAGTTATCAACATATTAACCTGAAGGTTATCAGCATAGATACCTGAAGGGCTGTCATATGGAGGGAGGGATTCATTTGTTCTTCACTGCCTCTGAAAGCAGAACTAGAACCAATGGGTATAAACTGCAAGAAAGGAGATTCTGGTTGGATATCAGGAAAAAATTCCTTATGGTGAGGGTGGTTAGGCAGTGGAACATATTGCCAAGGGAGGTGGTGGACTCTTCCCTCACTGGGGATCTTCAAGCAGAGGCTTGAAGAGCACCTTTAAGGGATGCTCTAGGAAGATTTCCTGCTACAGGCAGGCGGTTGGACTAGATGACCTACTGGATCCCTTCCAACGCTAGGATTCTATGATTCATTTCTCCTAAGCTACTTAGACTGTGGCCATATTTGTGCACAAGATGTTCAAGAACAACTTCCTTTTATTTATGATCTCTATAGACTATTATTTATATTACTTTCCCTGTAGGTGGTGTAGTGAACAGAATGTCTTTCGTCATTGATAAATGCTTTCCTTGACTTTTGTGCTTTTAATTAAACTTTTCCTTTCTCAAGATTCAACTGTTCAGTTTTTTGCTTCAATGGATCTTTGATAGATCTTGGTTGGTTGGGATTAGTAACTTCCCCTTGAATAAGCTCTTTGTGATGCCTCAGAGCTGTTTCTGATTCTGTGTGTATGAGGGGGATGAGATAGAGAAATCTCTCATTAATGATTTCCTCTCTTTCGTTTTCTTATTTAAATAGTAAAATAACACTGCTTTGCTTTAAAGAAATAAGAAAAAAGATGAAATCAGTAATTCAAGACTTATCTCCTGCTAGAACTCAGCTAATGGACATGGGGCAATTCAGAAGAAGGCTATTACAGGGGCAGTTATTCACTAATTCTCCATCTGAGATCAATAAAAGCCACCTTGGGTACCTGTATAAATGGAAAGGTGAGATACAAATTATGCTGAACTGTCAAGCAATAAACATTTATTTGAACTTTCTACAGACCCTTGCTGACTGGAACTTATTTGCAAGAAGATGTATCTGTCATGGCCATGGGAAAGGCCATTCTAGTTAATATAGTGCTGTATTAAATGCAGAAGAACCATGCCTTTGTACCACAAAAGGATGCACCTTCTTCTACTATTATTATTATTTAATAAATTTATACTCTGCCTTTCGCAGGCTGCAGCCAACTCAAGGCGGCTAATAAATAAAATTTAAAAAAATATTCAGTAAAAAAACATAAAACACTTAAAAATATGCATAGATAAAGAACAACAATAACCTGACCCCACATCACCCCCAATTTTTGCCTCAATTAAAAGCTTTTATATGAGCAAGCACCTGAACAGGTTCCCTCATTAGAAGGGCAACCCATAAAGTGGTTTCTTAAATGTTTAGCATAGAGTTCTTAACAGATTTAAGTTAAAGACTGCAACCTCATTTTCCTAAAGCACCGATAAATAATTTTACCATACTTTCATTGAGAACATTCCTTTATAATTAATATCTTATTGATTTATATTTAAAAATATTTTTATGATGTGTGCCTGTACCAGGTCTGTGTTCTCACTTGTTAGAAGTAGCATTCACACTAGCCCTGGTCTGAGTGATCATCTAACCAACCTCATACAATACACAAGGACCCTGTTTAAGGGCTTCTGAAAAACATGGGAGACTGAACAAAGCCTACGATATTGGAAAATGTCTTTGAAAATAGCAAGTATATTGTCTCTGCTTTTATATTTTTTCCCCTTTCTTGTAGGATTTTGGAAGATTCCACAGCAAAGCTAAAAGGAAAAGACAGTGCGGGTGGGAACGTTCCCGAATTTATCAGTGACCAGGTTTCACATCTGCCTGATGTAATCTTTCCTCGGGGATGCCTTGCCAGGAGTGAATCTTTTGAATTTCAGCTAGAGCTGCTCAGAATGGCAGAGTTGACATCAGTTCTCCCCCACCCCCCGTGTGTGTGTAGATATGTGTGGTGTGTGTATGTACTCACTCAGCTCTTTGAAGCAAGTAAATGTCGATTACACAATTTTGGGTCTATTATATAAGTAAAATGCAGCATTTCGGGATCACTTTGTGTGTCCCAAAATACCACTCAGTATGGAACAACCTGTATTCCTTTAACATTTAAAAGTGGAATTTTGCTCAGCAGAGTCTGTTGAGAACTTTAAAGGCGGAAAAACAAACTAAAAGCTAGAGGCAGCACTGAATGGCCATTTAAGCAATATGAAAGATTTTAGGTGCCACAAGGAAATAAAACCTCAGCATAATTGAAGTAAATACTGTCATGCCAGTTTACATCAGTATAGGTTGTCTCTGGAGCTAAATTGTCCATCACTACAGTTCCTTAGCTTTAAAAAATTCGGGTAGACTTTGCTTTAAAAGGGGGTTGTGGGAGTTGATTCCTCATGGGGAAGGGGTTAGAGAGGTTATACCGATATTAGTGTAGCATAGATTTTCTTAAAAAGCAGTTTTTTCATATTTGCCAAACCCAATTATAGAGAGTGTTGGAGCATGTCTATCTCTGTCACTGCTTATCCCTTCAGAGTATTCTACATAAATATGTTGAGTAACACTGGTTTCATTTCAGTTCATTGATGGACTATACTATTTACTTCTCCCATTGTGAGAATTATCTAGTCCAGTGGTTGTCAAAGTGGGCTTTTAGATCCCTTTGGATCCCTTTTAGGGGTGCAACTTCATTTCAGAGGGATTGCAAAAAGTTGGGTGCCGCCATTTTGGTATCTGGCATCAGGTGACACTATCAGTCTGCAATCCATACTATCCTGGGAGTAAGGACAAAATCCATAGCTGTTATGGGTCCACGCAGTTATGTCACCCTCTAGTGTTAACTTATGGACATTATTTCCAAGTAGACATGGAGGAGCTCTGGCACAGTGATGTATGTTCCTCTCTGATGCTATTCCCAGCCATGATATCACTTCCAGGTTGATAAGATTACTTTTAGGGAATCTGGCCTCATTCTCAGAAGGGGGTCCTGGGATGAAATGCTATAGCAATGATTCTCAGTCTTTTTCAATCCATTGCACACCAACAAGGTGCTAAATTTGTCAAGCACACCGTCAGTTTTTGGACCATAGACAAGGCACACCACACTGCTGATGTCAGGCTCACACCCAATTGGCCTTATTAATAACTCCTCCAAACTTCCATAGCACACCTGCAGACCATTTGCAGCACACCAGTGTGCCACATTACACTGGTTGAAAATCTCTGTGCTTGTGAACCACTGTGTTAGGGCGCAATCCAGAGTAATTACGGGGAGTTCTTGCTCCGGTGTAAGAACAATTTGCTCTGGATTGCAATATGAATTTCCCATAGGTTTTCATTAAGTAGTGCAGTAACTACGGGTACACGTAATGTCTCTTACGTGCACCCGTAGTTACTCTGGATTGTGGGGTTAGTCTGTATTAGTCTGTATTAGACTGTTACCTTGCTGAGTATATGTTGTAAAACATTTTGAAGTCCAAGAGAACCTGACTATCCCTATCTACAGTTGATAGTCGACTCAAAGTGTTCCAAAGTGTTGGTGAAACAGGACTTCCTTTTCAAGAAACTGTGCTGATCCTTCCTAAATTTGTTCTTCATGTTTAATAATTCTACCTTCAATAATGTGTTCTGCCAATTTAAATATAGAAATTAGATTAATTCCTGCCCTCTCTCCCTCTCCCCCATTTTAAGAATCACTGCTATGCCTTCATTCCCTTTTCCAAACTCTGCATTTCCTTTAACCGAAAAGAAGACAAAATTCTTTAAGACAAATGGCAATATACTGTCAGAAATTATTAAAATCTAATACATTTGACCTTGATTCTATGTAAGTGTTTCTCAATGTTTGTCTGCCACCGTACCACTGTACATGATCCATCTATTTAAAGTACCACTGGAAGTAGCTGGTGATGACATTCTCACCCGTTATTTTTTGGGTTGGGAGGCAAATGTGACATTGCAAACACCATCAGAGCTTTATGTGAGGGCTTTTTAATTCAGAAAAAGTATTATTTGATGCTAAGTCAAGCCTCCTATTGTTGTTTGTTGTGTTGTGTTCCTCAGTGCAGGTATCCGATATAAGTTCCATTAGAGACCACCTCAGGTAATACTGGTGATACCAATACCACTGGTTGAGAAACACTGTTCTAGGTCAAGGGTCTCTAAAATCTTTGGCAGGAGGGCCACATCATCATTCTGATACTGTGTTGGGAACTGGAAGAAAAAAGGAATTAATTTACATTTCATATTTGAATAAATTTACATAAATGAAGATATTAGTGATGGAAATTGTGAATTAATTAATTAAAATCAGATTGTAAATATTTTCCAACACACAGAGAGAAGATGATCTTCAAACCAGTTCAAAGGCACTTTTATACACAGAGAGGCGAGGTGTGCACAACCCTCAAAATACCCTCCCAAGGTGTGGAGAGCAGAGCTTCCCTTGTCTCTGGAGGATTACAGAGCTTTCCTGAGGGCTGGATGGAGGGGGTTTGCTGAGGGCCAGATGGAGGCTCACCAAGGGCCGCATCTACCCTCACGGATGGGGTTTGGAGACTCCAGTTCTAGGGCATACATCTTCATATCTACGATGGGGGAAAGAATTCAAGAGTACTAATTGAGGAATAGTCTTGGTCTCACATCTGTCAGACTGGAATGAAATTTTCTATGTGTAATTATTTTTTAAAAGTTTATTATAAGCCTGCTTCTAGATGATATTGAACTCCCTAGAGACTTATGGGAATTTTGGTGGCATGCCTATAGCTTGCTGCTCCCTTTGTCCTGTCCCATCAAGTGTGCGCACTTCAGAGATGCAAAATGGTTCACATCTGATTGGCTGGAGTGTTTTCAGGTTGGCTGGGCAAGCTGTGCGGCATGTGCAGAGCTCGGCTTGCTGCACAGCCCAGGTCATTCGTTGTTAGTTTCCCCACCGCCTTATCCCTTTGGACAGTCTGAGATTAGCTGGTTGCTCAATTCTATCTGGCAGTATTCCAACTATATTCAATGGAGCTTACTTTCATGAATGTGTCTATGCACCTTGGAGGAGATCCCATTAACTTCAGTGAAAGTTACTTCTGACTATACATCTTTATACTGTTATTCTCTCTACTACAACAGGAAGTACTTTTGCCTTGCTGATATATACCTCGTACATCCTTGGCTATATGGTTTTGATACACCAGTGAAAGATGTATAAAATTTATTATGAGCACAGTCCTAACCATGTCTACCCAAAAGTAAGCCCCATTATGTTCAATGGGTCTTACTCCCAGGAAAGTGTCTTTAGGATTGCAGCATTTGGCTATGAATTTTTTTCTTTATATAATTTTGAAATTATTAAATAAAGTGCATTTCTGTTTGTATGTGTGTATAAACTTCTGATGCTTAGATACTGATGCTGATTTTAGTGAAGAATGCCATTTTAAAAATTACGGATCAACAATAACTGATCTCTTTAAGAACTCTTTAGCCCTGAATAATAAATAAAATACCATACAACTTCTGTTTGTTTTTTTATTAAATTGAAGTGACTGAGTACTTGTCATGCTATTTTGTCAGTTGTCTTCCTGATTAATTAGCTTAACTGCCAACACTAAGTGGCTTTGCCTCTTCAGGATCAGATATAAAAATTATGCATGATCAGTTACATATTGCGTCTGGACTGAGATCATAAACCTTGGCAGACACTGCTCCCATACGTGGAGATATTTCAAAACCAATTTGTTGGTTTTTTGTACTATCAAACATAAATACAATTACGTGGATTATTTCTGTTCATGTGGTAAATTTCCTTTTTCTTATATTTGATGATCCCATAAATTAACATTTTGCACATTTTTCCTGCATGTCTTTGCAAGCATGGAAGTCAAGAACCTATAAATTTTCACCATTATTCCCTATAAACTGTACATTATGGGTGCAATCCTAAACATATCTAGTCAGAAGTAAATCCCATTGTATTCTATAAGACTGACTCTCAGGAAAGTGTGTATAAGATTGCAGCCTAATGCAAGCCTATGACCTAAGGTTGCAATCCTATAAAAACTTTCCTGGGAGTTAGCCCCATCGAACATAGTGGAACCTACTACTGAGTAGATAGGCAAAGGATTGCACTCTGTACCATATGAAAACATAAAGTAGCTGAAGATTAAAGACTAGTTTGAAATGTTTTATATTATACAGTTGCTTTCATAAAATTTGAGAGGGAACCTGCACATGAAAGGTCTCTTTTTATCTCTCATTCAGTCTGAAACACACAGAAAGACTGGAATTTATTTAGCAAAAGAATTAACAGATGGAGATGAAATTATTAACCAGAGTTTTATGTGTACTTTAAAGTCTAGTCTGAATAAGATGGAAACTCAGAGGACAATGATGGTTCAACTTGGACAAATGGACCCCCGTTATCACTCTTCCTTTCAGTCTTCCACCTAGCTTTTTTGAAACTTACTGGGGTCGAATAAGGAGGCTTAGAAGCTTTTAGCACAGAATAAGCCTTTCCAGGCTGGTTTGGAAGATATTTTTTGTGACTAGGTAGATCGGAACAACCTCTTCACGGATCAGGTAACTCAATGAGGCTATGAGTTATGCCATGTAGGACCATCCAAGATGGATAGGTCACAGTGGAAAGTTCAGATAAATGTGATCCACTGGAGAATGACATGGCAAACCACTCCAATATCTTGCCAAGAAAACTTTATGACACTGATAAGATGAGCCCCTCAGATTGTAAGGTGTTAAATATGCTACTGGGGAAGAGCAGATGGCAATTACATGTAACTCCAGAAAGAGTGAAGGAGCTGGGCAAAAGCCAAAAGGACGTCCAGCTCTGGATGTGTCTAGAAGTGAAAGGAAAGACCAATCCTGTAAATAGCCAACTTGCATAGGAATTTGGAATGTCAGATCTATGAATCAAGGTAAGTCGGACATGTCAAACAGGAGATGGCAAGACTAAACATTGACATCTTGGGAATAGCGAGCTAAAATGGACACAAATGGATGAATTCAATTCAGATGACCATTTTGTTTATTACTGTAGACAAGAATTCCTTAGAAGAAATGGAGTAGCCTTTATCTATATATATATATAAGAGAAAAGTCACTCACTCACTGACTCACTGACACATCACCACCCTGCCGAAACCGCTGGGCCTAGAAGCGTGAAATTCCAACCGGAAGGGGGTGAAAAGGGGCGCAACGCGTTTTCCTCACTATACTTTGCATTGGAGAATTGATGACTCATCAACATTCCACCCAACTGCTGGGCCTAGAAGCATGGAATTCTGGGACGGGGTTCCTTCTGTCACCTGAACTCCCACCAAGAACCATCTGGAGACATTTAACCCTTCAGGGGCTGAAAAGGGGGCAACATGTTTTTGTCCTATACTTAACATGGGAGACTGAACAACATCCAGCCAATTGGGTGTCAGTGCCTGGTGCACTGGAGGGATGTTGTTCGGAGGAAGAGGTTGCACTGGCGAGGATGCTGCGCATGGGGGAAAGTTGTGCATGGGAGGATGATGTGCATGGGGGAAAGTTGTGCATGGAGGAAGTTTCGCATGGGGTGATGCACATGGGGAAAGTTGCGCATGGGAGGATGATATGCATGGACGGAAAGTTGCTCATGGGGGAAGTTGCGCATGGGGGAAAGTTGTGCATGGGAGAATGATGTGCATGGGGAATGATGAGCATGGGGGGAAGTTGCGCATCGGCAGATGATGCGCATGGGGGAAAGTTGCACATGGGAGGATGATGTGCATGGACGGAAAGTTGCTCATGGGGGAAGTTGCGCATGGGGGAAAGTTGTGCATGGGGGAAAGTTGCGCATGGGGAAATGATGTGCATGGGGAATGATGAGCATCAGCAGATGATGTGCATGGGGGAAAGTTGCACATGAGGGGAAGTTGCACATGGGGGATGATGTGCCTAAGGATGTTGCACATGGGAAAAGTTGCACATGGGGAAAAGTTGCACATCGGCAGATGATGCACATGGGGGAAAGTTGCACATGGGGGAAGTTGCACATGAGGGTATGATGCGCATGGGTGGAAGTTGCACATGGGTGGAAGTTGCGCAGGGGGAATGATGCGCATGGAGGATGATGTGCATGGGGATGATGCACATGGGGAAGTTGTGCATGGGGGAAAATTGCACATGGGGTTGATGTGCATGGGGAAGTTGCACATGGGGGAAGTTGCACATGGGGACATTATGCGCATGGGGAAGTTGCGCCTGGAGGGAACGTTGCGCATGGGGAAAGTTGCGCATGGGGGATGGTATGCATGGGGGATGATGTGCATGGGAAAAGTTGCGCATGGGGCAAAGTTGCGCATCAGCGGATGATGCACATGGGGAAAAGTTGCGCATGAGGGGAAGTTGCGCATGGGGGATGATGCGCATAGAGGATGATGCACATGGGGGGATGATGTGCATGGGGGGAAGTGGCACATGGGGTGTTTCTGCGCCATGGGGGGGTTGGCATAGGGGAAAATTCTACACCCGCAACGCGGGTACGCTTTTTGCTAGTAATGAATAAAAGAGTGGGAAAAGCAGTATTAGGGTATAACCTCAAAAATGACAGAATTATCTCAGTTCAAATTCAAGGCAAACCTCTCAGCATCACAATAATTAAGGTCTGTGCCTCAACCACTGATGCCATAGAGAACAAAGTCATTCGGATCTATGAAGAGCTATAACACTTTTTAGAATTAACACGAAAAAAAATTTTCTCCCTCTTACAGGGGATTGGAACTCTTTAAAACCTTAGAAGATGATGCTATCAAAGCAATACATTCAATCTGCCAGTGGCCTCAGGATTGGAAAATAACAGTCTATCTTTCAATCCCAAGAAAGACAATACCAAAGAATGTTCAAATTACCTCCCCCAGAAGTGGCGCTGAAGTGCCTTACAGCACTTTTGTGAAATCCTCCAGATCAGCATAGGACTTGTTCTGAGACTTAGGGCAAAATCCAGAGTAACTACATGGAGTCCTTGCTCCAGTGTAAGAACAAATTACTCTGGATTCCAATATGAATTTCCCATAGGTTTTCACTAGATGGTGCAGTAACTATGGGTGCACGTAAAGTCTCTTACATGCTCCCGTATTTACTCTGGATTTGGGGGTTAGGCTGGTCTAACTGCAGTTTAGGACTGCAGCCTTAGATAGTATCATCTGAACCAGCTTTTTATCTTATCAGAGCTCATACTGAGGTCTGGTATTGCTTTTGGTGCCAAAGGCTGTGAAAATGTTTTGAAAAAGCTATTATGTATTCTTCTGGCAGTTACTGCAGGCAGAAACTATTTGTACTTCATCACTAAAGCAATGCAAAAACATCCTGGACAGGCTGTGCTTTGCAGCTGCTTTGGAAACTGCGGCAAGGGCTTCCCCCTTTTTCCGTCTATGGAAGCACGTGCTGTTACATGCTGTTAGGAATCAGGGGCTTCATCACAATATGTGATTTTAAATGGATGTAGCCTAGAAAAGCAGTACTGAGGTGACTGCATTAGTTTCCTTCTTCAGTTTTCTGGTTCATTATTGATGGCTTGTTACTCAAGGGATTAAAGGGAAGGAATGGAAGGAATCGCCCCTTTAGGAATGGCCCCGATATATTTCATTGGTTTTGTTCGACACCAAAATCTAAGATTAATGTGGTACTTGCTTTCCTCTGATATATTTTGATTGGGAAAGTTACAAGCAGACCAGTTGCAATCCTAACCAACTTTCCAGCATGGGGGTAAGGGCAATGCATCTCTGAAGTAAGGGAACAAATTCAATTTCTTTGAGGAAGCTTGTTCCCAAATGCAGGATGCAGCACATGCTATGCCCCACTGGCATAGTTATGCTAGTGCTTGAAAGTTGGTTGGGATTGGCTTTGTGTATTGTAATTTGCTATATATTTGTGAAGTAAATTCATATCCTGTGGAGAGAGTAGGGGAAAAAACCCTGCTTCTCACAGTTTAGCAACTATTCATAAAATGTTACTTAGATTATGCTGGTTTCTATGTGAAGTTAATGGCCAAAGCCATTTGTTAACCAGATGGTGGCAGTGTTTTCATTAAGAAAAGGTAAAAAGGTATTGCCTACATTTTTCCTTCAAATCCCAACATTTTAAAGTGGAAGAATCTCAATTGATCCATTTCACATCACTGAAATTGTAGGCAAATTCTTACAAGAAGCAAATATATTTCAATTTTTTCTACGATTTCTAAGTTTGCTCCTGTTTTAAGGAGCTATATGAACTAAAGGAGGCCAAAAGAGAAAGAGAGAAAGGTTATTTTCTTCTAGTCTGGAACATTGTTGCTGTCTGTTGTTTGAACTGTCAGGATGTTTCCTGGTTGAAGGATCCATGCTCTGTCTGTGTAAACTAGTTTAGATTTTGAACAGAGATGTTAAAAGTGAGATAAAAGCATGACAGATTTAATATTGTTTTCCATCCACTATAGTGTACTGTGTTTTCAGGGGGTAAATTGCTCTTCGAAAAAGAAAAACGCTTTGGGACACATGTTTCACATTCTCACACATTCACAATGGCATGCTCCTCTCATCAACCTCGCTGCGAGAATAAATACAGCTATATCAAAAGGAGAGAGAGAGAGAGAGAGAGAGAGAGAGAGAGAGAGAGAGAGAGAGAGAGAGAGAGAGAGATGACAATGAAGAATGTCACAAGAATGACAGTTTTTTGGCATCAATCACAAATTATTACAGTAACCAATCCAAGATGCTTCAATAATACAGGTACTGTCTTAACAGTATAATATATACTAATTGTGTCCCCCTTTGGAATAACATCACAGATACCTACTAGCAGGTTATAGAAGAAAGGACAAATATTTTAACCTCTTTTTTAGATCATCTATTATGAAGCAGCAGATAATTCCCACCCATATGTCACAAGCTTACCATCTGTATCATATCCATCTGGTCACAGACTCAGTTCAGGCAGAAGATTCTGAATTGATTTTTATTCACTTTAAATATAGCTATGCCTATCCCAAAAGAAAAGAAAAAGCTCAGTACAGCTTAAGAAAGGAAAGAACTGCAAGGACTGAATGAATTTAGTCTGAATGTCTCATGTTTTCAGATGGGTTCCCTAGGGCAGAGGTTCCCAAAGTGGATGCCGCAATACATTTTCAGGGGCATCAAAGAATGCATACTGGCTGTGAGGAGGAGCTCCTGGCTGGCCTTTTCTCCCTCTAGCTGGACAGCTCTCCAGAGAAAGTAGGATCCCCTCAGGACTCTTCAGGAAGCTCAGGGGCTAAAGGGAAACACCGGCTGATGGGCTGACCTGAGAACGACTGGGGGCGTGAGCAGTGATGGGTTTCAAAGAAATTAACAACCGGTTCTATGTCCATCTGGCAGCTACTTTTAAATGGATATTTTTAAACTTTATAAGTCCTATCATTAACAACCGGTTCTATAGAGTAGGTGCAAACCTGCTGGAGCCCACCACTGGGCGTGAGACACAACATGCCCCTGAATGGAAGGGGGCACCCCATTGGAGTGTTGCACCCTTGGACGGACAGCCAGCAAGGTTGCTCAGGATGTGTGGGTGTCCCAGGCCGGTGGAACCCCGCCCAGAGGACTATCCTAATTGTCTGGTTTGGCCTCACCCCAAAAGAGGGGGGAATAAAAGGGGAGAGAAAAGAGAGGAAAGAGCGGGAAGGCAGTTGACTGTGGCGGGAGGAATTGGTTGGGCTGAAGCAACTGCATTACCTTTATCTACATTGTTGTTCTGGAGTTGATGGTTACCATGTTAAGAGTTTGAAGTAAAGTTCCCTGTTTTTTCGCAACTGAGTGTGTGAGAGGAATTATTGTTGGCGATCATGAGTGAGGAAGAGGAGGACAGAGCTGAAGGAAGCTGAGATGGAGGGGAGACCTCCTGGATCCCACCACACTGTTTAAGCAGTTCAGCAGTGCAAAAATGATGTGATATGACATGGCAGCTCAATCCACCATAGGTTGGGCTGTTAGTCATTTACTTAGGTTGTCATCTTAGTTCAGAATCTTGGTACTTTAACCATTTCTGTCCAGTGTTGCATATATGCAACAGAGAACAAATATGTAAACCTGTGGGCCAGGCAAAAATGAGTTAAACCCACATCTGTATGGGAGATGAGTTACCCAGATGAGTTACCCAGAGTTACCCAGAAACCCAGATGAGTTAAACCCACATCTGTACCTACAGTTTCCTCTTCTATACCATTGTTTATGGTCCAGAAGTCCTAAAGTGTTCTGGTTTGCCCACTCTTGAAGTAGATAAATAAAAAAATGTGCCCCTGATTGGTTTGGGATACTATTCTGGGATGAAGAGGGACAGTTATTTATTCTCCCCCTCATAAAAATAAGAGTGGGAGGCAGGCTTGGATCCAACAGTTATGCCGGATCTGAGCTTGGATCCAGGGCATATGTCCAGGCTGACCATCTGACTGGAATTACCCAGAAGTCTCCAGTAAAAGGTGGGGCTTACCGGACAAGAGGCAAACCCCATCTTTCACCAGAAAAATGGGTATTCCTGCCGCCATCTTTAAAATTGTGCATGCGGCTAGCTGAGTGCAATGCTCTGAGTCTTCCCAGAGCAGGAATGGCGTGAGGCTGACCAGGAACAAGTTCCTCCCCCTCCCACCTCATGGCCAGAGTCCGCAAAGCGGCCCGAGCAGCAGCAGCCAGAGCAACGTTCTATTGCTGCTTGCCAGCCCAGTCTGTCACCGCCTGCCCAGAGCCTGGCCAGCCCAGCAGCACAGCCTCACTCTGGGAGGTGCTGTGCTGCCTGCTGCCTGCTTTGCTGCCTGCCTGCAGCCCAGCCACGTTGGCAGCCTCACTCTGGACCTCCGGGAGCTGCTGCCTCTCTTCCACCCACTGCCCAGCCAACCTGGCAGCCTTTCTCCTCTCTGGGAGCCGCAGCACCGTCACCCACCCCTCTGCAATCTCACTCCCCTCTGGAAGACAAAATTGTCACTTGCCCACCACTGCTGCTCCAGGTACAAGGAGCTTCTAACCCCCTCTCTGCACCCACTCCCCTCCCCCCAGAAACCCACTACTTTCCTACCAGCCTCCCCTGCATGCACTCACTCCTACTTACCTACTTTCTGGGATCCCATCCAACTCTGTGCTTCTGTGTTTGGTGTAAAAGTCTGTGTCTGGTCCTTTGAAAAGACTGGTGCAAAAGTCTGTCTAGTTTTTTTGCAGAGATCATTCCTGAACTAATGTAGTGTTGATATTAAGTACAGGAGAGCAATACAAGTGTTTTTAGCTCATTTTAACATGTCCTACATTTGTCCTACATTTTTGGGGGGTGTCCTACAATTTTTTTAACTTGGTAGGAATTTTGGCTTAGGAGACAGGAATTTTGGTGAACTTGGGGTGGATTGTGGCTTCGGTATCTGGTCACCCTGCTTATGCCAGTCCAAGCTTTGGTCCCCTGGCAGCCAGGAGCATCAGAGGGGATCAGAGAAGACCCATTGAGGCTGTGTTTGTCTTTACCCAGAGAAGGGGAATAGCTTTCCCTTTCCTGCGGCAGCAGAGCAGCAGTGCCAATCCTTGCATTGGATACAGGCCAGCCTGCCTGTTCCAGTGCCAGTGATTCATATTTGCACCTTAATGGTTCAATTCTGTGTCATAGTAACATTTTGTTGGCTCTCAGAACAATCAGCCTATTTAAAGTTAAATTTTGGTTTTAAAAATGCATTTTTTTGTTCCATAAGGCAATTGCATTTTCATTCTCTTGTTAATTGGTCCATAAATTTTGAGAGAACATAGACATCCCAATGCAGTTTTTCATTTCATTCTGCATTAAATTACCTTTTCAATGATATGTAACATAATGGTATTGTTTTTACATACTCAGTTTTTCACAATTTTGGCCACTAGAGTCAAGCTCAGCTTTTTGCTCCCCGAAAGCTTGTTGCCTGTTGAAATTGCTGTCTCTTGCAGCCTGTGAGCTATGCCACTGACCTCATGTATGAGTTGTGCAGGATTAATCCATGTATAGTTTTTTTCCCCCAAAAGAAAACTTTTGTTCTAAGATATATGAACTGCTCTCATCCATCTCAGTGATATATTTCTGACATCTCTTCGAAGCCAGTTCATTATTTAGTCGCCACCACTAGTCCTGTCTCTTTCTCAGGAGATGTTGACAAAATTAGCTTGCTCTCTGACTTTCTGGATTGAAGTATACAAAAAATAAATCTACCAATCAAACCAGATGATGTGGTTATGACCACTAACTTTGATGGAGTTCTTAAAGATTACCTATACATATTCCCAGAGAGTTATGGTTCAAGCCTATTGGAAACATACACCACTGGAACAAGTACTCCAGTAATGTATTACAGTTGCAAAATGCAACACATTGAAGCATTTGACCTGAAATCGGTTGTAAGTGACCAATTGCCAGTGGCCTTTTGATACCCACTGGCACAGATAAGTGGGGTGGACAGACCGGGTGATGGGAATGGAGAGGAGGGCAGATTGAGATTAGGAAAACAGGCCAGATTCAGCAGCAGTATGCCAAAACTCCCAGCCTTGATCTACCTTCATAGAACTACAAATTTGAGCCATTTATGGAGCAGGTGCAGGTCCAAATAGACCCAGCAGCTTGGCACAGACTAACCCTACAATCCAGAGTAACTATGGGAGCACGTAAGAGACATTACGTGCACCCATAGTTACTGCACCACCTAGTGAAAACCTATGGGAAGTTTATATTGCAATCCAGAGTAAATTGTTCTTACACCGGAGCAAGGACTCCCCGTAGTTACTCTGGATTGCGCCCTTACACAGAAGAAATGTTTCCTTACCCTGACAAACTCTTCAGAGGATAAAACTCTCCTGCAGGATTCAGTGAGTATTGTGCGGGGAATTAGTTAGTTAGGATTGCTCAGGATAATGAATGCAGGAAAGGAAAAGCAGAGGTTAGTTGGCAACTGGTTGACCACTGCTAGAAACACAGCTAGACTAAACGAACCTTAGATCTGATCCAAAAGCCTCTAAACCTTCAGCCAATGGGCCTGTGGCGTGGACTGGGATGCGTACGAACGCTTTAACATGGAGCCCATGGGGGTACACATGGGGGAGAGTCTGCGCGTATGGAACAGGCCGGATTACCCCCCCCCCCCCACCCTTGACATCAAGCTGTTCCCAGATGCCGTCGAGGTCTGGAAGATGGATGATATGGTGGAGCTCTGGAGGACGGGGGGGGGGGCGTGGAGGACCCAAAAGAAGAGGGATAACGGTTGGGCCATCCACCAGATGGTATGCCCCGGGAGGAGTCCAGTCGCTGACGGGAGTTTGGCGGCAAGAGATGGGGGGAGGGGTCGAGGATATAAGAGAGGGAGAGGGGAGGGAACGAGAGGTTCTTTGGTGGGAGGAACTCCCGTGGAAGGAGCGGAGCACCTACTCGGGTTATAAGGAGAGCCTGAGAAAAGATCCAGATGTACCCCTCCCTGAGAAACCAGAGGTACCCCACCCTGCAACAGTGTGGAGTGGACTGCATGCTTTGACTCTAAGGGGAGAGGAGAAGGCCAGTACTGCAAGCAAGGAGATGAGCACTCAGTCAGGGCATGGTACCTAGAAAAGAAGAGAAAAGGAGTAAGGAATGGACATGTGGAGAAAGATATTTGTGTTTGACAGATGTTAAGAGACTTACCTGTTCATGGTGGCGGGGACTCTGTTGAGTGCTGTAGAAAGAGAAGTGTTGACCTGTAGAAAGAGAAGCGTTATTCTGTGGAACCAAGTGAGTGCCTGAGTAAACGTGTTTGACAGTACTTACCTGACTCAGTCTGATGATGTATGCCCAGGGGGGTGATGATGAGGATGAGACCCAGATATTGGTTGTCCTGGAATAACAGACTCCTGCAAGCGAGTGGGGGTGGCGTAAGACCAAGGGAACCCGTGACAGGGCCCCATCAAATACTTGTCAAGGCCTAGAAAAATATTAAAATATAATTTAAAAAAATACATTAGAGATGTATTTTTCTGGGTTTCATGTATTTCTGGAGCCTAGATGAATAAATAAATCATTTCTTAGGCTCTCAGAACACCCTCCAGACATGACCAGAGCACAGTTCCTATTGTGTTTTGTCATGTGGGCCAGAAGCTTGCAGGGGACCAGAGACTGGCCGTGGGCTAGATGGAGATTTTTGAGATCAGATTTGAAGTCTGATGGCTGATCCAACAGGACTCATATTTTCATACACAGTTTTCAATATCTATACTTGTATCCTTGTAATTTTTGTAACTTAACTCCTCACCTCACCATATTTTTCTAACGGCGTTTCTGTTCCTGGTTCTGTGATACCCATTATTTGCTTGCGGTTTGGGGTGGATTTCCCCCTTTGTGCAGTTTACACCTCTGCCGCTACACTTGGTTGGCTTTGTATCTGTAAATTGGATGCTTTGTCTTTCAGCATTGCACAACTCCCACGACAACTTATTGTTGACCCCTGTTGGAGCCTGCAGATGATTAGACACCCTGAAGAAAATAAATACTTGGGGAAATGGAAAGTCAGTAAATTTTTTGAGAATGTTTGGCAACAGTTTCTGGATGTTGTCATTATGCATTCAAAGCCCCATATTACTCGCTTTACGGAATCAGCATGCACATTTTCTACGCTGCTTAGAAGTCTGTGGATAGAACACTGCCAACTTGGTGTGCAATACTTCACTCAGACTTAGCCTGAGGAAACCCTAGTTACTGGGTAGACACCGTAATTGTGAGGACAAGTCTTTCCTTCATATCTTTCTTTCTGAAGAATGCTTGCTTAGAGGTCAGAAACAGGTTAATAATTCTGGCATCTTGCTGACCTCACTAGTTCTGTGGAAAACTATCCACTGGCTTCAAGAGTATTTCAGCTGGCAATGACCTTGAAATAGCGGCACATACAATTATCATACCAAGAAGCTTGATTACTGTAATTCACCTTTAGCTTTGCCTTTCAGTATAATGCAGTTTGTTAAGAATTCAGCAGCAGCAGTGCAGTTTTGAGTTCAGTCTTGCCCTCTCATTATCATCTCGATCCCGCTCTGTAGTGGGCCTGTATAATAATGTTCTAAGCCAGTGCTTCTCAAATATTTGAGCACTGTGACCTGTTTATTAAAACAATGGTCCATTGAAACCTAGTGGAGTAGGAAAAAAGTTGCATTAGTATTTTAATTAATTAATCAATTAATTGATTAATTAATAATTGGGGTCCTGTACTCCTAAGGTTCCTTGAGATGTTACATATAGTATGAATGTGTGTACATTTGCTTAACCATTCCTAGAAATGGAACTCAAAGATTGTTCCCCCAAACACTCAGAAGGTTGAAACTAAGATAAAGTTAAAGACTTTCAGATCTTAAAAATGGCTGAAACTGGGTTCACAATCAGTGGTGGACTCCAGCAGGTTCGCACCCACTCTATAGAACTGGTTGTTAACGAGAGATAGGATGTATAAAATATAAAAATAGTCATTAAAAAGTGGCTGGCAGATGGGCATAGAACCGGTTGTTAATTTCTTTGAATCCCATCCCTGTTCACAGCCCAAATGTGATAGGCTCATGACCCAATGACGTTCCCAACCAATAGTTTGGGAAACATTGCTCTACATACCCCTAACTAATGGTTGCTTTCTCTATCAACAGTGTCCTAGAGAAGCCTCAGAACCTCTGCTCTTCAAGATCCATACCATCACAGTAAGATCTAGAACTGACTATTTCATCTGGGAAAGTCTGGACAGTATGGGTGAATCCACCCTGAATCTACATCAGGGATCTCCAAGTTGGTGATGGGTATGGGAAACACTCAATGTGTAGGATTTTTGCTCTCTTCACCGCACCAATCTCCATGGATATCAAATCTATCAGTCTCAAAACCTTCACACAAGGCCACTGCATGTATTAGTTCCCACCAACAGAGATCAAGCTATGAGCTGCACTGTGCCATTAGTGTACCTAATATAAATACGTACACTATGTTACTAAGAAACAAGATATGCAGCATCTTACCAAGAAATAAGCACAATAAAAGGACAGGGGGAGTAGGAAAATTATAGTTTCATCTCTTTTTGCTGTGGATAGGGGAAAGAGAACGGAAGAAGGTAAAAAAAATTCAGGTTCCCATAATACACTGGACATTCACATCAGGTACTTTTTCTAGGACTTAAATGCACTATTGGATTTCCTAAACCAGAAGGGAAAGCTAATAATTTCAGGCCCTGTTAGCACTGTTTGAATAGTCATCTGAGTGCTTGTAGAAGTGCAAGCATATTTTCTACAATTGCACATGAACAATTGTGCAAGTAAAATTTCCTTCACTTGTGGCTTCTGACCATGACTATGCATATATTTGACTGAAGGTCGGAAAGAGGCATTAATAACAAAATTGATAAACTTGCTGATGGAAATATTCCATATTGTGTGGTTGCAGCCAAATGAGTATACAGTGGTACCTTGCTTAACAAGCGTTTCACATAACAAGCAAAAATTTCCAAGAAATTTTGCTTCACATAACAAGTTCCGCTTCACTTAACAAGCAAGCGCACTTTGGGCTCGTGTGCTATGCAGCCCTGAAGCTCCGCATGGAGGCTCTTTAAAAGGGCTGCCGGCCAGCGCTGCTCTAACTGCCCCCAACTTGGGGGCAGTTGCCTGGGGGTGCCAGAGGCAGCTGCCCCTAACTGCCCCCAAGTGCCCCCACCAGCCACCTTAAACCTTCAGCAGCAGGCCAGGTAAGCCTCCTAGGAAAGTGTCTTTGATTGCAGCCTCCTAACCATGTCTACCCAGAAGTAAACAACATTGTGTTAAATGGGGCTTACTCCCAGGAAAGTGTCTTTAGGACTGCAGCCTAAGTAGACTTCATAGGATCATGCATAGGATCATGCATTGAATGCATGTTTTGAATTCAATTCCAGTGTTTTGTCATCATTTTTACATCTGGTTAATATTTTTATATGAATATTTGGGGGTTGTGGAACCAATTGTCTGAGTTTCCATTATTTCCTATGGAAAAATCTGCTTCACTTAAAGAGGGTTTCACTTAAAGAGCATGCCTCCGGAACGAATTAAGCTCTTTATGTGAGGCACTACTGTATACTGTAGGGCGGATTTGGGCTCAGTGACAGAGCAGATAAAATTCCACTCATAGATTATTTTTAGGTCTCTAATTAATGTTATTGTTGTATACTTTATTGGATGGAGGTGCTGTTAACTAGATGGCTAAACAGTCCAATCCTATATAGGATGGATCTTATTATTTCGCAGCATAAGTTCGACATAATAACAACAGTTCAAAACTCATTCCATCATTTTGTGGGTTGTGGTTACCAGAGCACAGAGCCAGAGACCACATTTAAGCAACAGTGGGCTGTTGAAACTCTTTTGTTCCATGCTCCCACCAGTAAGTCATAAGGAGGAAAAATACGGAGGATTGTTGGTGGTTTGGGGCAGGCTGAACTGAGGTGGGAGGAGATGATCTTGATGGCAGTAGCGTACACCAAAGTTCAAACACCTTTTCCATCAACCCCAACATGTTCCCTGAGCCTCACTGGACTTATGCCAGCTAAGTAGCTGGTGTGGGTCCAAGGAGATCTACTGGAAGCCAGACATCTGAGAGGACTAATTAAAATTTTATTTACCGCTCCAAGGCTATTAGTCCCGTCCCCCACAGCATGCAGCAAGTGCTCTGTCTGCAGTGCTGCATGATATGGAACTGAATTGGGCCATCAGCAGCTAAATGAAATGTTGGATCATATACTGTATTTAATGAAAAGAACAAAGACTACCTTGAAAGTGAACTACAAGCTATTGTCATGTGAATGACTATAGCAGGCAGAGTAGAGCCTCTTTCACCTGTGTAATACCAGGAGGGAAATGCAGGTACTGATCCCTGTTATGAAAACAGAAATGTTATGAACATATCTGGATATTCTTTATCAACATGTTTTAATTTAGAAATTTTAGAGGCTCTCTCTCTCTCTCTCTCCCCCCTGAGCTCCAGGAGGGAGGGAGGTAAGAGGTGGGCCAAATGCATGATGGTAAGATGGGAAATATGAGAAAATGTGCTATGCACTTTACCATCACCTCAATTTGTCTGTTTGTTCAATGACTATTGATGCATGTTTATTCTATTACATGCCTTATCACCACTCTCCACCTCCACAAGTTTCAAGAGCCCCATTTGACTGCTCTCATATGAACATTTTAGAGCGCTGTCTTAATTTAATGGCTTTCCCCAAATGTATTTTACCACATATTTATGCTGAGATTAAGTGCTGAGAAAGGTAGGAATCAACGTTGAAATAAATGCATGTGGTGTTGTCTTAAGTATTTGATGCAGGCATACAAATGCTACCTGGATGACTTTCCCCTAAATGTTATTTGACTATTCTGGCAGGAAATGTGATGCGTTCATGCAATGCAGAGCTTTCCTTTCATTGCACAGCATTTAACCAGAGGTGTCGCTAAAGATGGCTGGTCTGTGCTACCGTTTTATGATAATTCCTTCCCTTTCCCAAAAAATTTACATCAAAAATGTATTTGAATCAAGGAACAGAAAAAAGAGATGGCAAGAGGGAAAAAAACTGAAGGCCAGAAAGTGAAAACTACCTTTAAAATGTGCATGGGGAAAAAATGTGTTCTTGAGTTAGAAAGACTGTCTCATAGCTATAAAAGACATAAACCATCTATAATCCCATTCCAGTATTCAAAGGGTAGTAATCATATATCAAAGCGCTGAGGTGCTTTTATCATTCAACTTTTTTTAAGGATGGCATTCATCTTTATGACAAAACAAAATAATTATGGAACAGTAACTTACAGTGATTTCAATCTAGCTCAGTAAAAAGTGCATCCAAATTTAAACAGCTCACCTCTTGCCCCTGAATGATGAAAATAACATACCAAAGTTTTATATCATTTTGTACACCTTATCTACTGTCTGTGAGTAAAACTAAAAAGTACACCTATTTATGTGCTTGCCAGATTTTTGTATGTGAGTATCCTCATAAATACTGTCACAGACTTCCATGAATCCATAAATTCTGCAAGGCAACTGTGAACTCAAAACATTCCATGAGATCTAAGTACCTAAAACCCAATCCTATGTAGGGCTATTTGTGGCCATAAGTACCACTGCTGTGTCACGAATGTAATAGCACTGCCATGTGCTCTGGGGCTGCTAAACCAATCTGCTGGAGGTCCACCAGAAAACACCAATAACTTTGAGATAGTGCACCAGTGCAGGTAAAGTTGTGGTGGGGATGGTTTAAGGGCAGGAGGGAATGACTGGGGGATGATGATGAGGGAAGCTGGGGCACATCAGAAGTATTTCAAGTGCAGGAGTGCATGGATTTCAGCAGCAGTTGTACACATCAAGGTCTTTCTCCATTTTCTGACCCAACATGCCCTCTTCTTGGTCCTGTGTTAGCAAAATAGGTCTAGGATGACCCATTGGTGGAATGGCCAAGCAGCCTATTTACCTCTCCTGGGCTGCTTTGACACACTTCCCACCACCATTAGATCCAGTGCCTTCTCTGGCAGCATGGCTACATCACCTAGGATTGGCAATTGGACTGGGCCATCAGACAGCAATCCTGTTCATACAGTTTCCTGAAATTAATCTATCTCAACACAGACATACATCTATCCCATTGACCTTCAGATCTGTTTGAAGGGATCAGAGACTCTCCATGAGTTTCTGATGCTGTACACTGCGTTATTGTGATATGAAAAGGGGTGCTAGCATGGAACAGTGAAGTAACCAGTAAAATAAGATAGGCAAATATATGCCAAGAAGCATCTGCAAAGTCATATGTTTGCAAAGATGCAAGTGAGATTTCTCATAATTTGTCCCTAGAGGGCACTGACGGAGAGGGAGAGACAAACTGGGGTGAGAGAAGAGGCAGAATGGAGGGATGAAGAAAGAGGAAAAGAAGTGAAAGCTGTTAATAATCTGAAAAGTACTGCTGCTGCCTTCAGCATCCTTCATAGCAGGGACAAGATACCAAAATTGCTAGAGAACAACTGGATCAGAAATTGTCATGGTTGACCATACAGAAATGTAACTTTAAAATATTCTCACTACAGATCAATGGAACAGATAATACTACAGCAGCAAAACTGGGGAAACTGTGATTCAGTAGTGCAGGTGGGGTGGTTTTTAACATCACATATTAAAGGGACAGCCCACTCCTATCTCCCAAAGTCCTTAGCTTGCAGTGTCACTGATAGAGCATGTGATGCATGCCAATGGGAGAAATCAGACAGACAGCAAGTGGTAAGTCAAAATATTTTTACTTACCTTCTGGAAGGCTGGCTGATTTGGCATAATCCAAATATTTTGCTGATATAAATCCAAGGAAAGAAAGGAGATGGGTCTGTATCAGGAAAGGCTATAGGATCTGGTGTGTGTCTCTGAGATCTACACTCTGAGCCAGGGTGACCATATGTGCTATTTTTCCAGGACATGTCCTGGATTTTAGCCTGTGTCCTGAAAAAATAACTTCAATGCCCTCCTTTCCCTAGCAAAGGGGCAGCATGTAGCCTTCTTGTAATTAATAAATTATACGTAATTTTAAAATGTAATTTTTTAAATATACTAATAAGTAATATAGTGTTTAAATTGGAAAGCAATTATATGAGGGGTTTGAGCTTTTATTTTGTCATGTCTTACATTTTTCTTGGATGTTCATTTCAGAGGGTCAGCCCCAATGCTCCCTGAACAGCCCACATCACCTCCTCCTCTGCCTTACTTGCACTGTTGTAACATTCAGGTGATTCTAGTGTGTGCATGAAGCCAATAGCTATTTCCATTTACAGCTGCATGGAGGCAACTGTGGTGTGACATTTACACCATTACAAGGTGACTTATAAGCACTAGATTGCTAGATTTGCTGCCAAAGTGGCCCATAGGATTGAGCCATTTATTCAGTTCCTAAGTCAGTATATCAGTGAAATTAAAAGTTCCTCCCAGCAGTATTTGATCACTTCAAGTGATGCATATCTATCTACCTAGTCATAAAGGTCTACAAATTCTGGAGATTTGCTGTATCTTTGAACACAGAGGGGAGTTATTCCTAAAATAGTTTAAGCTACGAAGGCAAGAATGAAATCTGAAGGATATCTGAAGGGAAAAAGTTCAAGGAAGAAAAAGAAAAAAAAGCTTCCCCAGTTTCTGCCTTATGGAGTTTAATCCCCTAAGACCATTGTCCATTGATCGGTACTGTGCACTGGAAAGCAATACAATATTTGAAGACTGCTCTCTGAGGAAAAGAGATAGCAACCTGTACTATGTTATAGCCTTGATTTCATTCTGACATCTTAGTGAAGATAAATGTAGTTCATTTCCCAAGTAAGTATATAAATAACACCTTAATTACTGATCAAAAAGTATGATTTGCAGGGCTGGAATGCCCAAACCAAATATCTAAACTGCTACAAAAACTTGCCAGTCAAGTGAAAGGAGCAAAATACATTCTTAAGTAAAACTGAGCATCCTCAACCTGCAGTAAGCCTTAGCTTAGCTTTTCCATGCATTTCTTCTCTCCGTGTTGAATAATGCATTATATAATGATCTGACAATAGCACATCACTCAGCATCCTGATGCCAAAGCAGCAATTTTCCAGCAGTTGAGGTTGGTTTTTGCTTTTTTTATTTCAAAAAGGAAACTTCAGTGATAAAAACTGAGATAAAGTAAGGTCATCTGAAATAAAAGGGTGAGTTTCATACGTATACACTTGCACACAGGTTGGTATATGTCATTTTAACTTTAGATTATTTATCCCATCCTTCTTGCTCATAAGACATAACCCAAGGTAATTTATATCCAAAATAATACATAAAAATAAATGGAAACACAAAAAGTATATACACAAGAACGGACCCACCTACACAGGAGATTGCACTCTGAATCTAGCTGACCACCATTCAGGGCTGGTTTTGCTCTGTAACAGATAGCCCAGAAAAGTGGAGTTTATTCATCTACCCTATATCGTTTTGGGGGTTAGGTTTCAGCCAGATAAGTCATGTCTGACAGGAGATAGCACAGGACAAGGAGGATGATTTGGGATATGGTGACTGCCCTTAAGCAAGAAAGGTGAGGGGAACCAGAACAGATCTCCAGAGCCTACCTGATTTGAGGATGCAGGCTGATAGACCCAGACTTGGATTTATTTATTATGGTATTTATATTTTGCCTTTCTGATTGCTTTGCCTACTGATCATTCTAGAGGCTAACATTGTGGTATAGCTCAATAACAATGTATTCAAAGGCAACACTAAGAGATCCGGGAGAAAGGCTTTAGCCCGAAAGCCTTGGAATGGCAGTTTTTCAATAAAAAGACAGGAAACACGATTTTCATGTGCTTCTTTGGTATTTAAAGAACATTTAAACTGGAATCCACAGTGAATCAAATCTGTGCATGCTGAATCCGCTGATGTTGGGGTTGGACCTGTACATGTAACCTAAGGTAGGAACAGACATACAAATCACCAGACTGTAAAAGTACTAACTTACTTTTGTGTATTAATCTTCATTTGTAGCATACAAATGAACAGAAAGCATAGTTCTGCACTTTCCTGTTCACTTTTCTGTACAATAATTTATTCTCTTCCTCTGAGTCATAAATTCCCCTGCAGGTGAATACCTGAAATAGGAAAGGTGTATAAAGGAATCCACCAATGAAATGAGGAATGTAGGTCGATTGGTTGATTCATTGATTGATTGATTTCAGTAGCACTGGTGGTTTATTCATCGCACTGATGGTATATTCATGATCCTTAACTTCTTTAATTCTGACAGCATGAGAAATAGGGTTTGGCATTCTGTCTAATTTTATGACTCCTTTATACTCACAACTACTTTGGGCCCAATCCTAACCAACTTTCTAGCACCAGTGCAATGTCAGTGCAACCCAAAGATAAGGGAACAAATGTTCCCATACCTTGAAGAGGCCTCTGTGACTGCTCCCCCTTGGCACAACTGCACTGGCACTGGCAAACTGGATAGAAATGGGCCCTTAATGCAATTTTATTTTCCATTGGACACCCTTTAATCATGCCAAGGAAAATGTAATTAGGGTAGAGCTTTCCCTCCAACCTATCACACATGTTTTTAGTGAAGTATAAATTTGAAGCCACATACAGTAACAAAATAAGTGACTGGCAGTTGTTTTGGAGTAAATTCTAAGTTTCCGAAATTTTGTTATCAATATAAAAAGAAAAATATGTGAAAGGAAAAAAAATGCAGTCAGGAAAGGGAATTCAAATAATCTGTCTTTTCTCTCCAACTGACACTGTTTCTTTATGCCATTGTGTAGTATCTCTGCCAATTTCTGTCTAATTATGTGAGTGACTTAACATCCTTATTGATATGCCAATGTGTCTAGCAAGACACAAAAGTTGCCATATTTCTGAACATGAAAATGAGTTAAAACTGTGAAAGGCAAAGTGGAGTTCACAGACATACTTTGCAGGCATCACTAAACAGTAACAAAATATGCTTGTGACTACCCTGCTTTCATCACTCAGGGGCAGCCCAATCCATGGCAACTAATCCGTCAGCGCAAGGGCTCTTGCGCCGACGCAACGGCATTTCCGTCAACGGAAACGCCGATAGCGTTGGCGCAATTACGCCGGCGCATCTCTCCGGCAACGCAACGACGTTTCCGTTGGCGCAATTACTTCAACGTTGGCGGAGCAATGAAAACCCTCCGTCGACGTAACTCTGTCGACGGAGGGATTTTTTTTATTTTTTCACGGGGTGTTTCGGGGGCGTGTTGGGGGTGTGTCTTAGGTTCCTCCCCCTTCCACATAACTATGTTTTATCCTGAACATTTTCAGAGGCTTATGGGCACACGTAAATGCCTCCTGAGTTATACTACCGCAAGAGGTCGTTTAGTAACGAGGAGACCCATAGGTCTCCATGTTAAGGAGAAGTAGGGGCTGGGGAAAGTGGGGACTTTGAAAAATTTTCGCACCAAACCTTACGGGCAGTACTTTCCTACTTGAGGATACGGAGTACCTGGGTCACCCCAGTGGCTGACCAATCCCCTCACAGCTACCCTCCCATAAAAAGGCCCACCCCTGGACCCACAATTCCCTTTCAGAGAAGCAGAGTGCTTGGCCACGGATCATGTCACTCTGCTCTCTCTCAATGGGCACTTTGCTCTTGGGGAGCGTTCTCCCCACAAACACATGAACACATAAGGTCCATATATGATGATATATTGATATGATATAGATGTGATATGAAACAATATGATATCTGTGATATATGATTAGAGTGTAGACTTTGCAATTTTTTTGTATGTTTGTTGCTCTCTCTCCCTCTCCACAGGTACCCCAATCAGATAAGTGGGGGTGTTGAACAAAGTTTACATTCAAAAACTCAAAAACACCTATACAGGCAATCTTGCAGTGATGATTACCAATACCATATTTATG
This sequence comes from Cryptoblepharus egeriae, assembly GCA_030015325.1. NCBI lineage: Eukaryota > Metazoa > Chordata > Lepidosauria > Squamata > Scincidae > Cryptoblepharus > Cryptoblepharus egeriae. Next base: position 41,983,536 of record JAREYC010000006.1, read on the forward strand.
TCTCTGCAAGTTGTTGTTTCTCTCTTCCCCAGAGTTACTCCAACCAGGTAAGGAGGGCTGCATGGGGGGTGTTGGAAGCACCTCTTTTGTTTAAATTTCCTTCATCTTCCTCCAGTCTTGCATGTCTACTCTAAAGTAAGCCCCAGTATACTCAGTGGGGCTTACACCTGTGTAAGGGGGGCCTTGCTTCACCAGGAAATGGGCTTGCCCACTTGTTGGGAAATGCTGTGAGGTCCTCTGTAGGTTTGCCTTCCAACCCAACTGGTCCCCCAAGGTAAGGGGGGGCTGTAGAGTGAAAGGGGGAAGGGGTGCACACACAGACCCACCAGGAAACAAGGGCACTCACCCCTCAAAACTCTGTGTGGTCTCTGTCCTTGCAGCCCCTCTGACTGACTGCCAGATCACACTGCCAGCAGGTGCTGATTCCACTCATCCCTGCCAGCAAACAAGCCAAGGGGCATAGCAGCTGATCTGATTCCATGCTCAGCCAATACCAATGAAAGCTTTGCCTGTGATGTGATGCTTCTGTCTTTGCAGGATGCTGTCTCACCAGCAAGGAGGCTAGCAGGCAGCAGGCTGCCATTCCACTGGGAAGGAGACACAGTGCAATCCTAAATATGCCTACTCAGATGTAAGCCCCATTGTGTGTTCAATGGGGCTTACTCCCAGGAAAGTGTATTCAGGAGTGCAAGCCACTGGATCCCTGCAAGGAGCCCTGGGAAGAATCTCCCTTCAGACATGTTTGCACAAGCACTTACCTAGAACACAAACCCCACTGTCCCAATCACATGAGTTCAACAAGCACCCTTCATGCCTAATAAAGTTTGAGCCATAAATCACTTCCCCCCTCCACAGCTGATGTTATTAATGATGACGAATTAACAACTACATAGTCATGGTATGATACATCACAGGTGAAGTCCTTGCCTGATGACGAATTTACAGTTCAATGCGTCAATGTTGCTGACGAATTTACAATTCCAGTCGTCAATGTTGCTGTGTCAGTCGTCAGATACGTTGTTAACATTAATGATGTGAACATGTGTAGTAGTAGTTATTTTAAGGACTTCACAATGAACATCTGCATATGATTGCTCCAGGGATTACCTGAGGATGGGTAAGTGGGGCAGTGCCTACCTGGTTGGGGGGGGGGGAGAGACAGGGGTGCCCATCCTCAGTGTAGACCCCCAATGGCATCCAGACCTGGTCCTCTGTTTCTGGAGAGGGGGCTGCCTATAGCTTCCTTAGCATTGGATAGTCCACAACAAGAGGCCACATGGAAGTAGTGAGACCACCTGTGAGCATTGCAGAGATGAGGGAATTCAAGCAGATGCCAGTGCTGTGTTCAAACTGCCTACAGTCTGAAGATACTGAAAGGTCCAGGCACTGTTTAAAGGTGCAGGCACTGTGTCATCCCTTCCATGTGCTCAATCTGAATGTGGTTGATTCTGGGGTCCCACTGCATCCTCACTGGAGACTGTTCTGTATCTGGAAGCCCCCCTACCCTGTGACCCTCTGAATGAGCAGGAGCAACTGCAAACATATGAACAAGTACACATGTGAACTGACCCCCCTTTTGTGTCTGCAAAAGGCCATCTGGGAGTCACTGGGGTAGGCTGAGAGAGGGTTCCTGGGGCCTGATGTCACCCCTTAGGCTTGTGAAGTGAGAGGTTTTGGGTGGGCAGTGGCCCCACAAGTGATCAGACACCCTTGCCCTGTTGTGGGAGCCCCAGGTCCCCTGTGCCCCAGGATGTGCTTTTGCTCCTTGGCAGACCCAGGTGGGCTCCTGTCCCCTCTTCCAGGATTCCCTCCCCACAGATGCCCCTGGCAGCCCCCTTGTCCCCCCTTGCCCCCTGCTCTGCCAGCTGCTTGGGGGACCCTTGCCCCTCCCCTGCCTGAGCCAGCACGGGGGTCTGTTTCCTGGGCCTTCTGCCTTCTGGATGGGGTCTTCCCTCTCCTCCCAGCCCACCTGAGTGTGGACCCTGCGTCTGGCATGCTGTACCTTTAATGCTGATGTTTCTTCCGGACTGTTGCCAAAGACCACAGGACACTCATGTTTATCTGTTGATGTTGTTTTTATTGACAATACGCACACACATGTATCCCTCTGTGCATCTTGCCCCTGCTGATGCCTGGGCTTTTCCTGGGGCACCTTGCCTGTTTGGGGGTGCAGGGGGGCAGCTTGTTTCCCATTTCTACCCCTGACAGCCCTGTCCTGTCCACCATGCTGGGGAGGCACTCTGACAGCTTGACAGCTACTCTCCCCCCATCTTGCCAGCTGGTTCCCCATGTGATCAGGAGAGCAGCAGTTTGGACAGCTGCTAGTGATTCTGAGTGATGTGGAAGCAGGTCAACTCGTGTGTAACTGCAGGCCATGTAGCACTTACAGGCTGCCTTCTGAGCATGCCCAATGGAGTAACTTATGTGGATCACTGCACCGGAGCAGTTACGGGCAGACCTAAGTTATGGGCACACCTAAGTTCTCTGCCTCACACATAACTTTGTGTTTAGGATATAACATAGTTAGGGCAGAGTAGTTAGGTCGGAGCAAGCAGACTTTGCTCTGGATTGCGCTCTAAGTTTACAAGGTTCACTGTGTCAGAAAAGAGGAAATGTACAGCAAGCTAAAAAAACTATGTATATATGTAGCTGTTGCCGAGGCCAAATTCCAGGTATGGCGTTCATACTTGGCCAATAAATCTAATCAAATCTAACTAACAAAATAGAAGGCCAAAAAGAGTAACCTAATAAAACAGAGAACTCTCCTTTAAACAAACTACAGTCCCTTAGCCATCTCTTATGAAATGGATGTTTGAAAACTAGTGGCAAGAGCTAATCTTCTTTTGGCAAGATAAGTCAAAACTTGGCACCTTTCATGTAGTGTCATATACGTAACTACCTGTATCTGGTGTTCAGGGCCAGATTTAGGTTTGATGTGGCCCTAAGATATTGAAGGTAATTGGGCCCTTTATATGTCTGGCTGCTCTTTGTCAACAATATTTTAGAGAGCAGGCTAGCAGGTGGGGCCCATTACTTACATCATGGAAGCATACACAACACAAAACACTGTTGCTGTATGTATGTTTTATTTTATTTTTTTAATATTTTGGAAATGTACATCCAGTTTTTTTCCTTTAAAGTTTTGGGGGCCTCCAATAGAGTGGTGCCCTAAGCTATAGCTTGTTTAAGTTATACATTAATCCAGCCAGACATCATTGTAGAACTCCTGGCTCTCTAAATGGTAGATTCATGTAACAAGACTACCTCCAGAGTGCAGGAGCATTTCTATAGCTTCCATCTGCTCTGAGTCCTCCAACTGTGCCATAGATGAGATGGCAAGCTGTGTTCACTACAACAGTGGTAAAAATTTTACTAAATTCATCTTCAAGTGAAAGGCTAGATTTTTTCTAGCTAGGAAATTTTTTTATAGAAACTGATAATAAACATATAGTTGCTGAAACGCAGTCATTGAAGAATAACTTGTTCCTGGCTTTAGTATGCCAGTAGGCATAATCCTTCACAAAGACAGTAGTAATGGCAATGATTAGATACACCCATGCAGGACACATTCTCATGGAAGTAACTAACTTAATAAGAGATAACCTTTCCCTAGGCAAAATAATTCAAAAAGCCAGGTGGAGACTTGTCAGTGCTACATATGTTCCCACTAAATACATGCTCAGAATATTCATAATAGAATCACTTGAAATTTACACAGTCTACCCTGTAATATATTTGGGATTTCAAATCAGTTCTAATTTGATTGTATACTCTCATGACATACATGGATTGGAACAGTATATATGTAGGAGTTGGCAAACTCTTATTGTGGGATGCTGCAGAAGAAAATTCAGGCATGATACAGTGAGATGATAATTTCGCAATGTATCGTTCATATTTTTTACATCACATAAGAATCTGAATTTATTGTTGTGTGTATATAGGTAAAGCTTGTGGCCCGCTGCTATAATTTGTGTGATTGAATTGGGTGTTTGACTACAATCCTATGCATATACTCCCAGGGCATAGGGACCACTGAATTCGCTGGAGTTTTCTTCTGAATCAGTATGCAAAGGATTGTGTTGAAAAGAAGTTTAAAACCCCCAGAAACAAGCCAAAAAAATTATTGATAACTTTCCTTAACTCTTGTCACATAAAATTAAAACATTCATTCTGCTCAACATATTCCACTATTTTGGTGAGCTCATTGGGTAGAGTAGCCTGGCTGCTGGTGTGTGTGAATTTCATTCATTCATTCATTCATTCATTCATTTGAATGCCCATAGAGAACTCAAGACAACTTTAAACATTAAACATACAACTCTCTCTCTCTCTCTCTTTATATATATATATATATATATGTGTGTGTGTGTGTGTGTATAGATAGATAGATAGATATAGATATAGATATATAGATATTGATTGATTGATTGATTGATTGAGAGAGAGAGAGAGAGAGAGAGAGAGAGAGAGAGAGCAAGAGAGCTGCTTATTAACCAGCAGGCCAGGGTTCGAGACCCAGATCGGCCCCACCTGTCCTTAGCCCAGCTCCTGTCCTTAGCCCAGCTCCTGTCCTTAGCCCAGCTCTGCCACGCCAGCTGGATCCAATTGTATTGGCTCTGCCTTTCCATTGGACTAATTCAGTGGCGTGGAGAGGGGGGATTTGCTGCTTGGGTAACAGCCTATCCTCCATAACAATCTAACCCAGGCTTCCGTGCTTTCATGCAGCATATGCAGCGCCGAGCATGATACCATAGTCTTCCAAGACTGACGGAGGCCTGCTTGCTTATATATATTTACACTTACGGACATATTATTAAATGCATAAAAATAGAAACACATAAATAACACCCTCTAAGTAAATAAATGGTGAATTCTGTCTATCGTCCGTGTGTCTGAAATCCCTCTAACTCAGGCTACACTTGCTCTACACAGACATATTATACCTTTCTGGAATCAGGATGATCCTGGGTTTGAAAATCTGCCCTTCATCTCCTGTTTGAATATCCAACTTTGGAATCTGTGTCTGACCCAAATTGGCATAAAGCATGTATTTGTCTCTTTAGTTTTAGGCCAGAGGCCCAAAACACCCTCCACAGGAGCTCACTTATAAGTCAGCGCGGAGTGCGGCTTTTAAGTTAGTATTTTTATAAAGTCAACCCACAGCACCTATGAATAACATCAAATAATTAAAAATGACCAACCAGCACCAACAGACATTTATGCATCATGTGTCGTCTGGTACAATTTACTTCTTAGGTTATTAATAGGAGCATGTGTCATGTTCAGATTTGTGTGACTGCAAATACTATGCACTCTAGGTCAGTGTTTCTCAAACTATAGGTCATGAACCCATTCATTTGTGGGTCTCCAATCATTTCAACATTTTATTTTTAATATATTAGATGGAATGTGGCTGTATCTGGAGAAATATTACAGATCTATACTTTTGACAGTTTACTATGTAGGCCTATATGCTTTTAACAATGACAGTATATGTGACTTATCTGGATAAGTGAGGGTTTGCAGCCTTGGATTGTTTAAAAAAATTCTGCTTGATGGTGTCACTTCTGGTCATGACATCACTTTCGGTGGAGGCCTCACAAATTCTTATTCTGAAAAGTGGGTCCCCATACTAAAGGTTTGAGAAGGTTATAGGTATGTTCCTGTATGTATATCAGTTAACTGTTGGTTTACATTTTTCTTGAACTTTCCTGCTATGCAATCATTGTACAATCCTTTCTTACTTGAAAAATGTCTCTTGTCTTACTTTGGGCACTTGGAGTGACAACGAACAGACTGGTTACAGAGGCCTCATGATTTAGTGTCAGGCATCTGATGCATGGGGAGAGGTCAAGGAATTAAAGTGTGTTTTGATACATTATGGAAAAACTCATAGATGTGGGTTTTGCTATCAGGGAACATTTCTGACAGGAGTTGCAGTGGCATTAGAACAAGGAGTATTAATAATGAACACCCAGACAAATAACAAGCCATTGAGAAGGGGATAACAAAAATAACGTGACAGTCCTTTTCATAAATCATGAATAGATTTTCAAACTGGATGAGGGCAGTTTCGTTCACCCTGAATCTTTGAATGATACCTGTGTAAATACGTCCTTGTAAACAAACAAACAACTTGGACAGCAGGGAGAGGTGCTAGAGGTGCCTGATGTGTTAATTTTGTTCCCGCAAAGTGTTTTTTATTTTAACATAGAGGCAATCAAAATTGGTATTTGTTCATCTGCAGTCTGAACATTGCCTCTTCTACCATCACATTCTTATGCACCTGAGGAGTAGGCTATCAGCCCAGTCCTATCTTCTTGATAACACCAGTGCGTCTCAGTGCATACTGGTGCAATAACAGCTCCACCAATATAAAGTCTGGCTGCTGACAGCCCCACTTGGGAGGTGCATGAATAGAATGAGGAAGAGTATGAAAAATCCACTACACCAGTGATTGACCTTGACCTTGAATAACTCGTAGGAGTAATCCCATAGGGAGCAATGGAGAAGGGAAAACCCCTGGAAAACTCTACAGAGTTCTATAGAGGTCCTATTCCAGGAGAGGATATGGTTAAGTTCCAAACCATCTGGAACCCAAGACTGGGCTAACACTTCATATCGACAGTGATTTTTCAGAAATGTGCTCTTATTTTTGAAATGTTTAAACCCTGGAATATACCATATTATATATATTTTCTTTGTAAGGCAACTTCCTAATAGCTGTGGCAGTTTCTTTCTGCTCAGTGATTTTTATTTGTATTTTATTATGCTAATAATAACTAATATACCCTTTTCACATCTGTCTTGTTCTTTCCTGCAATCAAAATGATATTTAGATCTAAAAGTGGCAAGAGACTGTTTTCTATTATGCTTACAGTAGTTTGCGAATACTAAATTACTCATATATATGCAAATAAAAGCAAATTAGCAAATCTAAACAGAAAGACACTCTTTTTAAATATATGCTGGATAATCATCAAACTTGCTGAATGCCATTACAATAACTAATTCTCAATCTTGTAAGTAAATAATGTGTTTTTACATCTAGTTATCTAATTGCCTTTTTGGAGGCCAATAATGTGCACACAACAAAATGTTATTTCTGCCTATTTCCCATGTTGTTGTTCTAATGAACTTGTTATTTTGATTCTTTTAAAAAAATGTATTTCAGACTCATCCACACAGACACAAAGCAGTATGATTGGAGTTTTGGGTAGTATTGAATGTGAGGCTCCTTGTACCATGACATTGAGGACGGTTATCAAAGGGCAAGCTCATTCAATAGCGGGCAGCATTGCAGTTGTATCATTAGTCGTATGGAGATCATTAGAGGAGCGCCTGACAACAACTCAAGCTTCAAAAACTGACCTGAAGACCTTCTAAGTGCAGAGGATCAATCACTTGCAACAGTAATCTTATCCTTTGAGACCAATTTAATTAATCCTTTCTTAGAGTCTGCTTTGCTACCTTTGAATGTGTACTACTACAGTCCTGTATAATAATCTTGTCATACTGACAATCTAGGTCAATGGTATTCAAGCATTTCAGCCTGGAACCCCTTTCTGAAAATGACAGTCTGTCTGGGACACCACCACCTCCCTGGTAGTGATGTCATGGCTTTGTCATTAAAATTCCCCATGTCAGATTCCATGTCCAGGTTTTGTGACTCCTCTGAAATGAAGCCATGATCCCCAAGGGGATCCTGACTACCACTCTGAAGACTACTTACTGATTTAGGTCTTGGAACAGATTAGTAAAAAAGGGGTCAATAAACCCCTTAACGCTCATAAACCATCTCAGTGAATGAAAGGGATCTATATTCATTTTTAAATTTGGGGAGTTGCATGACTGGTCAGAAATATGATTCACACAGAAGCAATCAACAAGGTTGTTACTTTAGACGCCACAGTTGCATACACTGGGACAATACTGACATACAAAGACATCCTCATTACTGAGCTCAGTGATTCTAATGATCTCACTGTTCTAATATTATGAGAATGGTTATGGGAGCATAGCAACCCATATCGTATATCCATAGCCAGCTCATAGTACTAGTGTGTACAAACCTAAGATTGCTTTTATTCAGTCACATACTTAAATTCTAACCTGATTGCAGTATAGATGGTGAGTTGACCCTGATGAATGCAATCTTTTTCTGACATGGTAGAATTTGTCTTATGTGTATGTTCAATTATGCATCTGAATGATAGACACATGATATGTGATATCATATGTCTGCATCAACATTTAAGCCTTGACAAGGGAAGTTTGAAGAGCAGAAAAAATGATCCCAAATTGCTTGGTACTCTTGTATTCACTAATCAGCCTAGGCAACTGTTTCTGTGCCCAAAATAGCTGAATAATTAGCCCTACAATCCAGAGTAACTACGGGAGCATGTAAGAGACATTACGTGTATGAGAAATTCATATTGCAATCCAGAGCAAATTGTTCTTACACCGGAGCAAGGACTCCCCGTAGTTACTCTGGATTGCACCCTTAGGCTACAATTTGAAATACACTTTCCTAGAAATAAGATCCAATGAACACAATGGGGCTTACTTTAGAGTAAGCATGGTTAGGATTGTGCTCTTAGGGTCTAATCCTATCCAATTTTCCAGCACCAGTGCAATTGTGCCAAGGGGGCATGCGCTGCATCATGTGCTGGAGAGGCTGTCACAGAGATCTTTTTAAAGTATGGAAACATTTGTTCCCTTTCAATGGAGCTGCACTGGGGCTACACAAGTGCTGGAAAATTGGACATGATTGGGTCTTGAGTATTTCATTCAAATTCCATCACATTGATCTGCAGGAAGGAAGTGAGGCAACTTCTATAACTTTGACAAATCTACCATTCCTACAAATATCTGTGTCTATCCTTATTCAGATGTATGTATCAAGAAGATTCTTGGACCATACAAATTGATCATGATATAAATGACTTTAATGGATACTAGAAGAGCCTAATTTCTGGTGTAAAATAATGAACAAATCACACTTTTCCCATTCTCAGTGTGTTCTGTATCACCATCCTATTGGTCTCCATGACTGCTTCTTATTTATCAATGTTATACATCACATTACCCTAAAAGTTTGTATTGCATGATTGACTTTTAAGTTACCAGTAGACTGAACTCCCCAATATGTTGAACTGGTTGTGGAAAGGTCAGGAAATTGGAAATGAGAGCAAACAATGCTTTGTGGATGATTACCGCTTTATTACTTCACTAGAGTTACTGCTAGTCAATGTATAATAGAAGAGTTCTGAATTCTAAAATATTTGAAAGATCTTGTCCAAATTACCCCAGATTTAAGTAGAAATTTGTAATCAATTCTTGTTGAAGCGTTCTGCCACAAAAGATGTCCACAATTAAGCATCCACATAATTTTTATTCATATGAAAATGATTTGATAATGTTCCATTTATTGCACTTCAGATAAATTAATTATATAATTCATCTTCCATATCTGCTTTTGCTCACAACATTTTCTACTTTGTGATGACTCTTCAGTGAACATCTTGAAACTATCCATACAGCGATTCATACTTTGGCTTTGCATTCAACATACATCTGATCAGATGTCTTGGTAGCATCTTTATGCCGATACGCAGCGTTTTCGTTGCATCACTTCTGTGAGGAAATGGCCACAAGGTAAAAGTCACACAAATCATGTAACTCAGCAGGTGACCTTTTCTTGTTGACAAAATCTACAACACTTTGAGACTGCACAGCTAACCAGATCTGTTTTTGCACAGCAAAGAAATAAAAGAGTTACAGAAAAGAAGAAAAAACTATTTTGCCATCATAGCACTGTTGTAGCAAACTGAGCTCATTGAATAAATCTGGCTTATTCCTACATGCTTTGGTTGTATACTTTAATTAACTGAAGTGAATGTAATATCTGCACTGATTTTGTTAGATTTCCCAGTTCACATTAAAAATGATAGTAAAATAACCCTAGAGAATTCTTTCTGGCAAGGTTATTTTAAGTATCTATGATACGGACTATTTAAACAGCAAATTGTGTGTTAAGTTCAGTAAACAGGAGTTTCATGTCTTTTTTTAGGTGGGAAAATAGTTTGGGACTTTATTCATCATGGCCGTTGGTGTGGGTCAGCATAGGTGTAGGTCAGCATAGGACTTATGCCAGCCTAAATGGAGGTTAGGATTGCAGGCTTAATTTTCTTACATGCTTGTTAACTGAATTAAGATTCTACTTCACATGCCCTACAATCCAGAGTAACTACGGGAGCACGTAAGAGACATTACGTGTACCCATAGTTACTGCACCATCTAATGAAAACCTATGGGAAATTCATACTGCAATCCACAGCAAATTGTTCTTACACCGGAGCAAGGCCTCCCCGTAGTTACTCTGGATTGCACCCATAGACTTATGTTACTTCCATTTATGCCAAAGCTTGATGCTTTGGATAAATGAGACTATATGGAAGTGCTAGCATGTCCATCAGAATGATATCAGCAAAACATGACCAAGAACAAAGTTTTTTCTATACTAGAGATTAGCACATTCATATCATGCTGCTTTCTTTCAAGGATGATTTCAAGTGGACATGCTCAAAAGAAATAGGCTGTTTTGTATTGAGACCTCACATTTGGAATAGGTGAAATTAAAAAGAAAGCACTTTTTCTACCAATATAAAAATGTTTTATGCTGTAATTTTGAAAGAAATGTCTGCTTTGATCAATCACGTTTGTTTCACTTTGCTTGCACTGTTTCAAATAAACAGCTGTTTACATTATGAACACACTGATACATTTGTCTCTACTGATTTCATTCATCATATAAAATGAACAACAAACAATTTTAAGTACATTCAGATAAACTTGATATGTTCGGATTTGTGGATACTTTTTGAAGTTCCTGCTTATGACTTGGCTCTTTGAAACGAAGTTTTTTTAATTCCTGATCCAACTCCATTTCGAAAGGACCTTTTAGTAAAAATCTTCTCCAGAAAAGGCTTTAGCTGTGCCAATTCTTCCACCCCATCCACCAAGACTGGGCATTTGTTCAGTAGAAGGAGACAGTAATCAGATTTTCCTGACAGCTGACAATTGAAATAAAAAGGATTATTGTTCTAGAGATTTAAAAAAGAAATAGATAAGGAGAAGATGCAATACGAATTTATACATTTATGACAGGCATTCATGCACATAAATACGCATACATACATTCCTATCCTAACAAAAATATATGGGCTGCAATCCTAAAGATACTTTCCTGCGAGTAAGACCCATTGAATACAATGGAGATTACTTTTGAGTAGACATGGTTAGGATTGTGCTCATGGTAAATTTTGTATTAAGTTAAGATCCAGACTACAGAATGTCAGATTTTTTATCAGCTCTATACAATAACAACAAGTGGTTACATCTTAGGATTGCTTTTATTGTTGAAGTTGTGCTTACTTAAGAACAAAAGATGCTGCATATAAGCCCAAAGGCCCATCTTGTCCAGTTTCTTGTATCTCATCATAGCCCAACTGATGCACAAAAGACAAGATACCTGCATCCTGATTCCACTCCTTTCCACCTGACTTTCTGAGGTAGCCTACTTCTTCAAGCAGGAGGTTGCAAATACTCATTACAGCTTGTACCTGTGATGGAATTTTCTCCTAGCTGGACTTTTCTCCTGACTATACCACCTTTAAAGGCATCTAGGCACCACATCCAGAAGCAAAGCATAAACTAATTCCAACTGTAATAATTTCATTCTTGCTCCTGAGAAAAATCTCAAACAGACAAAGTTTCAGAGAGCACTAGTAAGGCTTATCATTATCTACTGTATTCCCACCTTGTTTTAGAGCCTGATGCTCACCCTTTCCATTGCAGCCATGACTAAAAAATGTACATTTTATTTACTGCAAGAGAGGGAGCAGATTAGAAGGGAAAAGGGGAATTATTCCCCTTACCCCCTGGATAAGCCTCATGCTCACCAATAGGTGTCCTCTGATAGGTGCCCACTGTTTGGTTGATACATTTTACAAAGCAAATCTGTAAACTCTTCCACTTGACAGCTCAACACTGCAACAACCCAATCCTATATAAGATTCAAGAGTCAACAAATTATGGTTTGATACTCATGATACTACTCTCACCTCATCTTCACAGCCATTGATAGCTGCAATCCTATCAACACTTATGTGGGAGGAAACCCCATTGACTACAACGAGTCTTAAGTCTGTGTAAACATACATAGACTGGGGTGCAAAGTCACATTAGGTTGCGGGCAACTCCCCCTTGCTTGCGTCATTTATTGCAAAGGTTCAAAATCCTCCGGGATTCCTAATCACAGAATTACAAGTTTCAAAATATCCTCTCCAAAATACATATATACCTACACCTTACTTTCCTTCCAGCTATGATTGTAACATTTGCAGTTGGTTTTTTTCGAGGGGTGTAATAACTAACCAAAGTTTGTAACTAATTAATAATATAACCTTCTGCAAACCTATTTTAAAGGCAAATAGTCATTATTTAGTAACAATGAAAGCATTAAATGAAAGAAACATTATCAAAGAGACCTGCAAGAAGACATAGCTGTTAAAAATGGATGATCTCCAATCAATATCCTGGCAAAAAAGAAGATAATTCTTGCTCACAAGCATAAAATGTTAGGTAAAGCTTAATTGAAAATCAATATTAAAGGCTTACTAGTAGGTTCTGTTTATGCAGAAAATATATTTTGTTAATGAAACAATAACTGTGAAGGAAAAGCTCCTTTTGATCCATTTCAACAATCTCAAATTGGTCCTGAAATTTCATGACAGCGAGCCAATCATACCTTTTAAGTGAATAGTCAATGTTCCTTAAGGGTCTGTTTCACTCCCATTCGCTTTTCTTATAACATTACTCAGCTATATGAAAAATGTTTGTTAACTGGCAATAGTTTAAAAATACCTATTGTTATTATAGTTAGTTATAAAATACAGTGACTACAATCCTCATCTCCAGTAAGGATGGCATAAATCCCAGTACAAGTCCTGTGCTGGCCTGGGGATGTCACAAAAGTTCTGTAAGGCACTTCTGTGCCACTCCTGGGAGGAAAAGGGTTACAGACATGCACCAATCTCCCCACACCACCACAGGAACGGGGGCAGGAACGGAGGAGGGGGGTCGCATGTCGTTCCAAATCCTAAATCGGTTAGGATTGCGCACACAGTTGTTATTGCCCTGTGCCACATGCTTCAACATTTCACCTACTACTTGAAAGGGATCATTGGTTTATTATAGAAAAAATCTGAAAGTAACACAAATTCTGCTCTCAAAAGTATTCTAAGGAAAAAAATCTTTGCCTATGCATGTGTCGGATAGCACGCATCTGTCATATGTGCAATCGTATTGTATGTGATCTGTCATCTAATACAGTGGTATCTTGGTTTACAAGCATAATTTTTCCTGGAACCATGCTTGCAATCCAAAACTCTTGTATATCAAAGCGAATTTTCTCATGAGAAATAATGGAAACACAGATGATTCGTTCCACAACCCAAAAATATTCATATAAAAACAAAGAACATACAAAATATAAAGAGAAATAAGACTGAACTCAGTCTCTCAGGTCTCTCAGATTGTAATCTGTCCCCTTACACAGGAGAAGGCCCCACTGATTATAATAAGGCTTACTTTAGAGTAGACATGGTAGGCTAAGAGCACGGTCCTAACCATGACTATTCAAAAGTAGCATCATTATGTTCAATCGGTCTTACTCCTAGGAAAGTGCCTTTAGGATTACAGCCTCAGGCTCCTTTCCATTGCCCCCTTACACAGGAGTGACCCCCATTGACTGTAGTAGCTTTACTTCAGAGTAGACATGCATAGATGGTCTCTCAGGAGAGGCTAAGCAGATGCTGGCAGTGCCCCGAAACCAGCCATATCCCAGCCAGGACTTCTTTATTTTATTTTATTTTTTTTGCTCGTTTATCAAAACATCATTTGTATAAGTTAAAATTTATTATAAATGTTTGCTTGTCTTTCAAAACATTATCAATCCAAGGTTTTACTGTATATAGGTTTTAGCCTATATATCTTTATACTTCTGGAGAGCCAGAATAGATAAGTTGAAATTATTTTTATTTATATTTACTTAAAGTCCCATTTTGTTCATTACTTTGTTTAGAAAAGCATAGGCTGCAATCCTAAAGACACTTTCCTGGGAGTAAGACCCACTGAACATAATGTGGCTTACTTTTGAGTAGACATGGTTAGGATTGTTCTCCTAGTTTCTGTTTAAATGCCTTAATTAGAATGAACAACTTAATTAGTTCTAAATTAACAACCTCATTATCCTGGTCAGAAGAGGAGAAATGGAAAGGCAGAAAAGGTTATTCTCATAGGGTGGAAAAAATATACTGCCTTTATAGTATACTCTTCAAGCCATCTACCTTGGGAGAAGGAACACCCTCCCCCAGATGGCCTGATAGCAGCATAAAAACCCTATAGAAGGGTTGCTGCCTTCTAACTATAGCTTCCTCAACTTAAGGCTCCATGACCTTAAAGATTGTATAGAAGAGGGAATTTCAGCAGGTGCAGCTTGTGATCTGTGAATGATCTCTTTCCATGACTGGACCCTTCTCCTCACTCAATTGAAGCAACCCTCTTTCTGATCATGAAAGAAGCTGTTGCGAACTGAGTGGTAAATTTGAATCTGAGGCTGCAATCCTAAAGACACTTTCCTGGGAGTAAGAACAATTGAACACAACGGAACTTACTTTTGAGTAGACATAGAGCACAATCCTAACCATGTCTACACAAAGGTAAGCCCCATTGTGTTCAATGGATCTTACTCCCAGGAAAGTGTCTTTAGGATTGCAGCCATAGTTAGGATTGTGCTCTAAGCCAATCAACACTAATAATTCTGATGAAATATTCAAGTCTTTCTACCCCAATCGAATTCTAGACATGCTTTAAAAAAAGTAATTTCTGCCTGACAAGTTGTTCCAGGACATAGATGCTCACTGAAATGTTCATTGCATCTCACTAAAAGCAATGATGCGTAAATCATGTTTATTTGCAATCAAGTAAACAATTTTAATGAGAGGGCAATGATAGATAGATCATGCGAAACTCACATTCTTTTGCAGCTCTCCATACCACTGTGACTCACTTCACTGAGTTGTTATGAAATAAAATAAAATCTCAAAACACAAGAATACCATCTTTATAAATTCATTAACAATCTAAAGTCAAAATAATGTAATATGGAACCTTTTTGTTTTCTACAGTTGTGTTTTAAATCCTTCCAAAATTAAGATGTGGGAGATTTTATGGACGTTTTGGGAATCCAAAAGACAAATTTTTTTAAAAGCACATATTCTCAGAAATAATTGGAAGAAAAGTTTTTAAAACTACTTCAGGTTTTGTCACTGTATAGCCCACACGGTGGTTTTGAGTCGTAAAAGTGGCCATTTTTTTCGTACTGCAAATAATGCTTCTGCATTTACTGTATGAAGCTGTGATTTGTGAAGATATTTTTCTGCCCTAAATATAATTTGAAATAGAGGTTGTACAATTTGCTTTCCAACCGATGGTACTATCATATAAAGCACAGCAATCTTAGCTAACGTTTATCACTCAAATGATAATGCTTCCCAAATGCTATGGAAGTTTGCATTTTCTTGCTTTTTCGGAGCTCAAGCTTTAAGAACTAAGACTGCAATCCTAAAGACACTTTCCTGGGAGTAAGAACCATTGAACATAATGGCTTGCTTTTGGTTAGGATTATGAACTTATTCTCAGTTCTCAGTCAAATGTAGTCAAGTGGTTGTTAAATACAAACATCTTTTAAAAAATCTAGCACTCTACTCTTCTTCATCTGACACAGTAATGCTGCTATCCTTTTGACATCTGTTCTGTAACAGTGTACTTGACCCTGGAAATTATTGTCTCTGTTATGAAATAACTTAAGTAAATAAAAAGTGAATCTTAGCATATGAAAGTGACCCACACTCAATAAAGTTTAGATTTTGAACACATTAAATTTCATTTTATGCTTCAGTCAGCGGATCAGCATCCTTCACAGAAGGTGACTTAAATTCCTGTAGCTAAAGTCCATGGAAGTCAATAATTGGAATGTTGTTATAATTTTATTAGACCCACAAAAATTGCTTAGTAGAGCAAGAAAGAGGTAAAGCTGCAATATACTTACATAAAGAGCATTTGATAGTTACGTTAAAAATATTTGATTAAGTTGATGTTTCCAGCAGTTTTATATGATATTAGGTATTATATTTCTAGTTGCAATATTTATGACTTACCGTTGAAGGAACAATAGGGTAACACTTCCACATATGCATTGCTGAGATCCAGATAATTAATATAACCTTTAATTTGAAGAGTCTGCAAGGAAAAAAGAATCATATTAGTTTTATTTTACAAGACCCTAATGCTAATTGTCAAAAACTAATATTTACCTGATCATTTCTGTTAATTTTTCTGTTAATTTTTTAAATTTTTCAGTTAATAACAGCAACTCTCTTATTGGAAATGCAAGGTTTTATAACCAATCTCTTCTCTTTCTCACTTGTTATTTCCTAAACGATCATTTTATACCAAGAGTTCAGTACGAAAATGTCACCAAGTCGCATTTAAGTATGACTAATTGGTCACTAGTTGGCCTTTATTCTTGCTAAATGGAATAATGGCTAGGACATAACATCTTCATTGCCAGCATGGAGCTACCAAGAGACTGAACTCAAACTGCTGCCATTAAAAGACCTTTGAAATCATTCACATCTGGCCTGCATCTTCATGACACAAATTGTCAAAAACTGTATAGATCTATCCAGTGTGGTATGTTGTACCTACATCTTAGGAGAAAAATGAAAGGAACTTATCAGACACAGGAAAGAAGCATATTGTAGAAGGATTGATTTCACTGTGGATTTGTGTGTTCTGCCTTCAATAATTCTCATCAAGGGGATAAGCAGTACTATTCCTTATAAGCACACTTATTGATACCAATAGGATAGCAAGTCAAAACAAACATGGATTCTGTCTAACACTTGAGTAAAAACTCATCTGGTTTTCTTATTAGGTGTACATCTATTTTTCTGTCCTATTGTGCATGATTCCATTCTTTTTGTGTATCCTGCCATTTAACTTAACAATCTAGCCCTCACTGCTTTGCTCTACCAACATTATTATATTTCTGATAACCCCTCCATACAATTCGATAAACTTTATTGCTATTTAGCTTTTATAAGCTATACATTAAGAAGCTCCGTATCACAAAGTACATGTTGGTATTTTTAAAAATGAGATAATACCAAAGCTTGCATTCACACCACTGATTGGCTTAGCTATCATCTGTGAAGTCCTTTCAGCAATAGCCTACATAAAATGCATAACTGATCATATAATGGACCTTGTTTTACTATTTGTAAATTGTAAAGAGATTCCACTGTAAAGTGATTTGAAGTAAACCCATTGTAAAGTCGGGGTCCACTGAACTAGGAATGGATGCTGAAGTTTGAATTTGAATCCAACTGTTTTCTCTCAATTAAAAATGATTCTGCACTATATGTTCACAATGTTATGTACATTTAACAGGTTAGAAGACCCATTAAATATAGTGAGATGTACTTTCAAGTAAGCATGTCTAGAATCAAACTGATTCTGAACAGCTTGAACAATATTTGAGAAGCAAAGGGTTAAAAATATGAGGAATTTTTCTGGCATTTTCCTCCCCCCCCCCCAATCTTAGTTCTTAAGGACATTGACAAGTGCCTTCAGTCATACAAACCGTCAGGGGAATATTTGACTATTTACATATTCAACAAATGAAGCCTTATTCATGGAGAAAATCCTGTCATTTGAATGGAACAGCATCTCGACAGGTACAGTATGTTCATCCCTGAGCGATAAGCGGATTAACTGGATGGTTCTGGTACAGTGAAAAGTTGTATAGGCTTGAATCTTCTGTAATAATGTTTAGCCTTGGTTTTAATTGTATCTGCACTTACTGGTTCAATCTCCATGCAAATTAAGCTTGATCATTTGCATGGAGAAAGCCAGGAGTAAGTCTGAACCAGCAAGGAGTTCAGGAACCAAGCACACCCTCTAAAAAAAACTCACCACCTTTCTAATAATCACAGTGCAATCCTATACATGTCTTCTCAGAAGTAAGCCCCATTGAGCTGAATGGGATTTGCTATCAGGTAAACACGTACAGGAGTGAAGTATCACTCCCTTCTTTGGAAAACTGACTGTGGCTGCAATCCTAAAGACACTTTCCTGGTAGTAAGACCATTGAACACAATGAGGCTTACTTTTGAGTAGACCTGGTTAGGATTGTGCTCTATGGGTCCTTTGATCCGTGTCCTTCAAAAGTCCTGAGCAAGGACCTGTAGCTTTAGGAAACAGACAGCGCAATCCTCCTGACACAGTTCCATGCTAGCCAGCTGTCAAAAATCTGCTGGCACTGAAGCTGTTTCTGTTCTTGATAGGTCAAACACCAACGTTAACCCAATTGGCTCCTGTTTGCTGTCTGCTTTCCAGGTTCAACACATTTTCTTAGGTCTAAACAAGAGGATCGTTATGTGATCAGGTTTCCTTGCCTTTTCACCCTCATTGCAATAATAGAATTAACACCATTTTATTTTTTTCCTGTAATTAGTTCAGTTTTTTTTTTTAAAAAATATATGGAATGGAGAAAAAGGGGGAAATGGTTTGGAAAGAGAAGGGCAAAGAGAAAGATCATAAAGGGTAAATATAGGTGTGATTTCAGTATCTGCAAGGGATCAGTTTGCAGACCCCTTGCCCCAATATGCAAAACTGCAGATAATGAAATCTGTGGTTTCGCCCCTTCAGCCCCAGTTTTATCTGAAAACCAGAAGTCACTTTTTTCAGTTTTATCTGAAAACTAGAAGTCACTTTTTTCCTCTTAGGGGTATTTTAAGCCCACAGAGGTCACCAGTGGACCCTTTGGATTGTTCAGGTTAAGTCTGACTCAGGCTACAATCCAGAATAAGTACGGGACCTTTTACACCAATGTTGGTACAGTGCCACCTATGGGAAACCTATGGGAAATGTATAGAGCAATCCAGAGTAAGTGCCTCTTATGTCTTTCCGTAGTTTGGATTGTAGGAACAATGTGGATCTAGAAGACCTCTGTCAATCCAGATCCACAGATGAAAAATCCACAGATGAAAATGTAGGCTCAACATGTATTTTTCAACCTATATAGGCTCAACCTATATTCTTACATTCAAAGCTACTTTCTTGTCAGTCAGGAAGACAATCTGGTGTTACAGCATCATGTTCTAACATTCAAAGGATACTTTTTAATCACTGATTCTTTTATTTCTTAACTTTATTCTGAAGCTAACATCTCTCAGAGAGATGCTATTGCCTTTTTTAATACTGTGCACCCATTTAAGCCTTATGGCTTTTATTAGACCTTATTCATGGACAAATAAACAGATGGTATTTGTAATGTTATCTAGGAAAAGCTGCTAACTATCAGATACTAAAACTACCAGGAAGAAGTCATTCTGTTGAAGCAGTTTAAGCTAATTGCCTTCTAAAGACATAGGTTTTTAATTGCTGGTCACAAAATTAGCAGCTAGCTGAATCTAGTTAAACAGCAGAAGAAACCTTTAGCAATGAGCTGGGTGAGCGCACCCATCAGGTATTACGGAAGCGGTTATTTCAAGCAACAGGCTGGTAGAAGACTGGAGATGCTCACCACCCCCTACACCCACCCACCATCTTCCCCAGTCCATTGCTATCCACTCTCAGCACCATACACTGAGAACAAATAAGAAAATAAATCACAGCACCAACCTACCTCTTACTTTGTTGCAAATACTATGAACAAACAACTGCAACAACAAGGTCAGAAGATGAAGCAGAGACCTGCTGCAATCCTGATTTGATTGCTCCTGAGCAACGTAGGTTGCAATCCTAAACACACTTTCCTGGGAGTAAGCCCCATTGAATATAATGGGAATTCCTTCTGAGTTCTGTTTTGAACAAGTGGCTGGGCAGAAAAGGAAGCAGCAACAGAAGAATTTTGCCATCTTACCCTACAATCCAGAGTAACTACGGGAGCATGCAAGAGACATTACTGCACTACCTAGTGAAAACCTATGGGAAATTCATATTGCAATCCAGAGTAGACTGTTCTTACACCGGAGCAAGGATTCCTTGTAGTTACTCTGGATTGCCCCATTAGATAATAATCAGGCAAGTTCCATTTACTCACTGGGTGTCCTACTTGATCTTGAAAGTGACAAACTTCATCTTAGAAAGTGACAAATTCATTTGGGGGATCCATTCATTTGGGGAATTTAGCTACATATGCCCATGGAAATACACCAAAATTAGCTAGAGTTGAGCAGCATGCTTTGGGGTTCATATATAGCTATACTAACAAATTGGATTTTCAGTTTAAATGTTTTAAGGTTAGGCATGCAAATTTCAGAACATGTAAAATCTAAACAAATGGAAATCCTCTCTCTTCAACTTCAAATTTGAATCACTTGAGACCCAAACAGTGTTTTTTTCCCACTTCCAGAACTGATTGAATCACAACTATATTATAAGCTGACTTGTATTGTATATCTGGCCATTGGACCTCTGCACCAGCAAACAGAACCATGAAGGATACATAGAAGTCTGACCTGAAGCTGTCATTTGTCCTTAGACTGAGAGGCCCTAAATTGAGAGTGTCAAGCACTCTATCTGTGGATTTGCCTTTTGCTGTCTCAACATGTCCTTTCCGATCTTATACTAGTAACTATATAGTCCCTTTTGCTAGCAAGGCTAAATAATCCAAGAAAATAAACAAAAATTGTATGTCAAACTTGGTGTTAATAAAATTCTAGAATTCTCTAACAGGAATTCTGTAAATCCAAATAAACTGTTCAAGAATTTAATCTGAGATTAATCTGGAGATTATCTCCAATAATCTGGAAAGAAATGGGGGGCAGCTGTTTTTTTTTTCTTTGCTTTTCATAACTGATGAACATTTTGAAGTGCACTGAGAGATGAAGCTAAGGTGACATGGAGCAGAATTTGGTGAGGAAGATAAAGCTCCACAGCCCAACTAAACTAAATCCTAACTAAACTAAATCCGTGAATGGCAATTCAGTGGTACTGGTGTGAGTTACACTACATCTTGTGGGGCAGTGGTTCTCAAGCATTTCAGCCCGAGAACCCATTCTGAGATTGAGAATCTGCCTGGGACCCCTCTGGAAGCGAAGTCATAGCCAAATAGGAAGTGTCATTACTGTGATACCAGAACTCCTCCATGTCTACTTGGAAGTAAGTCCCATTGTGTTCAATGAGATTTACTACCAGGAAAGCAGTCAGAATGCCCCATTCCAAGATGGTAGCACCCAGTGCCAGATTCCAAGATAGTGGTACCCAGTTTTTCACACCCCCTCTTAAATATTATCCAACGTACCTACGTACATATGTTCTGAAAGAATGTTGCAAGAAGAAGGTGCTGCCATTGCTAAAGTGAAAAATAAAAACATATCCAAAGTGCATGTCTTAGTTGTTACTGAGGAATCGGTGCTGAAGAACAATGCTTTTTTCTGGGGGGAATAGGTGCTGGTACTCACCACAGTGGTGTAGTGAGGTCATCATTATATGACTAATTATTAATTATCTGCTTGGGGGATGGTGCTTGGCTCAACTATCTCTGACACTCTCTCCTTAGATACTGAGCTGAATAAACGTATTGGTAAAGCGGCTACCATTTTTCCTAGACTTACAAAGAGAGTATGGCTTAAAAAGAAGCTCACGGGACATACAAAGATCCAGGTCTACAGAGCCTATGTCCTGAGCACACTCTTGTACTGCAGCGAGTCTTGGACCCTTTATGAATGGCAGGAGAGAAAGCTGAACACCTTCCATATGCGCTGTCTCCGACGTATTCTTGGAATCACCTGGCATGACAAAGTCTCAAACGACACAGTCTTGGAACGTGCTGGAATCTCTAGCATGTTCACACTTCTGAAACAGCGACGTCTACACTGGCTTGGGCATGACATGAGAATGGCTAACGGTCGGATTCTGAAAGATCTCCTATATGGTGAATTAGTGCAAGGAAAGCGCCCTAGAGGGAGAATTAGTGCAGGGAAAGCACCCTAGAGCTGCGATATAAGGACACCTGCAAGAAGGATCTAAAGGCCTTGGAAATGGACATCAATGGCTGGGAAACCTTGACCTCTGATTGTTCAGCTTGGAGGCAAAAGATGCAGCAAGGCCTTCTCCAATATGAAGAGACACTTGTTCGGCAGGCTGAAGCAAAGAGACAGACCTGGAAGCAGCAAAATCTGGGACAGGGGACAGGGGACAGACTTTATATGCCCTCAGTGTGGAAGGGATTGCCACTCTCGAATTGGCCTTTTTAGCCACACCAGACGCTGTTTTAGGACCTCCAATCAGAGCACGATACCATAGCATGCCAATGGTAGGATGCCAATGAAGGATGCCAATGATGATGATGGGGCGATTGGTAAAAAGGTGCCAGTACCGAGTATTGGTAAGTACTCCCAGAAAAAAAAATAATAAATCACAATTTTGTGGGCCAGTTGGTGAATGAGATAAACATGCACTATTTCTTCCTTCTAGGTTGGAATCACTAGGTACCTTGGTAAAAAATTGTGTTGCATTTTGTTGTGCCATACTGGTGTAAACGCCAGTTTGATTCTTTGTTTTTTGGAATTTGCTGATCAAGGAATTGAAAAAGCAGCATTGTTTGTGTTCAGACCTCGCAAGGTGCAAAATGGAAAATAAACAATCACTCACAGGTCACCATTTTGACTCTGACTCAGTGATAATAGAAATCTCAGCAAGATACAGAGACAACAGAGAAAGACAATTTGACAAATAGGAAGAGGCTCATTCCTCTGAAGAGCTTTCTGAGTGCTCGCTATTAGCAAAAGCGAGTGCAGAGTTTTGCAGCAGGAAAACAGCAAATCATCACCTAACTATTTGAGAATCATTTGGTAATTTAAAAGCAGAAAAAATGGTGAGATAGTGCTGGACTATTCAGCACTAACAATATCGAAATTTTTACAATCAAATCGTGGAATGAAAATTTAAATTTATTTGTTTAAAATATTTTTAAAATATTTTTGCTTTTCCTCCATCAAGACAGATGCCCAAGGCATCTTACAATAATAGATAAAATGTATAGTATATAAAACAGCAAATAAAGTAAAATAAAAACATTTGGAAGGGCATTAGTATACTATATTTATAATCTTTTAATCAAATGAACACATTAATGCTGAAATGTCACAAATTTTGTTTCTTTATGTGCCAAGTTATACGTAGTATATAAGTGGGCTGTACTGGTAGAGTGGTTAAAATGCTGGGGTTTAGAACACTGCTTGACTGGAATTCTGATCAGCAGGTCAGCAGTTCGAGACTCAAGTACTGCAAGAATGGGTGAGCTCCTGTCCTTAGCCCAGCAACTGTCAACCTAGCAGTTCAAAAGCATGTAAAGGTAAGCAGGTTAATAGGTACCGCTTCAGTGGGAAAGGCAACTTCATGGCCACAGGCCTTCCAGATTTCTCCATGTTGCATCCATTATGCATTGGATGACTCCAAGCCACAAGCAGACCCCGTCACCACATGTGACAAAGCTGAAGAAGTTGTTTTATATGTAATATATGTGAAATGTAGTTATAGGTTTTGAAGGTTCAGCTCTGAAAAAGTATTACAATAAATTTTACATCACCAGAGGAAAAAAGTTGTGGTTACAGCCTCTTTCACAGATGTGTTAGAGACAGTTGTCATCTCTGTATTACCATTTTGCAGTTCGTGTCAAGGTCTCAGATCTCTTTTGAAATCCATTCCAGCAATATGTTCTCACTTCCTATTCATAACTCTGAGAACCTTAGCCAGATCCTTCTGATACTTACACATTTATCTCTCGTCCCCACCTTGCCCCTTGATGAGTTTTAAAGATGTTTTAAGGAAGAAAAAAATAATGAATACCTCCTCCTGCAGAAGTGGAATCAGAAAAATTGTGTCCATAGCATTGCCAACAAGTAACACACAAAACCAGAAATTCCTATATTAAACTTATATTAAACTAAGCTACTGATCACCCATCAAAACATGATCATTTTAACTAAAGAGACTTCTGTTGTAATCCTAACCTAGGCTGGCACAACTCATTGGTCTTCCGATTCCTGTGGTGATGTATGGAGGCAAACACATGTTTGTCCACTGGCCTAGCCCTCCCTGAGGAGTGGTGCAGAAGTGTCTCCAGATCAGCACAGGAGTTATGGTGGGGCTTAGACTGGATTGACTGGAGGTTAGAATTGCAGCCTTCTCTAGGAATGATAAAAATAGAAATTATGGGCAAAATCCAGAGTAACTACAGGGAGTCCTTGCTCCGGTGTAAGAACAACTTACTCTGGATTCCAATATTAATTTCCCATAGGTTTTCACTAGGTGGTGCAGTAACTACGGGTGCACATAAAGTCTCTTACATGCTCCCGTAGTTACTCTGGATTTGGGGGTATATGTACAACCATATTTTGTGGATCCTGTCTTAGGCAGACGCAAAATATTGTTGTCTGTGTCACAGTCATAGTTCCCTATTTATAAAACTTAATTCCTAATATGTAATTATATTCTTCCTTCCTTCTACTCCCCCCTCCTTGCCACACACATTACAATTTAAATATACAGGAAGAGTGTGGGAAGATGAAATGCTAAGTTCCTTGCATAATTCTGGCAATGTGTGTCAAGTCTGCCTTTCTCTATCTCTGGGCAGAAACTGCCAATTATGTCACTTGTTCCTGGTTTGGGAACCCAACCCATCTATCACATGACTAACATAAACAGTCATTGACGCACACCTCTCAGTTTCCGTTCCTTTTGCAAGAAAGATAGATTTCCATAGGGACTTTTGTGGAAGCAACGAAAACATATTTAGATCATCTGGCACATGGCAGGAAAAAAAAATCTGTTTTCTAAAAATACCTAAACCATAGCCAAGAATACCTTTGCAAACAAAATGTCGTACCTGATTTGAACACTGCAGAAGCTCCAGAGTGTAGAAAGACTTTTGGGGAGGGCAGGGTGACCGAGAGTCTATCTATCTACAGTATTTATATACCGCTTTTCAACTAAAAAGTTCACAAAGCGAAAAAATTAATAGCTAATTAATAGCTAATGAGTCCCTGTCCCAAAAAGGCTCACAAGCTGGATTTTTAATTAATATGTCTGATCCACTTTTAAGTATGTATGTATCTTTTCTGGAGTCACTCAAACAAATGGTTGAACAGATGATCTGTCTACCTTGGACAGACAGATGAAGACATTGTCAATGCTGACACTTCATTTTGGATCAGTCTAAAATAGGAGTCTCAGTGGTTAGCGTTGAAAGGGCTGCAAACATTTCGTTCTGAAAAGGACAAGAGATGTGTGCCTGTACAATGAAAATGAAAATATGGCATAACACAGCCATGAAAATCAATGTTGCAAGCAGAAGGAGGGAAACTGCTGTCATATTGACATAAGGAAGGAAAATGTGAGCCCATTTCAGTCACAGAACCCACAACCTTGTTGAGCCAAAATGCTTGGATTGAAGCCAATCCTATTCTTTCTGAATTTTGTTGTATTAAATCAGCTTAAATCCAAGTACTTCAACTAAACTGGATTAAACTACAAGAAAAGAAATTGAACATATATATGGGAGAAGCCACAAAGCAACAAAGCACACATTTTCAGAGAAAAGCTTATTATGAACACAGCATTGTAAATGTGCTAGATTACATCCTGTTCCCATCTCTTCTGGGATAAGTTTTTTTTTTGCTCCAGATGGAATTACACTTAAAATGAAAAGGGAATTAAGGCTCTTCAAGCACACCCATTGGGAAGTTTACCTGTGTATGCATTTGCATAGCAAGGGCAAGGCTAGAGGGTGGTCTATCTATCCTGGGTGACAGAAACATGGGATGCACTAAACATGGTGCTGCTGCACTCTTGGGCCAGCAGCATGGAGCAAGCAAAAAGTAGAAAAAATGCAGCAAAGGAAGAGTGCAAGAAGCCAGGAGCAAAAGAAAGGCTGTCTGGTTATATGGACTTTGCTGGACACCCCAGTTTCATATTGTGTGTATATTTGATCAACCATCACCTCAGATCATGAAGTGGCAGAGGAACAAGGCTATGGCTGTCCTTTTTCCTGGTCCCTCAACTTCCAGATAAGCAATCAGTCATTCTCCAGCTTCGTTGTCACAACTCCCAGCAGAGACATAGCAGGAAGGGATCGATCTCCTTGCCATTTCCTTCTGTTGACTCTTCTTGGAAAGAAGAGCAGGAGAATGGGACTGTGGCTGGGTGGAGCAACCAGAATAAAACACTGGGGTAAAAAATAGTGGGATAAAACAGGCTGCAGTGGCTTAGCAGTTAAAAACACTGTTCTTGTCAACCAGAAGGTCTTTAGGTCAGATGTTGGAGAACCAAGTGCCACACAACAGAATGAGTTCCTGACACTTGCCCCCTCCTGCCAACCTAGCAGTTCGAAAGCATATAAATGCAAGTAGATAAATAGGTACCACTTTGGTGGGAAAGTAGCAGCATTCTGTGCATCTTTAGCTATGCTGGCCACATGGCCATAGTGATATATTTGGACTATGCTTGTTCTTCAGCTGAGCATTGGACTGGCCTGCCAAGCCAGCATACAATCTTATATCCCAAGGCTATTTTATTTTCTCATGAAGATTCAGCACTATGGAAAACCTGAATGGTGGAGAAGGCCATGGATGAGTTTTAAGTGGCCACTTAACACCCAGAAAAGTTTCATGGGGAGCAGAGGGATAAAAAATTATTTATGTGGAAAAGATCAAAATCAGTCTCTTGGTCAATCCCACTGTGCAGCTCTCATATTGGAGGCAGAGAGCCCTAATGCAGAGCTCAGGAAGGACAGGGTGAAAGAAGGTAACACAAAACCTACACATTTCCAGTCATCACTTATCAGATGTTACCCTTTGTTAAATTGATGACTGACAGCCAGAAGCTTTACTACTACTGGAAATGTCAGCACCAGATCATTATTTGATGACTATCATTGGTAGCATAAAGGTCCTTCCGCAGAAGAAAGCTAATGTTGCTGTCGTACAATTCAGTGCCCAGCCTGACATGCCTTTTGTCTGAATATAAGCCACTGAGCCTCCGCCAATCAAAAAAGGTTCAGTCAAGAATATCACCTACCAAGGGATATAAGATTTTTCATTTCCCCCTTTATAGCTGTCAAAGGTGAAGCGATGTTATCTTCTAGAATATATACATCATTTCAGCAAAGAATGCTATGTTCATGTACTCGCTGGATAAATCTTTTGGATTTACAAAGGGGTCCCCTTGTTGTTGTCTCCCCAACTGTCACTTATTTCCTCTGCAATTGTTCATTGTTAATAATTCTTTCATCTTGTGTTGTTAAAGTTGCAAGCCTTCAAGGTTTTTCTTTCCATATATCAGGGATCCCATGTAACATATTGGCTGAAGAACTGGGCTGCCACGCAGGACTTCCTCTGTTCAAATCTTGCTATACGTCTGTCATGAACTCAATAGGTGATCTTATGCAAGCCACTTCCTCTCCGTCTCCAGCCTTCCCCATCTAAAATATGGCGATACTCAGTTACTTTATACAGTTTTCGTAAATACCATATCAGATAACAAATTTTGCACACTTTGCATACTCGGAATACACTGTACAAATGTTAAGTATTAAGGTAATTCATAATTCACACCATCACTGACTTATAAGGTACCGGTATATATATTGGGACTTTAAGGACTCTCCTGCCACAGCAGTACTCAGACTTCAGTGCAGGCATAGAACAAGAGGATTATGCTGGAAGGCAGTGGCAGTGTACAATGTTAAAAGAATAAATATAATAAGATACAATAAGACACAAAATAGCAGAGTTAAGGCATTATTAAAACATCCAGAGACTAAAATGTCATACAAAAGCCTTGGCAAATGGAAACATTTTTTGCCCGGTTGTTTATTGGTCTATTTATGACAAAAGCACCAAAATAAGTGTAACATTGTTCTGACGGTGTTGAATAAATCTCTTACACT
The DNA here is from genome assembly GCA_030015325.1 of Cryptoblepharus egeriae. NCBI lineage: Eukaryota > Metazoa > Chordata > Lepidosauria > Squamata > Scincidae > Cryptoblepharus > Cryptoblepharus egeriae. The sequence continues at coordinate 42,011,623 of JAREYC010000006.1, forward strand.
TTGGCAGTCTAACATCTTTGCACATTTCTACCCTCTTCTCTGTTGCTAGTGTGAACAAACTGTGTGAGCATTATGAATAGACCAAAGCCAAATGAATCTTAATGCTTCTTCCCTAATGTTATATTCCTTTGGGAGGAAGAAACTTTGACAGGAGAGTTCAGTCTAGATGCTCTCCTTGGGTACCTTGTGCATCACCTTCTTCCAGCTAGGATTTTGACTGCTTGCAGAGACACAGATGTCCATCCAGATACAGAACGTCATGTATTTTGCTATAGTAATGACAGTGATCAAAAGGGTGTGTTGTTCCTTAAGGCAATCTGTTGAAAGTCAAGATGATGCAGCCCCCTCCATTAACTGAATTTCATGACCACATTTCTGGAAATAGTTGTATCCAATATTATATACTGCATCAAAAATCTTTGCATTAAAAAAAGTGGAAGCCAAAACAGCATTGTCAAGTTTGCTTCACTTTTGCTTCATTTTTGCTTCATTTTTTTCAGGAAACCAAGGCAATCTCTACAAAGGACCAATGTGCAGAACACCTTACAGAGCAAATGTTTATTTTGCCACAGGTTCATGAGGCAAGGAAGGTCTGTGACATGCAGTCCCATGCAGTCACTCAAAATTAATTCTCATGTGACACTTAGCAGGCAGATGGCATCTTTTTTCTCTCCAAAGAAAGATAACTTCTGCATGAAAATAATCCTTTCTTGAAACAGAGGTTTTCAGAGAGAGCTTGAGAAAAATATAGTATTTTTTTTAGATCAGTGGGATATTTTCAACTGTAGGTATGGCTAGAATTGCAGCTTCACTAATTTTTTTAAAGCAGTGTTTAGGTAGGTAGAGTTATTATTAGGGCTGTGGATGGCGCAAGCGGTTAAGATGCTGTGCCTGTTAACCAGCAGGCCAGGGTTAGAGACCCAGGTCGGCCCCACTAGACAGGGTGAGCTCCTGTCCTTAGCCCAGCTCTGCGACGTCAGCTGGATCCAATCATATTGGTTCTGCCTTTCCATTGGACTAATTCAGTGGTGTGGAGAGGGGGGATCTGCTGCTTGGGTAACAGCCTATCCTCCATAACAATCCAATCCAGGCTTTCGTGCTTCGCATGCAGCGTATGCAGCGCAGAGCACGATACCATAGTCTTTCAAGACTGACGGAGGCCTGCTTTTGTTTAGGTAGGAGCTTCTTACATCAAGCAATAGCACAAAATTCCTTATTTTCTAATGCAGAAAGGCAAATACACTATTTTATTTCTTTTTCTGGTTCATTTTTATAGCCCACTGAACATATTCAAGGCAGCTAGCAATATAATAAATCAATATGCAATTAAAATATTAAAAACATTTGAAAAACCAAATACAAACATATTAAAAACATTAAAATGTTAAAAATACCCTGGGAACAAGGCGGTCCATAGGTACCCTGGACCTGAGGCATAGAAGGCTTTAAAGGTCAAGAGCAGCACTTTGAATTCAGTCTGGAAATGAATGGGCAGCCAGTGTAGCACTGAAGCAGTGGCCCAACTGAGTCAAATTGATGAGCCCCACCAACCACATGAGCATTTTGTACTAAATGAAGTTTCCAAACCATCTTCAGAGGCAGCCCGATGTAGAACAGCCCAATCTAGAAGTCACTAGGGCCTGGGTCACTGGGGCCAGATCTGTGTGACTCGGTTATGGTTGTAGCTGGCAAATCAGCTGAAGCTGAGCAAAGTCTCCCCTGGCTACAGCAGACACCTGGAACTCCAGGAGCAGCTGCGAATCCAGGAGAACCCCCAAATTGCAGACCTGCTCCTTCAGAGGGAGTGCAACCCCATCCAAAGCAGGACAATATTCCAATACCCAAGTCATGGATTTCTGAACCAGGAGAATCTCTATCTTATCAGGATTTAATTTCATTTTGGTCGCCTTCATCCAGCTCCCCACTGCCTCAGACAGTGATCCACCACTTCAACTGCATCCCTGGACTCAGGAGGAAAGGAGATAGGTCATCAGCATATTGATGGCATCCCATTCCAAACCTCCATATTACCTCTCCCAGCAGCTTCATGTACATGTTAAATAGCATGGGGGATAGAATGGAACCTTGTGGCACTGAACACCGAAGAGGTGAGGGTGCCAAACAAGCATCCCAAGCACCACTTTCAGGGATCTGTCAGCCAAGGAGTGGAACTACTGCAAAATGGTGCCTCTGATCCCCAACTCAACCAACCAATCCAGGAGGACACTATGGTCAATGGTGTTGAAGGTTGCTGAGAGTTCCAGAATGACCCACAGGGACCCTCTGTCCATTCCTCGGCATAGGTCATCCACCAAGGTAGTCTCCATCCTGAATCCTGGCATGAAGCCAGATTTAAAAGGGTCCAGATAATCAGTTTCATCTAGGACCCTCTGTAGCTGGGATGCCACCATCCAATAAACCACTTTGCCCAGAAATGGGATGTTTGGGACTGGCTGATATTTGTTCAAATTACTAGGATCCAGGTAGGGTTTCTTCAGGAGGGGCAACACACCACCTGTTTCAATGCAGGAGGCAGCACCCCCTTTTTCAGCACGCCCTCCCTTTCCATTTGGCCAGCCCAACCCGGGCTGTCTAAGTAACAGCTACAGCAGGAGACTGCCAATAAAGTCTACAGTGAATACAAGGGGCTTCTTGGAGTGGCCTGCTGTATCTCCAGGTTAGTGGGCAGCTGTAGTTGTTCCATATCCTGAGGTTGAGAGGCAGAGGTTGTAGTTATGCTGGCCAAGAACTCAGATTTTTGGTTAACTCTGCCTTTCTTACTCTGCCTTATCGTGAACCCCTAAGGGTCTACTCATTACTATACCTGCTCCTGAGGTGGTATAACTCTGTGGAGCTGGAAGAGGACATTTCTGCTCTGGAAACAGGCTCTGGGTACAGAGTAACTGCTCTGTCCTAGGCAATGCTAAACATGCCCTCCTCGTGCCTCTCCTGAACTGGCTAGGCTGGCCCAGCTAGGGCAGCCCAGGCCCACCTGTCTTGGGGCAGCCTATGTTGCCTTAGGCTGCCCCAAGCCTTTTCCAGAATAAGTAGGATGGCCCATCTTGCAGGTGGGTCAGCCCAGTGATAGGCAGGGTAATCCAAGTGCACGTCTGGATTGTGCCCTTATTATATATGTTGCACCAGCAAGAAGACAGCACTTGCCCACATATGAAGATGTTGTTGTGGTTGCCTGGGAAACTTATCTCTTTTATCTGCAGCATCGCTGCTGACATATTGCATAGATTTGTCTTCAGTAACATGATGATCGTTGCCACTATCTTGCCTATAGGTTGCGTCTGACCTAGAAACCCTTCCCGAATGCAGCTTCCTCAAATAATTCAAGGAGGTTCAGGTGACTATATGACAGAACTGTAAAAGAGGTCAAGCCCCCCCCCACCTCCAATGTAGGACACCCAAGAAAAATGTACAACATGACAAAATAAAAGTGAACAATACTCATATACGAGGTACTTTGCTTTCATGTGGTTAATTTAAACATGGGCCGTGTAATTTGCACTAGGATAGGCAGGCTGGCATGCCTATGCTGTACCCAGAGCAAGTTTTTGTATTGATACTGCATTACTGCAGGGAAGGGGAGACTCATCCCCTTCCCGCAGTAGGGTTATAACAGCCCCCATACGGTAGAAGCCTGCATTCCCTACAGTAGCTCAGCAACGATCTTAGTACTTGTGCTGGAATCCAAGAAAACAAGCCAGCCTGCATAATTCAGCACAAGTTAGGACTGTGCTTTCTCTCCTCTGTCTTTAATGGACCAACACCATCAAAGTATTGCTAATCCTACCTGCATTTAATTCATCACAATGGTCACTACAGCCTCAGTATTCAGATAAATGCTTCTCGTAGCGTGACCAGCCAATTTGGCACTTACGAGTTACAATGCGAGCCTTGTAAAGGAGCCTGGACATTGTTGACACAGGCATGGATGGGTTTCGCATCTGACACAAATACTGCGATGATGAAAAAAATGAAAGGAAATGTAATATCACTAGATAGAGTTTTATTCAGCAACTCATGCCAGTTTCTGCCTTTGGCATTCATTGGCAGTTTCAGCTGGCTGCTGTGGGAATTACATACACTCATCCTGAGAACAAAAATCAGCTGTGTGCCTTGTGCCCTACATATAATGAGCATACAGTAGGGAATTTTCAAAGTACTGGGTACAGAGAGAAAAGAAGCCGCAGCAGCTTTTGGAAAAAATATTTTGCAAGTAAAGAATTCTCTTGAACTGAGATTGCCGTCTTTCAACCAAAATATGACACCGGATTTTAAAGTGCATAACTGGACTCCTCCTCATACCAGGTTATATGTTTTTTCCCTTATCAGCGCAGGATCTAGCCAAAATAGACTGAAATTAAAGGTATATCACAGCTGATAGGATTATGACCCATCATGACCCATCCTGCAATGTTTCATCAGGACAGTGAGCAATTGACCTGGGAGTGAGCGATTGACCCTGACAGTGAGCAATTGACAATGACACTACATGATGCTGAAATAATGGTGAGGTGGCATGACTGAAGATGATTCACGTGTCCTTTTAGCCAACTAGAAGCCAGCTATGTGGCTGAAATCATTCATGTCTGAGAGCTGGAAGCAATGTGACAAAAAGAATAGGTAGTATAGCAGGGTTATGTCGCCCCATATATGACACACACATACACAAAAGATGCTATTTTAGTTGGCACAAATTGTTGTGCTATTAGATATCACTGAATTTTGTTCTTCCTTCATTTTATTCTTCTTTGGTGTTTCCTTGGTGTCTGCAGTATTAAAATCTCCAAGTTCTAATTTTTCTAGAAGAAAACATCTCCTTTCATTCATGAACCACAATACACCTTCTCCCTGCCCCTAAATTACGAACCCCTAAATCATACATCTGTGAACCTGCAGCACTGTGTTCCCAATAGAGGTAAGAGCATAAAGCATTAGCTCTCCCCCAGTTTTATACTCAACACCTGCTAATGAATGATACACTGTCTCCAAACATGTCATTTCCAATGATCCTCCACACATCTCTGAAGGAACAAGAAGGAGGTTATGGACCGACATTTTGTAAATTTCATTTGGACATTTCTGCAAAATTTACCATTTCGGATGGCACTGAATGGACTGAATTATGTGGTACATAACCTCTCCTGCATTGGCACTGATGCACAGAATACATCAGCACGTGCACTGCTAACAGTTTCCTCATCTGGAACCTCCACCTGCCGCAGCCAGCTCTAATTACAAAAGGGGAGATGATAGGAATAAGATTGAAACCAGAACTTCCTATACAATCATTCTGTCATTAACTTGAAGGGTTTCTCTGCTGGCACAGGTCACTTAGGAATCTATTAGGCTTAGCTCAGAGTACTTCACACCCTGTAGGCAGCTTAACTGCAGGATAAAGGAGTGCATATTCCTTCAGCATTGATTGACAGGAGAGCTTCACCAGTCCGGTTTTTTTCCTGGTTATAAAACTGTTTCAACAGAAATGTTACAGGAATTACTGTGATCATATTGTTAGCACTGATGAAATATGGATGATAAGGTGCTTACAGATGTAACACTGAGAGGAAATCTGTGTGCTGGTTTAAGTATTTTAGTGAATTTTGTTGGATGTACCTAAGTCCTTCCACATTTGGCACACTATAAACTGCAAAATATAGTTAGGAAATACAAGGTATACATGCCAATATATGCAATCTATAAGCTTCATAACTTGGAACATTTTTGTGCAAGGTTCATCTGTTGCTTTTTCTTTTCCGTGTTTAGGCCCCAATCCTGTTCAACTGACAAACCAGCAGGGTGTGTGCTCTACTGATGTGTCAGTCTGTCACACTATCACAAAAGCATCAGAAAGTACTTTGTGACAGTGCAAAGAAGAGATCCGGTGGTGGAAAGGCCAGACCCTCTCCACTGGCACCAACAGCCAAAGTACAACCTGCTGGAGCAGCCAACTCTGGCACAGGTAGGGGAGCCCCTGTTGCAGGGGCCTGTTGCCAGGATGTTGCTTCGTGCAGCACCTGAGTCTCGAACTGCTGACCTGCTGATTTTCAAATCAACAGGCACAGCACCTTTAACCACAGAGCCACAAGGAGTCCCCCTAAAGTGCAGATGTTTAAACATTTTTCAAAAATGATACATGACTGAAATGGTTACACTCACTGCAGTACTTTTTGTTTGTATCTGTGAAAGGACACCACAATTTGACTTTTTTCATTAAATTGTGGTCTTGCTTTTATTAATTTCTGGAAGAGGTATATAGTAATTGTAAGGCTCTCAGAAACAATATATTTTCTTTCATGTAAATTGCTGTCATTGATTGTCAAAGTTTGACCCATGTTATTGTAGCATTGACCAGTCTCATTAAGGCAAAATATACTATATTTTTATGTGAGGGCAAAAGTACGAGACATAAAGCAAAAACAAAAGGATAAAGGCTATGGTGGCTCAGTGGTTAAACATGCTGTGCTTTTCAACCTGAAGACTGATGGTTCAAGAGCTATGTACGTAGCATGATGGAGAGTGTTCCTGTTACTTGTCCAGCTCCTGCCAACCTAGGAGTTTGAAAGCATGTAAATAAGATTTAAAAAAAGCAACTTCTAGTTAACAGTGGGTCACGGTGCTCAAAGCACAACAAAGAAGCTCTTAATGAGTAGTCTGGTCTCCCATAGCCCTTAGCAGGGTATCTTTTTACACAACAAAGAGGAGCTTAATGCCAATAAGAGGCAATCTATCACACTAGCAGATACAGCCTTAGATTGAGCTAAGTGTTTACTTATCAACCTAATCACATAACAACGGAAATAAGGGAATGCATCCTCATTGTTAAGTGACGATTCTGTATTTTGAATTCAGGAATCTTTTCTTGTCAGGCAGAATTCTGCAGTTGATTTAATCTAGTCCCCTGTTCTCTGACTCTCTTTGTAAATTTGTTCTTGATGAAACAGCAATTTCTGATGAAACTCATAACAAATCAATTCAAATCACAACAATATGAAAGCTTATATTGAAACACTCACATCCCTACCAAAGCATGGCTCAGACAGCATGGCTCATTTGTGGCTGAGAGAGAGAGAGAGAGAGAGAGAGTCTGAGACTAGGACTGTTCCCCTTAACAAAGCTCTCTATTAGTGCTGTGCTGTTCAGCAACATGAGGCTGCTTTATATGGCCAGCAACTGACCTCACAAAGATTGCCACAAAACAACTCTTTTATATGTGGGCAAGATTCTAAATAGGAATTTAGAGGTCACACAATCAATATCCAATTACCAATTTTACAATATATTTGGCTTCTCCTTGCCAGTTCTGCTTTAAGTAGGAGTCAAGCTTCATATGACACCCCAGAGACAGGAATGAGTCCAAAAGCAGAGGTATTTTTGCTGACAAATTGCTCCATTCCCCTCCCCGCTTTAAAATGATAACGGATGGTCTGTGGTACTGTTACAGGTGAAACAAATAAAAGGGTAAAACAACTAGTCCTTCTTCCCACCTTAACTTTAAATTACCAGTTTCCTGTGACAATGATTAATAGCAACTGCTAACACATAAGTGGGTGTTAATAGAACCAAAATATCTATTTTGATGGGTGTGGGGTGAAGGACAATGGAAGAAGGCATGCTTCATTTTCAAGTATTCTTTATATTTTAAACTATGGCGCCAAATGGGGCCTCAGGCTCTTAACTCCTTGGTAACCCTAAATTCTTCTTGGGGGATAGAAAGTAAAGGATGTATTGAGAATATGGTAGAAATTGTAGTGGTGGTTGTGCATTCAGAACTGGAAGAGCTTGGAAACTGAACTCTCCCACAGCATAATCCTAACCCATGATTAGGCAAACCCAAATCCCGGCACAAGCCATGCTGGTCTGGGATGTCGCAAAAGTGCCATAAGGCACTTCTGAGCCACTCCTGGGGGAGGAGGTTGGGCCAGTGCACAGACATGCGCTGGTCTCCACATGCCACTGGGAATGGGAAGATGGGTCAGTTGTGCTGGCCAAACTTGGTTGTTAGGTTAGGACAGTTTGATAATCCTGTCACCAAGAGCATGAGTTTAGTCCCCAACCCCCTGGAAGTTTCGTTTCAGCTCATTCATTTATGTGTTGAGTATCACAACACATAAAAGGATCACAGCATAGATGAATACAAGTTCTTATTATCTAGTCAGATTATTTATCCAGGAAAGATTTGTTTAGGTTTAGGTTTCTAAATTTAAGGGTCAAGAATTCAAACAGTTTTTAGATTGAGAGGCAACTACAGAGCTGACACGAGTTAGGTTCAGGTATCTTCAGATGCTCTTGCATAACTAAGGTAACAGCATTTTACAGTGTAGAATTTTATCCCATCCAAGTTCTTATTTTTTAAATCCACTGATTGGTAAACCTTTTAATGGGACATAAAAAGTGAGTTCTGGATCTTTCCTTAAAAGCTTCTAGACAGCATTTCATTTATTCAGTTTATGACCTTGATTCAAAGATAGCTATATGCAGTGTGCATTTTATACCAGTCACTGTACGTTAAATGTGGAGAGCTGCTCAGGACAGACTGGTTATTTGCCTTATATGTCATTACTGTGCCCACTTTGGCATGGAGGAATGGATTTGCAAATGAGGGTTGTCAAGTGACATTACTTGTGCTAAAGCAGTATCTCATGTGGGTTTCTGGTGACAGAAGGCAGACCATTGAATCTGTTCTATTTCTGCCATATGTGGAATCCCACAGAGCATTACCCCCCACCGGCAAATAAAGACAGCAGAGTCAGGTGTGGAATTAAGGACCACTTTATTAACTGTTATTACAAAACATAAAAATATAAACAAGGACTGCAACTAAATGCCATGCGGGTATCTATGCGGGGAAGAGGCTATCCACATAACCCCCAAAATTTGATCGAGCGAAAAAAACCTGGCTCATGGTTCAGTGTGCCCCTCCTTGCTAACCCAAAGGCCAAGGCAGCTGGATGCTCCACCAGCCAGATACCCAGATGGTTTCACCTAAATTCCAGGACAGAGGCTAGCCAGCCCATACCCAGAGTTGGTCGAACATCAGGGGCAGATTCTGGTTCACCTCTGACCCTTGCTATCTCAGGCTGATCACCTGGGCCTATGTCTACCAGCCCCCTCACACAACACCTGCCAAATGGGACATAGATTAATTAATTAACCCAACCACTTTCACAGCTTAGGGTAGGCGAAAAAAGGATTGCTCTAGATGCCAATTGATCAACCCCAAAAAAATTCAGCCCCAAGAAAAGGCGACCTGCTAATCCTAAGCCGCTACAGAGGGAGGGAGGGTTGCTGCCAAAGGCCAGAATGAAATAACACCGAGGCATGCACCCTGGCATTCAGTCCGGCCATTTCCCCAGCTGGCCCAGCAGCCAATGGGAGGCTGCCACCTTTCCCTGCCTGTCTGAGTGCCGGGAGAGGGGCAAAGAAAGCCGACGCATGGTTGCGCACCAGCCCCATTGCATGCAGGTAACTGTTCTCCAAATGCAACATCTGTAGTGCACATGCAAAAAGCGTTTTTGCTATTTGCGTTGCATCATCTATTTTTGCTGTCTCCTGCATTTTTATCATCCAGTGACACAGGGGCAAGCGAGAACCGGCAAGGCAATAAAACTGAGATTATAACACTTCATTTCAACCTTTATAATATTAATTAGGAAAGTCTGGAGATGTGTAGCATAATGAAGGTGGAAATGACAGATGCAATTAATGATTGTGTTTCCAAGACATTATTGGAAGTAGTAATGTTTAGATCTTGTTCTAGCTAATGACCAAGACAGTGTGGGGAAAATAAAAAGCGTTGAGATGGTCATGAAACCACCACAGTGATGAATGTGATGCTGCACCACAAGCAGAAGCTGAGAGAGCCGGAATTCAAAAAAGCATGACTTTGAAGTAGGTTGGCTGGAAATGAAAGGCACATTAACTAATCAATGGGAGGCTGCAGTCCATAGGGGAAATGTCTTGCTTCATTTCTTGGAGAAGCCGACCAAGATTCGGACAGGCACGTTTTACTGAACTGCCCATAAGAAACAGGGCCCAATCTTGTCCAACATTCCAGGGTCAATGCAGGTGCAATGCAGCCTCAAGGTAAGGGCATAAATGTTCTCTTGGTTTGGAAAGGCTTCCATGATTGCACCTCACCCTTCATGGCATGGCTGCATCAGTACTGGAAAATCGGATAGGACTGGATCCTTACTGACATCCTGCACAGTTTGTAACATAATGCTTCACTTGCAGGGTTATTGTAGGGACTGCAACAGGATAACCTGTATGTGCTTGCCTTGTGCAATCATAAGGCCTTATTTTTGTTCCTTTAAAAATATTATCTGTTCATGCAGCGGCATCACTAGGGTTTGTGTCATGCAGGGCAGGAAGCCAACTCATGGGTAGTTCTATGCCCTGGACAGTGGTTTTTTGGCTATAATTTTTGATAGAATAGAGCAGTGGTTTTCAATCTTGTCCATCTCATGGCATATGGACAAGGAGCAAAAATTGTGAAGGAAGAAGCCCATTATCTATTGTTTGATCATTGATAAGGCTCACCATGTTCTAGGAAATAGGGCTGTAGCCCCATGGCACACCTACAAACCACCCATTGCACACCAGTGTGCCATGGGACACTGGTTGAAAATAACTGGAATAGATATATTTCAGATTGGTTTGTTCAGTCATATTTTGCATTAAATTACACATTGAAAGATAAGTAACATAATGGTATTATTTGAAAAGATTTTATAAATTTTATAAGATTCATAAAATCAACAAGATTTTATAAATGTTGACCAGTAACGGTGTCACCTCCCATTCGCATTACCCAGTGTGGCCTATCCTCCCTAGTGACACCACTATGTGCATGCAGGAAAAGACAGTCCTGGTAGTACTTCAGACATCTGAGTCCCAAGCAATATTGTGCATTCAAGGCAAGTACCAGCTCTCTGAATTGTACTCATAAGTGAGTCTGCCATGAGTCTGTTTCAGCACTGGGATAAATTGTTCCTTCGTGCCAGCCCCAGACAACAACTGCATTTTATCCTAATGTTTCAGAGAAATCTTCAAAGACAGCCCCACATATGATCTGTGAGGCAAAAGGAAGATGAAGCAATTACAAAGAAGAAGGAGGAAGTTGAATTAGGGAATGAACACAGAAGTGTGAGCAAAGTCTGAGCTTTCAATCATAGTTGGAGGTTCCCACTGTGGCTACTCGTAGTGCTGAAGAGGCAGGATGCTGTTCAGTTTGAAAAATCAACCCAAAATAGGCTTGCCTCTATTTATTTTGAGTGGTTGCCTCTAGCGGTTTAAGTGGCTGAAGTTCCATAGGAGTCCCCAGTTATGCCAGCTTTCTCTCCTGCTTTTCCTCACCTTCCTTTTCCAGTTTCAAAGAGTTTGCTGTGAATGAAAAGGCCATTATATTTGCCATTGGCTGTGACTGACTGTATTTGTATTCATTTAGCTTTTATTCAGAGCAGTATAAGGAGCTGAAAAGTATCTAGCAGTGCATCCCACAAAGCACTTAAACCAGCGTATTGCAGTTAAAGTCAAGCCAATTTCTTAGGTTTATGCACACTTAATAAATGGTTTGTCGATTGCACCCTGCTGGCACCAGCTGGTCCATTTTAGGAGGGCCTTAACAATTGGGGCTATGTGCTGCCAAGCACACTTGAAAGGTTCTTATGAGGTTGCCTAAAAGGATCAAGGCTGAAGCCCAATATTTTGGCACGATACACTGCTATTACTGCAAACCATTTCCAGCAACATCAGAAGAAAAGCTTTTACAGCAACATTTTGTCCTATAGTTTTATACATTCGTGCAGGACCAAAAAACTAAATGGACAAAAGAACGTGTAGCCTTCAAAGCACTAAAAAAATATTTCAGAGCAGACCAGGGCAGAAAGTCTGGTTTAGAGGGTTGAGCTATTATAATATTATTAATTGCCAAAGATAATATCCAAAAATCACCAGCTTGAAAACACCGGAAACTGTGCAAGGAGAAATGCTGGGGTATGCGAGTGTGTGTGAAGAAAGGCAGTCACAGCTGGGTCTCCCACAAGGCAAAACAGAAGCCAGAGATCAGACATTAAAGACACCATTTCAGAATATAAAAATGATTGAATGATAGAAACTGTGTTGTAAAACCATCTCAAGGGTTAAATAGCCTGTCCATGTAAACCACCTTGAAATAAAGTAGGAGGAAAAATCCAATGACCTGTGTTTATAAATATAAAATATAAATACCTGTGTTTGTTGTTAAAAAATCTAATGTTAATGCAAGTCCCTAAAGGAGAAGGAACCCTGGTCAGATATTCCAAATCGGCATGCAGGAATCTGTCCTCTTTGTCCACTGAATTGACCACCCAGGTGGGTGATTGTTGCTATCAACACACATGGAACTACATGCAGAACAGGAGTTCTGACAAGTGGATGTATCTTTTTAGCAAGAACCTCTTCAGTCTATGCAGTATTCAGGTTGATTCTGTTTAAAATCCTCTGAGCCAAAGTTGTGACTGTAATATTGGTGCACTACAGGCAGGGTGACTTTATGTACCCTTAATCTAGGATATGCCTCTTTAGCCTTGTTTCTTAGAAAAAAGTCTTCATTGTCCTCCTTTTTCTCATGAGCAGGCAGCATGTAGCCTTATTGTAATTAGTAAATATGTCATAATTAATATAATTAATAACCACCTGAAGCAATATATATGACTGTTTTAGGTTTTTATTTTCTTGTGTCCTACATTTTTCTTAGGTGTTCTACATTTTGGGAGGTCTTACCCTCTTTTGCAGTTTTAAAGTTTCATCTGGCCACCTTGACAACAGGGGCTTTATATTTTTAAGATAAACCCTTTTCAGCACCTGCAAAATGCTTGCACAAAGCAAACGCCTTAGGCAGAGTGACCAGATGACTGAAAAAAACCTGGATTTGTCCGGATTTTAGCCTCCTGTCCAGGTGTCCTACATTTTGGCATCATTGTCCTACATTTTGGCTTCATTTTGAAACTTTGTGGTAGTGCACAGTACCCCATCATGCCATATGTTGTTGGATTCGTATTGAACAGCAGAATCCAATGCAAGAATCAGTTCTGAGATATCTCCGTCCTATCAAAAGTTATGGTCAAAAAAATCAAAAAATAGAAACAAAAAAAAAATTTTGGCAATTTTTTTAAGCGGGTAGGAATTTTGGCCTGGGATTAAGAATTTTGGCCTTGGGGTTCAGGAATTTTGGGTTTGGCATCTGGTCATCCTGGCCTTAGGGCTTCATTATGGCAGAATATACATTTTTGCTACAGAACAGTACAAACCCAGAACATTGAGCAACTCCTTCTCCCCCAATCATTTTACTCTTTCATGGGAAATGGTATCACTTTGCCAAATATATCACAAAGTCCATCAGCCAACATCGTCCAACATTTTCCAAGTGTGTACATAAATCAAAACTTGCAAATGATGCCGAACTGCCTTTTTTCAGAAGTCCTGGACGCAATGCAAATTGTTCCTAAAAACAGCTTGGAGATTTGTCCATAAGACACAAATATGGACGGTTCCGACCAAACAGTTTTTCACAGCTATACCGAACAACTGCAATGTTATGCCATGTTATTATAGATTCTTTAAACAGTTTAAACTTTTACTCTTGGCAAGTTTGGGGCAAGGTATTTTTATTTCTTTATTTCAAATCAACCAGTGGACACTTCCACGGACCCCATGGCTGTGGCAGAATGATATTGAAGAAAACGATGCAGGTGGTGTTTTGTCAGTATATAATAAGAGATTACAGATGCATATTTACTAACTGTGTTAATTGTGTGCTAAATTATGCCAGAAATGTTTACAGGCCCCAACAGCTTGCTAGACTGCGATATTGAAAACAAAGCAAACAGTACCCAGAAAGCAAAATGAGAATAGTTCATGTATACTAAAACTCCAGAAGGGCATGATCAGCATGGAGAAACTAGCTAATGGCTTTGAATTCCTGAAGAGGATTTAAGACAGTGATAATGACGGTGCATACATAATCGTTTATGTTGATTTGTAGGAAGACATTGATAGACTGCTTCTTCTGACAGGGCCTTACATAAGATGCTTGCTTTTGGCGTGCCGTGCCAGGACACTGAAATTTATAAAGAGCTGGGTCATATGATAAAGCAGATGTTATTTATCTGTGGAAAGCCCTCAATGAAAACTTTGCCGTGGCTGCACATCAGACGCATTGCAAGCATAAAATATGAAGCTAGGGCCATTCAACAGGTTTCCGAGCTCATTAATAAATGGAAGAAGTGGCACTAATAGATGTGAAGCATGGCACAAGCAGAGAAGAAAACTGATCAAATGAGCCTCTGGTGAAGGAGAGGAAGAAGAAGCTCAAGGATGATCAGTGCTTGAAATGGGAAATGAGGGAAAGCAGAGACAAATGCATGCTGCTGGGAAAGCAGGCTTCCATTTTAAACAGTTGGTGAGCAAATGGCAAGAACCTGTGAGTGATGTTGCCCAGTCTGGCTTCTGTACATTTCAGGGTGGAGTGTGGCAGAGGCCAACTTGGATCAATAGATGATCCCAAGGCTGACTCCAGGAGAAGGAAGGCTCTTAAACCTTTGTTCAGAGATGGGGCTGACTGAGGTGTACATGGTATCCCAAGCTCTCTTGTGTTGCTAACGTGGGGTGCAATCTAGAGTAACTGTGGGGAGTCCTTGCTCCAGTGTAAGAACAACTTGCTCTGGATTGCAGTATGAATTTTCCATAGGTTTTCATTAGTTGGTGCCGTAACTACGGGTACACGTAATGTCTCTTACGTGCTCCCGTAGTTACTCTGGATTGTAGGGTTATCCACCGATTAGGAAGGTCATGGATCCTCTAGCACTACTGTCCTTAATCAGTAGACACATCAAGTGAGCTATGGTGTCCCTGTACATATGAGTCATTGTACAAGGTGTCCCAGCTGCATGCATTGGTGACACAATGGTCACAATTTGAATTGCGTTGCCTATGCTTTTCTATAACTCCTCTTCAAATATATCATATTTTTATGCCCCAGAGTACCATCTTTTATGTTGAATTAGGTTTCTGCAATAATACTGCCATATCATCTATCAAAAGTCAGTAGTTACAGATCCAAGTACTTTTAAAACTTTTTTGTTAAAACCACTGGGATTTAGGGACATCTATTTCAGTTTATGTTTGTAGCTGGTTCTCAGTATCCCTCTGAACTGTGCACTTTAGGCTACAATCTTAAACATGTTTACCAGACAGAAAACTCCACTGCATACAGTGGAACTTACTTCTCAGTAACATTCATAGGATTGTGTTATAATGAGCAATCAGATTTTACACTTAGGAGTAGTTCAGATTCTTGTATTACTTTCATGCCATTTTCCCTTACGGAAGTCAAAGCTGAACTGCCATGGTATTTTCAGTTTAGTGTCTTGGAGGTCTATGTCAAAAATTGATGCACATGGATTTATGGATTAATGGGAATGTGGTGGGCATAGGGTTAAATTCTTATGTACTAAGCAGGTGACACATTCAATTAGAAAGTGTGGATAACTAAGGTATGGATAATGAGATTCTCCAGTATAATCAGTGATCTGTTATAGCGTAAACAAATTAATTAAATTACTTATTTAGAGGCCATTACATGCATCACGAAACACATCAGGCATTGACATGGCAAATTTGCCTTATAATAGCTTACAGTGAAAATAATTGTTTTAATATCATGCGGAAGGTAACCAATGATAGCAACATTAGAATAAACTTCCATTTCTGACATAACATATCTGCTTATTATGTTAAATAGATTATCTATGATTCTAACATATAACTTTAAAATACTTGCTTAATATGTATTTCAAAATTACTGAAAAGCAGATTTGCAAGCTATTTAATGAGATCCATTAATATTGGTTTCTACCCGTGGAAAAAAAGAACCATGAATGCTTCCACAGCAGCTGGAATCTAAAGGATTCATTTTTTCCTTAGGAAGGGATATGATATGAAGGCATAAGAATGGGTTGAGACATAATTATCTCTCTTGGATGATAAACTCAGGAACCATGCAGGAATAACAAGGTCAAATGATTCAGGGCATACAGCTCATTCATAATGATCTATCCAACACTGAGCAGCCACAGAGCATAATGACTTGAAACAGCATAAACATCCAGAACAGTAGGCTGGCAAATTTACAATCATCTGGACTGAGATGGGGACACTGACAAATATGCCTTTCAGCAGGATCACCCACAGATTACAAAAGTTCTCCCCTACTGCCTTTGACCCACACTGAAACTATGGTGCTAGGCAGAGATGGTTGGAAAG
Organism: Cryptoblepharus egeriae; assembly: GCA_030015325.1. Classification (NCBI taxonomy): domain Eukaryota; kingdom Metazoa; phylum Chordata; class Lepidosauria; order Squamata; family Scincidae; genus Cryptoblepharus; species Cryptoblepharus egeriae. The sequence continues at coordinate 42,027,940 of JAREYC010000006.1, forward strand.
AAGGTCCATTCAAATATATTCCCCAGAGAACTGGTGTGGTGGATTATGAGTAAGAACTTCCCTGGTTCAACTCACCATGCCATGCCAAGAACTGCCCTGATTCAATTGCCATGATGGCTGCAATCCTAACATACTATTAGGCTGGTATAAGCCCCAGCTCAAATCCCATGCTAGCCTGAGGGTGTCATAAAAGTGTTGTAAGGCACTTCTGCACCACACTTGGTGAGGCTTAGGCCAGTGCACAGACATGCACTTGGCACCCTTCATCACTGTTGCAAACAGGAAGACCAATGAGTTGTTCTGGCCTAGGTTAGGACTGCACCCGATGACACTCACTGACTTTAACCCTACAATCCAGAGTAACTACGGGAGCACGTAAGAGACATTACGTGCACCCGCAGTTACTGCACCACCAAGTGAAAACCTATGGGAAATTCATTTTACAATCCAGAGCAAATTGTTCTTACACCAGAGCAAGGACTCCCCATAGTTACTCTGGACTGTGCCCTAAGTAAGACTTTCAGCCTCAGCTCCCCAGTTGCAATACGGGTATAAAATGCACAAGGTTTTTGTAACGAGTCCAGCAAAATAATACATGTGGAGCATTTTGCACATCTGTGATGCACCATGCAAATGCTCGGTAATTCTGTACAGTTCATGGCACAAGATGTTACATGGATGCTCACCTTGTTTGAACAGCCGTTTCAATTTATTATTCCCATGTATCCAAAAGCACCATGCAAATTAAGCACCAGGGATAAAATTACTACCTGCAGCCCACCCCTGACAACAGTTGCCCATCGTTTGCCTCTTTCACCTGCTGATGATGACCCCTGCCATTTTGACCCAAAGTGCAGGTGAAACCATAGCTAGCCAATGCCAGCTGACAAAGATATTGATGCACTGTGGACCTTGTTAAACATGTGCACGCACATTAAATTAACAGCGACAGTAACAGCCAGTTATGGTGGCCAGCTGCAGCAGCAGGTGGGAGTGAGGGAGAAGCAAAAAGCACTTGAAAAAGGACAGGAACCAGATCCAGGTATTCAAGGCTACTCTATGTGCATTGTGCAGCATAGACATTTTTGCCAAGAGAAATATTGTTGAAAGTGGCATAGCTACTTTAAACAGTAGAAATAGATAACTATCCAGAATTACTCTGAAGTCTTAGAGAAAATTTAGAGTACGTCTTCCCTTTCGGCACCACAAATGGTATATGAAAGATTCATCCTTGTTAGCATGGCATTCAGGACATAGCTAAAACAGGAAAGGGCCTTACAGAAAAACATAAGAGGTATAATATTTGGTGGACAGTAGCTACCTTAGCAACACGTTATGGGTTCCCCAATATAACATATGAGATGAACTGGTTCATTTTCTCCATGAGCAAGGTCATAAAGACTCTCCCTACAATTCAGAGTAAGTATAGGAAGATGTAAGAGGTGCTTACTCTGGATTGCTCTATGCATTTCCCATAGGTATCCCATATCCCATAGGTGGCAACGTAAATATGTCGGTGTCAAAGGTCCCGTAGTTACTCTGGATTGTAGCGTAAGCAGTCATGTTTGAGAGAGTCAGGAAAATCAGGGGGTGGCCACACATGAGACTGAACATTTGAGATAGATGATGTGATAGCAAATTTGCTTGTTCTGTAGTAAACACTGAATGCCAAAGATGAAAAGACCCACTAAAGCACCAAAGAATTGATGGCCCATGATCTCATATACAAATATAATAGATTACAATATCTGGCACTTAATGTGGAAATGAGTATTGTCTCACAATCTTTGATTGATTTTCCACTGAGTGTTTTTTTCAACCTAGCCACATTGCCTGTTTTGTCTCACCATAGATTTAGGCTGCAATTCTAAAGACACTTTCCTGAGAGTAAGATCAATTGAACACAGTGGGGCTTACTTTTGAGTATATATGGTTAGGATAGTGCTCTTAGGCCAAAATCCAGAGTAACTATGGGATTACTTACTCTGGATTCCAATATGAATTTCCCATAGGTTTGCAATAGGTGGTGCAGTAATTATGGATGCACATAAAGACTCTTACGTGCAGTGGTGGGTTCCAGCAGGTTCGCACCTACTCTATAGAACCGGTTCTTAACAAGAGATAGGACATATAAAGTTTAAAAATAGCCATTTAAAAGTGGCTGCCAGATGGGCAGAGAACCGGTTCTTAAATTTTTTGAAGCCCATCACTGCTTACGTGCTCCCGTAATTACTCTGGATTTGGGGGTCAGACACTTTGTAGGAAAAGTAATGCAGCAGATGAGTAAAAGTATGGGACTCTGGAAGGAGTTGGCCACTCATGCTGCTCGTAAAATCTAAAGAACCAAGGAGACCCTAAAGGAAGCTTTGTGTAAAAAGATCTCAGCTAGTGGGAAGGACTTGGATAAGTCCCTGAATGGCCCCAAGAAGGTCTAATACAGTTCATGGTTCTGTTCTCTTCAAAGGGATGTCAAGTGGACAGACACATGCACATGTCAGAAAGCTGAGGGTTAGGAGTAGGAATTCCTCAGCAAAGCAAAATCATTATATATGTGTGATTTCAGGAACTGGCAGCATAATATACGTACTTATGGTACATAAGCAACACTGCTGAGAATAATTCAGAAAAATTTTAATCAATCATAACAGTCAACAGTATTTATATACCACTTTTCAAAAAAAAGTTTACAAAGCGGTTTATAGAGAAAATGAAATAACTAATGGGTTATTATTACCCATCTGATCTCTGTTACCCATGAAATAACTAATGGGTTATTATTACCCATCTGATCTTTGATTATTACCCATGCAGTGCTGGTCAGAAATTTAAAGACTTGGAAAAGCAGACTACCTAAACTTCCTTATTTAGCCAAGGTACAGTCTTAACATGGACAGGCACCACAATCATTATATAAGCCCACCTTCTAGCTTGGTTTGGCAATTGATACACATCAGTGTGCATAATTTCATTCCATTTAATTTTAAGTCCAGCTAAATGTTTTGGTTTGGTTTTTTTGCCGTTAGTGTTCATAGAGGAACAACACTAACCCCAGAGTAACTATGGGAGCACATAAGAGACATTACGTGCACCTGTAGTTACTGCACCTCCTAATGAAAACCTATGGGAAATTCATATTGGAATCCAGAGTAAATTGTTTTTACACCGGAGCAAGGACTCCTGTAGTTACTCTGGATTTTGCCCTAAGTTTTCCAGTTATCTCAACGTGCAGTGTAAGCAGTTCTTTTAGAGCCATTCTGGGTGGTAAGAGTAATGCAGGAATACCTCCTCCACTTAACTCTTGTGCCCAAAATGGCTCCAAAGGCAAGGGGAAGGGACTACTTACATGCCGTATTGAAGCACCTGTAAAAAATAGCATTGTGCCACCCCTGGGAACACTATTGTTTTTGCTGCCTCTTCTCTCTGAAAAGAAAGGGAGACCCTTTAAGACCCTCCCTGAAATAGAAAAGCCAAGATCCAACAATACCCAGTTTGCTGATCAACATCTTCCTCAATGGACTCGCATTCTAGCACCTAGTACTGGCAGGTCCTAAGTTCTTGGAGTTCTCACCTAGAAGCCCAAGGAGATCCACAATTGGCCCACCTTACTCTAATTCACAAAAGCTTATGCTAAAATAAATGTATTAACCCTGAAGTTGCTATAAGATACTTCGTTGTTATATTCCGGAAAGTAACGTTCGAATAGAAAAAGAATTAATCTGTGTCAAATAAAAATGTCAAGGTTGTACTGTGTTTTTCAGCCATTCCTACAATTAGGTGTCCACCTTTAACATTAGGGACCTTGATTCATTTATCATCTGTAAGTGAGAAAAACCACTTCTAAGATCAGTAGAGGGCAAAGCTGCCTCAATTACAAGCTGCTAAAGTAAATGTCTTACTGAGCTACAAAACTGATTACTTTGGCCCCTTCGGGCATTATGACTGTCATGGAATTACAAAATAGACCTCAAGGATCTAGGTCAGCCATATTGTCACCAGATTGTCCTTCGAGGGCTGCTCTCCTCTTTGGCCTTTAATTATAAATTAATGACATCCCATATCAGCTCACCCAACATGGTCTATACCGAAACTAAAATCTAACCTAGTTTTGAAACATGAGAGGATAAAAAGACAACCCTTTTTTAATTAAAATTATGGATGAGAATTCCCCACAGGTTCTGCTTGTTGCCTAAGTGGATTAGATGATAAAAAGCACCCACTTGTTTCCAGTAGAATATTTGATTATATTACATATTCATTACACAAAATATTGAAGTTAGATATATGCTGTAGTTCTTAAGTTAGTTTTGCTAATGAATAAGATGCTTTAACAATATGCACAAATGACAGAGCCATGGCTGAATCCGTTCATTAGATAGCACTATACATTGCCAGAATTTTTTCCCATCCATAAATCTACTATGCACAATGAACTTACAATGTCAGCAGAAATTCAGCTAATCCTATAGCAGACAGAGGGTAATTTCAAAAGATAATTGATGTCTTTTTAACCTAGAAATGTCAGATTGTATTGAGAATAATGGTGCCTGACAAGTCTAAAGTTAAAAGAGAAATTGCAAAATTGATCCACTTTGGGTTCTGAATTTTTCAACTAAGTTAGTATTGTACTCCTACCAAAAGTATTATTACATGAATATTTCACACTCCTTTTTTAAGGCTGTCTGCGGAAACTCATGCAGGCTGCTGGACAGGGAAAGCAATCACAACTTCTGTCTGTAGCACAGAGCCCTGAAAGTCTGGCTTATGGCTCTGTTTTGTATTTTATGAGGGCTTTTGGGGAGCGGGGGAAGTGGATGGCTTGTTCTTCCTGGCTCTGATTTTGTTTTTTTTTGTTTTTTTCCTTTTGCACAACCTTCTGCTAAAATCTGGGTAGAAATTAGGCTTGCAAAATAATCTATACATCTTTAAATTGGACAACTATGGAATGACAAAAGATTAGATTAGATTAGATTTATTTATTGGCCAAGTATGAACTCCATACCCGGAATTTGGCTTCGGCAACGGCTGCAGACATACAAACACCAGCTCACAAATAACAAACAATACATACAGAGCATACAATCAGATAAGAACACTATTCAGTATTTTCCAATAGTCCCTCAGCATAGTTGATGGTTCAGCAATTTAATGGCACAAGGAAAAAAACTGTCCTTGTGCCTAGTTGTCTTAGTGTACAGAGTCCTATATCGGCGTCCAGAGGGAAGAAGCTCAAACAAAATGTGTCCAGGGTGAAGAGGGTCTGCAGCAATACTCACGGCTCTCTTCTTGAGCCGAACAATATATAGATCCTCCATAGAGCGCAGACTGACTCCAATTGTTTTCTCTTCTATATTTATAGTTCTTTGTAGTTTTTTCTTATCCAGTTTGGATGCTGTGCCAAACCAGACAGTGATGGAACTGCAGAGAACAGATTCAATAATTCCCCTATAAAACAGGATCATCAGCTCTTGAGTTTAAAAGTTGAAATTTAAAGAAAAGTCACTACCACTTGTATGAAGACCCTGAAAATGAATGTGTGTGCCATCCTTTCACATATCTAAATTTTAAGGAGATATATCAGCATGGTGATGATTCACATCTGGCTTAGGATCCAAAGAGCAAATTCAAGCTCCAAAAGGATAGCATGTGCTAGTAGGACAGCATGTGCTAGCATGTGCTTTTTTCTTTTAACAGCAGGCCCAATCATGATGCAGCACAGACAGCTATTGAAACTCCTCCAGATAACATACATTAAAGGGAAACTGTTCAAGTAATAAAGCCAACCCTTTGTTATTTCAGTGCTCCAAACTAGTTGCTCTGTCTTTGGAATACTGAGGTTATACAGAGTCTCTTGTATGCTTAAATGCTTATGCTTTTAAATGCTTATGCTTATGCTTAAGCATATGCTTAAATCATGTTTATAAGTAGGCAAGTATAGCAACCAACCACCACAATACAGATATAAGGAAGTTGCATGTGAATTTATTCATAGGCTCTTCACACCAGAATGTTAACAATGATTCATCAACAATTGCAGATGATATTTAAAGTGAATATTCAAATGAAACCAAAAGCTTTTTATTGGGAATATTAAATGATTCAATCCATAAAAATTTTGAAAGTATGTTTTTATACATGACAGCAGCTGCAAGGATTTTATATGCTTAATATTGGAAAGTTCCAGAAATATCTTCTGTTGAAGAATGGTGGATCAAGATATTGGACTTTGCTGAACTGGACAAACTTACAACTTTTCTTAAAGAGAAATCAGTAAAAACTTTCATGGACTACTGGAAACCATTCATGGACTTTCTGCGTGAAAAGAGGATGATGAGTAAAATTAATTATGGATTTGATGACTTGATAATTGTTATATAAATTTTTTATCTTCCATTCTGATGTCTGTTGGAATTTCTAAGTAACCTTATAGTCTAAGAAAAAATTTCAGTAGTGTAATTTAATAGAAATTAATTGACGTTATCAATTAATAAAGGTAAATTAGGTAATCTCTGCTTGCCATATATTCTGATAAGAACATCTTTGTTTATATTTTTTCTTCTTTCCCTTGTTTTAGTTTTTCTTTTTTAAATTCTTTTTTCCTCTTGCTTTCCCTATTTTTTTCTTTATTTGTAGTTCCCCTTTAAAAAAAATAAATAAAAATATAAATAAAAAAGGAATGTTAACAATGAACTGATCATCCATGTGACGGTGGTTAATGTGCTTAGAAGATAATTTTCATGCCAATTTATGGAATATCGTACTATTTAGTTTATTTTATTTTATTGATTTATACTCACCTTTCTTCCCAATATTCTTCCTGCATTTTTCATTCTTCTTCAATACTCTTCCTGCAATGCAGGATGAGGAATGGAAACACACCAGCTAGCTATGTGCCAATGTGCTATACCAGGCATGTCAAACTGGCGGCCCAAGGGCCACATGCGGCCCTTTGCAGGCACACATGCTGTCCTCGAGTGATGATCCCACCCCCAGAAGCAGCTCAGTAGTGTCACTAGCCCACTTGATTTTGAGCCGCAGAAAGAGCCCAGGAGGAAGGAGGGCTCATGCACAGGAGGGGGAGCTTCCCAGGGTGGGAGAAAGAGATCAGAAGAAAGAAGGGCACTTCTGAGTAGACATGCAAAAAATTGGATTGCGGCCCTCAGAAGACACCTGCTATTGCAGCCCTCGAGAGACACCATTAATTCTAATGCAGCCCTCTGTATGAAATGAGTTTGACACCCCTGTGCTATACAACATCTCTCTGGTATTCTTATAATCAGCACTTCTTCATAGAGATCTGCACTGATTACAGAATGAATAAAAAGGTAATGGGGCTATTGTCACAATTTCTAATCCTCCTGACAGAGGGTGCCACAAATCCTGTTTATAAGATCTCTCAGGTACGGGGGCTTTCCTGCAAGTACGGCCTTTCTCTCAAATAAGGAGAATTGTGACACTTGGGCGAGACTTCTCTGTTGTGGCACCACAATTATGAATTTCAATTATGAATCACAATTATGAATTTTTGGATCTGAGATCCAAAACAGTGCTAAATGCTGTTGGCTCTCCATCTGAAATGATCACTGATCACATACTGGTTAAAATGGAGTCATGTACTGACTGAACCACCTTCCCGAAAAGTCGGCAGGAACAGTTTTCTCCTGGTTCCTTGATGCGATAAGTGTGAAACTCAGACTCTAAATTAGCCTCTTTCAGTAAACACTCTCAGTGTTATGGACCCTGAACCAATAAAGACCTTAATTAAGGGCAAAATATATGTTAATCACTTTCCATTGCACATTGAATCTATTTATAATGCACCATTTTTGTCTTGGTATTGATTTTTTTTTAAGTCAACCGTATTCCACTGACATGTTTTCAAGGACATACATTTTATTCATTGAGGAGAGCTTTTAAAAGACTGCACCTTCAGACAATGCCATTCGTTTATCTGAGCAGATATGCTAAAATCCCGAAGAGATCAATGTTTCTGTGGAAGTGGACAGCAGTCAGTTGAAGATAAAGTACATTATATTCAATACTGTCTCCTTTACAATGCACCAAAAAGCAGATTTTGTCTTGGTTCTTAAGCAGCTGTAAGATTCTTAGTGTGTGTTTTTCTGCAGCCAAGTCAGGACATATGTGTTACTTATAGGTTGTCTTAGCTGCCACAAAATTAGAGGTAATTATGGACAATCAATGAAAGCGTTATGCTATGGAGATCACTTGATATATTTAATGAGAAGTGTGCATGCTTTGGGTTTTTGAACTGATCAGTTATTCTCTGATGAGACTGGACTGGCAAGTCATTGGGCATAGCATAACCCTTTGTCTTTGGTATGTGACAATCTGTAATTTAAAGAAATGAACTACGTGGATGCACTGAGCAAGATGTTTGATTTAGTTCATTAAATGTGTACCCCTACAATCCAGAGTAACTATGGGAGCACGTAAGAGACATTATGGGCATCATCCAGAGTAACTACGGGGAGTCCTTGCTCCGGTGTAAGAACAATTTGCTCTGGATTGCAATATGAATTTTCCATAGGTTTTCACTAGGTGGTGCATTAACTACGGGTACACGTAATACCTCTTATGTATTCCCATTGTTACTCTGGATTGTAGGGTATGTGCAACTGTAGTTACTGCACCACCTAGTGAAAATCTATGGGAAATTCATATTGCAATCCAGAGCAAATTGTTCTTACACCGGAGCAAGGACTTCCCATAGTTACTCTGGATTGCACCCTATGTCAAAATTGAATAATTTTATCCCAAGAAAGTGCAGAGGCAGAAGCTCAGAGTGTCCACATCACTGACCTTGACAATCCTCTTTGAGCTTAGTCCCCTCATATTCCACTGAATCACGTTATCTCCCTTCCCATAGTACATGTATACGTGAAAAGGGCTGTGCTCTTTGAAACTCTTCACATATCCGCTTTTTCATTAATGAAATGAATATTGTACTTTGTTCAAAAACAAAGAATGAAGAAGTGTCCCAATTTTTCTTCTGCAGAGTCTGCAATAGATTCTTACTAGAGTTCTGCTGTTATAATTTCATTGGGAGCAGCAGGAAACTCCAGCAGGGACAAGAAGCAAGCTGTAAGGGATCAGGAAACTAATCTGCAATACAGAACTCTTCTCATCAGAGCTGGGTGGTATGAAGGAAAAAAAACCTGAGCTTTGCAGTCATGCTGATAAACCACCACTCCAGTCAAGTGGGAAAATTTGCAGTAAACTAATTAAAGTCCACTGCCTCACAGTGGGAATTCAGCTTCACATCAAATATTTGTATAAGCCCTCCTAGAAGGAGAAGGGGGAAGGGATCTATAAGTAACTAGTGGTATGGCTGATGACACCCCCTCTCCAATCTACTGTTTCAGCTATGTAGATGGCCTTCGAGGTACCAGCTACTGTTGACGCTGGTGAATGAAGCCTCTGGGAAAGAATCAACTTGGTTTTTCCCATGATGTCCTAAAAAATTCAAAGAAGGTCTCTTTCAAGGGTTTAAAACACAAATGTCATACACTTTGCATACAAGCCTTGATTTTTTTCTAATTTTTTCATATTTTATTTTTGACTTGTAGATACAATGAAAAAGTCCAATTAAACTGTAGGGAAGATGGAACACCTACTAAGAGCATCCTATTAGCATCCTTTTAGAAGGCTGTATTGATGTGCAGATAAAGGGAATAACACTGAGGTAGTAACAGGGACTTGACATCAGCATCAGCCACACCTGTTCTCTTGAGATGCATATTTAGCATTTGTGCATGGAAGTGACACCCCCCAAGTGTACATTCTGTGGTGCCCTGTTGGGGGTAGGAACATAGTGGCTCATTTGACAATTCTGAAGAGTCAGAACAGGGGAAGAGATGCGAGAAGGACATGCGGCATCAACAGCACACCGTAGTGTGGAATTCTCTTCCCCTCTTATCTGTATAGGGTGCATTGTGCTTGCTTCCCTTGTTGGGTGGTGAGGTAGGGATTCCACTTGGGTGTTTGTGGAAGCCTCCTGAGCCTGAGTCCTTCAGTATGAATTCAGAAAAGAGAACTGTTAACCAAATATCTTACTATATGTGTTGCAAGGGACAAGAGATTGTGTGTGACGTGCAAATCAGATTGCAAATCAGACACACGTGGCACTCCCCACACCCCTGGAAAGCATGCTGCAGTTTCTGAGAGTGTGTAATAGCTCCTGTGCCTCTTAAAAGTCACGTGATCTTGGAGGTTGTATTGCTCCATTTCCCCTCATCTGTAACAACTCTGGAAGAGTTTAAGAATCACTACCATAAAGGTATAGCCCCATTCTGTGTTCCCTATGACTCAGCTGGTGCTGAAACGAGGGTGCATGAGCTGTGACTGGCTACCCATGGCAGACTGTATCCTATCCTATCCCCTTTGTTTGTATCCTATGCTCCATCATGGTGCAGTGATTGATTCAAGGGGTTAAAAGCTATCTTCCCCATTGGTCCCTGTAGGGTTCCTCTAACCTAGCAGTGTCCAAACTGGCCTGGGGTTTGCCATGACTATCCATTGAGTGGTTATCAATTGCATGGTGGTGCCTTATTATTTTGCCCCTCCACCTCCCATTACCTGATTCCACAGGGCAGCCACTTGTGCTGCCGATTGCCCCAGAAGGCTCTGTGGCCCGATTTATGGGGAATACAGCTGCCCAGTTTCTGCAAATATTATTTTTTAAAAAGGTGCAATATTTAAAATATTAGGTGCAAATATTATATGTTGCTGGGCAGAACACTAAGATGCAGCTGTGTTCTGCCTGTCCTGACCTTCTAGCACCCCAGATCCGGCCATAATTTGGAGATCCCTGTTCTAAATGCCAGGTTGGTTGACACTGCATTTTCCTTGTGTCATGGGCATGTCTGTCATTTGAAGGGGTTTGGAATCTGGGATTCAGCGATTGCTCCTCATACTGTTACACATCCAGCCCCATTTTGACCTGTTCACTAGTAAGATTGCACTGGATCTGGGCTGGGTCAATTTATGGTAGGATGGCATTTTTGTGCAATGGCACCAGCATCCATGGGGCAGCCATCAATGGGGGAGTTTCTGTGCTAGAAGGGCTGTCGTAGTGTGGGTGTACATGTTGTGCCAGCTAATCTCAGGGATGAGACTGTGCCTAATACTGTACTGCACCCAAACATGCAGGAAATCCTGAAAATTAGAGAAACTGATGAAGGAAATAAGTAGAATTATTAGTTAATTAAATTTCAACCTTGCATTCCACGATCTATAAACACCATTTCATTTTAGATTAAAACCAAAATCCTTCAATAGACTTGGACATTTCTATCTTCCATTTGGATTGATTTGTTTTTGTTCCTCATTTTCTCTGTACCTTGTCTCACTGCATATCACAATCCTGGCTGACATTAGTTGAATTTCTCTGAAATGGTATTTCTCACTTTACAAGCATTGACGGAGGGTCAGAATCACTTCCTAGAAGTCTAGTGCTGAATTGTTCTCTCTTGCTCACTGCACAATCCTTTAATTTCCTTATATTTCAGTGCAAAGCAAATCATTTAGATACAGACAGTATATACATTTACAGTACATACATTCAGAAAATATGCTTTGTGCCCCACTTTATAGCTGCATCAATTCTTTCTCGAAACCCAATGTAAACATTGCCTTGGTACTACTCTGGATTCAATTTTGGGTTGCTCCAGAAATAGTGGCAACTCCACAGCCAGAACCTTGTGGAACAAGCGGGGGGGGGGGGGGAGGGAGGCGTAGCTCTATAACGCTTCCCCCATGTAACTAGTCCACACCTGAAGAGTTTGGGTATTCCCCAGTGTTGTAGTTGTAAGCTTAGTATGTGGTTACTTCCTTTGGGTACAGTGGTTCCCAAACCCAACTGTGGGCAGAGTGCCACAGTGCCAACTGTGGGCAAATGGGCAAACCCAACTTAGACTGCATGATATCTTGCGTGCTCTAATATGGCAGAACCAGAAGGACTTAGAAGAGACCACTGGGCAATCCTATAAGGTTCCTGTGAGTTTTCCACAGCAGTCAGGTGGCACAGAGTACAGCTTGGGAACTACTCCAGTAGCACCATTTTACAATTCCCAGATGTCCTGTCCCACAATGCTGTGTTGGGAACTGGGCAACTGGAAATTCTTAAACAGCACTGGGAGAGGCTGGTGTCAAAAAAGAGGTCAAGTCAAGCTATTATAACAGCCTGTAAATTTCCTGTAAGTCATCAGCAATTTCTTGTCTTGTTCCATGCCTATGATCCTTTCCATTTCTGTTTGCAGAAATTGCAGAAAGTTTATATTCTCTAGATTTGAAATACCAGGTGGCTAATATTTGGAAATAATGTTGCATCATAGTTAAGATGCTCAGCTGAAAATCAGGATTTTCCTCCTTGAATCATGCTTCGGCCATGAACGGAGTCATTTGGGGAAGCAATTCCTGTTCAGCCTCAAATTCCCAGTTGCAACACTGGAATATATCAACATATTAATACTCCCTTATCTGTTTGTAAGAGTCACTGCTGGTTCAGAAGAAGGAAAAACTATACAATTAGTTTGATTTTAATCTTATTTAAGATTATGTGACTATGGCTACAATCCTAACCATGTCTATTCCAAGTTAGCCCTATTGTGTTTAACTGGTCTTACTTCCAGTAAAGTGTCTTTAGGATTGCAGCCTACTGCATTAGGATTGTCTACTTTTGAGTAGATATGGATAGGATTGTCCTCAAAGTTTCATTGGCATAAGACTATGCTGTTTCATGTGCAGTGTTCACATAGTATACTTATACTATCTTCATATTCAGTTTTCTACAATTCCTCTTTCCTCTACTGTGAGAATTCATGCACAAAGAAAGTCATTGGCTAGAGACATGGTTGCCGTACTTTGACCCCATCCAGATCTCAATGAGACATAAATTAATCCACTACCGCCTTGATTTCAGCAGGTACTTTCCTTGCTCACCATTGTTGTATGGCATAAATCAATGTTCTTCCTTTTAGAATACTAGCAAAATTGTTATTCTGTGAAGAAAATGCATCTAGGAATAAAAGCAGCCCTGGAAATACCCAACATAGACCCAGCTATTTTGTGTACCATCAGGACAAACCTTTCATTTATTCAGTGAATGAGCCACTTTTGCTACTATTGAACCTTGTCAAGTGCCTGATCTTTGAATAACATCACACATATCTGGATCCTAAACTGAGGACTTTAGAAACTGGATCAGCGTACCACTCAAAAATAAAGAGGATTTATGTCTTCAAAAAGAAATATAATCCAGGAAGAAATGTCTTCAAGATGAAATAAATAAGGCTATAATACTATGAGCATTTTCCTAGGCATAAGATATGTCCTATAGAAAGCAAAGGAACTTTCTTTTGACATGCAAAGGACCTGCAGCCCTCAGAGAGAGAGAGAGAGAGAGAGAGAGAGAGAGAGAGAGAGTTTACTTTCGTAACCTGAAAAGAACGAAGGGGGTCATCAAGGATGGCTTGTGTGCTCAGGGGCAATTTGTACTTTAAGTACCTTTTGGTTGCTCTTTTCAAATCATGGCTGTCACAGCAGTTTACAGCACGAGGCGGGATTTGTGCACATAATTTCCCAAAAACCACAATGCTAACATGTGTCCTATTTTGTTCTCAGCCACATTTGTTCTTGCCCGAAGGTGTTTCCTCTTCTCTATCAATTTGTCTTAAAATGAAAGGAAGAAGGAGGTATCTAATATAGGTAAATTATCCCATTATAGGTGGGTGCTTCATTCTTCCCTTTCAATTGTCCTTATCTCCAAAATAAAACACAGTGGACATATTGATTTATTCCCTTTACAACATGGATGCTGGTCGAAGCCCTATCTTCAGCTATTAAAAAGCATTATCTCTTAATGAACTCCTTGTGAACAATTTAAATAGGCCAGGTTGAAAAGAGTTTGAGACAAAAGGTCAGGAGTGGATTAGGTTTTCTTTCCCATTGTATGTAAAGGTTTTGCGAATTCTTTCATCAAATAGCTGTTAATTTATATTTTGTTCCTTTGTCTAGGAAGGATATTCTTCTTTAAGTCTTAATGAATGGATAAAATATAAAAATGGCTTATTTGGGACATGACCAAAATAACAAAGAGATGTGCTTTTGTAACTAAAGTATCCCAGCCTTTCTAGATGGGAACCAACGAGTAAGTATGATATCTTGGACTCAGATTAATGCTGATGTCAGCCAAATGACTTATACAGTACATTATATGTAAATGGACACCATTATAGAAATTTTTAGTTGTCATTCCTGACCAAGTATGAGTTGTAGTTCCTACCTGAAGTCAACCTGAGAGAGTTATAGATGTGACATCAGAAAGATGAAGAAGAGGTATTGTCTCAGACCATGCCAATGGCCATTCTCCACATCTCATAGCAATGAATTTGTTTAATATCCTATTATGTGAAGTAGATCTTTCTTTTGACTGTACTAATTGAACCTCAGAGCGATCAAGTTTTGGATGTTAGGAAAAGGTAGTGAGACTCTGGGGTCCTTTGCTTTCATTCTTCTTCATACAAACTAGATGATTGCAAAGATCAGAAGAGGGAACGTAGCAGTGCCAGATGCCTTCCTGAATGTCCCACTTTAGCACCCCATACGATGTGCTCCTCAACACAGGGATGGCCTCAGAGGTTGACCAGGCTCAGCCAACCTCAATACTTGTGTCAGCAGTAGCACTAATGGCACCATTCAGGATAAGTGGGTGGCAACATAGGGGACTAGACACAGGAATTTTCCCCAGGACCAGGGTGACCAGATGCCTGACCCTCAAAAGGAAGACAAGGTCTTGGATTCCCCTCAGCCTGGCCTTTCCGGTGGACAATGGCATGTTTGCCTACTCACAAGTAAAGCCGCGATATTGGGCACTTTCACTTTCCCATAGAGCTCAATGCATATTTTTGATTTTTAGTTTTTTGGCCATGTCTTTTGATAGGAAGGAGATATTTTGAAACCAATTCTTGCATTGCATTCTGCTCTTCAATACAAGTCCAACAACATATGACATGATGGGGGACTGCACACCACTGCAAAGTTCCAAAATGAAACTAAAATGGAGGAAACCCTTTTGGAGAACACCTGGACGGAAGGCTAAAAAAATCTATCTACTGCATTTACATACCACTTTTCAACTAAAAAGTTCACAAAGTGCTTTACACAAAGATGAGAAAAATTAATAACAATTAATAGCTAATGGGTCCCTGTCCCAAAAGGGCTCAAATCCAGAAAAGAGGACAAATCCGGAAAAATGTGGTCATATCATCACCCTGCTCATGACCTCCAGGAAGCTGGTACTGCTGCTGCAAATCCTAATCCTAATTAGGATTAGCTGTTTCATCCCATTTCTTCACTTAGGACGCCATGCTACACCATGGTGGAGAAAGCAGGTTGCTCTTCTTGTACAGCAATTCTGGGGTTTTACAAATTCAGCTGTACAACATTGGCAGTTGGAGGAGATGGGGAATTGCAGAGACAAAAACGCATCCGCCTTGCAAACATGATCTTAAAAGAAAGGAACTCCCTCCCACACAGCTTTTTTGTGGTCACTGCTCACTTCCAATTATGTTGTACCATCAGCTAATGCCTGTTGTCAGCCAGAAACAAAGAGTACCAGAGGAAAAAAAAGAAACCAAGTCCTAAGCAGTGAAATTGTTTCTTTCTGGTACTACAATGGCCTACAGAAAAAGAAAACAGTCCCGCTGAAGTTACATAATTATGTGTTAGATAACCCTGTCAGAATCCCAGAGGAGGCCTGGCAATGCTGCTTTATTCCCATTAAAGATCAGTGCCCTCCTGTCAATTACCTGCCAAGCTGAGGTCACGTTGCTCTGGGGACATCTCCTTCGTGAACTAAAAGCAAACCAATATTTGTATTGAAGCTCCTTCTAAATAACAGGCAATAGATAACCGGAGAAGCAGAGGGAAAATCCTTTTCACAAAATGTGGTTCAATAGCCAGCTGGACAAGGAGGTCAGAAAACGGGTGATTTAAAGTTCATATAGGCATCTCCTATTCTGCTTAGTGAAGAACAACCATTGGCAGTGATTCATTGTGTATAATTCCACAATGAGTTATATTCATTAATTACATTCATTATACCTATTAATTACGTATATTCATTGTACCTAACAGGGGAGTCTAAATCCTGGCCCAGGGGGCAGAGTTGGCCTACATCAAGCCTCTATGCGGCCTACATCAAGCCTCTATGTGGGCTGGATTGGAAAACCCCAATCCAGCCCACAGGTGAGCCCTGGAGGCATAGGAGCTCTGGTCCCCTCACTTCCAGAGGGTATTTTGAGGACTGCGGAGGCTGTAAGAACCTCCTCTCTCTGCACTAGACTGTAGACCAAGTCTAGTGGACCTGGACTCCTGGACCTTTAACAATTGTGTAGAAGAGGAAATTTCAACAGGTGTAGCTTGTGATGTGTGAGATAAGAAGCAGCACCTGCTGAAATTCCCTCTTATATACAACTGTTAAAGGTCCAGGAGCCCTGAAGCTGAAAGGTTGGACAACCCTGCTGAGGACAGTGCTTATGAACTGGTTTGAAGATCACCTTCCTCTAGGGAACCCCTAAGGAAGATTAGGAAGTGTTTATGAACCGATTGGAATTCATTGATTCATTCATTGATTCATTAAGTTCCGTCTTTAATATCTTCATTTATGTAAATTTATTCAAATTTGAAATGTAAATTATTTTTTTCAGGCCCCTGATGCAGTGTCAGAGAGATGAAGTGGCCCTCTTGCCAAAAAGTCTGGATACAGCCTCATGTAAAAGAAAGGATCAAGTTTTCATTTGAAAACAGATTTGCAGGGTTCCAATCCTTCAAGATCCAAAGAAGAAGAGATTGAAACATGTTTGGAAATTATCAAGTAGATCATGTTCTTGGTCCTCTAGCCTTCAGGATGAAAGACTCCTGAGAAAGCCATTTGGGGCTAGCAATCAGAATATATGTCTAAATCCAAATCTAAACTTTCCCTATACTTTTCACCAGTGCTGCTTTTCTGGAAAAATAGGTGCTGGTACTCACAGGTACTCACCTGTGTGTGTGCTGGTGCGTGTGTGCCGGTATTCAGCCACAGAGGTGCCAGCAGTCACACAGAGGTGCCGGTACTCTGTACAGCTGCGTACCCCCTCAAAAAGATCCCTGCTTGTCACCTTTTAACCCAGAAAATTCTGTACAATAATACAACCTATTTCACTGTTAGTATTTTATTTGTGTTAGTTCTACTTAATTCAGGGTGTACCTGAATAGCAAAGGGCCAGACCAATATTTTCCGGGACTATTTTCCAGAAGCCACATGTCCAATGGGCTAGGAAGGCACTTGAACCAGATCATATTTCCCACCTCAGCTTAATTAATCTATGTAATTTTATGCTCCCAATTTGAATGAGGACTTGGTTACTCCTTAAATATGCATGGAGTGTTAACACATCGAAAATGTATCTGAGGCTTTCCTATTCCAAATCTACAGTAGTTGGAATAGCATATTTGATGTGACCAGAGTCTTCTCATGGAATTCCTGAATTTTGGAAGAAACCATTTCTTGTAAAAACAAAGAAAAACCTTCACATCTCCAAGAGCCTCCATCAATTCCGTGATTCAGCCCAGTTCAGTGACCCCTTCTCCTTAACCTATGGAAAACAAATGCAGAACCCAGCAGCGGTCCTTTACTAGCAGTGAGATGTGGGGCTTAGTGTGCTGCAGTCAATGTGATCACAAAGAGTCGGATAC
This sequence comes from Cryptoblepharus egeriae, assembly GCA_030015325.1. Classification (NCBI taxonomy): domain Eukaryota; kingdom Metazoa; phylum Chordata; class Lepidosauria; order Squamata; family Scincidae; genus Cryptoblepharus; species Cryptoblepharus egeriae. Next base: position 42,045,694 of record JAREYC010000006.1, read on the forward strand.
GGCAAAACAACTAAGCAACAAAGAGCACCTTCAGACTGAGTCACCCCTGGATGAGGATAACCACCAAAGAGGACAAGTCACCCCAAAATGCAGGACATTCCCCAAAACTGTAGCACATGGCAAAATAAAAGATAAAAGCTGTTGTGTATTGATTTCATATGGTTAATTTAGATCATTAGAATCATAGAGTTGGAAGGGACCCAGTGGATCATCTAGTCCCACCTCCTGTCTGTAGCAAGAAATCCTCGTCTTGTGGCAACCCAGTGCTCGAACCCTGGCCTGCTGGTTAACAGACACAGTGCGCCACTTGCACCACCAGAGTGAATTTAAAACTATATTGCATGCAATTTATTAATTACAAGAAGGTTATACGCTGCCTGAAGGGCCTACTCACAGTAAAAAAAAGAGGACATTTAAGTTCTTTCACAGGGCATGATGCTAAAAAAGAGGTCATGTCCTGAAAAAAGTTGTCTGGTCACCATGTTCATTCCACATAAAAATCCCATAAAACCTTGTGTTGTTCACGCCATTGTTCTTCCTTTTTCTTGTGTGTGGGCAGCACATAGCCTTTTTGAAATTACTAAATTATAAAGGGTGCATTCCTAAGAAATTTAGGCTGGCCTAATTCACCTGGCCTATCTTTCATTGATAGTATGGGGAGGTTGACGTATGCCTGTGCATTAGCCTAACTCTTCCCCCAAGAGTGGGTCAGAAGTGTCCCCACTTTTGTGTCGCACTACACTTTTGTGACACCCCCAGGCCAGCACAGGACATATGCCAGGGTTTAAGCCCGTCTAAGTGGTGGTTAGGATTGCAGCCTAAATGTAATAAATTACATGTAATTGTTTTAAATGTAATAATAAGTAATACAGTGTTTAAATTAACCTCATGAAAGCAATATATATGAGATTTTTTAGCTTTACTTTGTCATGGCCTACATTTTCTTTTGTATCCTACATTCTGGGGAGTTTTGTCCTCTTTTGTGTTTATGTCATATGGTCACCCTACGGCGCAAGTGGCTAAGACACTGTGCCTGTTAACCAGCAGGCCAGGGTTCGAGACCTGGGTCGGCCCCACAAGACGGGGTGAGCTCCTGTCCTTAGCCCAGCTCTGCGAAGCAGCTGGATCCGATTGTATCGGCTCTGCCTTTCCATTGGACTAATTCAGTGGCGTGGAGAGGGGGGATTTGCTGCTTGGGTAACAGCCTATCCTCCATAACAATCCGACCCAGGCTTTCGTGCTTCGCATGCAGCATATGCAGCGCAGAGCACGATACCATAATCTTCCAAGACTGAAGGAGGCCTGCTTTTTTTAACAGATGAACAAGAAATGGAGCACAATCCTAACCATGTCTACTCAAAAGTAAGCCCCATTGTGTTAAATGGGTCTTACTCCCAGGAAAGTGTCTTTAGGATTGCAGCCTTGCTTCCCATATTATATATCAGGAAAGATCTTTGCAATAGTATGCACTTATAGCAGGGAACCATGGCCAATGTTCACTTGACGCATGTGGTTAATAAGTGCACTTCACTAAAGACGTTTGTGATGAACAAACCCTGTGTTCTTATACACGTATATGCAATATCCCAATGTGTGAAATGGCCCTGACTTGAAAACAAAATGCAGATCCCATTATATGGAATCTTGCCACAGCAGTTCCTGGTCCCCTACAGCAGGAGTATTACATATGTAAAAATGCAGTCACTATTATGCTTCCTAATGGACTAGGAATTTCATTACACTGAAGAGGTTGTTAAAGGACACATTTACACTGACTGAGTTCATGCGCCTGGGATAATACATTACTCACAGAAGCTGTGAATACAAGCTTCAGTCGATTTACATAGCTGTTGTTAGATAATAAGAACCAAGCTTAGAGGGTAATAAGAGATTTGTTGCAAGACTGGTGGGGGAAAGTGATGTACTTATTTGCAGTCAGGAGAATGCTCTTTTTTACCTGTGAATTGTCCTTCTTGAGTGATCTAAGGTGACATTTCTGTTCTCACAAGTTTTGTTCCCAGCTCAGGATACGAGGCGAACGGATTATAAGAGGAAAGAAAAGAAAATATCTTGCCGTCTCCCAGTTGACAACTCCAAAGCAGCACAGAACAAGGGTGAAAAGGTAACCAGCTTCATTGAAGACAGTTCTCTCTGGAGATGCAGTTCAGATGAGCAACCAGGTATTGACCAAAGTTCTTGAGCAGAAAGAAGTTGGAAGGAGTATCCTCTGCACCCTGTGCCTAGGATGTTAAAAATATTTTGTTCCTGATTCTGGAGAGAGGAACCCCATGGAAAAAAAATATTTAGGATAGGGGAAGTCAATTTAAAAAAATTATCCTACAAGTTAATATTTTGAAAATATGCAATTTAATTTAAATTCTATGTGTTTGCCCAGAAACAATAGCCTTAGCAAGCCGTCAGCAATTTCACACTGGCTTTCATCTGATACATTTATATTCTCAAACTGGGATATTCATAATGGTTAACTAATAACTGATCAATAAAAGAATAAAAGTTGTGCTAGTTTGGGAATGATTTTTGAAACAAATAGAAATCCAGAAAAGATTATGACATGATTATTTTTACATTTACAAGTTCTGATTCAAAACAGCAGCTGATGGAAAAAAGTTTTAAATACCCATTAATTTTCACCAGTTGTTTTTCTGTCCCTTGTGTTTGCCTAAATGTTTTTAAGTTGGAATAGTTTTCGCTGTTCAATTTCCTACGTTCTACACCACTGCTGCTATGATCTGTCATTGTTTACAGGACTGATGGAAAGGAAAACTTAAATTAAGTTGTGATTACAGTGCTGACTACACAATTAAGAATGCTCATCAAGGAAATCAATTGTTTTGAAATCTGTATAAAACCCAGGGAAAACAGAAAAAAACTGTCTGACAGACCAACTGCATTTATTAAGAAAGAAATAGCACTGAAACTCAATAGGAGAATGCCAACTGCTCTCAGTGCTTCTCATTCCAGGACCTCTAGGATTCTGGAAAGATCCTGATCTTCAGAGAACTTGGAAATGTTCCAGTATAGTCCAGTTGTTGATTAAGGAGCAGACTGGTTAATTTAGGGTGCAATCCAGAGTTACCCTTGGGCTGCACAAGTTCTTTGCATCAGCCGAAGTGTGCTGCAAATGTGCCACAGAGCATGTTTGTGTTACCCAGACAGGAGAGGAGGAGTTGTGCCAGCCTCCCCATGGTGCCATGGGCCCCAAGACTGGGTGAGGTGTGTGTTTGAGGTAGCAGAGATCTGAATAGACCCAGTGTGGCAGCTGTGTTATGTGGCATCAGGGAAAAAGATTCCCCTTGCTTCAGGGTGGCAGCAGCAGTTTCAAACTGGATGCACTGGATGCAGCTCATGCATGCCAGCCTGCCTGTCCCAGCACGTTAGGATTATGCTGCATGTCATCCTGAGCTGAATTAGCAAAGTTAAATCAAAATGCCTGAACCTTGGTATGTGCAAGGTTCACATACCTGAACCTTGCCTGAACCTTGGTATGTGCACCCCCTTTCCCAGGCCGTGCCACCCATTTTCTTTATTTAGATATATACCAGCATAAAGACGAACGTAGGTCTGAGGAGATGCCCCCACCAATCCCACATTGGATCCAAAGTGCTTTAGCAGGGCAGTCGACTAATGACTTCAGTATATCAAAGCTGAATTTTTGTTTCAACCAAGCTCTGAGCTGCACAGCTGTCCAGCTGTGCAGTTTAGCCAGAACACTGCTTTAGATATAACCATACCCAATGTTTTGTGCTTGGGTTGCAAACAGTTGCAAATATCATTTGAGATGTCAGCAGCTCTCCTACAATAAAGGGAGGACTGTGTCTGTCCATTTTACAGGAGGATCTGTCAGTAAGAGGATCTGTTTGTGGAAACATTGAACAAAGGATGAAGCAAGTAGGAAGAGAAACATTAGAGGACAGAATCACATCAAGTCACAAAAGTTGTTAAGCAACAGCAAGTGTTCATCTACTGAAGATAACGGAGGCTAGGAAAGATGAGGACCACACAGAGTCATTTTGATTTGGCATCAATGATGTTTGCGAGGTAGCTACTGTGAAGTAGGAACCAGACTTGGGGTATTGCTAGAGTAAAACATGAGGAAGAAAGTCAGAGCAGCAGGAAGAAGCAGCCCTTTCAGGACAACATAAATCATGCCAAGATCTAATCAGCAGCACTTTCATGATATGCGCACAGGGAACCATTAGGCCTTCCAGCAAGTTCAGCCATCTCCGTTAATCAGTAGACCATATTGCAAATAAAACAGTCCACTGAAGTGTCTTTTCTGGGATGGAAATGAAAATTGTCAAGTGACGGAGTCATCAACAGTCAGCCTTATAACCACCAAGTGGTAAAAGTTGTCACAAGGTTCAGGGACACCAATGTTCTTGCAGAATTGTTGTCAGACAATGATTGAAGAGCAATCAATGCTGGTGATCGCTTCACGTTCCTTAGAACATTCTCCAATTATGTTAGTCCCAAGGCCAAACTTTCAGAAAAGAAACACCTTGATGACAGCACATTATGTCGTGTTGCTCAGACCGTCTATTGAAAACAAAGCAAAAGGTTCAAGGAACTTATTTTCCAGTTCTTAGTTAAATATTTACAGCTAGTTTAAAAGTACTAGTTGTTGACTGTGCTGTCAAAGGAGGCACGGGTGCAGGCTACACCAGGTGATTTGCACAGGAGCGTGACACAATTACTGGGCAAAATTTGGAAAATCTTAATATTTCCCATCGTGTTATACACCATTTACACAAGTATTTCATGCAGAATGCAATGAAATGAACTGTTGAAATGTCTCTATTTTATCAAACGTTATAGCCCAAAAAACCCCCAACAACAACAGTAGTGTGGAGCATTTTGATCTGCTATTACCATCACTGCATGGAACACCACTCAGCATGTTGCCTACCTTCTGCTTGGGAATGCAGGCCTCCGTCAGTCTTGAAAGACTATGGTATCGTGCTCGGCACTGCATACGCTGCATGCGAAGCATGAAAGCCTGGGTTGGATTGTTATGGAGGAGAGACTGTTACCCAAGCAGCAAATCCCCCCTCTCCACACCACTGAATTAGTCCAATGGAAAGGCAGAGCCAATACAATTGGATCCAGCTGGCGTCACAGAGCTGGGCTAAGGACAGGAGCTCACCCTGTCTTGTGGGGTCGACCTGGGTCTCAAACCCTGGCCTGCTGGTTAACAGGCACAGTGTCTTAACTGCTTGCGCCACCCACAGCCCTGGTGTGGATGCATGCATGCATGGTGCATGCATGGTGTGGGAGCATGCATGGGAATGACATGCTGGCATTTCACATGAATGTTGTGAACCTGTATGAGACCATTGGGTGCTGACATCATATGTGAGCCAGGCCCTACAATCCAGAGTAATTACGGGAGCATGTAATAGACATTATGTGCACCTGTAGTTACTGCACCTCCTAGTGAAAACCTATGGGAAATTCATATTGGAATCCAGAGCAAACTGTTCTTACACTGGAGCAAGGACTCCCCATAGTTACTCTGTAACTATGTCTACTCAAAAGTAATCCCTATTGTTTTCAATGGTCCTTACTCCCAGGAAAGTGTCTTTAGGATCACAGACTTAAACATTGAAGATTCTCAAGTTCAGGCATCTCCCACTTTCTGTTGTTCTGTTTTCTGATGGTTCTGCTCTTTCAGCACCTTTCAATTAGGAGTCATTCATTCAACACATACTCCACTCTTTCAACATCTCTTTGCTGGTTTAAAGGTTAAAATGGTCTTTCCTAATGTTGATTTGCATGTGACATGGTGATCACACTGTTTTTGGCATTTCTTAGTCCCCTGCTAACTTGGCAAAAGATACTCTTTCAAGTGGTTGTTTCTCTTTCATTTAGCAGGGGAAGAGTAACTGGCCCTACAAACACCAGGACATTGCCTTTCCCACCTAAGTGGTACCTATTAATCAACTTGCATTTATCACCCCAGCGTTCTAACCACTGAGCCACTGCAGCCCATTTTTGTTTTCATGAGAAATTATTTGAAAAATCAACATTTCATTGAAACAATCTTATTGGACAACACCACAGCCAAATTAGATGCCCTCTTTTGATCAACACTGAAGACCTATGAATTTGAGCCAAACACCATCTTGACACGCGTAATTCTTGTCAGATAACACCATTTGTTAAAGACATACCATTTTAACCATAAATGCATGCAAGGGAGGGGAAGTGCTGGTGTGAATGCTGGTGTGTTGGCCTATGCTCACAAAATTAGCCTATTGCATGCAATGTGTCGAGCATTATCAGACTTGCACATGAACAGGGTTTCTATTCCATTTTGGAGATATTAAGGAGCATCAGCTTTCTTAGTGGGCGAACCTCATGTACAGAACTGATTTGAGTCACTAGTTTATGGAGGTTTTTATGCCTTCAAGTTTTCTGTAAAACTGAGGAAAAGGTAACACTTCATCAATGCTATCTTAAGAATAACTGCTCTATTATTGTTACTCCCGTTTATGAAAAATGCTACTTATCCCGAAAGCCACATTCTCTTGTATCACCAGAGAAATGGTAATTTGTAACTCTAAAATTTACTCTAAATCCTGCAAATAAAATGGGTAAAATGAAAATGGGAATGAAAGGATATTGAAATGTCAGGGCAACTGGACCTTGCTGATAATATGTAGTATATTAATGCTGCGAGTTGAAGATATGGTGGTGGAAGGGGTGGGGGAGAGACAGTATGGCATCTGTCTTGTGCATTTAAAATAGCAACATCACACTTGTATACAGTACTTTCTATATGCAGGATACTATAATTTATAACTTCATGAATCCAGTTAGAAAGTGAAAAAGGCAAGGCATTAACCAGGGGCCATTTGTGTCTCATATGCATGCCAAATTTGGCCCACTGTCTCCAATGAGCCTCTGGCACACGGGAGTTTGATTGAATCATGATTGTCCAACATATATTAATTCATGCGTCCATGTTTTTTTCTGCTCTTCTTTGGCCGTAACCATCCCTCCAACTATACCTGAACAACATATGTCTCCATGTGTTTCTTGCTTGATGTGTATATTCACCATGCAAGAGCTGTGTAAAAGTTCATAGTTCTTATGTGGTTCTACATGAAGAATGATGTATTACTAGCAAAAATGTATCCACATTGTGGGAGCAAAATTCCCCTGTACGCCATCCCCCAACTGTGCAGCCACCCCCATGCACAACATCCTTCATGTTCATTCACTCCATGAGCATCATCCCTGCCATGTGCATCAACCCCCATGCACATCATGCACAACACCCCCATGTGCAGCATCCTCCCCAGTGCAACCCCTCCCTTCAAACAACATCTCCCCCAGTGCACAGGGAAAGAGCACCAAATTGGCTGGATGTTGGTCAGTCTTCCATGTTAAGTATAGGACAAAAACACGTTGCACCCCTTTTCAGCCCTTTAAAGGTTAAATTTCTCCACATGGGTTCTTGGTGAGTGTTCAAGTGACAGAAGGAACACCCTCCCCGAATTTCATGCTTCTAGGTCTGGGGGTTGGGGCAGAGTGTCCCTGAGTCAGGGATTCTTCAAAGTAAAGCACAGAGAGGAAAACGCATTGCGGCCCATTTCACCCCCTTCTGGTTGAAATTTCTGAAAACCGGTTCTTAGTGGGTGCTTCCATCATGGAAGGAACACCCACCCCAAATTTCATGCTTCTTGGCCCACCAGTTTTGGCTGGGCGTTGATGAGTCCAAGAGTGAGTTTTCAGTTTTATATATATAGAAGAAGATAGTTCTCTATTAGAAATAAGCCCAGTAAAATTAATTCATTCATATATGTTCTGGGTCTAATGATGATACACTGATAATACAGTTTGTGGTGATGTCATTATTCTCAAATGGATTATGTGCCGACTTCACAGCAGTGTCAAATGGATAATGCATTGACTTCATGGTCATGACATGCCAATGCCATGGTGATGATGTACGCTGTGGATAACAGGTAGCATTGATGTTTCTGTGGATGCCAGGGTTGAGAGTTGGAAGGGCTACTTCACCACTACTTTGCCAGGATAGGCTTTGAATTTGGCTCTTGCTACACTGCCATTGGTCTATCATTGGTGTGGTGTTGCTAGGAAAGACTTAAGATATGAGAGGAGTTGATTCATGCCCTATTTTCATGGCCTGTCAACTTTTCTACAGTTCCTGCCACTATTTTCAACTCTATAAGAGTACTGACAAAGCGTTCTTTGGGAATTATCTTTCTTCCTTCACTGGCAGAATGCAGAGATAATATTGGACAGTGAACCTCACTCCTAGGTCCATCCGTCCACCCAACCGTGCATCCGTCCCTCTCTCCTTCCTGTTCTGTTCTATGCATCCACTTGGCATGTAGCCCACCCTTGACTGTATGAGTTCTTGGCTCAGCAACAGTCAAACTTTTTTCCCACAGATAAACTATTTTAGTGAATGTGGGGTAAAAGCTATGAACTATACAACTAGTTCCAAATGCAAATATGGAGTGGGCACTTTGGGCTCGCCTCAACCGCTCCTCATCCACCAAAGAGCAAGCTGTTTCTGAAAAATACTTTAATGGTATCTTGGGAGACAACATCCAAGCCTGATGTTCCAAGGATAAAAGGTCAAAACTTCCCATGAATATTCTCAAGCTCTAAAATAGTTTTTATATCTCAGTCTTGGGGTATATTATTGAACTGAAGAAATGAAAAATAATTGTATTATTTACTCATCATTACTTGTGTAATTGTACAATTTCCTAACACAATTACATTGTTCCAATAAAATATATTCTATCTAAATTGTCTTTACAATTACAAATCAATATTTCTGCAATTGATGAAAGCCCCAAATACTTTGCAGTTGAAAATCATAACTACATATAGAAATATTTTAAAATAATTCTTTATTTTTGGAGGCTGTGAAATATTAAAACTATTATTAAGGTTATAAAGTCTGTTGATGGTAAAAAAAATACAGGGACAGTTTTTAAAAGTTAGTTTCTTTTCTGGTTTTTCCCCACAATTGACTAATATTTTCAGAGTTCAATTACTGTGTATAAAATGCAAGTTAGCCATTTATACATTTTTAGCAGTTATCAATGTTTAAGATGCTGTCACACATGCGTAGATACATCAAATCATTATTATTTTAAAAATAGGCACATGGAAAATTAAACATATGGTAAGACCTATCAAATATACAAAATGTATGTACAGAATGGCACAATCGTAAATCAAATACAAATGTTATTTTTCTGTTTTTGTTCCACAAAAATCTTTCTCTTCCTATTTTATTTCAAGGATGATCAAAACATGATGTTATCTCCCATAAATTAATACCTCCCTGGAAGCCTAACATATCTACTATGCTAAAATACAAGCAGAAGCTGATTCAGGCAATGGTAGGTTTGTGCTTGGTTATAATGAAATTTTAAAAGCAATCAACCTATGAAATGCCAGCATTATTGGCAATTATAAATATTCATGCTCTTGTTTTCCTGATTTCTTGCTGTGGAAGATTTCAGAACTATTATACTAAACTGCGCTGCTGACATTAGGCTGATTTATTTCATAAAGCTCATTTGTGCCAGTGGAGTGGACTATTTCTCTTATCAGACATAAGGAAACTATACTATTGAGCAAAAGCTGCTAGAAGCTGGGGCAACACATTTTAATTTTAAAAAACAACTGGAATAATCTCATGCCACTTAAGAAGACACCTACCTTACCCGACCCTTCTCTTCTGTAATGTAGTTGAGGTTTATGATTCTCTTACCTGACTTGGAAATATCAATATTTTTTGTTCAGAGAGAGTGAAAAACATTCAACTAAACATTACAACATTGTTGGGTGGCATAAACACTGTGTACATCTTGAAACATCCTCAAGGGGGAAAAAAAGAAATTTTACAGCTCAGTCTTTGGAGGTATCCTTTCTTGTTCATTGGACAATCCCAGAATCCACAGAGGTTTGTTTTCGAGTGGTCTTTGGAGGAGGAGGTGGAGGTGTTTTGCTTGGTAACGGAGGTGGCAGTTGCTAGAAAAAAAGAAAATATGAAACAAAACCTCTTTAATGATGAATCAAATTTACATCAACAGGCTGGTCAACATATAGTTTCCTACTACAGCTGATGCAGAAAAAAATAGAGTACAGGTGACCCACATTATCCAGTGGGGTTCCGTTCCAGAACTTTTCATGGATTAAAAAATAAGAAATAAAAATCTGTATAAAGAAAAAAAGGAAAAAATTTTAACCCTCTTCCAAGTTTATTGCTCCTCTATTGTGACTAATTGAAGAAGGTAGTGCCTCAATATCTGCAAGGTTTGATTCTGGGACTGAAAAATTGAATGATTGCTTGCATGACTGCCTCTCTACAACAGTAGAAAAGCAGTGTTTTTAAACTGTGATTTGCAGTGGCCATTCGTGTTGAGTCAAATCCGTGTTTTTAAAAAAATCAGTGTATACAAGATTGTATATATCCATTTAACTGCTCTAACTGTAGTCTTTTGTACAGTGTTTTGCTGCTGGCTCTTAACTAAATCTAGTGTTTAATGCTGACAGTAACTGGTTTCTCAGTACTTTTAACTAACTCAGTTCTGAAGATATCTGTTATAAGAAGATGTATTACTAACTTTATTGGTTTGTATTAACCACCATAGCCCCAGGGATGGCAGAAATAGGAGAGTAATACCAAAATACGTTCCTTCACCTCTTACACCCAGTTATCAATTCTGCTCTTTTAGAAAAGGTTTTCTTATCATACAAAAGGGTGAATTCATTATCTTTTGAGCAGCCTTCCACGTCCCACCATATATTCATTAAAGCTTAATACCCTTAATGCTAAAATATTAAGCTGCTGAACAACATTATGCTTTGCATTCTAGGACTTGACAAGTGCTACCAGTTTGCTTAATCAATTTAATGACAGGCAGAAGCTCAAATTAGGCATGCGGTAAATCACTTACTCCCATAAAGATCAAGCTATATGGCCAATGACAAAAAATCCATATTGTAAGGATAATGTCAAGCTATTTCAGAAGTGCTCACATGCTTCTTTCAGGGTCATTTCCAACAGCTTCATTATGTATGCAGCCAATGTTACTTCTCTGCAATACAACTGGAGTGGATACTGCAGTATGTTGCACCCAGCTGAATTATAATCTTTCAAGCAATCTTACCATATCAGGTGAACATAAACTCCTTTTTAGTGTTTGACATCTTCATAACTCTGTTACCACTTCCCCTCAAACCCATTTTTTATTCTTTATTTTTCTCCTTGTACATTTTCACTTGGTATGTTCCTTCACACACATCCATTCAATAAATGTCTGCCCAGTCTTACCCCTCCTCCCTCCACCAGTACAGGTTGACTATAAATAATGGAGGAAAGAGTGCCTCTACCTTTAAGCATTGCAGCAAGGAGGGAATTTAGGCAGGTACTGCTTTTTTAAACCTATCTTGAGCTAAACTTGCCTAAATTCCCTCCTCGATGCAATGCTTAAAGGTAGAGGCACTCTTTCCTCCATTCTGTATGGCCACCTTGCACTGGTAGCACCAATGCAGCCACACTGGCCAAGAATGTATAGCCTCCTATGGGGTGGTGGTGAATCAGATAGTCAACAAGAGGAAACAAAAAATACTTTTAACTTATATCCCAGTAGGCTGTCCAAATGCCTGTCAGTCTCCTCAGAGCCACATTATAACTCTGTTACCTGAGATGCTACCAAATGCTTGCATTCACATTGTTGATTGTCCTATGATTGTCCTATGTCCTATGTTGATGAGGCCTTGCCAGCAGCAGTCATGAGCAGGCTGCACAGTAACTTACTATAGTGAACCTTGTTTAACCAGGAAGAGTCCATTGTAAAGTGATTTGTCATGTGAACCTACTGTAAAACAAGGACCCACTGTGCCATTAAATTAAAAGATACTGGGTAATGTGATTATAATCTCAGATCAATCTATTTGTAATTCATGACCCCTGCTAACTGGGCAAGAGGCACTCTTTCAAGTGGGTTTTCCTCTATTTAGCAGGGGGAGAGTAACTGGCCCTACACACCCTAGCAATGTCTGTTCAAGTGGTTTCTGCTGGTGTCTTTTTTGCATTTGAGATTGTGAGCTCTTTCGGGACAGGGACCCATTAGCTATTATTTAGCTATTAATTTTTTTCACTGTCTTGTAAACCACTTTGTGAAATTTTCAGTTGAAGCTGGAATCGGGAGTGAATAAAGACATGCTTGGGGAGGGGAGGTTGGTTGAGTGGTGAGTGAGTGGGTGGCTATTTGCTATGCTATCTGCCTGCCATTTTTCTAAGCATGTTGTCGTCTGATTGATACTATGGTTTACCTTCTACACCTTGAAAATTAAATTGGGAAAATTACTATTAGACTCTCACATCAATTATCACTTGTGTCCCAAACATTTTCTCTTGCAATGTGCCTGAAATACACAATCAAATTTCCCTTGGTTTTCCATTAATTTATCTGTGATTATGTTGCAATAGTTTCTAGGGTGCTCTTCAGGTTCTAAAAGACAGCTTTCTCGGAAATAATGATAGAGCTTGCCAGTTTAAATTAAACCCCATTCTAGGCTGATTTCCCTGAGTCACGTGTCCCACAGGAGAAACGGAAACCTTATGTAAAAGGCACATCTGCAACATGCAAGCAATCTGTGCCCTCCATTTCAAATTCTAAATTGCTCTCATTTATTTGGTTTCCTTCAGCACTAAAAAGAAGAAACTGCACTTAAACATTTTTTTAATGCTTTAATGCCTTGAAGGCATATAAGCACAATATACAGTCATGAAAAAGTGAAATATAAAAGACACTAAGGATTTTTCTACACATAATAAAACAAAATCTGGCTTAAAACAGAAAACAGTTACACTGTGAAATGCTGAGGCTGTTCGCTTCTATGTTATTATTTTACTGATGTTAATTATCTCTATATAAAACAACAATTTATTCTAAGTAACTTGGCTTTCTAGAGTTAGCAATTATATTTATTGTGCCCTCGTATGGTAGACATAAATACTGTATGTTACTCTTCATTTTTATTACCTATATTTATTTATTTCCAGGCATAAGGTAAAGCTGTCACATACATTCTGTACATTACAGAAACTCTCAAATACTTTTACTTACATTACAGTATTTTAACACATTTTGATGGTGTTACTTGATAATGCTCTCAGGCATAGTAATGGGAATATGTGCCTTTTAAACATTTAGGCAAATGTAAGAAGGCGGGGTTATGTCTAAAAACTGGATGCAAAAATCGATATATACACATAACCTTTATTCAATTTATTTATTTTGTTAATCATATAGGTCAAAATCCTAACCAATTTAGGCCAGAACAGCTCACCTATGTCCACATTCTTGTGGTGATATGGGGAGTCTGGTGCATGTCTATGCATTGTCCTAATCTTCCAGAGTGGCACAGAAGTTTCAATGACACTTTTGCATCACAGAAGGCTAGCACAGGTCAGGATTGCACTAATAGATGTTAATGTGTTATAAGGTAGACTCACCAATGGACAGTACCTTTTCATGGTGGTGGGATTGTGTGTTCCAGTGAAAAAAGGGCTTATGTGGGCAGTAGCATAGCTACTGGCAGGGACTCCCATGCCAGACAGGCCTTTGTTGAGGAGCCAGACTAAACCTGTCCAAAATCCCACTGAATGTGGGTTGTCTGGAGAAGGAAAACTCCTACCTCAAATCTCCACTGCCTTGTGGCTATACCCATCTATGGGAAGGCTTCAGGAGTCAACCTCGAGGCAAAATCCGGAAGTAGTTTGTGACTGTGTACAATCATGTTCTGACATGTGGACAATCATGTTCTGATCACTCCTGTGACACAGCTGGAACCAATTGTATTGGCTCTGCCATTCCACAGGACTATTTCAGTAACATGGAGAGGGGGGATTTGCTGCTTGGGTAACAGTCTATCCTCCATATTAATCTACCCAGGCCATCATGCTCTGGAGAGGACACTCAGAGCACGATACCATAGTCTTTCCGGACTGAAGGATGCCAATGATAAGGTTGTATGCCACATCCCCTTTCATAGACTTCAAATGCCTTCCATGGCCTTGACCATCTCTACTTCTCAACTTCTCCCTATCTTACTTTTCTTTTTTAATCAAATATTTATTTTATCCCCTTGGAATTGCATCTTGGAACCCCATCTAACACTTCTGTACTTCCCTTTTTAATCCCTGTAAATCCCTTCTTAAAACTCACCTTTTCAAGAAAGTTTTCAAGAAGAAACTCATGGGAGGAATCACATGACTGCCTTCTGTGGGATCCCCTTGCACCTCCTGTCTCACCAGGTGAGGCAGGGGCTCCAGGCACTGACCACAATTTTTTGAATTAACTGAACCCCCGTGAATGTATAACCCTGCATGACCCTGGGAGTAAGCCCCACTGGACACAATGAAACTTAATTCAGAATAAGCATGCATTGGTTTATGTTCTTAGAGTTATACCTCTCCTATCTTATCACTTTCTGCTTAAGGCATGAAGAACCTAACCTCTGATTTTGGAGTTGCTGACTATACATGCCACCTCCTGAACGGTGTGATCCAGGATCCAGAGGCATAGCTAACAGGTGGTTAGTCCACCCTGGGTGGCACCCTTGAAAAACCAAAAACAAAAAAAACCCCAAAAATGAACTGAGCTCAATGAAAAGTAGAAGTCACCTGTATCTTGGCTTTATTCGTGAGTAGGTGAATGTGCCATAGTCCACCAGAAAGGGCAGGCTGAGAGAAATTCAAGGATACCAGAATTGTTCTGATCCAGGAAATAGGTAAACTTTGGAAAGTGCAGTCTGGGAGGAATCTGGAGCTGATACAATGAATGCAGCCCCAACCAATCATCCTAGACCAATAATTTTCAACCTTTTTCATCTCATGGCACACTGATAAGGGACTGAATTTGTCAAGGCACACCATTCTGTTGGAAATGGGCTCAAATCAAGTAAGCAAATATGCCTGGGCTCCAATAGGTGAGGCATAGAGGAATGCAAGACCCCAGAATGGTTATGATCCAGCAAAAAAGGAGCTTAACAAATGATCCAGAAGGCAACCTCACCTCACCCCAAAAAACAGGCTTGAGTGGTAAGGTTTTTTTCTTTAAACTTTAAATCCTGGTGGATCCAGATAGGAATAAAGATTAAATACAAAACTTAAATTGACAGGGCAATGGGAGGGCTGAAAAGCTTAATGATTCTGAGTGTAATTTTGTGGGGGTTATTATTGCAGGCAGGCTTTACAAAAAATTCATCTAGTGAAACAGTGCTGGCTTCCCCTTATTTTTATTTCATGTATAATTTTAAACATATAATTTTTAATTAAAAATTAATTTAATTTTGATTTTTTAAAAATAAAATTTTTATTTTTATTAATTTTTAAATAAAATTATTGTTAATTGAATTTTTAATTTTTAAAATTTTGTTTTTAATTTCCTTGATTATAAGATCTGCATGACATCATTTCTGTCATTGACAGATTATCATTCTAAGTGGATCCCAGTACTGCAATGGAATATTAATAAGGTGACATTCTGGAGCGGGAGAAGTGAAACAAAACTGTGAAAATTGTGATTTTTGAGAATAATATATTATATACCATTCAATACATAATTTACAGAAGAATGCAAAGAAAAATACTAGAGTGAAATATCTCCATTATGGCCAAAACACTAGAAAATTTTTTTAGCTGTCTTAGAGCACAATCCTAACCATGTCTACTCAGAAGTCACATTGTGCTCAATGGGTCTTACTCCCAGGAAAATGTGTTCAGGATTGCAGCCTTACCTAACAAACTCTGTAATCCTAAAGACACTTTCCTGGGAGTAAAACCCTTTGAACACAATGTGACTTCTGAGTAGACACAGTGGGGCTTACTTTTGAGTAGACATGGTTTGGATTGTGCTCTAAAAGTAGATTTGCTTAATTTAAAATGGACCAATGAGACTGATAAAAACAATGAGATATGACACAGCATGAGATGTAGGGGTGACAGTGGGGGGAAATCATTGTTTGTATTGGGGGGAGACCACGAGCCCTACCTTAAGGGTGACCATACAGAATAGAGGGCAGAGGGCCTCTACTTTTAACTATTGCATAGAAGAGAGAATTTAGGCAGGTGCTGTTTTTTAAACTCTTCTATGATGAGTTAAACCTGCCTCAATTCCCTGTTCCATGCAATGGGTAAAGGTACAGGCAATCTGTCCTCCATTCTATATGATCACCCTGACCTTAACTTCAGAGCACAAGTCCACCAGATAGCTAGATCTGAGCTCTTCCCAGACTTGGACCCAAGATCTACCTGCCAGGTAGACTTGGGCTCCCATTCTAGAAATACTATGTGCATGGGACTGATGGCAGGGGAGGGTACTGATGTTTATTATTATTCATTTCATGTCATGACTATTACTATCTTTCAGCCTCACCTCACAAGGCTGCTGTAAGGACAAAAGAATTGGGGGGACTAGCCCTACAATCCAGAGTAACTACGTGAGCACGTAAGAGACATTACGTGCACCCGTAGTTACTGCATCACCTGGTGAAAACCTATGGGAAATTTATATTGGAATCCAGAGTAAATTGTTCTTACACCGGAGCAAGGACTCCCTGTAGTTACTGTGGATTGCACCCTAGGCCCACCACCCTGACATTTTCAGAGGACTGTTGGTATTAAAATATGATAATATTAATATTTAATTAATTAATTCTGATAATAAATAATTTTGTCAAAAAATAATGGGTATCAAGATGACCCTGGGTGTCATAGTCTATGGTCTTGGGTGTCAGATGATCTAACTATGCCACTGCCAGAACCAGTGTAGTTCCTTCAAAGAGGTTACATTGCATTAGCTATTCCAGGAAGATAAGCTGAATCAACAAGTAACCAATGTTTGGGGAATCAAGGAGTTTGCAAAGGTCCCAATGGTCCAAAATGTGTTTAGGTATCTGAACTTGCAGTAAAGCTTCGGGAAAGTTAAAAGTGTTTGAAAATCCAAAAAAGAATTGAGATAGAGGGCACTTTTCAAACAGAATTGGAGAGAAAAAATCTCTGCAGTTTTAATTAATGTAATCATGCAGTATTCAATGCACATCAAAACACGTTTATGAAGGACACACTCTTAGAAGTTCATCATGTTTACCTCCCTGTGGGCATTATCTGTTGTCTTAATAACATTTCTATCAGTCTTCCAGAGGCTCAATTACCAGGCTCCTGGAGACCTGCCATGTGTGGATCATTGCTAACAATATAAAGCTTCCTGTTTTCTTCTGCAAGAAGAAATTTTCCTCACATCATATGAGAAAACCCTATTATGTGTACTCTTTTCCTCTTTCACAGAAAAACAAACGGGAAGCTCCTGTGCCTATAGAATGGCCTTTTCTCCTTTGGTGGATGCATTGGAGTGAAAATTTAGTTTGTGAGAGTGAGGCTTTGTTTACATGAAATCTGATCAGATGAGATGGCATATCTTGCTAAGCATATTCAAATGTTCTTTAATAACATATTGCTTCATTTCCTGATAAGAAATGAAAAGCAGACAAAAATATAAACCAGCAAGCACTGAAATGGAATTTAATAGTTCAAATTCTGGTAGCATGTAGTGTACTCGGCATAAATCTGCAGATGGCAAAACTGTGTTTCATGTAATACCAAAGGAATTGGCAGTAAATGTGTACATGTATCTGGTTCTCACATGATGTTGTAATGTACACAGATGCACATCATCGCTAAGTACAAGCCATGAACAGATCTTTCTCATGCACTGGTGCATTGCAACATTAGAATGGGATGACAGAGAATACACTATTTTTGCCTAATAAGTTACCTTATTATGTATTCTCTCTATCGCCACATTCATCATCAAGCTTTGTATCTGCTGCCGAACTGATGGAAATCAAGCCATTATTTGTGTGCTTAGCAAGCTTTAGAGCCAATGTTATAAATTTAAGTGCTCCATTGTCTAGTTCCTTTTTCTTCTTGATTTTGAATGCTAAGTTTGCATCTGATTTTGTATGCAATGATGTGTGTGAGCCGTTGAAAGGCCAGAAAAAGCCTTGTGGATTTGCTCCACATAATAGATCTTTGCACGAATCCTATTTTATGCTGAACTATGTTATTAAGAAAACCTTACACCAAAGACATTTTTGTAATGCAACATTATATATAAAGTATGTACAGAATGTGCATATATTACAACTCATGTTTCAAAAGGTCAGTGAACAGAGCAAGAATTCAAAACAATTACGAGGAAATTATCCCAATAAAACTGATCTTCTAATCCAGATCCAAAAGGGGTTAACATAAAATTTCCATACAAAGCTTCAGTTACAAATATTTGAGAGCTATCAGGTGCAATCCTGAAGTGCACTTGGGCCAACTTAACTGGTACTGGGCCGGCCTAATACCAGATAGGCTAGCCTACCTGCATCAGAAAAGGCCAGGGCCGACAAAAGTCCATCCAGGCCAGTTAAAGACAGATGGACCTGCACTGGCCTAGCAATGCTAGCCTAGGCTGGACAGTAGGGGCATGCCGGGGGCATGTTGGGCATGGCCTAGAACAGCACAATTATGCAGTTTCCAGACCCCGTTTCCAGGGCAGACGCTCCTTCCCAGCCCCTCTGACTTAGGCCACCACAGGTGCAGGTGAAAATCTGAGTAGACCTATTGGTGTCCATGATAAGCCAGGGTAAAATGGAAGAAAAAGAAAAAGTTCAAAGTCTTAGCACCACTTCTCCCTCTAAATCTCAGGATATGGCACAACTCCAACTGCCTACTCCAGCAGCCAATCCTGTTGCACTCACACTACACTAAAAGTACTGTGGTGTTTCTATGAACCACATGACAATAATGGATGTGGGTCTCCACCTTTCCTTTGGTCCTGTCCCTCATTTATCTTGTGTGTCCTACATTTGGGGGTGTTGGTTTCCAGACACCCATGCCCTTTCCATTATGCTGCAGCTGTGACTGGTTGCCAGAGTCTCCTTGGCTTCCTCATATGGCAGGCAGGGTGTAGGCATCACAGCTGTTCCTTGTTCAGTATAGTCTGAGACAGGTCTCCTTGGGAGCAAGCCCTCCACAGGTGCCACTGACTTGGTCCTCAGCAGCAGTTAGGCCAAGCTAGAGGGCTCCTAGGCCTATGAATTTGGCATGAGAGTCAGCTCTGGATACTCCAACTTTAGGCTACCATAGCTAGGCCTAAGACAGGATTGCACTAATCATCTGTTTTTTCATAGTTAGTGCTCCATAGTGCCTCTACGACTCCCTGATTGGGGAGGTTGCAGGAGTGTGCAGGAGACCTGGTGACAACCCCAGCAATGAGAGGCGCTGGGGGACTGCGTTGCCACCTGGGGTCTGGACAACAATGGAGCCCTTCAGCATCCTTCCCATCCTTCCTGCCATCCTTCCATGGCAGTCTGCCATGGGTGGAGAGACGCTAAGGTAGCAACAGGGTATCAATGCCACTGGCAACAGGCATCAAATGTGTACAACTGTGGGCTTGACAGAAATGGATTTTAATATGTTTTGGGCATAACATGATGTGCAACTGAAAATTACCTTAACTATATAAATTATTTGGACTCAAGCATTTCAGCTCTGGTCTGAGAATGCAAATCTCTGCAGGACTCTTCCCAGAAGTTACGTCATCAACTTGGAAGTGATGTTATGGCTGAAAGTGACATCACTGTGATGCCAGAGCTCATCCATGTCTACTTTGAAGTCCCACTGCGTTCAAGAAGACTTCCAAGAAAGCATGGATTACAGCCTGAGTGCCCCATTCCTAGAAGGCAGTTCCCCACTTAAAGAAGCACTGTGAAACTGGAATAACATTTCTGAAATTTGATAGTAACGTTTCTGAATTTTGATAGTAAATTTGATAATAGGTTATGTAAGTGTTGGTTCAAATAAGACAAACAATCTATTCCACAAACTGATTGTTGTTGTTTTTTAAAAACTTAGATGGGTGCAAAACTTACTCTCTGAGGTACAGGTGGGGATGTGGCAGGGCTAATGGATTCCTGGTTCTCCATGAGATTTCCATAATCTGCCATGCTGCCTTTCAGAGGCAATGGAGGAGGAATGCCTGCCATTTCCAAATTGTTCATGCCATTTAGTTCCATACCTGAAAATAAACACATATTTTACAATCAAATTGATTATTTAGGCCAGTCCTAACCGTACTTATTGAAATTATCATTCTGGAAAAGGATACATAAACCAGGGTGTCAAACATAAGGCCTATGTGGCATCCATAAGCAATTTAACCAGTCCCCATTATAATTGGGCACTCCTACCATGATAATTGGACTTTCTCAAATTTTGAAATTATGAACAAGATTTGCACATGTGCAGATAATTAATTTCTATGTGACAACTAAGTGCTCATTTCTGGCTATTATCTGCCTAATGACATCACTTCCTACTTACTGATATTACTTCCAGCCCTCAAAGGTTACATGAATTGTATTTGGCCCTCTATATGAAATACAATGATGATACTCAGCTCTTTCTCTCTCCTTTCCATTGTATACCGGGGTGGCAGTCCCTGTCCTAGAGTACTGCCTTGAGACAGTTGGATGAAGATGAACAAGCTGAAATTAAATGCTGACAAGACAGAGATCCTCCTAGTTCAGAAATCCATAATGTGAATACTGGACTATTGCCCTGCCTTGAATGCCCTGCTCTTTACTCCCCCTGAAAGAGAAGGTTTGTAGCTTGGGGTTCATCATCATTCACAGCTGCTGTTGGATGCACAGGTGTCAGCTGTGGCCAGAAGTGTCTCTGTCCATATTCAGCTGGTGCACAAACTCTGGCCATACCTGCCTCAGTAAGATATGGACACGGTGGCCACCATGCTTATGGTGACATGACTAGACTATTGTAAGGTGCTCTACATGGGGCTGCCCTTGAAAATGGTCCGGAAGTTGCAGTTAGTACAGAATGCGGCTGCTCATATGGTTGTTGGAGGTTGTGGTTTGACTCTGTCATGCCGCTGCCCCAGCGATTACACTGGCTGCCGGTTTGTTTCAAGGCCCAATTCAAGGTGATGTCTATGACCTAGAAAGCCCTAAACGGCCTGGAACCAGCATAATTGCCTTCTTCCATACAATCCCATCTTTTCTCTGAGGTCATCTGAGGGGGCCCTGTTGGTTGTGCTGGCACTGAAAGAAGTTAGAGGGATGGCGGCCAGAAATAGGGCCATCTTGTTGGTGGCAGACAGACTTTTATTCAGACATACTTATGATGGCTGTTCATAGATACTTAAAGTCATTTTACTGCTGTCTGCCTGTTTTTAATATGGTCTTTTAATTTGGGTTTTTAAAAACTTTTAATATTAATAATTTTAAGTAGCAGTTAATTTAAAGAGCCAGCCTCATTCACTGTGAGATAAAATTGCTGATAAAATAAAAGACTACATATGCAATTTAGCAATACCACCATTTCAGGCATGGGGAAGCGCACAAAACATAGAGGTTTGCTTGTGCCTACTTTCAAGATTATATGGCAAAAAAAGGCAATACAGTGGTACCTTGAGTAAAGAGCAACTTGAATAAATCGCATTTTGGGTGAAGAGCAAAATTTTCTCAGAAATTTTGACTTGCATAAAGAGGACTGTCTTGAGTAAAGAGCACTTCTGAGGAAGTTTGGAACACACTTCCATGACAAGGGAACCCACAGGTGAGATGAGGCGACTAGCTTGAGCTACAGTGAGGCTGTGGGCAAAGTTTGGAATAGGCTTCCATGGCCAGGGAACTCATGGGAGGTCCAGGGGAGAACAGCCTGAGCCAGATTTGTATGTAGGATCTGTGTGTGGCAGTGTGGAAGGTGTGCCTTATCAGTGCTCTAGTGCTGCTCCCCATCAGCAGCTTGGGAATGTTAGTTGCACATAAAGACAAAGATTCCTTTGAGCCAGTGGATAGCAGTGACTCCTTCAGTGATTGTGAAAGACAACCCCCTCTCTGTAACCCTCACACCAGCCATGAAGGTTTTCAAAGGAACAGTACAGTTCAGTACTGTACAGTATTTTCTTTATTGCAGTGTTGTGTTACCATATATTACAGTGTTTTGTAATCATTTTTATAAACAGTTAATATTTTCATATGAATATTTTTGGGCTCAGGAACCAATTGTCTGAGTTTCCATTATTTCCTATGGGAAAATCCACTTCACATAAGGAGCGTTTCACATAACAAGCATGCCTATGGAACGAATTAAACTTGTTACATGAGGCACCACTGTATATTCCAAATCTACTTATTCTGGTTAATTTTGAACACCCATAACAACTAGCAGAAACATGAGTGATCCTGAAAATAATCACATGTAGACTAACCACACAATCCTAAACTTGTCCACTCAAAAGTAAGCCCCAAAGTGTTCAATGGGTCTTACTCCCAAGAAAGTGTCTTTAGGATTGCAATCTAAATCATGTTGGGTTGGGACTTCTTCTCTGCCTCTACCTCCCTCAAATCATTGTTCTTCAAAAAGAAAGGTTGTGCCAGATGGTTCCTTTTCGGATACAGGACTACTTAACACCGCTGTTCATTCCAAATTGCCTGCTGTAGGTTCTTATCCATTTATCCTTAGTCACTTTTGAAAATTCAGTGATGTTAAATTCATTTTCTAAGGTATAACACAATCTAATGGAATGGAAGTTTATTTATTCCTCCACATAAAGTCTTTCAGGAATTAAATGCACAAATGAAATTTACAATTAGCCACATATCTACTGAAATGTTTGAAAATTACTATAATTACATTAAATGAGATTACTATAATTATATTAAACAAACATTAGTTGTTTGAATAGCTAAAAATATTTACCAAGAGGAACACATAACACAATATTTCTCTAAATTAACTAAGCATTAGCTGATGCCTCAATATGATGGGAAATAGATTGTGTAGAGCTTTTGTTTTCAGAATCTTTGTGCTCATATCTTTGGGTGATCACATTCATGACTTGCACTTAATTATACCTTTCCTTTTCTAAAAAGATTTTGGAGATGGGATGTTTCTAAATTTATTTAAAAGCAAAATTTTGTTAGAGCAAAAGTGAAATCAGTGTCATACAATGTTGCAGGGTTTTCAAAAGCATCATGAGAAGTCTGCTCATCACAAAAACAATTATTTTCACTTAGAATCATAGAATCCTAGAGTTGAAAGGGACCTAGTAGGTCATCTAGTCCAACACCCTGCCTGCAGCAGGAAATCCTCCTAGATCATCCCCGACAGGTACTTGTCAAGCCTATGCTTGAAGACCCCGAGTGAGGGAGCGTCCACCACCTTCCTTGGCAGTCTGTTCCACTGCCGAACCGCCTGAACCGTAAGGAATTTTTTCCAGATATCCAACCGGAATCTCCTTTCTTGCAGTTTGTACCCACTGGTTCTAGGGAGACCATGGAAGATCCATTTCCAAATTCCTGTTGTGCCTATGAAACTCAATGGGCATGGTCTCAGCCTAATACACTTTACACATGCTGCAATCCTATAGACACTTTTCTAGGAGTAAGACCCATTGAACACAATGGGGCTTACTTTTGAGTAGACATGGTAAGGATTGCACCAACAGTTTTTGTGTGTATAAAATGTGAAGAAGAGGGGAAAAATATACCGACTTAATTTCTTTAAAAGAAAATCAGGTTTTGGATAAATAAAAGACTTCTGATGACTAACCTCCATTTGACAACTGGTTTAGGCTGCAATCCTAAAGACACTTTCCTGAGAGTAAGACCAATTGAACAGAATGGGGTTTACTTCTGAGTAGAAACAGGACTGTGCTCTTATTTTAAAAAGCTTTTAACAATTATGGGATTATTGTGGAATTACACCCATGGAATACAATCTGGATCTGCACCATCTGAATATACAGATACTCTGCTCAAATCAGACACAAGGTTGAGGTCTTCCAAACACTATGCCTCAGACAGATCCTAAGTGTTTCTCTTCGTGACCACCAACATAACAAAATGATACAAAAAAGAAGTGACCATCAACCTTTAGTCGAATAATAAATTCAAAAACACAGACTGAGGTGATTTTGCCACATCTGTAGAATGAAAACAAATCGGCTGCCACATAAGTTCCTTTGGCAAAAGCGACCTACCCACTGAAAGGTCCAGTGAGCAGCACCGAATAAGATGTGGCTCAAACTTATTGAGGAAGACCTAAGGAACCAGTGACTGACCACTGGTGAGGTTGGAACAATGTCACCAATCACCAACAGTGGAAGCATATTGTGAATGACACATGTAATCCAGTGGCACCTATAGCAACGTAGGTTATAGGGAAAAACTCATGCCTTCCAGGACAACAACCTCAACTTTTTTCTGGGAAAACCTGCTTCATATAATGAGTTTTTTTTGTGCACAGTTGCTGTGTGCTATGATGTGGGAGCTTTGTTTGTTTAAAGAAAAGCTCTTTTAAACTTCAAAAGAAAATACAGCAATATATCATACTTATCAAGAAGAAGCATTTTTAGAAAATGCTTTTCTAGTTTCTTTCTGACAGATACATTATTCTGTTTGCCTTAAGTTCCTCATGAAAGTCAGAAAAGTTTAATTTTGTGAATTGCTTTTCCATACTGCCCCAATAATCTGGACACTTTCATGTGTCCAAAATAGGTCAGGGGCTTGGCCCAGTTGTGTCTTATGGAAAACAGAATACTTAAGATAATGAGGTTGGCCAACAATATGTTTAGGTGCCAAGTTCAGATATAAGCCTATAGAGGTACCCATATACTAGTGTAGACCCTAGAATAAAAGTTTTCTGCCTTAGGGGTTGAACCCATATCTCCGTAGAAATGCCAGAGACTATCAATTAAAGACTGTGGTTGCAATCCTAAAGACACTTTCCTAGGAGTAAGACCTACTGAACACAATAGGGCTTTCTTGGACATTGTTAGGATTGTGCCCTATTTCGTTTTGGGAAGGCATGTGCTAATTAATGCAGCTTTAAATGTTCTGCTCATTGTCTTGCACTTCAGTACCTGATTTTTAGAGTGGCTGATGGCTCTTCTTCAGACTTACTTGTATTAAACATAATATAGCTGGCAGCATAAGAAAAATAGCTGAACACTTATCTAGAACAGCTACAATTACCTTTTAAAGGAGGACTATGGGGAAAAGACTCAATTTCAGTGAAACAATTTTAACTGTCGATTAAGTCAAAACACACAGACCTGAGCAACAAATTCTTGAGTGCAATGGCAAGCTGAATGCATGTTCTGTGTGTGTGAGAATATCCACTCACATATTAAGAAGAAGGCTTGAAACAATTGCTTGTTGAGAAAGGATGGCCAAGGGAAATACAAGGATTCAGTCACTGCATAAACTCCACAAACAGATTATTTAGACATTTACCGTGCCATTGTCAAAGGCGATTATGTAGCCATCATATGCATACACTTGGCTCCAGTGTATATCATTATGGGTTGGATTCAGATGTAATGTTTCCAAATGTTTAAATCATGATTTGGAGGATCGAAAACAGGATCCTACATCCTTTTGCATGCTCCAATTCCTGCCTCCCACCCTTCCCAAACATAGGGTGCAATCCTAAATGGCACAACTCATTGGTAGGGAGGCAAGCGCATGTCTGTGCACTGGCCTACCCCTTCCCTGGGAGTGGTGCCTTACAGCACTTTTGTGACATCCTCAGGCCAGTAAGGGACTTGTGCTGGGGCTGATGCTGGCAAAACGGGTGCTTAGGATTGCAGCCATAGTCTGTGGTTACACCTGCGAGTTCACAGTGCTATCCACTCTAGGGCTTAATCAATGGTTTAAATTATGTTTCAATCCTGGGTTTGTTTGTAAATTACAGAGAGAGTGTGTGGGGATGTGGCATGTTTGTAATAATTCAAACTCATTATCCGAAGCATTAGAAATGTCATAGCAGAACCAAACTTTTGTGTACAAATCTGGGTGCTTAAAAAAATTCCATGCACAATTCTGTGCTCAGAGCTTGCAAAGATTTTACAAAAGGAAGCTGGCTGGTTGCCACAACTGTCAAATTGTGAAAGGAACAAAAAAACTGTACTCCAGTCACAATGATACCTTCATGGGGGTATCAATAAGAACTTGAAAATAAATCTAACAAGACTATTAATGAGTTATGGAACAAAAAACATTCATGTTATACAGTTTTTTCTATAGAAATAACACATGAAAAATTTAAGTCAGTTTTTCCAAGATCCTGAAACCTATTGCCAGAATACCAAAGGTTAATTTACTTTTAAAATAAGGATATTAGCATATTTACAAAGTATACCTCTTGCTCTAAGTACTTCTATCATATAAATAGCAGAATGGAAGGAGTAGTGTTAAGTAATGGTTATTCTTTTCATATCTCTACATGAAGCTGAAGTAAAAAAATATATTAATGTATATTTAAAACAGTTACGAACATATTGATGATTAAGTAGAATGCTTTCAGAGAACCAGATTGTGTAATGTACAGGGATATTATTTTCTGAAACAAGTCACACACTTACTGGACTGTAAACTGAATGAAAGCTTGGTCCTTGGAGTGATTGGTGGAGGAATGGGTTGAGATGGTGTTGATGGGGAGACGGAAAAGCGCTTTTCATTTCCCATGACGTTAATAACTTGGCTCTTTGGTCTTTGTGGTCTTAGTGGACTGATCTGCATTGGATTGAAAAAGAAATTGCACCAATTGGAAGGGTATATATTACATGCAAGAAATAAAACATGAGCACATATCATTTTCTAAGAGCACAGCTGGATACATTAAAGAGAAAACATTTCTAGCCGAGTGGTTTTCCTTGTGATAAATATGTTTTTATTTGTAAAATGTAACACCACAGCTATTTGGGAAAAAAGATTAATTTCAGTGCAATGGTACCAGGATGAATGGACAGTGGCTTGCCTTTTTCTGAACACATGTGTGTTCTGGAATCTGCACTCAGTTTTTTAAAAGCTGTGTTTGATAACAAAGAGCACAATCCTAACCATGTCCACTCAAAAGTAAGCCCCATACTATTCAATGGGTATTACCCCCAGGAAAGTGTCTCTAGGATTGCAGCCAGAGTATATATCAGAGTTACCTCTTCTCATGAACTGAAACAAGAATTAGGAACAAAAAGTTTGTTGTCCCCCCCCCCCCCAATAATAATGCTTTTCTCTGCTCTCAGCACATTATCATCCTTGGTGAGAAATTTTCTCATTGAAGCTACAGGTTAGTAATCTACAAAACATACTTGATGGAAGTAAAAAGCAATCACAGGAGTTCTATAATTCTGTATGGTCTAAAAATATTGGGTAATATTATAAAGTTTGAGGGGTTTCTTCATTCTTATAGTTATTGATCTACTTTCCTTTGTCTCATGTACCATACAATACCTAAAAAGTAACTGCAAAAATACATACATTATGGATGTATGCTTTGAACACTTTTTTGGCTTCCACATCACAGTATGTTTGAAATTCAGTTTTGCTGTTGAAAGCTAAATGACTTTGAATGTGAGTACTTTAAGAAAGGACTTATGATTGCCAAAAAACAATCTGTTAGTCTCTTGACTAACCATTTTGGCACATTTTCCCTTTCATGTACTTAGGTACAGGTTTGACAGGGCTGAATCTGATCTGGTTTGCTTTAAACAACATTTAGCAAAGTGCAGCTCTGGTGTCAGGGTTCTGGGCACCTAGGAAAAAGCTATGCACTTGGACCCAACATGGTATGTTTTCCAGTTTTACTGTTGACAGGTGATAGGAACTTCTCCTACCAGCCAATGGGAGTATCCCTAGATGTCTCCTAGAAAATCAGGGCCCAACCCTCCATTTCAGACGCACTGGTCAAAAGCACAATGCTATGGAAATAGCCACTTTTGATGGCCTAAAAGAAATAGGCTCTTGCAGGAGGTCTTCACAAGCTTTTCTTGCAAGCGGAAGAGATACCCATAGTGCTGAGAGGTTACATCATACAGTGACAGGCACATTTTTTTTTTGAAATTTTATTCAAAAAATTGAATTCAAGGGCAGGGGAGGGTGGGGACAAAGCAGAAAGGATGTGAAAGGCGTGGGAAGGGGAGCAAGAGATAGAAAGACAGGGTCCAGGAGGGAGCAGAGATGGCAGAAGTATCTGCCAGATCCTATTCCCTTTCCCTGTTCTGATACACTGACCCAAGACCATTCAGATTAATGCCAGCAATTTTAATGTTGCAGATCCTAGGCTTACCCAGAGTATGGGCACGAATGTCTTCTTACTACAAGGAGGCCACCAGTGCAGAAATTCCATGCTTAGAATGCAGCAGGGCTTCAATGGCCTCCTAGGAACTGCATTCTAATATGCAAAATTAGTTTGGATTGGACTGCCTAGATGGTAGCATCTGTAGATGATATGCAACTGAAGTATCACTTGACTGGATTGTTTCACTCATGGGAAAGAGCCATGCAAATAGCTTATAAATCTATATATATAAAAGAGAAAAGTCACTCACTGACTGACTCACTCACTGACTGACTCATCAACGCCCTGCCAAAACCGGTGGGTCTAGAAGCATGAAATTTGGGGTGGGTGTTCCTTCCGTGACGGAGGGGTGCACTAAGAACCAGTTTTTGGAAATTCCAACGGGAAGGGGGTGAAAAGGGGCGCAATGTGTTTTCCTCCCTAAACTTTGCATTGGAGAATTGATGACTCATCAACATTCCTCCCCAACTGCTGGGCCTGAAGCATGGAATTCTGGGAGTTCCTTCTGTCACCTGAACACCCACCAAGAACCATCTGGAGAAATTTAACCCTTCAGGGGCTGAAAAGGGGGCAACGTGTTTCTGTCCTATACTTAACATGGGAGACTGACCAACATCCAGCCAATTTGGTCCTCGGTGCCCAGTGCACAGGGGGGTGTTGTGAAGAGGTTGCACTGGTGAGGATTCAGCGCATGGGGGGAAGTTGCGCATGGGGAAAATTGCGTATAGGGGAATTTGCACATGCGGGATGTTGCGCATTGGGGTAGTTGTGCATGGGGGATGATGCGCGTGGGGGAATGATGTGCGTGGGGAAATGATGCGCATGGGGGAAAGTTGCGCATGGGAGGAAGTTGCGTATGGGGGAAAGTTGCGTATGGGGGGAAAGTTGCACATGGGGAAGTTGCACATGGGGGTTGATGCACATGGGGGAATGATGCGCAGATGGATGATGTTGCATACGAGGAGTTCAGGAACATGGGGGATGATGCACATGGGGAAGTTGCGCATGGGGTAGTTGTGCATGGGAGGAAGTTGTGGGTGGGGGAAGATGTGCATGGGGAAAGTTGCGCATGGGGAAAGTTGCGCATGGGGGAATAATGCGCATGGGGGAATGATGCGCATGGGGAATGATGTGCATGGGGGAATGATGTGCATGGGGGTTGATGCACATGGGGGTTGATGCACATGGAGGACTGATGCAGATGGGTGATGTTGCATATGAGGAGTTCAGGCACATGGGGGGATGATGCACATGGGAAAGTTACGCATAGGGGACTGATGCGCATGGGGGATGATGCGCATGGAGGGAAGTTGTGCATGGGGGAAGTTGCACACGGGGGAAGTTGCACATGGGGGAAGTTGCACATGGGGTGTTGATGCGCCACGGGGGGGATGGCATATGGGGAAATGTTACTCCCGCAACGCGGGATTTTTTGCTAGTATAAATATATAAGCTATGATACAGCTTATAAATATATCTTATGTCTCTATTTTCCAGTCTAAAGCAGGGTCTCCAAACTTTTTGGCTAAAGGGCTGCATCAAATATCTCACAGTTTCAAGTGCTGAAAAAGTTTTAAACATAAAATTAAAAAAAATACATTACAGTTGAAACTTTAATGAATAAATGGGCTAAAATTTCCAGGATTTTTGCAAGCATCAACACAGAAATAAAGTAAACACATAAATAGACCCATGTTCCTTTGCCCCACGTTCACAGCTACAGTCATATTTGGCCAACTGGGTCAGAAGCCCTTAGGGGAGTGGAGACTGACTGTGGGCTGCACCAGACGCATCTACAAGCCACATCTGCCACCAGTCACATCTAGAAGGTTGCCACCAGCCGCAACTGGCTCCTGGGCTGAGGTTTGGAGGCCCATTGTTTAAAGGAACCTCTTCTATTTGATAGCTTTTAGTATACATATATAAGGTGTTTACACACAAGTATTAAAGTAAAGTAAATTGAGCGCAATAAGAATTTTATCACTTACTGCAGTTGAATGAGGATTACAACAGCCTTACTTATTCTTAAGGCTGAGTTCTAAACATAGGATACTTAAAAGATACTTCAATATATAACACAAGACACTTAAACAAGATACTTAAAAATAAAAATCACAACTACCCAATATGAGGGATTGATTTGTAATCTATTGCAGTGCTTGAATAAGCATATAATTATACTACTTTGTCAGGGACAAGAGGATGTTGAGAAAAAATGTTTGTCTACACTGCTTTCCTTTGATCCATTGTAAAAGCTGTTGACTCCTGCTTTGTCTTCTTCACAAGGTTAAAAGAAATGGATGCTCGAACAGAGCAAAACTCTGGATAAATCTGGAAAACCTGGATAAATCTGATCCTATTACTATTATAAAATCTGATATTATTACAACTGTAAATTCTGCCTCTCTTTGCTAAATATCTTCTAAGAGTGCATAAGCAATTGCAATTTTTCTTTTGCCATCCTAAAGTACTTCACAGAGAGATACTTAAATGGAAATATATTGAGCACAGAAGCTTTGCCTAGCAGTTTGGGGATGTGAATATTTTTATCTTGCAGGACAGCTGAATGGTGAACTACTACCAAATATTTCTAGCTGAATAGTACATTTTGGGGCAGTTTCTGCTTGCTTTGAGGGTGCTCCCTATTTCATTACAAATGTCAGCCATGGCCAATGACACTAAAAAAGTGCATATACGTGTAACAAAAGACTCCCTCACTCCATTCAGAGAGTATCTACGGTTTTTGAATTTTTACTATACCATTTATTATCTATTGCTATTTTCTTTCAGCACTCTGGGAAGGAGACAGTGCCATTTCAAACCAGAATAAAGACAATTCAATAGCCAGCTTGATTCAAGTATTCTTACTGAGTGACTTTTGAGGCATTAACTCATGGCAGAAATCCATGTGAAACTTGTCTTTCCATGTGAATCCATGTGAAACTGTATACCTCACAGACTTACCAACATATTGTCAAATTCACACTCACAGGTACATGAGGCCATACAGTTACAAGATGAGATGCTATAAAGACTTCTGCCACACTATATACATATATATCACTGACTCACTAGCTCATCAACACCCAGCCAAAATAACCAGATCTAGAAGTATGAAATTTGGGGAGGATATTCCTTTCATGGTTTAGGCACTTCTTAAGAACTAATTTTTTGAAATCAAACTGGAAAGAGGTGAAAAGGGGTGCAGTGTGTTTTTGTTCCTATATTTAACATTGAAGAATCCCTGACTGATCAACACCCAGCCCCAACCCCTGGACCTAGAAGCATGAAATTTGGGGAATGTATTCCTTCCATGAGGTAGGCACCCACTAAGCACTGGTTTTTTAAAATTTAACTCCTAGGTGAAAAGGAGTGCAATGTGTATTTGCCCCATACTTTTGCACCTCTACTTAATTAACACTGAAGACTTAACACTGAAGAATTAATATCCAGGCCCTGGACCTAGAAGCATAAAATTTGGGGAGTGTATTCCTTCTGTGGTATAAGGATCCACTAAGAACCAATTTGGTGCTTGGTGGTTTTTGCCTGCTCAGCAGGGATGCTCAGTCCTTGGCAGGGATGCCTGGTGGTGACTAGTTTTAAAAAGTCACTGAGGCAGTGGTAGGAGGTGTGTGTGGAGGGAAGTGATAGCCCATGGATGTTTTAGGCCACCAGTTTCTCCTCTCTCCTCCACATGTTTGTTTTATTCACATCTGTCTTTTTCAAAAGTGGCAGCAATGACAACAGTGCCACTAATGAGGAGAGGAAGAGTGTGTCTGCTACACACATGGGGAGCAGAAGGTGAGTCACTGAGATAGAAGTAGGGTTTTGATCTGCCTTGGTCAAGATTTACCATAACATTTTTATTTATTAAATTTGTATCCAATTTAAGTATACATTGGTGTTGTTATCCCATATCTCACAACCATCTTACCTAGGGTAGGTTAAAAATGGCATGGTCAACAGATGAATTTATGGCTCAGACAGGGTTTGAACCTAGATCCCTCTAGCTGCAGAGTTAGACACACTGTCTGCAGGTGTCTACCGTTTCTATTACTCTGGCTTTTCAATCACAATGTGTGTACATGCTCTCACTATGATTTTAAAACAGTTTTTTTATTACAGCATATAGATTTTTGATCTGATTTATAATACTGTATATACTCGAGTATATGCCAAGTTTTTTGGGCCAAAAAATGGGCCCAAACAGCCCCCTTGGCTTATACATGAGTGAACTGAAAAGTGGTGGGATCAAACCCCATCATGTCATATACCGTTGGATTCGTATTAAAGAGCAGAATCCAATGCAAAAATCAGTTTTGAAATATCTTCTTCCTATCAAATGTTATGGCCAAAAAACAAAAAACCTATAAAAATTAAAAAAAAAACATTTTTTGGCATTTTTTTAAGCAGGTAGGAATTTTGGCCTGGGGATAGGAATTTTGGCCTTGGGGTTCAGGAATTTTGGATTTGGCATCTGGTCACCCTGTCCTATGCATGTCTACTCTGAAGTAAGCCCCACTAAGTTCAATGAGGCTTACTCCCAGGAAAGTGTGCTTAGGATTGCAGCCTATGAGTTCCAAGAAGGCTACAAGGAAAAGGACCGGTACCAGTACCTGCTGCATTTCCCACCCTAGGCTTATACTCGAGTCAATAAGTTTTCCCAGTTTTTTGTGGTAAAATTAGGTGCCTCGGCTTATACTCGGGTTGGCTTATACTCGGGTATATACGATAGTTAAAATCACTTATTTAAATTAATATTTATCTGCAGAGAATACTGTTCCTGGTTCCATAGGCTCTAGGTTAGTAGACTCCTAGGACTTAAGAGGAAAAAGAAGACATATTTTTATATGTCTTTTTAAAAGAATTCATTAAGGACAATAAAACCTTTGAATAGTAATGTTGAGTAGCATTTCATTAATAAAATGAAAATAGTAATGTTGAGTGGCATTACATTAATAAAATTCATTAAGGACAATAAAACCTTTGAATAGTAATGTTGAGTGGCATTACATTAATAAAATGAACTTCTGAGCAGTCTAACACTGGCCTCAGCATCACTTGAAATGAATTTTAAAAATTCATTAAGAGAGCAAGGAAGTGTGTCCGATCCATAGAATAAGACAAAAGTAATCAAAAGTACCATTCCTAATAATAGTAAACATTGAAAAATATAAATAATCTTTGTGGAATAGATCAAAAGCAGATAAGAACTCTGTCATTAGGGGCAGTTTTTACTTTATAAAATGTACGCCTTTGTTTTTGATCATGCAGTTATATTACTGAGGCAATTTACCAAGTACTGTATGTAGATTTAAAGCATGTTTTAAATAATTGAGATCATTGTACAATAATTTTAACTATATTTCTGAAAAACAATAACAAAGTAGTTCATTAATCATTACAGGAAAGCTGATGAAGGGAACAAAAGCAGAAAGTAGCCAAAGAAAGACTTTCATCAGAAACTCCTGGCCACATGCAGAAAATGAGGTATCATCTTCTCCTTCTTGAAGTACCTCCTGTTTTCTTTTCATTCCTCAGAATGAGAAGGGCTAAGAAAGTAATGGCTTAGGAACAGGAAATTATGATATGCCTTCTTTGTTGAGCAGGGAAAGGGAAAGAACGACTCCAGAAATAATTCTCTCAAAATAATTAGTTTGAAAATCGGGCACTGTAAAGGAGCTGGGGAAATACATGCCATGTTCATGCAAATGCCTATGAACGCTTTCAGCCGTTGCTAGGCAAGTACGTGGTTGTAGATATTTTAAGTAACTATTTTATGTCTGTTTTCCTATAATTTTTTTTCTCATTAGCTCCTCAAAATAATTACACATAGTTAATCATATAGTGCTGTCATTTTATATTCAAAATCATGGTCATGATTCTTTATTGTTGCTTGTTGCAATTGTTTTACTGTCAATAGTCTACTGCATTGAAGCCTGCATTAAAGGCTGGTTGATAATATGGCTCTTACCCTCTGTAAGGGTACCAGCCACCAAATGAAAATTAGGAGATTACAGAAGACATTTGCAAAGAGGTGCTCTTGTGTACTTGTTCTTGTCCTGCTGATTGGTTGAGGGGTGGTTAAATTTAGATGGTAATTTTACTAGGTTTTCCATCACTGATGATCCTGCTTTTACTACTATTTGCAACTGCTCTTTGTTTCAAAATTGCTCAAGTGTTTTTGTATCTCTATTTTTTATATTTCTTAACTACTTTGCATTTCCTTCATTTGTTATGTAGGTAATGTAGGATATACAAAAAAAGTAGGATATATATTTTTGTAAAAATTAGAATTACATTAGGCAGCTCTGGAAGCCTTTGGAAAAAGCTCTGGAAGAAATTGAGAATATGAAGCTTTAATATATTTACTGCAGTGACTTATGAATAGAATGTACAAGTCCAACATAGCTATACACAGATTTTTTAATACACAGATTTGACTCAACACAAATGGCCACTGCAAATCACAGTTTTAAAAAAACTGCTTTTCTTCTGCTGTAGATTGTCATAAATAGACAGTCATGCAAGCAATCAGTCCATTTTTCAGTCCCAAATCAAACTCCTGCAGATACTGAGAAACTACATTATTCAGTTAGGTGCAACAGAGGAGCAAGAAACCTGGAAGTGGGTCTTTAAACCTATTTTTCCACTTTTTCTTTATACATGGGTTTTTTATTCATGGGAAGTGTGAAGAGGAACTCCCTCCAGCTGGACAGCTCCCCAGAAGAAGCAGCTAGCCCTCCAGCCTTGACAAGTGGCTATGGGACCAGAGCCAAGTGTCAGCAGACAGGGGCTGGCTTGGGACTGACAGGAGGAGTGTGGCATGATGTGCCCCTTGATGTGCGGCATGGTGCAAGGGGGTGCCTGATTGCAGTCGTGTGCCCCTGGATGGATATCAGAAGATGGTGCTCTGGATGGTGGGACTGGCCAGACCAGTGGAATTCTGCCCAGAGGACTATCACCATTGGCTGGCTTGGTCTCACTTGGGAAAGGGATGAGACTACAGGGGAAACTAAAAGGAGGTGGAAAAGGACGGGAAGGAAGTTTCTAGGAGGGTGAGGAATCAGCTGGGCTGAAGCCGCTGTCTTCCTCCATGTTAACAATGTTATCCACTGTTGGAAGATACCTTGTTTGAAGTTGAGTAAAATTTGTTACATTTGTCAAGTTACTGTGTCTGCAGTTTGTGCTGTTGGGGATGAGGGACAAGGTGGAGGATGGTGCAGAGGGAAGCTGGGAAGGAGGAGAGACCCCCCTGGACCCCACTACAGAAAGTTCTGGAATAGAACTCTAGTGGATTATGAGACACACCTGTATAATTTTGTTTTATATGAATTGGACATATAATGGATCGGTCCATCCATCCATCTACTGTATTTATATACCACATTTCAACATATAGAAACCAGTCTCTAAGGTATATCTATTGTTGGCATAGACTGGTAGTTGCCAAAGGCTCACTGTTGATTTCTAAGGTCATCTGTATCCCCATAATCCTTGTGTGGTGGCAGCAAAACAATTCTCTCAGGGTGCACTCAGATATGAGCCGCATGAAAGAGGGCAATTAGTTGAGTGAAACATTTCTGAAGCCAGTTCTGTCTACTCACCAAAGCATTTGAAAAAGCTCTGGAATTGATACTTTACTTAAAGGTCATATTGTAAATCTCATAACATGCACTTGCACCAAAACATCCCATAAAACCAACAACAATGGCGATATCTCTGCCTCCAAAATTATAACAAGAAATGTAACAGAGTTGACTTCATTTTAATATATCATTTATAAAAGACATCAGTAAAACAATTTAAGGCAAGTCATGCTTTAGTCCTAAACTACTTGGCATTATATTATTGAAGTTCCTAAAGACATTACTAAATGTGTAATAGAAGCAATTTGATTAATTAACCTTTTAGAAGCACTTTTAAAATCTACATATCAGAATAAATCTGCCAGCTTTTAACTCCAAAGCATTTAAAGTTAACCTGGACACAACACATTTTGCCAAATCTACTGGAAGTAATGAAAAATGGGATTTACCCTCCTTAAGTCAAAAATATTCTTTTCTCATAAAAAGGAAATATAATACCTGAAGGGCTTCTGGTATTATCTTGCTCAAATTATGGAGGTTATGTGAAGAATTCTACAATTTGAAAATACTACTGAGGTAATCAAGAATCTAAAAATCAGGTGTATCTTGGGTTGTTAATATTCCATTTCATTATTAGTATTAAGAGTTTCTGCATACTCTTACTACTCATAGTACTCACGTCCCCCCTAAAATGGGTTTACACTGTCTACTTGTCTAACAGCCCAATTCTGAGCTGCCCATAGCTCCAAGACTAATGAGATGTCTGAATGTATTTCTACGTATTTGCCCAGTATTCTGTGGGTAAACAGGTTACTACCTGCATCTCCTAGGAGGAAGAGGACATTTGTTCCCTTCCCTTGTGTAACCAGAGTAGACCCACAATGGATCTACTCATTTCTGCACCAACTATCGAGCTGGTGAAGGAAAAAAAAAGCCTGTGTGTGTAAAGGCAAGAGGCTCCATGTAACCTGGAAGAGCAGAGCTCCACTGGTTCCACCTCCATCCCTCCCCCTTTCTTCAGAGAGTCTTTCATCAGTTGCCTGGAAAAACCAAACAAGGAAGATGAAGGCATATCCTTCTTCTGCACTGCTTCCTTGCAATGAACATTCATGTCCACTAGGCAAGAATTTATTAAACTTCCAACTCTCAGCTGAGTGAGATTTCCAGATGTCAAAATAGTTACCATGATCACTTGACTAGTCACCTGACTAACAAAATCCTTTGTTATCTGTTACAGCCTAGTAATATTAAAAATTTCCCTACAAGATGATGTCACTTGCGGTCATGACATAACTTCTGGTGTGTCTGGACACATCATCATTCTAAGAATGGGTCCCTGTGCTAAACGTTTGAGAATGACTGTTCTAAGGCCATCAAAGAGCACAAAAAGTTGCTTCTGGTTCTTCAGGAAAACTAAGAAATGATGGTTTCAGGTCTTTAGAAGGTATTCTGAAGGCTAGAAAGGCTGTGCAGTCTCACTTTCAAAAGGGTTTAATGCAGTGGTGCTTGGAGGAGGAGTTTCCTTGTGGAGTGTCTGGTAGGCAGGGCGTCCAGATGCCCGGAATTGCCCGGACAGGTCCGGAATTGGAGAACTTGTCCAGCCTGTCTGGGCATGGGGGGGGGCTTGTCCGGAGATGGGGGGTAGTGTAGTGCTTTGCGCCAACTAAACTAGCTGCACGGACTGGCGCGCATCTATAGCGGCCATCCAAGCAGCCATCTAGGGAGAGAGAAGCTGTGTGCATGCGCACAGCCTCTCTATCCCTGCCCACAGTGTTTTTTGTACAAGCAGAGGCTGCGCGCATGCGCACAGCCTCTGCTTGTCCGATACCATCCGGTCTCCTTTCAGATGGAGTGCGGTCTGCGGCAGCGAAGGATCTCTCCGCAGACCGCTCGCCACAAGCGAGCAACAGTGGAGCCAGCCGCGCTTGTGGCGAGTGGTCTGCGGAGAGATCCTTCGCCGCCGCAGACCGCACTCCATCTGAAAGGAGACCGGATGGTCTTGGACAAGCAGAGGCTGTGCGCATGCGCGCAGCCCCTGCTTGTAAAAAAAACACTGTGGGCAGGGATAGAGAGGCTGTGTGCATGCGCACAGCTTCTCTCTCCCTAGATGGCTGCTTGGACGGCCGCTATAGGCGCGCGCCAGTCCATGCAGCTAGTTTAGTTGGCGCAAAGCACTACACTACCCCCCCATCCTCGGACAAGGTAAGCCCCCCCAGGAGTAATCTTTAAGAAAATGTAGGACAAAATGTAGGATGTCCTACATTTTGAATTTTTTTTGAAAATTTAGAAATGGAGGACAAGATCCTCCAAAAGTCCAGATTTTAAACTGAAAATCCGGACTTTTGGGGACCCTTGTCCTACATTTTGAGGTGTGGCATCTGGTCACCCTGCTGGTAGGGGCTGCATTCATTGAATTAGGAACAGATTCCTCTCAGCCTTCCCTTTCCAAATAGCGAAGGCAAGTTCATCTACTCGTGAGTAAAGGCACAATATGGCTCCATTTCCCATAGAGATCAATGCAATTATGAGGGGCCTGCTTCTGGGGTGATTTTGGAGGCTGTGTTCATTGGATCAGGACAATTGGATACCTCCAAGCCTGGTTTTTCTAGTGGACTATGGCACGTTTGCCTACTCATGAATAAAGCCACGATATGGGCATTTTTGCTTTTCCATATAGCTTAATGCAAATGTTTGATTTATAGTTTTTTTGCCCATAACTTTTGATAGGAAGCAGATAATTCAAAATGGATTTTTGCATTGGATCTGCTCTCCAATACAAATCCAATGACATAAGACAAACATGACAAAGTTCCAGAATGGAGGACAAAAAAGCCCTTTTGGAGTCCACCCGGACAGGGGACTTAAAAAAGAGGACAAATCTGGGAATTTCCAGTCACATGGTTACCCTGTGTGAGAGAAAAAAACTCACAATTTTTAAAAACAGAAAATGTACAGGTGCTGGGAAACCTGAAATTGGTTCTAGGAAATGCTCTGTGGACCAGGGGTGTCAAACTCATTTCATACAGAGGGCCGCATTAGCATTAATGGTGTCTCCTGAGGGCTGCAACAGCATTAATGATGTCTCCCGAGGGCTGCAATAGCATTAATAGGTTCTCCCGAGGGCTGCAATCCAATTTTTTGCATGTCTACTCAGAAGTGCCCTCCTTTCTCCTGGGTGCTTTCTTCCACCCTGGGAAGCTGCTGCTGTGCCCTCCTTCTTCCTGGGCTCTTTCTCCAGCTCCAAATCAAGTGTGCTGCTGCCACTGCTGAGCTGCTTCTGAGGGTGGGGAGATCACACAAGGGCACATGTGTATGGCCCTTGGGCTGCCAGTTTGACATGCCTGCTGCATGAGTCCATAATACTCTGTTTTCAAGTATTCAAAACCTATTGCTTCTAATTTAATATAAATCAGGTATCATTACCGTTTCTGAAAGTATCACTGCTTCAGACTGTTGCAGAGAAATATCTGTAGATTTAAATTCTTTTTCAAATATCTCTTGATGCTTGCTGTTTCTCTTTTCTTTCTTCTTCTCCTTCTTATCTTTATCTGGGTCATCTTTGTCCAACTTATCTTGTGACCTAGAATGCATCTTTTTTGGTAGAAGGGGCTCAAGCACAAACCTGAAACACATTCATATTTTAAGAACATTAATATATTAATAATAACCCATATTACATTCTCTTAGAGAAGTTTAGCCCACCAACTAATATAAAAACTATCTAAAAAGGTAGAATGACTAAAGGACGGAACAGCTGACAAAATTGTGACTGGTGTTAACTTTTACAGCAGATTCTATTATGGAACAGCACTGGTTAATTCACATAGACTTATAATTCACATAGACTTAAATCACATAGACTTTTAACTATGTGAATTGGCTATGCTTATTCATAATAACACAAGTCAATACACCAACTCACATTCTGGTACTTTAAATATCACTTTAACTCATATTTTAACAGCCTGATCCTACTAGGCCTTAACACTAGCAGATTGTGTGTTTTACCCAGTGTGCCTTTTTACTGTCATGAAAGGCACTCCAGCAGTGCACAGAAATGCACACTAGCAGAGTGCCAGATAGAAGCTTCAGCTCATGCAGTGTCAGTAGTCTCATAGTGACCCATCTAGGCAGGTAAATTGCCAAGGGGGGAGCATGGGTTGGATAGGAAGGTGATAGAACAGAGAGATTGTGTGTATTGAGAACATACTTACCCATCAGACCCTGGTCTTGAAGGTGTACTGTCAGATGAGATGGAAGAAACTGATGCAATAGACAATGGTCTTGAAGAGGAAGGCATTGTGAATGATCTAACCATAGACCGTGGACGACTGCCTCTCCTATCATCCACGCTCAAAGGCTATAGAAAAGACCAAATATAATTATAATACTATTAGAGCACAATGTAATAATTTGGTTATTATTTTTAGGTGTCATTTGAGCACAACCACAAGCATTAATTAGCTAATGAATGAGACGTGCAAAATTAATTAATTAATTGGGTAAGGTTTCTTTATTTTATTTAGCGTACGGCAAATACATGGACTTGTGATAAATCAAATGTTAATGTCCAGTCCACCCTGCCTTTCAAGGACAGAGAGGTCAATACTGAAAAAATCAGACACTGGGCCAATGTAAGCTTTCAATGGACACTTAGACACAATTTGATGAATATTTTGTCAAGGAGCACCACAGTCATACTGAGGGGTAGATGCAAGACCCCACTTAAACAGAGAGTCCAGGCAGACTCTATGCTGGATACGGATCCCATTCAGAGTTGACCAATGCTGGTGAGGTAGGTCAAAACCTGGCACCTTTTAGGTAGCAGTAAGGTAACTGCTTCTGTACATCATATGCAGTACATCTGTGAATTACAGTATACGCGTGATTAACAGCATAATACATCTGACCCTATAAAATGTGTGTCCACGATTAACAAATGAGATGAAATGCTCCAAATGTTATCACTGGTGTATATATCCTCCTAACATTGCTGACTAATGGCCCAATTATAAATATGACCACTGCTGGTGGTAAGCTCTTGTTTACAGTACCTAGTATGTAGCACTGGTGCTGGGCCTACACCAGCTAGGTGCCAGACCCAGTACCAGCAAGTGTGGCTTCTAGGGAGTGGGAAGGGCAGATATCTTAATAAGGGCAGGCAGGGAGAAGGAAATGAGTAGGAGAGGGTAGGATTGTCAGAGGTCTGCCCCGCTGTATCCTGAACTTTGTGTTGGTTTTGCTGAATATGGAATCTCTTGAGTTTGCGCTGGCAAAATAATACCTTAATAAGCCCCATTGTGGGCTTGGGCTTTCCCTAGGGGAAAGGGATGAAAGATGAAAGCCAAAGGAGATCTCCGGCTGCCTCCTGGCATCCACTGGATACAAAAGTAACTGCTTCGGGAAACTCAGTATCAGGCTGTAAGGGATGTGCAGACACCCACAAATATGTGTGCTAAGACGGTTCCACACATCTCATCAATTGCTCCCCTAAGATTTTGAGTACTGTGGGTTATCTAAAATGATGTATGCAAGAATTAGAGCTCATTAAAATGTGTGCACATTTTCCTGGGAAACCCTGTATATAATTCAAATGAATAAAAATCTTATATACACACATTTATAATAATGTGGCACATAAAACTGAGTCGACCAGGCAGCACTGAGACTGAACAGAAGTGTTTTCAAAGTTTTCAAAGCAGAATTTACTGTTCTAAATATTTATTCAAGGTTTGTTTTCCATTATCTGATACATGCAAACCACAATTGAACTCTTCTAACAAAAATAGGAATCCCATGCTGTTTGATCACAGGTATATTTTTTACCCCATCAGCTCGTAGGAGCCTGATGCCGTACAAGACCGACAGAAGTGATAACATCCCGTCAGTTCTGACAGGTCTTCTCTGAAGATCAGTGCAATGGTGAGAGGATAACATATGGGTATAAACTTACTAGTCAATTTCTGTACAGTGTTATTATCTGCTACAGAAACAAGTGACATATAAAAGGTGTTTGTCAATATCTCTCTTCTTAAGGGATGCATGTTATCTTTTTAGAGCAGGAATGTCCCACTGGTAATTCCAGAAACCATTTTATTGGCCCCTTGCTGACCCTTCCAAAAATGTTTCCGAATTTGTAAGGAATAATAATTCCGTACTTTAATGTGATACATGTGAGTACCCACATTCAAATGCCATGCTTTTAACACATGACCTGTGGTTCGCACTTAAGAGCACTCGGCAGTAGCACATCAGCCCACCAGGGCCAAAGGTGGGCTGCCAGTCGAGATACACTTGCATAGATGCACGAAAACCACTGCTCTGCCAATACGAATTGTGATAGTAGAGAATTAAGCCTTTTCAAATACACACACACACACGTTACAGGTTTGGATCTTTGATTCCCACTTATCCCACTACACATGCACTGGTGAATCAATGGGAGAGGGTTTTCTGGAAATTCCATTTTAAGGAGACATGCAAATATTTTTTTCTTTAAATCTGGGAGCAGAGAGACAGACATTAGAGATACTTTAAAAAATTTTTGGTTAGTTGCTGGATTTGTATTTGAAATGATAGTTTTGTGTGTGTGTATCTGAATGTTAACTGTCTCTTTACTTTGTTCAGGGTACATACAAGATTTAAGTAGTAAATAAGCTTGAAAAATTTATTCATATGTTACCAAGAACACAACACAAGTCAATATAATAAAGTAGAGAAATTTTTGTATATCCAAGATTTATAGTTAGAATTTTTTCAGCCCATGTCTACTTTCATGCTAAACGGTGAAAAGGGGAATAAATTAAATCTATTTACATATTTTTGTCCATTATTGTTATATCAATACAAGTGGTTTTATATAAAGAGAAACCTATCCAAACTGTCAGCACCCAGAACCTAAAAGTAATAGCAAAAGCCAAAGAATCATGTGGTAAATATTAGTTTACCACAAATCACCAGAAATTGGCACACAGCTTTCTTCCATTGGAGCAATTTCCCCCTCCCTTCCTAGAAATCCCTGTAAATAAGGTTTACATTGAAATCTTGCAATCATGTTTGGACAAACACCAATCCATTTTTTCAATTTCTCATTTATGAGTAAATTATGGTTTGCATTAAGCCATTATATGTTGATGCATATGGAACACAAAATCATGCCATAAATTTGTACCCAATAGTGAGATTACATACATTTTCAGGCAGCAGAAAACAACTATCTACTTACTACATGATTACATTCTCAGAGTCCTGCCATGAAGGGTTGGTGTTCAAGCAGACAGAGCACCCTGCTACACTCTAGTCATGAACCAACTTTTCCCGGGCTCACCTGTCCCATTTATATGGCTTGTTTCATTCAATCAATAGCCTTTGTTTAGAGTTAAATTTAGAATCCAAAGATAACTGGAGACATCCCTACACCCTCCAGTGATTAGGGGAGCAGGGCTCCCCTTGCCTCTAGAGGATCTTTTGGGGCCAGCAGGGATCATGCATGACCGTTGGTGGCCACTGCAGCCTCAGAATGATGAAAAATAGTGAAAATGCAATTTGTGTCATTTAATTGAAAACCAGAAGTGACTTCTTCTTGCCTTATTGGGAGTCATGGAGAAGCTGCAGAGACTTTGTGGCCTCTGTGAGACTCAGAAAACTCTCCAGAGGGTAGCCTATCTCTTCCCACCGCCAGGAGGGACACAGACCCAACATGAAACAGCTGATATGGGATCTGCAGATATGGGGTCTCTGAACTTCAAGCAAATAATTTCATAGTTCTTCACACCCAGGTCTTACATGGCATCTCCACATCAAAGCACTGTATTACCGACATTTATCCTCAAATATTTCCCTCCCACCTCTCAGAGAAGATGCAAGGGGCTATGAAAATAATCTACCTCTGTAAAACACATCAAGGGACAAACTGAGGAGATGCAGGAAAGGAGGAGGTGCAGAAAAATCCTGTCTTATTCTTTCAAAACTATCTAAAATTCAGATCCTACCAGAAAAGCCACAAATGATGGGAGCTGACAATTAAGCTGAAGTGAAGCTCAGCTTCATTCCAATGAATCTTGATGCTTCAAAACAAACCAAATTTTCACAGTTTAAAGAATGAAAATTGAATTGTGTTGGCTTAATCACCAAAAGTAAGATCTTCCTGCATGACAGCTTCTTAAGACTGTTACGCAATAGGAGAGACAGGCAGCCAAATCTTGGGAGGAACCAAAACTTTAAATTTAAAGAACAGAAGTGGGACAACAGCCTCTGATTATGTTCACCCTTTAATGGGGGCGCTCCTTCCA
This sequence comes from Cryptoblepharus egeriae, assembly GCA_030015325.1. Classification (NCBI taxonomy): domain Eukaryota; kingdom Metazoa; phylum Chordata; class Lepidosauria; order Squamata; family Scincidae; genus Cryptoblepharus; species Cryptoblepharus egeriae. Next base: position 42,089,814 of record JAREYC010000006.1, read on the forward strand.
CTCCCTGAGCATGGGGTAAATGAAAAAAGTTGCTTACCATTCAAATTCACATTCAAATGCACACCCAAATGTAAGTGTATATTGCTTTGACAGCAAAGCAAAATAATTGAGATAGACTATATGAATCCAGATGCCATTTGGAAGAATGCAGTGCAGATGCACTGGAACAGTTCAAGCGTAAATGCTATAGAACATGTACTCAGATGCACAACCAAATTAAAATTTGACAGAAAACAATGCCTTTTGCAAGCACACTACTGATACTGTAACACTCTACCCCTTCAGAAAAGGAAATTTTTTAAAAGATATTCACACTTGTTAGAATTCTTTAACAAGATACTTAACAGGATAGTCAGGCTTGTACTTACCAAGTACATCAATGGGTTCACCTATAGTTACTAATCCTGATTTTTTAAAAGAAATGAATTAAAACAAACTTACAACTGTTATCCCTTGGTACGTCCCTCTAACTTCAAAGATCAAATACTTCAAAGGGTGCCAGATGTCACTTGAGGATTTGATCTCATTTCCAAACTTGAAAAATGCACACTGCTTTGATTTTAAAGCAAAGAGATTCGACAATGAACAAAGTATACTGGAAAATGTACAGTCCAATCCTATCTCATTTCCCAGGGCTGATGCAGCTGGGAGTGCACCACTTCCTGCAATGAGGGGGCAATCCTGGAGACCTTCTTGAAGTAAGGGAATATTTGTTCCCTTACCTTGTAGCTGCTATACCCAATAAAAATTTATGTCACAGCAGGCTCTGATTTTTGCCGCCATCCTAGAAATTATAAAACGATCAGTTAAGTATATGCCATCCACACTAATGAATTTTTGCTTCACTGATATGTGTGCACAGCTACCGTACGTTTTTCCTGCTAAACAGAACTGACATTGGATTGAACATATATGCTCCTCTGAACAATTACCCCCAATAATGCTGCAAAATTCACCAGGAAAGAAACAGGTTAATATTACATTTTCCAAGCATCCTGAAAGCAAAACTGTTTCAGAAAATGGCACATTACTGGCACATTACAAAATGGCAATTACTTACAAGGGTTCGGATACCATACTGCTTTTCCACCTTTTCTTTCAGTTGCTTAAAACAGGCTTCCATCCTCTCGTGAAATGGCCTAAGAGCATCTGTTACTTTATCCCCATGAATTCGGATACCTTCAGTGAGGAAAGGAATCTGAAACATGAAATCATTGTTTTAATTATTGTTTATGATCTAGAAAAAAAGGCAGAAAATGATTTTTAAAAAGGGCATTTAGCATAAGCTAAATTAATCTGACATATAAGTAACCAGTGGAACTCCTTGCCACAGAATATGGTGATGGAGCCTGGCCTAAATATCTTTAAAAGTGGACTGGATAACTTTCTGGAGGAAAATATCACATTACACAAGCCATGAAGAGTTTGTGCTATCTACCAGTTTAGGAAGTATGTGGCTCAAGGGAGTATACAATACAGGTATCTTGTGTGCTCCCTGAAGCATCTGGAGGGACATTGTAAGCTACAGAAAGCTGGACAAAACGGTCATTGGCCTGATCCAGCAGAATTCTTTTTATCATTATGTTCTTATGAAAAATATAAAAAGAAATCTTCTGAACAACACCATTAACTACTGTATAAGGTCACATGCCATTTTATGTAAGCTCCTAAGTGGACAGCGGAGAGAGAATAAGATTGTGCTCATCCTTGCACAGTAGTAACTCTCTTTGTTATTCTAGACAACCTCATATTTATACTTGGTGCATGTTCTTGTGCAGTTGTATTTTAAAATAAATGGAGTCATTGTGATTTGAAAAAGCAGCCAAATTCATCCGGATGAATAAATATTCACATTTATATTAAGTTCAAAAGAATACCAAGGCATACTATGCATTCTGTTAGCATGTTGATGAATGCTGACTTTCATGCCACACTATTACTGTCAACCCAAACAGATTTGAAAAGAATAAATTATAGAGAAACAAAGCCAGTTTCTGGTTAACAAATGCTATTTATTACCTTTGTGCCACACTGGGAAAAAAGTATCTGATGGAATTTGCACCCAAGAGTATTTGTTAAGAAAATGGAGAGCCCTATAGGTTAAACATTAAACCCAGATTTCTAATCAGAAATTGGTTTTCAACAAATTCTGTAGTGGAAAAGATAGGGATGGGAGAAAGCAAAATTAATTCTGCTTTATAATTGGAAATAATCATTTATGTGCAAGGCTGCTGTCACAAAATATCCATGCCAAGGTAAGACTGCATAATTAGTTTATAGTGCGGAGGTGCAGCTGACCTTTAAAATGGTCTAAGAGAAATATTTCATTCTCAAAGATACAGTCTTCCATTTGTCTCCCCTATTCAGTTTTAAAGGGGGACCAATATGGGAGAGGGAGAGAGAGAGAGTAAGGAAAATTACTTTTTCAAGCTACGTGATTTCTGTTTGATATTCACAGCAATCAAATTAAGAGGCTTCATCTTAATAATTCATAATTAAAACATAATGCTAATTAAAAACTGCTTTTTTCCTGACATCCTGAACTAAATGAACAGATTTACAAATAAGGAAGCTATTAAGTACATAACAAAACTCAATTTGAACATATTCAAGGAATCTTGTGATGAAATCAGGAGTAACATGTGTTTTGTTGACATTTCGCAACAGACAGCTGCTGCTTTTCTTGGAGCTTCTGAAAGAAAAGACCAAAGGAGCACAATATTTTGACTTTAGCCATAGTCATTTATAGTCCAACATGGATTTGTTCTTGGGAATAAGGAAAACATTTAAAAATAACACTTTCTTGGTGTTTTGATTAGGATTAATGAACAACAATTTCTTTAATCACTAAAGAGCAACTTTTAGCTATCTTCAGGATGTCAGTTACCTAGAGTGCCACAATACTTTTTTTTGTGGGGCGAGGCAGTTCTGGGGGATAAAGATAAAGTTGATTCCAAAGTATACATGTCCTCCTGGGTCATTTCTGATTTTAATTTTTTACAGGTTAAGTTACAAAAGTGATGTAATTCACTACTGGAAAACAAATTGCTAAAGCAAGAGATTTCCTAATTGGTTGATCAAGCTGTTGTGGTGAACCGTGTTGAATATTCCTGTTGAAATTAAGATTATAACCTAATTGTCTCAACAAGAATGAGGTTATCCCTTTAAATTATGCCTGCTTACTATGGTAACAAGCCAGGCAAGTAGTCTTGCCTGAGAAAGAATTTAGCTTTGGTTTTGTTTCCGCTGGGAGACAGAGCCCTCATTTTCCCATGTGATTATCATATGAGTACAAGTAATAATCTCTTCCCAATTGCTTTGCATTCAGTTAGAAGTGTCTGTCTACCAGCAGCCTAGGGAAGGAAAATTGATTCATTGGGTATCATGGTAAACAATTGCTTTTGTTTAACTCGAAAATTGGTATCCACTGAGATTCCTGGAACAAAACCTCACAGATGCCAAGGTTCCAGATGATTAGTTTAATGCCCTCCTTTAGCACACCACCCATACTGGATGTATCATCTAGCGTAGCAGCCCTCACACCCATGTACTCTCTAGTGATGCCACTGATTGAAAGAGATGTGGGCCCAATTCTATCCAACTTTCTGGCACTGGTGAGGCTATGCTAAAAGGGCATGTGCTATTTTGAACAGTGGGGCAGTCATGGAGGCTTCCTCAAGTTAAAGGAACATTTATTCCCACAGGGTTGCCATTGTTGCTGGAAATCTGGATAAGATTGGGCACTGTGTCTCTTTAGGCACAGTGATCCTAAATATACTTATGCTGAAGATACTATACATAAACTTTATTTTAGCAACTTCAGCATAACCCTGCACCCTTTGAAGTCAACCAACATGGCCCAGTAAACAATTCACATGTAGCTGTTCTTTATACAGATGTTCCAATTTCATCCACAGACACTAAAAAAGACTTACTGTATATACTCAAGTATAAGCCGAGTTTTTTGGTCCCTAAAAATGGGCCCAAAAAGCCCCCTCAGCTTATACTTGGGTGAACTGAAAAGTGGCAGGATCAAACCCCATCATGTCATATACCATGGGATTTGTATTGAAGAGCAGAATCCAATGCAAAAATCAGTTTTGAGATATCTCCTTCCGAAAAACAAAAACTATAAAAATAAAAAAATTACTTATTTGGCAATTTTTTTAAGTGGGTAGGAATTTTGGCCTTGGGGTTCAGGAATTTTGGGTTTGGCATCTGGTCACCCTGTCCTATGCATGTCTACTCTGAAGTAAGCCCCACTAAGTTCAATGAGGCTTACTCCCAGGAAAGTGTGCTTAGGATTGCAGCCTATGAGTTCCAAGAAGGCTACAAGGAAAAGGACCAGTACCAGTACCAGTTGCATTTCCCACCCTAGGCTCAAGTCAGTAAGCTCAAGTCAATAATACTCAAGTCAATAAGTTTTCCCCATTTTTTGTGGTAAAATTAGGTGCCTTGGCTTATACTCGGGTCGGCTTACACTCGAGTATATACGGTAAGTATATACTTACAGTGGCACCTCACGTAACAGAATTAATTCGTTCCACTTTCAGAATTAATTCGGAGGCACTTTCTTTACGTGAAACTTTCTTTACGTGAAGCGGATTTTCCCATAGGAAATAATGGAAACTCAGATAATTGGTTCCACAACCCCAAAAATATTCATACAAAAATATTAACTATGTAAAATTGATGACAAAACACTGGAATTGAATTCAAAACATGCATTCAGTGTGTATGATCCTATGAAGGCTACTTAGGCTGGAATCCTAAAGGCACAGAGGGGGCTGGAATCCTAAAGGCACAGAGGAGGCAAGTCCCATTGAACACTATGGGGCTTACCTCTGAGTAGACTGCAGCTGCGGGGGTTTCCCCACCTCCACAGAGGCTTTCTCCAACTCTGGAGGGCTTCCCCCATCTTTCCAGCAGCAGCAGGGGGATTCCTTGTGCGCGCGGGTCTTTTAAAAGCATTTCCTGTTTGGCGTGCGCAGACTTTAAACACAAAGAGTCTATATCCATGGTGTGCGGATATGTGCACGCCAACCAGGAAATGATGCTGGGAGGCTCGCACGCACAGGGAATCCCCTCTGCAGCGGCTGGAGAGATGGGGGAAGCCCTCTAGAGGCGGAGAAAGCCTCTGTGGAGGTGGGGAAACCCCCGCAGCTGCAGCCCTGAGGCGGGCGAAGAGAGGCCAGCTGATGGCTCCGGCTCTGAGGTTGCTTCGTTAGGTGAAGCAACTTTCGTTACCGGAGGCAGGGGGGCCCTCAGCTGCCATTTCGCTACCTGGAATTTTCGTTACTGGGGGCATTAGTTACCGGAGGTACCACTGTACTATATACAAACTAAACACATGGCATTAAACTACAAGCTGTTTCCTTACAGATGAACCAAAGGATGTTATGCTATCCCTGCATTTATCTCAATGAGGGCCAGGATTGTGCAGTGGTTCTGGCATTAGATTTAAAACTGGAAGATCCAAAGGTTGTATTCAGCCATAAAGTCACTACCTCTCAGTCTAAATTATCACACAGGGTAGTTGTGAGGACAAAGGGAAGGAACCATGTAAAACCACCTTGAGCCATGTAAAACCATCCTTGGAGTAAAGTTAGTATCAATTTGTGATAAGTATACCTTGTGTACTAGAAAGCAGTGTGGCAACCAAATGAATCCAAAGAAGTGCCAATATTAATTGCAATGGACATGTACACCTTTGTTTTTATAATGTTCAATATGTTGACATGTTTTCAGTTCTACCTGAAGAGTTAGTCATGTGGACCAACTTCTATATAGCTGAGTTGAAATAATCACAATGTTTCTTAGTTGAATAAATTAACATTGATTTCAAATAAATAATTGTGAAGGGGGATGAGCCACATGAAATATAGGCTGGAATCCTAAAGACACTTTCCTGGGAGTAAGACCCATTGAACAAAATGAGCTTACTTTTGAGTAGACATGGTAAGGATTGTGCACAGTGTAAGCTTCTATAACCAAATCAGACCACTGGTCCATCCAGCTCAGTACTTTTTACTTTGAGCAACAATGCTCTCCAACATGATTTTCCTAGCCCTAGATAGAAATGCTAAAGATCAAACCAGAGTGTTTCTCAAACTGTGGGTTGGAACCCATTAGGTAGGGATGAGCCAATTTCAGTTGGGTCCCCATTCACTTCAATATCTTAATATATTGGACTACCTTGGGATGTGACTGCATTTGAAGAAATGTTACAGATCTGTACTTCTACCAGACTATTATGTATGGGTTTTAAACAATGAAAGTCAATATGACATACTCCTGGTAAGTATGGGCACCGAGGATGGTTAAAAAAATATTTCCTGCTTGATGTGGTCCCTCCACGTCTTGACATCACTTCTGGTGGGTCCTGGTCATGACAGATTCTAATTTTAAAAGGTTGATCCAGGTGTTCTACATGTAAAGCATGTTTCTAGCATTAACATGTGACTTCAAAATTTAAGAGACAAAGGCCATTTTAATTTCTCATGCTTTTGTGAAACCAGAAATTAGCTAAAACCTTGCTTTAGTTAATACCACAATTCAAAAAAGTATATCAAATCCACATGTGGGCATCATAATTCAATTCATTCTTTTTATAGAGTAGCAGCCTGAAAGCTCTGGTTTATTCTGCTTCTTAACAGGCAACTGGAAAATGTCAAATGATAAAAAAATTTAAATCATCCTTGATTGGCTCAGGAGTTCAAACTAGACAAAGTTGAAAATTTCAACCCCTTCTTCAACCTCAAAACTGCTTCTGAGCAATCTAGTTCCATTTCCATTAGTGCTTTTCCCTTTGAAATAAAATGATGCTGTCTGCTTTCTATGCATGCAATAATTTTAAAAAGGTTTCATTCCAGATGCTGTGGTTTAATATTAAAAAATCTTTACTGTTTTTGTCCCTTCAAACTACAAGTTTCAGGAAAAAAATGTTTGTTTCTATTAATCTCATTGCTTTATTTGTATTTTTTAGCTTTAAGCAACCAAACCTGGGAATACACAAGAGATGTGAAAATGATGTACATCTGTCTTAAAATAAAGCCATGTGCACTGTTTTCTGTATGCAACCTTGCAATTATATATACATTTTGCTAGCAAACTAATTCTCTTTTGGGTTAATAGTGTGTCCATGAGCACTATTAAAATTCATTTTTAACATGGTTATTACGGGCAATGACACAGCGCTGACATTAAGTTACTCTCCTGGGAGCAAATTATTTTTCTCTGTAGGGATGAAAACTCTAAAAATCCAATCTGTTGTAAAAGCTTACAAAAAAAAATCAATAGGATTTCAGGGGCCCACACTAGTTTTTGTTCAGCACTACTTTTATGGTCTGCAGAGAATTTCTGAATATTATAGCTGAGCTTTCTTCAGTGCCTAACATACAGTTCTCTGGAAATTTAAATTATTCCTCTTATAATAAGGACAGAACTGAATATAAAACAACACAAATGTAGTAACACTGTTTTTTTTAAAGAAGGCAGTCACATCTGTGGAATGCATCATAAAATTGTCCTGAGGCCAAACACAAAATATTTGCTTATAACTATGCAACAGATGCTGAAATTTACTTTCTAGTTTTTTTTCCTCCAGTATATCTCCCACTTGATAGAACTAAATGTGAACTTTTGCAAAGGCTACTGTTTTTTGACTTCACAATTATACAACTATGGGTTACCAAAGGTCCACAAAGATGGCCTTGCACAATTTTCTCTATCTAATTAATGCAATTCTTTCCTTTCCATTTTCCTGAATGGAACAGTGATGGGAAAACATTTCACAGTCTCTTCAAGTGATTCATACATTACTTCCATTGTAATGCATCTGCCAAAACCTATGATGCTATTGAATGCTTTAGGTTGCAATCCTAAAGACACTTTCCTGGGAGTAAGACTCATTGAACACAATGGGGCATACTTCTGAGTAGACATGGTTAGGATTGTCCTCCTCAAGTCACTCTTATTGCTCAGAAACTACTACATCATAAATCCCATGGTCAAGCTCTTCCTGTAGGTAGGTAAGAAGCTGCCCTCTTGTTTCCATTGCTCCGTTTCTTAAATCCAGTTCAAATGTTTACCAATTCCACCATTCAGCAAATAGCTTTGGGGAGTAGCTGCATGAAGGAAATAACTAATAAGGTTTATGGTTCATACCCCTTATTTCCTAGAAAGGGTATTGACTTAAAAAAAATATTTCTGTGCTCATGTGAATTGCTATCAAGCAGCAGAGAATGTAAACACCAAGTCTGATGTTACATCACTCATGAGATTGCATAATGTAATCTCATGAAGAAAGTAAAGGTAAAGTGTTTCTTCTCTGCTAGAAACAAGTGTTTGGAATATATGCCTAATAATAATGTACTACTATCTGAAGAAGCCCTCCCTGGAGCCAAACGTGTTGGATAACTACTGACCAGTCTCTAACCTCTCATTTATGGACTAGATGATCAAGTGGGTGGTGGTATCACAGCTCCAGAGGGTCTTAGATAAAGAGGATTATCTAGATCCCTTTCAATCAGTCCTCAGATCTGGCTTTGGGACCGAAACAACCTTGGTCGCCTTGTTCGATGACCTACACCAGGGACTGGATGGGGGAGCGCATCTCACAAGGAGCACCTCTCAGAGGCTTTCAAGACCATCAACCATTGTACACTTCTGGGCCAATTAGCCAAGTTAAGGGTTGGGGTACCGCACTGCAGTGGTTCTGCTCCTACTTGGCTGATAGGTCCAAGAAGGTTGTGCTGGCGGATGCCTATTCAGCACCCTGGCCCTGAGGTGTGGTGTGCCACAGGGTTCCATTCGGTCTTCCATGCTATTTAACATCTACATGAAACCACTGGTAGAGATCATCTGAAGATTTGGAGTAAGGTGCTACCAGTATACTGATGAAACCCAGCTGTAGCTCCTTTCCACCACAGTCCAAGAAGGAAGACTTGAAGTACTGTTTCAAAGCTGTTGGGACTTGAATGAGGGCTAACAACCTGAGATTCAATCTGGATAAGACAGGGGTTCTCCTGTTCAGGAATTCTATGATGCAGGTACTAGAATATTGTCCTGCACTGAATGGGGTTACACTCCCCCTGAAGGAGCTGGATCATAGCCTAGGAGTCCATCTGGATTTGCAACTACTCTTAGATTCTCAGGTAGCAGCTGTGGCCAGAAGAACCTTTGCCTAACTTTGGTTGGTGCATTAGCTGTGTCAATACTTGCACCATGAGAACCTGGCCACATTGGTCCAACATCAAAGCTAGACTATGTTCTATGGGGAACTGCCCTTGAAAATGGTTCAGAAACTATAATTAGTACAAAAGGCAGCAGGGTGGGTAGGCAGTCTGATTCTGCTGAGTCACGTCTCCAGCAACCACACTGGATGCCCATCAATATTTCCATTCTGTTTTCCAATCTACTCATTTCTTTAGGAAGCTCTCATTGATTATACTGACTTTTTTACTATAGGTTCATTCTCTCCTCCAATTTTACCCTCTTCTTCAAATGATTAAATTTGATCCTTTCAATCAACACTTTTTTGTTTCTCACTCTGAAAACTTATAACTGCTTTGTAAACAAATCCCAAAAACTGGCTTGAATTTATATCTTCTCACTTTCCCCCACTTTCTATTTTCTCTTATTCAATCACTGTCCTGCCTGACTTACTTCCTGGCCACTGATTTGAAACACATTTTCCCTTCACTTTCTCTTCTCACTAATGCCACTTCTCTCTTCAGTTGCTATTACACCTTTCAGCCAGCTTTCAACTCCAAGCTCTACAACACATGCCAAATGACATCGTTCAACAACTTCCTTCTATTTCATTTCCTACCTTGTTTTCCATTAATCCATCCTTCTCTTACCCAAACCCTGCAATTACTACTTTCTGCCCAAACATAAAGGTCTATTTTCAAGATCCACTTTACTAAATTCACACCATCATATTCTACGATCTACCACCATTTCCAGTTCACACAATAAAGTTACTGGTCCTTTCACTGCATCCCTTCATTTTATTCATCTAACTGACTGGGTCTTGTAGTACACCATTAACAGGAAATACAATAAAGATTTAGCATTAAACAATTTCTGCTTGTATCAGTCTTTATTGCAGTGTTCAGATGTGATCAAGGTTGCAATACTAAATACACTTTCCTGGGAATAAGACCCATTGAACAAATAGGGCCGACTTTTGAGTAGTTATGGTTAGTATTGTGCTGTAAGTGTGATAAATATAGCTATACATTTAAAATCTACCATACCTAACACCATTCCCTGTGTTCTTTTTACCCTCAAGATAAATCAGTTCTAGATAAGGGGAAATGTGACAATAAACTATACTGTTATAGTTCCTCAGCTAAACGTTTCAATACATTTGAACCTTAAATTGTGAACTTTACATCAGAAAATAAAATCAAGCATTAATAGTGTTAGTCACATTGGGGCGTACAAAATGACAAACTGTGTCAGACATGGAAGATGAACTTTAACTCCTTACTGAGGCATTCAAAATGCCACAGAAACATACACTAGAGTGAATACTTCCATGTCCAAATTTTGTCAAAAATGACAAGAGTCTACCTTTGAATGCCATTTGGTTACCTTCAATGCAATTTACCTGCCATGCTATTAAGTCCTTGAGTTTTTCAATTTTTTCATGATCTTCTGGATGGTCATACATATACTTCTCAGTAAAAAAAGCCTGAAGGGATAAAAAATACCAGTAACTAACAGTGTATAACCTTAAAGCTGTGGGAGTTTTACTGAGCAATCATTTTTATTTACTTACAAATTTATCTAACATTTTTCCTCAAGTGACAAAACCTGTTGCTCAGGGTGCTTTACAACATGACAAATATACATACATAATAAAGTCACATACTAAAACCACAGGAGCATAAAGCAAATAAGAGCAGTTAAAACTATAAAATGATGAGACAATACATACAAGTATTAAATGATCCAGTAGACCTTTCTCATTATCCACTTATTAAATCTTCGCCACTCCAACCCCAGAGCAATTTCCTAAGAATCATTTATTTTTAAAAATCTTAAAAGTTGAACATGTGGGTTTTCCCATCTCTTTCCTCCCGTTGTCCATGTTCCCTGCTAAAAAATAGCTTCACTTTTGTCCTGGTTCTTAGAACCTTAAGCAGGGAGAAGGGCATGGGAGGGAATTTGGCCAGCTGAAATGAACTGATTAATATCCCATCTTTCTTCCTTAAAAAGGAAACCCAATGCAGCAATTGTGTATTTGCCACATTACCAGCGACTGTCTGTTGTCACCTATTAGTTCAATTTCCTGATTCCAATCAGAGCACCTCATCTTGGATGGTCACAAACAAGTGGTTGAAACTGCCAATCAATTTATGGGGAAAACCCCATTTTCTTGGCGAAAGAACAAAACTGAATAATGGGGAGGAAGAAGTCCCTGTGAAAACTGGAGTTCCAAATCACATGATATGACTGAGCTTGGAAGTTCTTACATTCAGTGTAAGACCTAAAGGGAAACCCAATCCTCCTTTAGGAGGCAAATGCTGCTGCGGTCTTCAGACCAATGATTGATAGTGCCAGAGAATGGACTATAATGCAGGGGGACCAGATGCCTGAACCTAAAAAGAAGGACATGGTCTTGGATTCCTCTCAGCCTGGCCTTTCTGGCAGACAATGGCACATTTGTCTACTCACAAGTAAAGCTGTGATATTGGGCACTTTCACTTTCCCATTGAGCTCAATGTGTATTTTTTAGTTTCAGTTTCTTGGCCATAACTTTTGATAGGAAGGAGATATTTCAAAACCTATTTTTGCATTGGATTCTGCTCTTCAATATGAATCCAAAAACATATGGCATGGTGGGGTACTGCACAGAATTGCAAAGTTCCAAAATGAAGCCAAAATGGAGGACAATTAAGCCCTTTTGGAGGACACCCAGACAGAAGGCTTAAAAAAAGGTCAAATCTGGAAAAATCCAGTCATATGATCACCCTGCTATAACGGCTTTTATCTTGAGGAAACTCCCAGATTGTTACAAATGCATGATTGTAAGAGATGTGCATTGAAAAAGATGTGGCTCATATATATTTTTCTCCAGAACAACTACATGTCTGGTGAGGGCTTTAGATTAACAAAATGTCATAATTCCATGACACATTAGCACTACATTTTTCAATTCTGGGTATCAGAATTGAAATAAAACTCAGGGTTAATAAAACTATGAGGATATACTGTCTGACATACCTTTTCATAGTTGGTGAAGCCACCCATAACTGCAGGATCCACAATGCCATTTAGCAGCATCGACAGAGGATTAATAGGTAGATTTGGATCATTCAGATGCTGCTGAACCATATTGTTGATTTTATCATTGGTTAATTGCATGGTTTCTATTGCATTTTCAAGTGGGCTGATTTCAACCTGAAGGAAAAGGATAAACAATAATTCTTGAAAATGGATTGTTGACTAACATGGAATTGTTAGTTCTTTAGATCACAGAAGTATCTTCAAATTTCTTTTGCTACTGCTTTGAGAACTGCCTTATTCACTAACACAAAATAAACAATATAAAAAAGAGTAATGATATTGATACTTATCAAACCTGTCAACTGAACTGTTGGTTTCAGAGAAGAAAAATGGTGTTTTCAAAAAAGTTGGTTTCAAAAAAGAAAAATTAAAAGTAGTTTAATGTTTTTATGCAACGTAGTGGTTAGACCTCTTGCTTTTTCCCCCCTACACTGTAAGTACATTGGGGCACTTGATAACGCAATTTGGACTGAGTTAAGAGCCAAAAAAGATGTATCAAATATCATTCCTCCTTTGACTCCAAGCTGAACCTCAGCAGCAAGGGTGCATCCTTTCCCCCATGTTAGTATGACAGCAATTAGGAAACCCTTGAAGTATAGTTATTAGGAAGGTGCAATCTGGAGATCTCCACATAGGGCACAATCCTAACCATGTCTACTCAAAAGTAAGCCCAATTGTGTTCAATGGGCCTTACTCCTAGGAAAGTATCTTTAGGTTTAAAGTCATAATCTAATTCATGTGGTGCAACAGAGTTATTTGGCATGATCTTTGTTCTGCTGAGGCCTTTCCATCATTTGGCAAGCTGCTTTGGAAATTCAGAGGGGTTTCCAGACTGATTTGAGATTCAGCTTGATTAGGAAGGTGTTCAGGAGCAGAAGCTTCTGCTAACACATACTGCTTGGGCTTTATCCCCCAACAGATGCTACAGCAGGATAGAAAATATAAAGGGTTAATTGAAATATGTTAAAAATACAAACAGTATTTGATTACACTAATTTGCATAAACTTTACCTAAGAACACTTCTATCTAGCTATCAGAAGCATAACACATTTCTGAAAGGCACTTATAATCAAATCTTTCTAATTGTCACTTCTACACCTGCACTCTGATTACATCTAACCTGCTTTAATTATCATTTTTTAAAATGTATTTTGTGTATTCTTTTAGAATACAAAGTAACATGACAAATAGATCTGTATGTATCTGTCCACTAAGAAAGTCTTAATCACTTTAAAATATCTCTTCTCCTCAGTCTTGATTTGTTATCTCTGAACTTGGTTAGTTCAGTTACTACTACTAGCACCTTAACACTTCCACTTTAGTTGAATGCAAATACTGCTATCGTGCCCAGTCTTCTATATTATAACTGAAAAGTCTCTCACTGACTCATCAATGCCCAGCCAAAACCACCAGAAACATGAAATTTGGGGAGGGTATTTCTTCTGCGATGTAGGCACCCACTAAGAACTGATTTTAAGAAATTTAAACCAAAGGGGTTGAAAAGGGGTGCAACGTGTTTTTGTCCCTATACTTAACACTGAAGAATCACTGACTTATCAATGTCCAGACCAACCACCGGACCTAGAAGCATGAATGATCTTCTTGCTTTTCAGCACTTACTGAAACTCTTGCCTTATCCAGGAAGGAGCCTGAGGGCACATTCCAGAAGCGCACTTGGGTTACCCTATCTATCACTGGGCTGATGCAACTGCAAGATGTTCCACCCTAGTTATTCTGGAAAAGGCTGCCACAAGAAAGGTAGACCTGGATTGCCCTAGGTGGGGCAGCCTAGGCAGTTCAGGAGAGGCATGTTGATGGCATGTTTAGCACTGTCCAGGGCAGAGCAGTTACTCTGTATCCATAGCCTGTTCCCGAGGCAGAAATTCCCTCTTCCAGCTCCTCAGAGTGATACCACCTCAGAAGCATGTATAAATTTGAGTAGACCCATAGGAGTCCATGATAAGGCAGAGTAAGAATGACAGTGCTGAATCTGAGTTCTTGTTGAATCTGAATCTGAGTGTTGAATCTGAGTTCTTCAAGAATCTGAGTTCTTGTCCAGCCTATCTGCAACCCCTGCCTCTCAACTTCAAGATATGGCACAACTATGGCAGCCCATTAACCTGTGGATACTGCAGGCTACTTCAATAAGCCCTTTGTATTCACTGTAGCCTGTACTGGCAGTCTCATGTTGCAGCTGTTACTGGTTGTCAGAGACTCCTTCTAAGGCAGGCACCACAGCTGTTCCTTGTTCAATGTGATCTGAGGGGTGTCTCCTCATGAGCAAGCCCTCCCCAGCTGTCACTGACTTGGTGCCTACTGAGCATGCTCTGGAGCAGCTATAGTAGCGCAGGCTTCCTGACTCTCTGGAGCCAGCATAACCTTGTGCTCTGGATTCAGAATAGTTGGGGCAGCCCAGCTAGTGCTCTCCTCACTGCCCTTACTCTGGATTGTGCCCTTAGTCTATCAGCACTTCTTGGAAGGACACTTATAAACAGTTATGACAGCTCCACCTAATATAGTTAAGTACACCTTCAGAACAAGTCTATGGCTGCAAACCTAAAGACACTTTCCTGGGAGTAAGACCCATTAAACACAATGGGAATTACTTTTGAGTAGACATGGTTAAGGATTGTGCTCTATACCTTTTTCATGTTCGTGGAACACTGGCAGCATGTATACATTCATGAGTTCCTAAATCACTGTAATCACTGAAATCAATCACTACCCTTTGCATAAAAATGTTATGTATTCGTTTCAGCAACCTGTTCTTAATATTTTACAGGGTTTTTAAAAGGCTTTTTAAACCATAGTATTAGAAGATTAAAGGGATATATTTGACATTGTCAAAAGTAATTTCTTTGTATTAAATGGTTTTATTTAATCTGTTAACATGGTTATTATAAATAAAACAAGCACCACTGGCCATCTAAAACTAAGCTGTTTTTTAAAGGTCTTTTTCTTAAAATAACACAGTTCTTTGTAAGAACACATTTCTGAAACAAGAGTTTCTTGATAAGGAGGGCCATCACCCAGCTTTGGACCAGATGACTACCAGTGTATAATATGCACAGAGAAAGTGGCTATATATTACTTCAGCAACGTTTCAGATTAAATCCTAACCAAGCTAGAGGTTCAAGGCTCCAATAATAGCTAGTAAACAATACAGACATTTGGTATGTAATATCTGGCAGCCTAATCTTAAAGGTGGCACCACCACCACCAGGTGCAGTAGTAGCATCCTACAGCCCCATGGCATCTGCTGGAGATTTCCTTGGGGGGAAAAGGACTTAGGAGCCCCAAGCCTTGCAATAGGGCTTCTCAAATCTGTGCTGGCTATTTTGCTGGCACAGACTTGACAGATTACTTGTTGGGGTTTTAGGGCAGACATGGAGTTCAGATCCAGTGGAGCAGACCTCCCCTTTACGCCCCAGTTCCTCCCCAGTCCTGTCCTCCCCAACCCTGGATCACCTTCCCATGGCCACTGAGGCCCTCATCTCCACCCAGAGTGCTTCTCTATCTCAGGGTGACATCCAGCAAGTGCTGGGCTCAGTATTAACAGGCACCTAGCCAAAGGCAGCGTTGATTTAGTACTGGCAGCACAGAGCAGCTCCATGCTGTTCTATTCAGATTTGTGCCATTGATTTCACATGTGACATGAACACCCACAAAGAATTTATGTTGAGAAATTAAACCATTAAGGGGGTGAAAAAGGGTGAAATGCATTTTCGGCCTATACTTAACATTGAAGACTGATCAATGCCCAGCCCCAAATTTTGCACCTGCCTGGTAGGGGTGCCCACGGTTATGGAGGATGGTGCATGGGGTGAAGGCATGTTGCGCATGGGGGGTTGATGCGCATGGAGGGGTGTTGCGCATGGGGGCAACATGCACATGGGGGGTGTTGTGCAAAGGGAGACTAGTGTACAGGGCTATTTTACACCTCCAACGTGGGCATATTTTGCTAGTTTTAATATAAAACTAGTATACAGAAGAGCAATGGAATAAAGCTACAATCCTGTAAACATCTCTACCTGGGTGTCAGATCCACTGACCCCAAGAGTGAAAAGAAATGTGTAGGATTGTTCTGTAATTTACTCTTAGAACATTTAAGCCCACTCACGCTCACCCCCACATATACACTTTATAAATATCATCTGTGGAAAATGTCACTGAAAAAATGGTATTAATCCTGAATTAAAATTAATCAGGCTAACCAGTAATTTATTGCTGATAATCTAAAAAAGTTTCTATATTTTTATAGTGTCTATGAAGAAGTGGTTTTCTTGTTTTTTAATATGCCAAAGCTCTAAATTATTTTTATTTTTCACTGTGTTCCAATTTAAAAGGAAGTATATAAACACATGTTATGCAATAAAATAATGGAATGAATCTGAAGATCATTTAAATGATTCCCTAACAGGATTGGCTATTAAAATTCACTATAAAATTAACTAACTTATCAATTATGTTACAATGAACACGTGAACTAACACGTATCATAGTAGATATTCCTTTAAGAGCAAAAGAAAATAACTTTAACCAGAACATAAGCATTTACACAATACAAACATCAGAAAACTGCACATGTTCAAGATTTTTTTTACTAGACATATGATTAAGCGGCCTCAATAAACATCTTCTGAATTGATCTTACCATAAAAACTGATTTGACTTCAAACCATCTTAAAATTCCAGGTAATTTATATCCTGTCACATAAATGGTTCTCTCAATCCACATATTCTGCAAATTCAAGAGAAAAGATTTGAAGAATGTTAGCAGATTGATAGCTTTTAGTCTAATCCATAATTTATATCTCCATTATCAAAAAAATATATCAACAGTACAGACACCGAAAAGTTTTTTAAAGTGCACCAAAATTCTTCTCCAATGTTAGCCGCCTTGGGCTCCCTCCCCTCTTGTAGGGGAGGAAAGGCGGGGTATAAATTAGGAAAATAAAATAATAAATAAATAAAACAAATCTAATAGAACCCCCGGATTCACTAAAGGAGTACTTTTAAATCTAGCTAGATAAGGTCGTTGATATTTTTTGCAACAATCCCTTTTAGGTATGTACAAGGGCATGCATGCATGTACTTTTAATGTCTTTCCCTCTCCCTGTCATCTAGTCTATATGACAAACTGAATGCACACCTATTAAGGTACTTCAATACAACAGCACCAATGAATGTTCCCTCTTTAATAAACTCTCACTAAAATGAAAATTAGCATACCAGGGAGAAAGATTCTGGTTCAGCTCTTTCCTTTGTCAGTTGGTGTTTGTAAAAGGGTTGGTTTTTGTATGCAGGGAGGAGCATGTGGTCACAAACTGTGAGCCTCAACCTGCAGTCCAAAAATCTATACCTCAGCCTTCTACCTCCTCAGTCTGTTGTGCGTATAGAACCCCTGGTAAAGAAACCACACTGCTCCATGCAATTTGGCATAAGGTCAAAGCCCTTTGGGGGGATATTTAAGCTGGACTTCATGAAGATATTTAAGTCTGGCTAAACAAAATTTGAAGGCTCATGGATCTAAACCTACAGAAAATGAAAGGTAAGGAAAACAGTAGTGTTTTTAAAAGGAGAACAAAGCAGTAAGTACTGCAGGCATTGCAACATGCCATGAAAGTGGCCCCACTTGCTATCAGGGGTATTCTAGGCAGTCGTAGAAACACATAGGCACTTGCCAAACCATACAGTGTTTCCTGTACATTCCTGTCATTGTCCAGAATTGCTCTGACAGCAAGTAGGAGGGGTCACTTACACAGTGCATTGAAGTCCCTGCAGTACTTAACTGTTTTTTTGTACCTCCAGTTATGCTACTTAAGGGAAGCTAAAATAAATGAAATCAATTATAAAGCAAGAAAAGCACACATTAATACATGGGGGTTTATGTTGTGGAGTTTATGTTGTGCAATAGAGTTTATGTTGTGGTTAGTAAAAGTCAACCTTTATGTTTATTGACTTTTACTAACCACAACATAAACTCTATTGCTCCACTAAAATTGGGAATGTCAGGACAGATAAATGTACTGTATTTACTTGATTCTAAAGCTCACCTTTTTCAGCGGAATTTAATCTCCAAAATCAGGATATGCATTAGATGCAATAGTTAATTAGATTTGAGTAACTGTGGTATTTTGTTTATAACTATAGGGTGCACATTAGATTTGATTGCGCATTTGTTTCAAGTAAATACAATATTTCTGTACCCAGCTTGTTTGTGGAACTCTTTGCCACAACATGAGGTGGTAACATCTAGCCTAGATGCCTTCAAGAGAGGACTGGACAACATTTTGGAAGAAAACTCCACCACAAGCACAAGACATGATGGATATACGCATCCTCCTTATTTTAGATGCCAAATGCAGGGGAGGGCACCAGGATGTAAGTGTCTGGTTGTGTTCTGTGCTGCTTGAGGCATCTGTTGGGCCACTGTGGGATGCAGGAAGATGGACTAAATGAGCCTTTGGCCTGATCCAGTGCGCCAGTGGACTTCTTATATTCTTATGTTTGGGGAAAACATTACAGGATGGTATCTCAAAGAGAAGAGTTAAATCTGCATGCCTAAAATTCTTATGTTAATGCGGTTAAACTTTCTGTGACCAAAATTAGCTTTTCAATGCTGTGTATTTCATATAGAAAATAACCACATATTTAACAGCTTTAAGACAATATTCACATCCCTTAGTACAGTGAAATAAATGTTAATTTGGTTCATGTGTAAATTTGTTTCAGCATTGCTAAGAAATACCAGAATAACTATTATGAAATCCAGCAAAACATGCAAAAATTACCGCAAATTCATTGTCAGGCTTTTTCTCTCCTTTTCGAACAGGTCGTGAATATTCAAAACGCTGAACTTCATTCACCCTGTAGAAACTTAAAAGAAGGGAGATACACAATTGCATACATCTGCTATAATAACAAGAATAAACAGTGCACCAAGTGCTGGGGTGTACAATGCATCTACTATATAGCTTTAAAACAGCAGTCATGGCACAAAAATTGCACTCTGCATCAGGACAGGTACACAGTGTTTTCAACTGACCTCTCTATAGACACTAGCTGACTAACAAGTTATTAGTGTAGCTTTGATTAAAGAGGGGGTGAGACATATGGTATAGACTTAAAATAACCAGGAACACCTTTCAGGAAAGTTGTTAACGCACAGAATCATTTACTAGCTCATCTGCCACACTTTTGTTAGCCATTTCAAGCATCTTATTATTATTTTAGGGGCCAATCCTATCCAATTTTTCAGCACTGATGAAGCCATACCAATGGGGCTTGTGCCATCCTATAATGGACAGAGGCAGTCTTACAGGCCTGAACAAGGAAAGGGAATGTTTGTACCCTTTGGGGCTGCATCGTGGCTGCATCAAGCATTGGAAAGTTGGATAGGATTGGGACCCTAGTTATTTTTATTCTACCCATCCTTCATGGAACTTGAGGCAGGAGTCATTATTATCCCCTCCTTTTATTTTGACAACAATCCGAATTTTTTAGGGTTAGGCGAAGATTGCATGGCTGGTCCATGATCCAGTGAATTTCACAGCTACTTAAATTCATCTCCTCATCAGGGACATCACTAATCCCCTCATCAGGGGCATGTTACCTGCTGTGGGAGGCCAGCGCATCACCCCGCTGCAGTGGGTGGGGAAAAACCTGGATTGTGGATGTGGTTATGAGCCATTGCTCTACCTTCATTTGTTTTATGGCCACACGTTTTGAAAGAATATATTTCAAAGTGATTTGTTTCACTGCATTCTGCTGCAAATTTCACATCCAACAGTATATAACATGATGGGATTATTCCTAAAAACCATGAGTTTTAGCCATTTTGTTCACTAGTGGTTTCAAGGGTGCCACATTTCTAACAACTTATTGTAGTGGTTCTCAAACCGTCTAGCTTAGGACCCACTTTGAAGACGGACAACCTGTTTAGGGTTGACTAAAAGTGATGTCATGGCTGGAAGTGACCACCAAACAAATTAAAACAAACAAATAATTGTAAATACTTTAAAGTTAATCAAGTAACTTTAGAATTCTGGGTGAATTCCTTGGAATTCCTTGGAATTCACCCCAGGACACTGAACACAATGGGACTTACGTTTGAGGAGACATGGTTAGAATTGCACTATTCATTGATTATTATTAAATTTAAAATTATTAAATATAATTTATTACATATAATTTATGATTTACAAGCACACCACATGCTGCCTACTCACAAGGAAATGGAGGACAAGGAAGGCTTTTCCAGGACACAAGGCTAAAAAAGAGGACATGTGCTGGAAAAAAGGGGCATCTGGTAAAAAATATTTTAAAAAGTAAAACTGTCTTAACCTCCCCCCCCCAAAGGCATTTAAACCCCAAAGAGGGCTGGAGATCCAGATGAGCCTTGAATAGAGGGAGAAGTATGGACTTTACAAAGGCTTTAAAAATAATTTTTTTAAAAATTCCTTTTACGTGCACAGCCAGATTCAGTGTTGCAGGGGTGGGCGGGGTCTGCCTTCTGGAGCACTTTCAAGCTGGGATCAGGAAGCCTTGCACCTTCCACACCAGCCAAAGAATGTCTGGTTACTCACAAGTAAATAGTGCAAAGGGAAACTTTTAAGGAGGGAACCTCCTCCTGGGGTGATTTTGAGGGCTCTACTTCTTGGATCAGGACCCTTTCAGTGTCTTTGGCTTCCTTTCAGCCTGCCCTTTCTGGCAGACAAAGGTGCATTAGCTTACTTGCAAGTAAAGCTGCAATATGCAAATTTTGAGGCTTTTAAACGTTTTTGGCGGTAACTTTGGCTAGAAAGATGCTATCTACAAACGGATTGTTTCATTGGACTGTGCTCTCCAAGTCAAATCCAATGACACATGGCATGATGGGGCAGTGCAACCATCGTAAAGTTGCTTTTTGGGGATGCCTCTGCCCCCCAGTGTGTGTCACCTCTTTGGGTGCGTCTCCCGCACCACCCTAGTGACACCAGTGCTCCTCAGTCTTACTCCTGCATTCTAACCCAGTGGTTCCCAAATCTTTTAGCACTGGGATCCACCTTTAAAAACACCAGTCTATTGGGAGCTACCTAGGATTATGAGACCAAAAAAATATTTCACATTACCAACACACAAGCCTCTGCCTTTATCCTTTTTACTCTGGGAGGAATGTTTATTGAGCTCCATGTTCTTTAGATCTGGACCATTCTGATGGCCATGCATTTCTCTTAGCCTGCCATCTGCAGTAGACTAAGGCACAGGTGTCTTCTTGTGAGTAAACATGCATGTGCTGCTCCTTTCAATTTTCTTAGAGGTTCAGTATATTTTCCTTGTCAACTGTCAGGTTGTCAGTGACTCACTAAAAATTTGGTCCCAACCTACAGTTTGGGAGCCTCTCCTCTAACCAATACTCTACAAAGGTTTTTTGATGGTATCAGAGTTGATTACACTATTAAAAAAATTGTGAGAAGAGAGGACAGAGGGATGGTGCATGTGACTTCAACATCAATTCCTTAATGAACCAGGATGGATCATAACAAGAGTCCATCTGGCTCAAACCAAGGGTGTGATGTCCAGCACCCTGCTTCCCACAGTGGTTGAGATGCATCTGAATAACCCAGAAGTAGGGGAGAACATAACCTTTTCCTGCTATTGCTCACCCTACACTATTATTCAGATGCCTGGAGCCCCATAGCCTAAAGGTAGCACAGAGTCCTATTGGTTATGAGTATCTCCATGTGGATATCTAGTTGAAAACGTGAAGACTACTTTGGACTTAAGTCCTTTGCTCATGTTTCTGCTTCCTTGTGCTGTGATCACCCATGGCAGCAACATATCAGCCTTTCAAAATCATTAAGAAAAGTTAAACATTAAAACAAGTTATACCTTAGAATTTGTTCTGATACTGGCTTGTGAAATTTTGGAGGTAAGTCAAGCTTTGGTTTTACAGTAAAGCACTGAATATCTGAATTGTAAGGTTAAGGAATGAATGAAGGTTAAGGTTAAGGAAAGCTAAAATTATGCAGCAGGAAATCCACCTGTGAGAGATATATATGCAGCATAAGTATTTAAAAAACATAGGATCTGTAAGTCTGCAGATCCTTGGAAGAGTATTGATTACATCAAAAGAGCACTTTTAGAGGATACATTGCCCAGGAGAGTTTTTAATGTCTTCGCCTGGAGGAGATGTTGTCTTCATTTTTTCAGCGTTTGGAAACTGGGTTAATAACCTTGCTTCAAAATCTTCACGGCGCTCATATTCTTTTCCTCGGTAAATAAAAACTTTGTTCTACAAACAAGTATATAACAAAATTTATGTCCACCATATATTCCACAAAACCAAGCAAGCATGCATTCTGTCTAACCACCTGCCAGTTTCGTTAACTATTTCATATATTTTAGAAAAGAGCACTTAAGAAAAAAATAGAAACTAACATTGTGACCTTTTCCATCATAAAGTAGAATAATTATTAATCATAATAATATCCTTTTGACTGCACAATTATATAGTGCTTAAAATCAGAAGATTGTATTTGTTCTCTGACAGGTTCAGAAGCTACAGCATGTCAATTCAAAAATTCTGGATAGTTTGTAACTTCTTTGGTGATTCCTAATTATTTTCCACTGAGTTCCATTTAGTGACTGTAAATCATAACAGACTAATCTGCCCACAGAGACACAGATATGCACTCCAGTTTAAATTTGCATACATGCAACAAAATGAGCAATAAGTCATAGACCAATACTTTTTTGTGATGCTAACAGAAGTAATAAGATCAAAGATAGCTGCAACTTTCTTATTTTCAAATATAATCCAAACTTTGCTTTTTTTTAGGATTTTTACCCAAAATTTAATGTCCTTGCTCTCGTGCAGCAGTAAGACATAGGAGCAATTTTTGTTCACCTGGTAGTTATAATGAATGACAGAACAAGCAATGTCTGCAGATCAAACAGTATTGACTTCTATGCCAATGGTGGATCGTAGGAAACGCTATTAAATAATACTGCATCCTTTAAGTTCAGTTCTAAAATGAATGATAATGTAGCACTCAGAAGATCTGGCTGGATATTCTGCACAATCCAGAGTAATTACAGGAGCTCTTATGTCAACATAGTTTATGGCACCACCTAGTGGAAATTTATGGGAAATTCATAGAGCAATCCAGAGTAAATTTTTCTTACATCGACATAAGAGCTCCCGTAGTTACTCTGGATTGTGTTGATTGTCACTTAACAAGAATGGCTTTGGAATACCACTACAGCATAGCAGCTGATATTCATGTGTAGAAAGTAACAAAACACTGAGCAAGATGATAAACTGGATGGCTATGTGGTAGTTGGATGGATTCACTTAGGTGAAAAAAATGAGAATAAATCTTAGCCACTTAATGGTCATCATACCTGATACATTCTTTCTATGCCTCATTATTCTGATCCAGTGCCTTCAAGCAGGCCTCTGTCAGTCTGGAAAGACTATGGTATCATGCTCGGCGCTGCATATGCTGCATGCGAAGCACGAAAGCCTGGATTGGATTGTTATGGAGGATAGGCTGTTACCCAAGCAGCGGATCCCCCCTCTCCACGCCACTGAAATAGTCCTATGGAAAGGCAGAGCCAATACGATTGGATCCAGCTGGAGTCGCAGAGCTGGGTTAAGGACAGGAGCTCACTCTGTCTTGTGGGGCCGAACTGGGTCTTGAACTCTGGCCTGCTGGTTAACAGGCACAGCGTCCTAGCTGCTTGCGCCACCCACAGCCAGTGCCTTCAACAACCTTGTTAAAATTATTATTATATTTAAAAAATCAAGGTGCAATCCTAACCAATGTAGGCTGGCATAACCATCCTCTTTCCCTGTTCCTGTGGTGGTGTGGGGAGACTGGTGCACGTCTGTGCACTGGCCTAACCATCCCAGGAGTGGCACAGAAGTGCCTTATGAGAATTCAGTCACACTCCCACGCCAGAACAGGACTTATGCCGTCCTAACTGGGGATTATGATTGCAGCCCCAGTAAACTAAAGTTAATACATACTACTTCTATCATGTTTTGAACTTTTTAAAATTCAGAAACATAGAGCTAATGAAAAGAAAGTTACTTCTAAATAAAAGAATAGTCACAAATACATAGCAAGGATTCAGTTATATTCCATCTGTCTGTAAAGTATATAATTCTACAATGAACTGAATATCTCCTTAATTTATCGTTGTAAAAATCTTTTCTTTTGAAAACATTTATTTGTAAAAATGAAGAGAATGATAGAATCTATCTCTCTATCTCTCTATCATCAAAAGCTGAAAAAACTCACCCGTAGAAATGTTGGAAATCCTTGTCCATAGTATCCAACAGCAAAGTAATCCGGTTTGGGTCTGATTACTTTTACGATATTTTCAAAGAACTGTGCTTGTTTTTTCTGTGTAGAAAAAGACATGTAATGAAACAGCTGCAGTGTGTGTGCCTATGCAATATATATAGATTCCATATTTTTAAATGAATAATGTATGAATCCACAGTTGCAAGAGACACTCTTTCAAGTGGGTGTTCCTCTTTTATTTAGCAGGGGAAGAGCATCTGGCCCTACATCCCCCCCCCCCCCGCAATGTCTGTTCTAGTGGCTTCTGCTGGTGTTCTTTTTGCATTTTAGATTGTGGGCCCTTTTGGGACAGGCACCAATTAGCTATTAATTTTTTTCATTTTCTTGTAAACCGCTTTGTGAACTTTTCAGTTGAAAAGCAGTATATAAATACTGTAGAAAGGAAAGAAAAGGATGGAAGACACTTCTGTGGACATGTGGCAGGTATGACTATACTCCGAGGCACATCTTTGGAACGTCGTTACTTTCACACTAAGGTGATACCTATTTATCTACTTGCATTTACATGCTTTCAAACTGCTGGGTTGAGAGGAACTGGGCAAGGGACAGAAGCTCACTCCGTCTTGTAGAACCTGGGTCTCAAACCCTAGCCTGCTAGTTGACAGGCATGGTGTCTTAACTGAGTCACTATGTAAAGAAAGACAAGGGATAGGGAATTAAGTTAGGATAAAATTTTATAGGAAATGGAATGAGGACATAACATAGACCCAAGAGCTGATCAGTACTTGCTGTTGCTAGTACAACGACAACAGTTCTTGGATCATAAATGACATCTGAAGGGATATCATAGCCATAGTTCCTTCTAAGCTGTGAAACTCACCAAACTAGTGCACACAATTTTCTACAAAGCCAAAATTTTCTACAAAGCACACTAAACCAAAACTGGCAATGACATTGGCAATGACAAAAAATTTGACAATGACAATGTAAACTCATTATCTTCTTCCATACACTGTATTGTATTGCACATGTTGTAATAAATATACATAGTTTTCTGACATGCAGTCAAAAGTAAAACTCCAACTTTCGCTATATGGCACACAAGAATATTACCTTCCTTCAAAAGCTGCACAGCTAAATTTTTTTTGAGCAAACAGCCTACCAAAAATTAGAGAGAACACTGGTCATAGGACAAGCATATTCATGACTACTCAAAAGAGAGCCCCTATGAGTTCATTGGGATTTACTTTCATGTAAATGTACATAGGAATGAATGCAAGAAGAGCCCTGCTGGATCAGGCCAAATGGCCATCTAGCTCAACTTTCTGTATCTTGGAATGGCCCACCAGATGCTTCAGGGAGCACACAAGACAAAAAGAGTCCTGCTTCCACGTGCGCAAGGATATGTGCTGCAATTTTTTAATGACCCAATTCAGAAGAAACAATTTACATCTATATGTCATATATGCTGATCTAAAAAAGGCAGGCAATGAAATGACAGAATTTCTTTATATATAAAAAATTGAAAAGTCAGTAACGGACTCACTGATTCACCCAGTGGGTGAATCTGCTGGGCTTAGAAGCATGAAACTTGGGGAGGGTGTTCCTTCTGTGATCCACTAAGAACCGGTTTTCGGAAATTCCAACCAGAAGGGGAGTTGGATTCTTGGATTCAATGGATTCTTCCATTGAAGAATCCCTGACTGACGGAGGCTCAGCCCCAACCCCTAGAAGCCTTAAATTTGGGGAGGGTGTTCCTTCTGTGACATCAACACCCACCAAGAACTAGTGTTGAGAAATTTAACCCTGAAGGGGCTGGAAAGGGGTGCAACGTGTTTTTGTCCTATACTTAACATGGAAGACTGACCAACATCCAGCCAATTTGGTGTTCTTTCCCGGTGCACTGAGGGAATTGTTGTTCGGAGGGAGGGGTTGCACGGGGAGGATGCTGCACATGGGGGATGTTGTGTATGATGATTTCACCAGTGCAAATATGAATTGTTGTCACATTCCTATTAGGCCCATCACCTTTCAAATACCTGTAAAAGTATTATACAATATGCTTTTGAGCTATAAAGATAGAATATTACCTATTTTCAAAGAAAAAGATAAGAGGGAAACTGAACTTGAGTTCAGTCAATGGAGCAACATTTATTCACTTGTCAGCAAAAGCACAGTGCAAAGACGCAAACAGGATCAAAAGGAAGTTGTGACTAAAGGAAAGGCAGTTTGGAAATTGTCCTTTTCCAGGCTGAAATACCATTTACACAAAGAGAGAACTGCCCTGCTTTAAATGGAAGATGCTTGTTCCTATTCAGTCATTTTCTTTGCTGCACAAGTTCATGAGGAAGGCTGTTTTCCAAGATAAGAAAAGTGAAAAATGCCAGAGCAATGCATTAGCATTAGGGGAGACCAGCGTTGTTTTGCTGGTCATTTTAAGAAACCAGTGCAAACACAGTCATGTGGCATGATCAGAGGTGGGAGAAATGGTTTTATTATTTCGATGGATTTCAGTGTTTTCCAATAGTTAGAAGGGCAGAAAGCAGTATTACATGTTTTTATATCTTGATTACCATTATCTCTTACCACTAGGTGTTATGTTGTGGGATGTGCAGGTAAATTATTATGTTCAGATCAAGAAGCTAGTAAGGATTCCAGAATAGGAATAATGACGCAATCTTATTCACATTCTCCACCACCAGAACAAGCAGTCAATAAGTAGAGAATGATTTGGAGTATCACAAATGCCTAGAAGTGTGCCTAGCTTCATGTTTCAATACCACTGCTTGCAGACGGCTCTGAGAATCCAGCATGTGGAATGAGAAGGAATGAGGAGAGGAGTGACAATGCCTATATTGGTAAATTTGCAGTGGGATCTCTCTCTCTCTCTCTCTCTCTCACTGTGTGAAGGATAGAAGTGTCTTGGAGATGGAGGAAGTGTTACTCAACATTGGTGACTTGCTCTGATGCGCCATATGTCAGTATTTCTCAAACTGTGGGTCATGACCCACTTAATAAGCTGGGTCCTGATTGTTGGTGAGTTGCAATGTTTTAGCTGATAAGCTGAAAGACGAGAAGGGAAATGCATAGAGCCTTTTCTGAAAATGAAAATGAAATTGAGCCATATTGTGCATTTACTTGTGAATAAGTGAACTTGACATATAGCACAATCCTAACCATGTCTACTCAGACGTAAGCCCCATTGTGTTCAATGGGTCTTACTCCCAGGAAAGTGTCTTTAAGTTAGACCGGCCATACATCAGTTAAGCCCAGCATATATCCTGTGCTGATCTGGTGGTGTCTCAAAGGTGCATAAGATACTTCTGCACCACTTCTGAGGGAGGGTTAGGCCAGTGCACAGACATGCGCTTGCCTCTCTACATCATCACAGGAACAGGAAGACTTATGAGTTGTGCTAGCCTAGGTTAGGACTACACCCTTAGTTCATTTGGAAAGGGTAGGCTGGGAAGAATTCAACACCAAATTAGTATTGTTATGATGAATGCAGCCCCTCCCCCCAAAAAAACCTGAGAAGTCTCTCCAAACTGAAAAAGTATTAAGCCCTATGTAAAGTAAAACTAACCTACGTGTATCTACATGAGTAAGCAAATACACCTTTATTCATGGTCAGGTCAAGCAACGAGGAAGCAAGGCTATCCGAATAACCAATATATGATGGAAGAGGGAGCAAATGTGAGTAAAACCCACCAAATATAGTGGAATTTACTTCTGTGCCATCAAGGCACATAATTTGAAAGTGAAGAGGGAGGATGGATACATTTGAGAGATACCATTACAAAAGGTGGAAGTGAGTAGAAAGTAAGCAATTATTTGAGAAAAAAACACAAAATGAATATGAATTTGTAAGAAGTTCATGCTTGAATATGAAGTTTTGTATAGTTAGTACTAATACCAACCTCAGAAGCTCTGGAAAACAGTTACTCTGAAATTAATACATCTATGTTCTATTCTGAACTATAGTCTGCTTGATGTTAAATAAAATCACTATGGTTATTTTTAACAAAAATATGCATCTCTTGATTCTCTGTGAAATCCATCTAATTAATCAATCAGACCCCAACAACTTTACTAAAAGCTCCATACACTTCTATAACTACTGAAGTAATAAAATAAAGGTTTTATTAAACCTTAAAGTTCTATAATACAATTTGTTTATATTCATTTACATGGAAATAAAAGAAAACCTACCAGCAGTTCACTGAGTTGTTCATAATCAAACGTTTCATTTTCGTACTGCTCTGCAAGTTCTTTGCCCAAGGCAATGGCTTCTTCCCACATCTGTGAAAATACATCTGAACTTCAGTCAAACAGCTATATTTCAGTAAGTTAATTTTTTTCTCTAAAACCAATAAATCTAGAACTTAATGACATACAAGTTTTGTTGGAATTAGATTTTGCTTATAAATTGCAAAAACAAATTATATGACAGTTTTTTTTATTTACAGGTTTACTGCACAAAATATCCCACCAAGCTTTTTAAGCTTACAATGATTTGTTTGAAAAACTCATGGTCTGGTTCAAATGGTAATACAGTGGTACTTTGGGTAAAGAATGCCCTGGGTAAATTATGTTCCAGGTAAAGAACATACTGTTCCCCTGGGCTTCTGACTTGGGTAGAGAAGCTGATTTGGGTAAAGAAGGCCGGCTGGCAGCTCTTTAAAGTTTAAAGAGGATGATGGGGGTCTCGGGGGTGGGAATGGGAAAGTGGGAATGGGGGATGGGGGTGGGAAAGTGCTTGGAGGACTGGGGGGGTCTTCTGGGGGTGTGGGAGGGTGTTTGGGGACAGTGGCGGGGAGATATAGGCAGCCTCGAATAGTGGCTGCCACTTTAAAAGCTTGCATTCCAAATCCAGGCTCCCTGCAGAAATGTTGAAGAGGCTGGAGAGCCAGGCTTTTAAAGTGGCAGCCACTATTCCCAGCTGCCTGTATCTCCCCTCCCCAGTGTCCCCAAACACCCCCACCCCAGAAGATCCCCAGTCCCCCCTATGGGGCTTACTCCCAGGAAAGTGTCTAGAATTGCAGATTCCTAACCATGCCTACTCAGAAGTAAGCCCCATTGTGTTCAACAGGTCTTACTCCCAGGAAAGTGTCTAGGATTGCTGATTCATAACCATGCCTACGCAGAAGTAAGCCCCATTGTGTTCAATAGGTCTTACTCCCAAGAAAGTGTCTTAAGGATTGCAGCCTCCTAAGTGTCTTTAGGATTGTGTCTTTAGGATTGCAGCCTAAGTAGACTTCATAGGCTCATGCACATTGAATGCATGTTTTGAATTCAATTCCAGTGTTTTGTCATCATTTTTACATACAGTTAATATTTTTATATGAATATTTTTTGGGTTGTGGAACCAATCATCTGAGTTTCCATTATTTCCTATGGGAAAATCCACTTCACGTAAAGAATGTTTCACGTAACAAACATGCCTCCAGAATGGATTAAATTTGTTACATGAGGCACCACTGTAATGGAAACATGTCTTAGTGATCAATTATAAAACCAAAACATGAGAACATAAGAAAAATGGATCAGGCCAAAGGTACATCTGGTTTGTCTTCTTATATCTCACAGGGGCCCACCAGACATCTCAGGGAGCATTGCAGATTACCTGGACTGCAATTTTCACATTCTTCTCCCCACAGCTCCCTCCCCCTAAATAGGTCCTGGGATGGTGAGTCTAGAATGATTATTGATAATCCAAGCATTGCAGAGTGATGGGATCCATCAGTCAGTACAGAGAACTGATTGATTTTAACTGACTTGCAACAGAGCCGTTTTGGAGTCCAGAGGACAAGCTCCAAAGCTAGCACCGCCATGCAGTTAGGGATTATTGATTTATATCCTAAGGAGGTGGAATAGTCAATGGGAGGCCAAAACTGATCACTAGACACATCTCAGCATGAGGATACTGGTTGGGATCATTGTCTATGGATCTTAAAAGATAGGCTGAAAGTATTGGGGTGGGTGGTGCATTTCAAATTTTTCCCAGTCTTCTCATCTTCTCAAATTTTTCCCTAATCATCTGTGACGATTGTTCACATACAGTCAGGATGGGAACACTCACAGAGGAAAT
Source organism: Cryptoblepharus egeriae (assembly GCA_030015325.1). NCBI lineage: Eukaryota > Metazoa > Chordata > Lepidosauria > Squamata > Scincidae > Cryptoblepharus > Cryptoblepharus egeriae. The sequence continues at coordinate 42,120,499 of JAREYC010000006.1, forward strand.
AGATTGTGGCTGCTGTCTCTTCCAAGGAAGGCAGCCCACACTGAAAGGGAGTCGAACGACTGTAGAGTAGGCCACTGCAAGTCTTTGTATATATGTTATAAGAAAATTGTAAAATGCGGGGCAGCACTCTTGTCTGTGGATCCCATATCCATGGATTTGACATGTGGCTTCCCCCCACGAATGCCCCCTCCAGATGCAACAGGAATCCTGCTCCCCTTGCCTCTAGAGAGGTTTCTTAGCCCAGCAAAGCTGTGGATGTCTGACCTTGACCTTTGCTGGGCTCAGACTGGGCTTCAAAACTGAAAACAACTGACTTCTAGTTTCACAGTGAAATCAGGTGTCCTTTTAATGCTTCCTTAAAACATCCTTTCCAGTCTTCCTTAAAATATCTTGAGCATCATGGTGCGATGGTGGTAAAAAGTCAATCATGTACTTCCTAAAAACCACAGTAATGTCTGGGCATTTCTATTTAAGTCCTGGTTTGTTTAAAAGTCACTGACTTCACTGGACTCAGAACTTGGTTTATATAAAGGATGAAGCTAATTTAAATTTCAAATGTCACAAAATGTTTTTTAGAGTAAAAATTTAGCTGATTTGCTGATCTAAAACTGACTATGAATGATGTTATGGCTTAAATCCAAAGACGACACAGGTGCAAGCAAAAATTGCGTCCATTTGGCAAGGGCTTTTCTCTCCTATTTTCTCTTATCCACCCTTCTTGCAGCAGTCACTGGTGCCATATGCTGTTCTGTTATATTTCTCAGTCCTCAAGAGCTGTTATTCCTCAATAGAAGAAGGTGGTGGGCAATGGAAATAATTGAAACAGTCAATGAACAGAAGCTAAGATGCAATAAGCCCATAATTTTCCTTTATGGAGGGCTTAAGTTGCACTGGGATGAATTTCATTTTGCCTGAACAAATGGAAATTCCAAGGTATGAAACAGTTCTTGTTTTGTTGCAGTGTCTTCTGAATAGCCATTGCTGTAATAAATCACATGGAAGGGCTGTGCTTTCCAAGCAGTGCTTGAAGGAAATAAAACTGACTTATTGACCTGATCCAGCATGTCATGTATGTTTAATACATGCATTTTCCAGTGCAACGTTGCATCTTCTAATGCACCGATTTTCAACCCTCACATGGTACACTGACAAGGCGCTAAAATAAAAAATCCCAACTGCCCTTCCAAATGACAAATCCCCCAAATGCCCTTCCAATAAATGACGTTCTCCAATGTCCTGCAGCACCTGTAAACCTGTAAACCATTCACAAAACTGTGGTTGAAAATCACTGTTCTGATGTATTAAACATCAAATAAAACATTACTAGTTAACGTAATACTATAAATATTACGCATGTAATGCAAAGGTTATGTAAATAACCTGTAAACCTGTAAACCATTCACAAAACTGTGGTTGAAAATCACTGTTCTGATGTATTAAACATCAAATAAAGTATTACTAGTTAACGTTGAATGAAAATAGGCCCCAAATTTGCATATTAACGGTATTGTTAACTCTGAATACATATGAGCAAGTTCAGTTTATCTCCTATTCTGTACATAATTTTCTTTCTGATATTACCAGTGTAAAATAATTAGATTTTCTTTATGGCACATTGGCAGAAACAAACAAAATTCTTTTCCATCAATCCTAAAAATACAATTATCACCCCCTAATAGTGATTTTAGTTTAGCAACACATTATACTTCCTTTTGATTGTCTTAATTATCGGCTTGTACAATCAGTGTTCCTCTATTAATGCAATGGTAAAAAAAACTGTCAATGCCTATATTGTTTTTCCTTTGGTTCTTCAATATTCCAAAGATGTTATCTGAGGCTTCAACCATTTCTTTCCAAATAGTAAAAGAACAAAGAACATTTAGCTTATGCTGTCTTTAAACTTCAGATATGGCTGCAATCCTAAAGACACTTTCCTGGGAGTAAGACCCATTGAACACAATGAGGCTTACTTTTGAGTAGGCATGGTTAGGATTGTGCTCTAAGATTCTTTCAGTCGTCCCTTCCAGGCAGTTGACTTCAATTCCCGCTGCTAACTGGGCAAGAAGCACTCTTTCAAGTGGGTGTTCCTCCCTTATTTAGCAGGGGGAGAGTAACTGGCCCTACACACCCCAGCTTCTGTTGTGTTAAAGTGGCTTCTGCTGGTGTTTTTGCATTTTGCAATTTTTTGCATTTTAGATAGTGAGCCCTTTTTTGAAAGGGACCCATTAACGATTAATTAGCTATTAATTCTTTTCATTTTCTTTGTAAACAGCTTTGTGAACTTTTTAGTTGAAAAGCGGTATATAAATACTGTAGATAGATAGCTAGATATGAAAAAAATATTTAAAAATTCACACACACTGCTGAAAACCAGGAGCTTGCCGGAGATATTTTTGAACCTCACTGATAAAAACAAACAAAAGGAAAAACAACAACCAAAAACATTCTTTTCCTCTGCAGCCCTTCTGGCAGCTCCAAACTAATGTTAAAAAGAAAAAAAAACACTTTCAGTTTTGCAATGAAGTGACTTATTTTTTTTCCCAAAGCATTTTGGAGGGTTGCAGAAGGGGTTGCAGGCTCTCCGGAGTAAGAGTAAGTCTTTGGAAATCACTCCTCTAAAGTCATGTGGAAACTGAAAAAGTTCCTCACATTCACCACAGCACATTTATTTGAGCAAGAACAGTTTGGTTGTCACAAGAGCCTCTGATAACTGAAATCTATAAATATTCTTGAAGGTCAATAATGTCCAATCTGCTGCCTCTCAGATTTCCTGCTTTGGAACTTTTCCCAGGTTTCCTAGGACGTGGCAAGTCATCTAGAGGAATGAGCTGTAGTAGGAAAAAAGAGCCAATATATAGCATTTGGCTTGATGTATGTTTGTAACACAAGAAAAAAATCTGCCTTGGTAATGCGCAAGTGAAAGATGCTGGCTATATACTGCAGTGGAAAAATGTCTTTCTTTTGCTGAAAGTATGAGATTCAAACTTCAAACGTGAAGTTTTAGCAACCCTGTTTTATGGGAAAGACTTAAGTTCTGAAAAGGTGATTTTAAAAAAATGGAGGCAACTATAATTTAAATTATAGATTTTGTTCGCATTAAACACTCCTCTACTTAAAATATAAAGGCTGCAATCCTGAAGTGCACTTGACCTATACGCTGGCCCAATTCCAAGACAGGCCAGCCCAAATGCTGAGCCGGCATAAGTTAACTTAGGCTGGTCCAAGACAGATGAACATATGATATCTGACATGGTGGGGCACATGTGAGAGTATGTTGTGTTCATTCATTCATTCAACTGTTCCTGGTAGTACCAGAACAGGCAATGAAGGCTAAAATCAATCTGCAGTAAAATCAGATTTGGGCTGCAATCCTAACCATGTCTACTCAGAAATAAACCCCATAGTACTCAATGGGTCTTACTCCCAGGAATGTGTGTTCAGGATTGCAGCCTGAGAGACTTTCACGTTCCTGAGAGAAAGACCCATTAAAGACAGTAGGGCTTCCTTCTGAGTAGAGAACCATTGGATTATACTCTTAAAGTAATAATTAAAACAAAAAATGAAATGCTTCAACAGCAGTTCACAAGCCAATAGATCACTGAGATTGGTGGGTCTTAAGATACTTGTTAAATCTGGCAGGTATCTTGTTATAATCCAGGATCACTGGTTAAGATTCCAGTCCTTAACCTCCAACCCTAAGGCTCCAATGCTATGGTCCTTTATGACTGTCACAAAAGGCAATGCACCATTTTAAAAGAGACAGCCCTATTAATGCAGGGTGACCAGATGACCGAACCTTTAAAGGAAGACAACATCTTGGATTCCTCTCAGCCTGCCCTTTCCAATGGACAATGGAATGTTTGCCTGTTCACAAGTAAAGCTGTGATATTGAGCACTTTCACTTGAGCACAATGCATATTTTTTATTTTTAGTTCTTTGGCCATAACTTTTGATAGGAAGGAGATATTTCAAAAATGATTTTTGCATTGGATTCTGCCCTTCAATACGAATCCATCAACATATGACATGATGGGCTACTGCACACCATTTCAAAGTTCCAAAATGAAGCCAAATTTGAGGACAATGAAGCCCTTTTGGAGGACACCCAGACAGAAGGATAGAAAAATGGTAAAATCCGGGAAAAATCCAGTCATATGATCACCCTGTATTAATGGCCGTGGGACACCCAAGGAAGTGTCTGTTTTTTAAAGAACTTTTTTATTTCAGCTTCCAACTAGCTTCCTCCTTCCTCCCCATCTCCATTTTTTCTTCCACAGCTGCATCAATCTAATTTGGAATATGGCTTCTAGATTAAGCATTTTTCAGTATAAGTTTATTTTTATCTAACATTTTTGTTTATGTAATACATAGTTGGAAATAATAATGCTAACATGGATGGATAAATTATCCTGTTACAATATACTTGTAATTACTTGTTATTGCAGTGAACTACAAGATGTACTTCAGTTGATGATTAAAGAATCTCCATAGCTGTCTAATCGACAGGAGTGAAATATGTAATGAAGAGCAATCTTGGGAAGTCAATTTCAAAGATAACAATCTAATCTGAAGATCTGATATCTTCCTTGTATTGCCCACATTTGAATGGTAGAATCTCAAACTAGTCTGTTCAAGCATGTCTATGGCCTATATGCCTAGTTATATTTACGAAATCACATTTTCCCATAACAATCTTAAAACCTAACAATGGTACATTTCTGAATATTTCCTGCCAAAACAATTTGTAAAATAACATCATCTTGTTATCAAATGTTATGTTATCGCTTTGTTCGCTTCTCAATAACTTAAACTGCCACTCATCTCCTATTCTCTCTCTCTCTCTCTCTCTCTCTCTCTCTCTCACACACACACACACACACACACACACACACACACACACAAAGACAGAGTCAGGTAAGCATTTTTCATTTATGAAATAATCTTGCCCTACAATCCAGACTAACTACGGGAGCACGTAACAGACTTTACGTGCACCTGTAGTTACTACATCACCTAGTGAAAACCTATGGGAAATTCATATTGCAATCCAGAACAAATTGTTCTTACACCGGAGCAAGGACTCCCCGTAGTTACTCTGGATTGCACCCAACGTCTGTCAATTATCTTGTTCAATGTATATATCTATGTTCAAACCTGACCTTTGAACAATGTGACAGAATATGAGTATTTAACTCAAGAGAAATGCAAACTGGGACTGTACTGATTTAAACAAGTGCAAATAATTTAGAAAGTGGATGTTGTATCAGTTTTCATAATAATTGAAGAGAATGTTCCTGCTTCAATCTATTTCCTTTGTTTGTTTCACAATACAAAATTCATTTGTGCAAACCCTCCTGAAAACTTCAAGTCTCATCATTACAAAGGTCTAATAAAATACATCTTGGGCACAATCCAGAAGTGCACTTGGGATACCCTATCTACCACTGGACTGACCCAATTGCAAGATGGGCCACCCTAATTATTTTGGAAAAGGCTTGGGGCAGCCTAGGCAGTTCAGGAAAGACATATTGAGGGCATGTTTAGCATTGCCTAGGGCAGAACAGTTACACTATATCCAGAGCCTGTTTCCAAAGCAAAAATTCCCTCTTCCAGCTCCTCAGAGTTATACCACCTCAGGAGCAGGTATAGTAATGAGTAGACCCTTAGGGGTCCATGATTAGGCCAAGTGAGAATGGCAGTTTTGACAAAAAAATCTGAGTTCCTGGTCAGCCTAGCTTCAACCCATCTCTCAACCTCAGGATATAGCACAACGACGGCAGCCCACTAACCTGGGGATAAAGCAGGCCACTCCAAGAAGCCCCTTGCATCCACCCTCCTCTAGATGTATTGCTGTATTGGAGACTCCTACTGCAGCTGTTATTGGTTGTTAGGATCTTCTGAGCTCCTTTATAAGGCATGCACAACAGCTGTTCCTTGCTCAGTGTGATCTGAGGGGGGTCTCCTGGGGAGCAATCCTTCCCCAGGTGTCACTGACTTGGTGCCTACTGACCATGCTCTGGAGCAGTTAGGGCAGCCCAGGCCTCCTGACTCTCTGGAAGCAGCATAACTTTCTGCTCTGGATTCAGAATAGTTGGGGCAGCCCACCCAGGGCATTCCTCACTGCCCTAACTCTGGATTGTGCCCTATGCCTTTTAAAGGGTGCAATCCTAACCTAGGCTGGCACAACTCATTGATCTTCCCATTCCCGTAGTGTTATAGGGAGGCAAGCACATGTCTGTGTATCATGTCCTAACTCTCCCCCAGGAGTGGTGCAGAAGTGTCTTAACAGCCCTATTGTGATACTTCCATGCCAGCATGGGCCTTGTGCCGGGGCTTATGATGGCCGAACTGGGGATTAGGATTGCAGCCTTGGTCCGGAAAACATGGAAAAAACCATGATTTTACAAAGGAGATAATACACATGATAGTATTTGAAGAAAAACGAAATAGAACAAAAATACAAAGGGAGGAGACACACAATCAACTGAATTTTATGTGGCAGGAGAATTGAGAAATTTAAAATGCCACACAGCCTGGTTCACAAAGAAAAGCAGAACTTCAGTCGAAATTGTTACAATGGTGAATAAAGTTGACCACAGTCATAAATGTTTCCCCAGGAAGAGTCTCCATTGAAAATCTTCCCTACTACTCCCAGGGTGCAATCCAGAGCAGTTACGGGTCCACACAGTTGTGTCACCCTCTAGTGTTATCTTGTGGAAAGTCACCTTAACTGCTCCGGAACAAACGGCTTAATTTGACTTTAGGATATGGACCTTAACTAATTTAGGCCAGCACAACTCACCTGTCTCACTGTTCTCATGGTGTTGTGAGAAAGCTGGCATATGTCTGTGCACTGTTCTAACCCCCCACCCCCGTAGTAGCACAGAAGTGCCTTATGGCACTTTTGCAACACTCCCAGGCCAGCACAGGCCTACCTATTATAATTTTCTTCTGGTCCTTACTAAATTCAGTTGTTTCCAATTAATGCAAACTTGTCCGGCTATTTGGCAAATCTGGCTATTCTTTTCTATGTGTTATAGAGACATACTAAGGTAGCTGAATAACTTGAATTTTCAGTTAGGAAATTCAGGAGACTCTGTAAACAGGAGAGAGAGAGAGAGAGTTCTAACATTTGTTGCTTGACTGCTGACAACACAGTTAACAATAGTACAGATTCTGCTGATCCTTCCAAACTGTAAGAACGAAGGAGACAAAGCAGACATTCAGCAGTTCTTAACCAAGCAGACATTTTCTTCCCCTTTTCCATTGATGACTAGAATAATATGCACAATTGGTGCCAAAATTTTGCAGATTGCTGTTCAAAACAGTATTTTTGCAAACTGTGAATTCCTCATTTTGCAAAGCCTTGCACAGGTTGAGGGAATGTAAACAGGTATTTTGCCTGCTGTTCATAAAGAGCTCATTAGTGTCATGGTAGCGGAAGTGCAAAAGTTAGTATTTAAAATAACATGAATGCTGAAGCTTATGTTTCTCATAAACAGCTGAAGACGGCGAAAGTTGAGATGCTGCAAGATATTTTGCAGGATGAATTCAAGGTGATCCTTATAGTTTTATTGTCTACTTTTTTCCCAAGCTAGTTGTTTTTTTACTTCAGTCTGTCTTGAGACAAATCTGAATTTTACATGAGTTATGCAAAACTTCTCATCCAATCCCTCAAGCCTACCATTCTTTCATATTCAACACTTTTACATACATTGCCTTTATTTTAAGGAGCACAGAGTGGCATACATGAGGTCACTTATTCTAAGTGATTATTCCATTTTATCCTTACAGAAACCTTGATGAAACCCTGCAACTGAAATACACCATCTCTGATTTTTGGAAATTTTAGCTAATGTGAGTTTCAGGAGAATGTTTTCAGAGCTATCTATCCTTTAGCACCTCTGCACCTGAGTCCTATTGTGTGGTTCAAATGAAAGGTTCAATAGCATTGTGGCAGGTTGTTGACTACTCCTTGTGAAAATTGCTTCCAAGGCCAGGAAGCAACCAATAAGTCTTCGAAGTAGTTCCTTTGAGGTTCATAGAAAATCTAGGAACAATCCAGAAGTCAGCAGTTCGGGAGAAATTTTACAGATGCACACAGAGCGATGTCTCCCTTAAAAATTTGAGGAACGTTTGCCACTATGTTTATGTACAAGACAAGGAAGTCCAAATGAAAACATGCTACAATACTCCCTCCATTGCCCTCTAGTAAACTGTTTACTAGAGTCTCAACTTGCTATCAATAAATTTCTTCAGAATAAGATTCCTTATGGTTCCGGGTTTTTTTCTTTCCTGGCAACGTATGCACTAATATTTGCCCCTTTGGTTTATTCAGCATTTATAAATGTGCTGCTGATAGTATTATCGTCTTCAGGCACTAGATTGCAGACTGTTCACATAAAACTTTCCAGATCTTGACTAGAAAGCTCAGAGAAGGTCATTTGATAAATTCCTTTTTTACCATTCGGCACATTTTTTAGAATGCGACTTTACAGGAAAAGCAACAGAACATGTTTCGTTATTACCTTGCCCTTGTCAAAATAATGGATAATTTCTTGATAGAGCTGGTCTTTTAGTTGTCCTTGAGTTGCTGCCTGGTATCCATCCCGCTGAGTAAGATGAGCAGCACATGGCTCTTCTGACCACTACATTAAATGCAAACAGTGGAGAAAATGAAAGGGAGTAAAACGTGATTAATGTACCCATAACTCTGACCTATTTTAAATAAGCCCAAGAGATGTTTTGGGGTAAAATTAAATCAGTGGTGACATCATGCCTTGAAGCTATTGGCTGTATTTGCAAAAAAAATAAATAAAAATTGATGCTTAGCCTAGGACATGCAGGTTGCTTAGATAAGCATCACTGATTGGAAAATAATAAAACTATTATAGCAGGACCCAAGTGAACATCTCTTGAAGCTGATGTCCATTTCTAGAACAAATGACCTTATGCTGTCCAGTCTAGTCGATTTTACACAGTGAAAGAGGCTGCAGTACTAAGTTATGAAAAAACAGGGAGTCTCTGTTATAGGTCTGCCTATTTCCTAACATCAAAGTTCACAACTTTTTTTACTAGTCATAAAAATTCCCAGCACTTAATTCTTTACTGCTATAGCCCTGTGCATACATCTTTCTCTTCTGAACTCTTAAGCAGACATGCCTGATTTATTTATCTAGCATACAGAATACAATACATGGAGTTATGGTAAATCAGATGTTAATGTCCAGTCCACCCAGCCATTCAAGGACAGGGTGGCCTACAATGGTAAAATCAGACTGGGCCGGTATAAGCTCTCAATGTACAGTTGGACACAATGTGATGGATAGTTTGTCAAAGTGCACCCACAGTCACAGTGAGGGGTAGATAACAAGACCCTACTAAACAGTGAGTCCTGGCACTCATGGCAGACACCATCTTGAGTACAGATCCTGTCCAGAGTTGACCATTACTGGCTAGGTAAGTCAAAACCTGGCACCTTTCGTGTAGGGTCATCTACATAACTGCCTGTATCTGTGTGGTCAGGAGCCCATTTAACTTTCCACTGCATGTTGTTACATGTTGTTGTTACATAGCTGTTGTGCGAGTGCTGGAGAGGGCTTCCTAGATTTAAGCCTGCCAGTTGATAGATGAGGGAGATCAGCATGCACAGGTTGAAGTGGGTTGCTCATAATTTTGTTACATTGCTTCACATGCCTGACATTTGTATTTTCCTAATGCTGGGTCTATATGCTCTTCTTTCTCCTCCACCTTTCTCCTGGATTGTATGCGTGTTTGTGTGTGTGTGTGTACCACACAGGTGACATACTCAAGAATGCTGAGGTCATAGTATTCTCTCCAACAATAAGAGTTGGCAGCAATGGTGCTGGATACAAAGCAAGAGAAGTAAGGTATCCCAAACTCCCTTTTGCATGCTTCACCATGTAGGTGGCATGCTGGCAGATGGTTGCAGGTTATACCCTCCAAATTTGCTGCTTCTTAATTTATATAATGGAGGGACTGTCTCAGCAAGAACTGTACTAGTTTATGCATATTCAAGATTGCATGAAACTCTGCTGTTTTTATTACTTCACTATTATGGATCAAAATAAGTTCAGTGAACTTAAGTTCAGTGAAGAGCATGAACGGATGGATAGTCGCCATGAATTCTGATTTACATTATGGACGTAAATTCCCCTTTCTAAGCTTGCTCTAAATTAAAGATTTCTTGCTCTTTCTTGCTTTAAATTTAAGATTTTTGGTACCTAATTGCAATTTACAAATCCATCTGTTTGTATAAAGGTCCACCTGTCCCTTGAAGGGACAGGGAAAAGAGAAAACGCAGCAGTGTAATCTTGTCAGGATAGTTCTGCTGCAGGGAAAGGAGGCATTTTCTGAAGGGATTTTCTGCCAACCCAGTGACCCTGTCAGGTTTTGGAAGGTCTGAGTTGGGGTCTGGAGAGCACTGGGAGAAGGGGGTTGCAGATTGGTTGGCAAACTCAAGTTGAGAAAAAGAGAAAGTTTTAGGCACAATTCAAGCCTCTGCTTCAATCATGCCTAAAAATGTTCACTTTTTTCTAGCCGGAGTCTGTCAAGCAATTTGCAGACCCACCCCCCCCCCCCCCGGGCTTACAGACCCTGAATGACCTAGCTTATAAGAAAATGAAAGGCAAACAAGAAAAAAAAATTCACAAACATGCTCTGGGGAATACAGCATGTAATGGAAAATCATCGTTTCCTGCTATGCAAACAAGCCTGGAAGTTCAGACATTCCCTATATTCTAGAAGAAGAATGAAAACTTCTGTTTTTGGTGTGCTGTACAGTAACCATAGTTCCATGTCATGTTCAGGGAAACATGTCAGCCTCAAATTGTGGTTTCAGATCCTGGTTTGTTATCTAATACAAATTTGTATAAACCATAATTCCTTGAGGACATACATGAGTACCGGTATGTACATACATAACATACTGTACATAAATCACAGCAGCAGGCCTCCGTCAGTCTTGAAAGACTATGGTATCGTGCTTGGCGCTGCATACGCTGCATGCGAAGCACGAAAGCCTGGGTTAGATTGTTATGGAGAATAGGCTGGTACCGAAGCAGCAAATCCCCCCTCTCCACACCACTGAATTAGTCCAATGGAAAGGCAGAGCCAATACGATTGGATCCAGCTGGCGTTGCAGAGCTAGGCTAAGAACAGGAGCTCACCCTGTCTTATGGGATAGACCTGGGTCTCGAACCCTGGCCTGCTGGTTAACAGGCACAGTGTCTTAACCACTTGCACCACCCACAGCCTGAACATAAATCATAGCATAGTGATTTATGTGAACTGGAACTAAAAGCTTTTACTCTCCTCCTGATATCTTCAAGAAAAAGAAGATTTGAGAAGCACATGACTTTCATAGAATCATAGAGTTGGAAGGGACCTAGTAGGTCATCTAGTCCAACCCCCTGCCTGCAGCAGGAATTCCCCCTAGAGCATCTCCAACAGGTGCTCATCGAGCCTCTGCTTGAAGATCCCCAGTGAGGGAGAGTCCACCACCTCCCTTGGCAATCTGTTCCACTGCCGAACCACCCTCACCGTCAGGAATTTTTTCCGGATTTCCAGCCGGAATCTCCTTTTTTGCAGTTTGTACCCATTGGTTCTAGTTCTGCTTTCAGAAGCAGCTATGAACAAATTGGCCCCTTCCTCCCTATGACAGCCCTTCAGGTATCTGAAGAGGGCAATCATGTCTCCCCTCAGCCTCCTCTTCTCCAGGCTTAACATCCCAAGTTCCCCCAACCTTTCCTCGTAGGGCTTCCCTTCCATCCCACTGATCATTCTTGTCGCTCTCGTCTGGACTTGCTCCAGTTTGGCTGCATCTTTCTTCAAGTGAGGTGCCCAGAACTGAACACAGTACTCAAGGTGATGTCTCACCAATGCAGAATAAAGAGGAACTATAACTTCTCGCGACTTGGAAGCTACAGTCCTCTTAATGCAACCTAAAATGGCATTTGCCTTCTTTGCAGACACATCACACTGCTGACTCATGTTCAGCTTGTGATCCACGGCGACTCCAAGATCCCGCTCACATGTTGTGCTGCCAAGCCAAGTATCCCCCATTTTATACCTATGTTTTTGGTTTTTATTGCCTAAGTGCAGAACCTTGCACTTCTCCCTGTTGAAATTCATTCTGTTTGTTACAGCCCAGGATTCCAGTTTATCCAGATCCTCCTGGAGGTTTCTCCTATCTTCTGATGTGTTTGCTACTCCTCCCAGTTTGGTGTCATCTGCAAATTTGATCAGGTTCCCCCGTATCCCTTCCTCCAAGTCATTGATGAAAATGTTAAAGAGAACCGGTCCCAAGACAGAGCCTTGGGGTACCCCACTAGAAACTGACCTCCAGGTTGACACAGAACCATTTACTAAAACCCTTTGAGTGCGGCCATCGAGCCAGTTGCAGATCCACCTAACAATTGTCCTGTCTAGCCCATATTTTTCCAACTTCCTAATTAAAATGTCATGTGGGACTTTGTCAAATGCTTTGCTGAAGTCAAGATAAATGACATCCACAGCATTGCCACTGTCCAGTAAGCTCGTAACCCGATCAAAAAAGGAGATCAGATTTGTCTGGCAAGATTTATTCTTGGTAAATCCATGCTGGGTTGTTTTGATCACTGAGTACTTATCTAGATGTGCACAAATTGTGTGTTTTATGATTTGCTCTAATATCTTGCCCGGGATTGAAGTCAAACTGACTGGTCTATAATTTCCCGGGTCTTCTTTTTTCCCCTTCTTAAAAATTGGGACTACATTTGCCCTCTTCCAGTCCAGTGGCACTTCTCCACTCCTCAAGGATTTCTCAAAGATGATCGACAGAGGCTCTGCAAGGACATCTGCCAGTTCCTTCAGAACTCGAGGATGCAGCTCATCCGGTCCAAATGACTTGAATTCATTTAGGCCAATTAAGAGCAGCCCCACCCCCTCGTCTCTCCTCCTATTCTTCTGGGCATATCTGAAGAAGCTCTTTTTGTTGTCTTTGACTCCCCTGGCCAGCCTCAGCTCATACTGAGCTTTAGCATCCCTGACCCCCTCCCTACAGGACCGGGCTACCTGCCTGTACTCCTCTCTGGTGATCTTTCCAGTCTTCCACTCCCTATACTTCTCTTTCTTTAACTTCAGCTGATCCCCAAGTTGCCTGTGGAGCCAACCTGGTTTTTTCAGCATTTTCCCCCCTTTCTTTTTTATTGGAATTGTTTCTGACTGTGTTTGTAGAAGCTGCCTCTTAAGGAGCTCCCACCCATCTTGGGCCCCTTTCCCCATTAGATCATCAACCCATGGGGTCCCACCTATGACTCCTCTAAGCCTGTTGAAATCAGCTTTCCTGAAATCCAACATATAAGTTTCACTCTGCACTCTTTTTATTTCCCACATTATTCTAAATTCCAGCAGCTCATTATCGCTTTCCCCTAAAGTTCCCACTATGTTGACCTGATCAACCAGTTCTTCACGATTTGTTAAGATCAGGTCAAGGATGGCCCCTCCCCTTGTCGTTTCCTCCATCTTCTGGACCATGAAGTTATCTTCCAGGCCCATCAGGAATCTACTGGAGCTTCCATGTTTGGCTGAGTTTGTCTCCCAGCAAATGTCTGGGTAGTTAAAGTCCCCCATTACTACTATCTCATATTTCCTTGCAATGCCTGCCAGTTGCTCCAAGAAGATATCGTCTACTCCTTCTCCTTGGCCTGGCGGTCTATAGTAGACGCCCACCACAATGTTTTGTTTCTTATTTTCCCCCCTTACTTTTACCCAAACACACTCCACAGGGATATCCGGACCACTCTCCTGGATTTCAGAGCAAGTATATATGTTCTTGACATATAATGCTACTCCACCTCCCCTTTTGCCACTTCTGTTCCTCCGGAACAGCTGATAGCCTTCCAATTGTGTGTTCCAGTCATGGGAGTCATCCCACCAAGTTTCAGTTATTCCTATTAAATCAAATTTCCCTTCACTTGCTAAAAGCTCCAGCTCATCTTGTTTATTTCCCAGGCTCTGTGCATTTGTGTAAATACAACTTAAGCCCTGGAGGTTGCAACTCAATGCATTTCCCTCCTTTTTTGTAAGGCCAGGTCCCTCTAAAGATTTTTGAGTTACAGCTGTGCCCTGGCAATTTCCATCCAGAGCATTTTCCTCATTCCTAGGTTCCCTTTGGACGTAACCCACCCCCTTCTTATTTAGTTTAAAGCCCTCCTGATAAGGTTGGCCATCTCCCGTCTGAAGACACTCTTCCCCCAACCCGTAAGATGTAGTCCATCCTTTGCTAGGATGGACTTTCCCAGGCTTGATCACATAGCAAGATATCACAGTTCACATTGAACCCAGTCACTGTGAGAATATAACTGGAAAGCAAAAAGTTATCATTACAGTTCTAAATGGGTGATTGTCATTTAACTTTCTCAACAGCTTTACAAATGTAATGAAATGGCCTTTGCTGTTAAGTTGAGGGAGAAAACACTTAAAAGGCACTGTGAACAATATATAATATCAGATACCAGAAAAGTCATCACTGATATTACAAACTTGATATTCACAAAAACCTGTTTCTGGTGTTCTGCTTCCAGATGGAGAGAATATGCTGCTTCCCAGTGGTGTACCTGGATTCTAGCAATTTTTGTGATTTTTGTTATTTTGGTCACCTCCAGTGTGTCACTTCCAAGAGTTGTATGTGGGGTCCAGAGCTCCCAGACCTCCCTAGAAACACCACTGCTGATTCCTTGTACATTTAAATAAAATAGAAAATATTGGACACTTTCTGTTTTGTTGAAAAGGTCTGCACACAAAAGAAGTTAAAAGGCGCTGGTTTTCTGGAGAGAGCGCAAATGTGGCAACAACATCAGGTCAAGGGCTGTATCAGGTGGTGGATCAGGTTAGGCCAGAGGTGTCCTCATTTCATATAACAGGCTGTATAGCATTCATGAGGCCTGCTGAAGGCCAGAAGTGATGCTATTAAGCAAAAAGATATCATTAAGCAGGTCGTTATAAGAAATAAACCCTTTTTCTCACTTAGGAACTCATTAGCTGCAAATGTCATAAGAGAAAACACATGAACCCTTGTCATATTTTCAAAATACGGGAGAGCCCAATTATAATACTGGCTGTTCTTTCAACAGTGACATCTGAGTACAGTTCAACAGCTGGGAGCTTCTAATAGAGGTGCTGGGAGAGGACAAGATACTGATAAAGAACTTCCATCGACCACATCAAGTTCCCTGGCCATGTTTGACATCCTTAGAAAGATTTACTAATCAATTTTAAGGTAAAGATGGGTATAAAATATAAACCTGAAAATGTCTTTGCATAGGTCTTCTACCTTTTCTGTCCATACTTTCCAAACAACATGAGAGATATCAGCACAAGGTTGGATAGCAATCATTCAGCAAAATTCAATTATGTATTGCTGCATTTTTTGTGACCATACTGCATGTCAGCAGTAGGCGCTCTTCCCTGGGTTCAGCCAGGGTAGGTCAACCTAGGTGACCAGCAATCAACTAGCAGTTACTACTAATCAATTTCTTGGGAACCTCCCTGCTCTAAAGCAGGAAGGGAAGATTATTTTTTTTATTTCTTCGCTAAAGAAAAGAACTGAACAAGAGTAAAGATGTCCCTGTGAAAGTGGGAGCAGTGAAACACATACAAATCAGAATTTTTTTTCTGACCTCCAAACGGTAAGCCGTATGGGGAACTTCTGCCCCATTCAACAAGCAAGTGCTGCTGGAATACATGCAAACATAGGAAGACACAGTGTCAGAAGAGGAATTAGACACAATCCTAACCATGTCTATTCTAAGGTAAGCCCCATTGTTTCAATGGGTCTTACTCCCAGGAAAGTGTCTCGAGGATTGCAACCTATGGCTCTGGAATCCTAAAGAGACTTTCCTGGGAGTAATTTGGTTGGAATCCTAAAGAGTAATTTGGCTGTAATCCTAAAGAGACTTTCCTGGGAGAAAGACCCATTGAACACAATAGGGCTTACTTTTGGGTAGACATGGTTAGGATCATGCTCTTAGTGTGGTATTTTGCCACAAAGAATAGCTCACAAAGAAAGACCCAGGTGGTTGCAAGTCCATGGATGAGGCTCTCATATGCATTTTGCCATGGTACAATTGCACATCTAGGCTGGGTCTTGAAAGATCATAATCACCTGTCTAAAAACTTTTCCTTTTTGAATGAAAAGTATGCTAGTGAAAGGAATCTGGCACTGACTAACTTCAGTGCATTTCATTTCTTGCAGATTATCAGTGTTTTTTATTGAAACAAATTAAAATGCAACACAATCTTACCCATGTCTACTCAAAAGTAAGCCCCATTGTTTTCATCAGGTCTTACTCCCAGTAAAGTGTCTTTAGGATTGCAGCCTAACTCACACAAACATATCATTGAGCTGCATTGTGAATGAGCAAAACAGTAATTATTTTAGTATACATTGGAAGTAGACAGTCACAAATCTAAACATCTGCAAACCAAAAACTTTGATTCTATATGGTTCCACACAGAAAAAATCAACTGAATTTCTGCCATCAACTCAGAAAGATGTTGCAGTCTTTGAAGTAAACAGGAGATTAAAAAACAGCATTTTCAATTTTGATTTAGATGAGATTGGAATACATGCAAAATATATTCTATAAGTACACACAAAAATACCAAATGTTGGGATATTTTCCTCATCTTTTTCAAGCATAGAAAAATGCTTATGCTTACACAGAATACTTTCATCTCTGTTTGGATTTTAATGGAAGTATGAAAAATTCCCAACTCCCCGCTGCATTCTAAGAGTTAATTTCAATTATTCTTCCCTAGGATATTTCGGAGGTGTCTCTCTCAGGAGCCTCCACATCAATCTCAACATTTTGTTCTAGCACAATTTATTGTTATTCTAATCCTGCATCTTTTCATTTTTCTGTGCAAAACCCTTTTCACAAATTGCATACTCTCAACAGGACAACCAGTGTTGGTGAGGCAACACCATATCAACCCAGTGATGGTATGAGAGAGCACAGCTTAACTAAAACCTTGAAAAATGGTTTCTGATGTTCTATGTATGGGGTATTCACATTGGGAAATCCACTTGCGGCTTACCACAAAAAATGGATAGACTAAGTAGTTCTGAACTATTGTACCTTAAGAAGTTTTGCATGCAGAAGTAATGTGTAGGCAGCTTCAGTGTAGTTATCACATTCTTTATGCAGGTCACAAAGCTTGTACAAATACCTGTGGTAACAAAAAAAAAATTCATTCTTAAGATGTCACAAATAATCTTGGTTGAAAATTTCAGTGCTCAAATAGTATAATACACCTGGGATTTTTTTGTTGCCATTTTTGTTACCTTTTAAAATTGGTATTTCATTGTAGCCAAAAACTATTTAGGCCACAGCATGCCAAGAAAGTCAGCAGTGAACGATAATATATTGCTGCATTTTGTAAGATCATACCTCAGTGTCTATAAAATGGTTACTCATTTTGAAAGCCTGGCCAATTTTTTTGAGACATATAACAAAAGTTACAGTTTTGTAATAAATGTGTAATTTTTTTCACAAACAGAAACAATTTCAGCCTCTAACGCTCACTTTGTTTTCTAAAGGTTTCCTCACAGATCAATAATGTATATGCATAACCCATCACTACAAGAAATAGAGAATAATTAACAGCACAATCCAGATTAAACAAAGGCGTTCTTACTTCAACGTAAGAAAAATTTACTCTGGATTGCTATACATTTCCCATAGGTTTCCCTTAGGTGGCGCCGTAACTACATTGATGTAAGTGTCTCTTACATTGATGTAAGAGCTCCCGTAGTTACTCTGGATTGTGCTATAAATCATTTTTGATTATGCAGGTAATTCATAATGCAATCTTAACCTCTAGTTAGGTTGGCACAAGTCCCATGCTGGCCTGGGGCTGTTGCAAAAGAGCTATTGTGCAACTCCTGGGGTTAGGCCAGTATTAGACATGGGCCGGCCTCCCCACACCACCACGAGAATGGGGAGCAGGTGAGTTGTGCTTACCTGAATTGGTTAGGATTGCTCCTACTTACTTTATTTTCTTACTAAGGGCACTATCCTATCCAACATTTCAGCACTGATGAAGCCAAACCAAAGGGCCATGCACTGTACACTGTGGTGGGAAGGGAATCACAGAGTCCAGCTCAATGGAAGGGCACATTTGTTTCCTTGGGCTGCACTGCAGTACCAGCAGTGCTAGAATGTTGGAGAGGACTGGAGAGGACTGGGCCCTTACCCACCTTTCTCCATGAAGGAGCCCAAAGCAGGTAATGAATAATGCTATCTTTTGAACTAAAGGACTAAAGAGCATTAGGATCCTTTTATTTCTGGAATCTTTCCATCCCTTCCACCACTTAAACATAACATTGACTAATAGAGGACATATATACGAACCTTATGTACATTTCTTCTCTTTCAATCTCTTTGTAGAAATTCTGGAACAAAAAAAGCATTAAGTGTGCTTTCGAGAACTTAATTTCACAGTAAGCTTTATATACATTACACACACTGCATTAGAATGTGTGTTACATTAGAATGTAAGTTACAAGTGTGTTAGAATATATATTATAACTCCTGCTAACTTGGCAAGAGGTACTCTTTCAAGTGGGTGTTCCTCCTTTATTTATCACGGGGAGAGTAACTGGCACTACATAGCCCAGCAATGTCTGTTCAAGTGGCTTCTGCTGGTGTTCTTTTTGCATTTTAGATTGTGAGCCCTTTTGAGACAGAGACCCATTAGCTATTAATTAGCTATTAATTTTTCATTATCTTTGTAAACCGCTTTGTGAACTTTTCAGTTGAAAAGTTTTATACAGATAGATAGATAGATAGATAGATAGATAGATAGATAGATAGATAGATAGATAGATAGATAGATAGATAGATAGATAGATAGATAGATTTCAGAACTGCAAAACTTTAGCCTCTTAACTGCAATATGAACCTTGATTTTGGTAAAGGAACTATTTAGGTTTGATCCTGATAAGGTAACTATATGTTGTCCTCAACGCTCATGACTTGTAACCAGGGACAGTGTGACCTGAAGCACTACCAAATGCTCTGTTCATTTTTAGAAAGCAGCAAGCAGATCAATGCAGCTTGCGTTTGTGTTGGGCTGGATAGAATGATAGTTGGTGACTTTTAATTGTTATCTAGCCCTATCATAGCTTTCCTCCCCAGAAACAGGCATTGTTTAATTTCTTGGCTGCAGTCACTGTCTGCAGTGATCATAGATCCCAGAAAAACAAACTGTCACAACTTCCATTTCTTCCCCTTCTATTTACCAAAAATTGACCAGAAGCCATGATCTTGGTTTTTTAATGTTTAGTTTTAAGCCACATTTTGCATTTTCTTCTTTCACCATCATCAAGAAGTTATGTAATTCTTCCTCACTTCCTGCCATTAGAGTTGGATCATCTGTGTATCTGAGGTTATTGATATTTTTCCCAGTGATCTTAATTCCAGCTTGTGTTTCATCCAGCTCAGCCTCTCTCACAATGTACTCTCCATATAAATTACAAGGTGACAATATACAGCTTTGTTGAACTCGTTTCCCAATTTTAAACCACTCTGTTGTTCCATATTTGGTTCTGGCTGTTGTTTCTTGGCCCACATACAGGTTTCTCAGGAGACCAATAAGATGATCTGGTACTCCCATCTCTTTAAGAACTTGCCATAATTTGTTGTGATCCACACAATCAAAGGTTTTAGTATAGTCGATGAAGTAGAAGTAGGTGTTTTTTTCTGAAATACCCTTGCTTTCTCCTTAATCCAGCGAATATTGGCAATTTTATCTCTTGTTCCTCTTCCTCTTTGGAAACCAGCCTGTACATCTGGTAGTTTGTGATCCACATGCTACTAGAGCCGAGCTTGTAGGATTTTGAGCATTACCTTGCTAGCATTGGAAATGAGTGTGCTTGTGCGGTAATTTGAACATTCTTTGGCATTGCCTTTCTTTGGGATTGGGACATAGACGGATCTTTTCCAATCCTGAGGTCGCTGTTGAGTTATCCAAATTTGCTGTCAGATTGAATGTATTACTCTGACACCATCGTCTTCTAAGATTTTGAGGAGCTCAACTGGAATACTGTCACCTCCACTAGCTTTGTTGTTAGAGCAACTTTCTAGGGTCCACTTGACTTCACTCTCTAAGATGTCTGTAAGTTCAGTGATCACAACATTATGGTTGTCAGGGACATTAAGATCTTTCTTATAGAATTACTCTCTGTATTCTTGCCATCTTGTCTTAATCTTGTCTGGTTCTGTTAAGTCCTTACCAGTCTTGTCCTTTATCATGCCTATCTTTGCACATGGTAACTAATTGCCTTTGTATAATGTAAAAATAGGTATTTAAATGTTGTGAATAAGAAGGTTCAACCTGTACTAGCAAATGTCCTTTTAAGGACATTGAAGAAGCATTTCTCCATTTCCACCATTTCCAATATCATGTCTAGTATGGCCTATGGCAACCTCATGTTCCATCTGCTCTCTTAATCGTCCATGTGTAGTGATTCAATCTGCACTTCACATTTCCAACTTCCAGGCCTGTTCATGCCTCTGATGAAGTAGGCTGTCATCTACAAAAGCCAACACTCTTTAAAACACTCCGTCATTTTTAATAACCAGGCTATTCCACTGAAATTAGGTTTTATCATCAGATTTTCATTTTCATATATTCTTACATATATTTTTCATATATTCCTACATATATTGATTGTGATACCAAAATATGTGTTGTAAACAGTTTAATATATACTTAGGAGTGAGAATTTGGGGAATTGTAAATAGAAGAAAACACAAGTTATAAAGAAGAGCAAGAAAAATAAACTTCTTAAACTTTTCCAGTTTGATAAATTGCCCTTATTTTCTTATGTTTTTCCAATGCAATGGAAGTGTTCTTAGTTCTGGTTTTTTTCCCCTTTCTTGTCAGCTTCCAATAGGCAAAACCTTGTCACTTATTCTACTCAGAAAAGCAAGCAACCTATTCTGAAACTAATCTAGGTGTCACCAGGGTAAGAGGTGGCAGTTCCTCGGGTGAAAGGGACTTTTGTCCCCTTTCCCCAGATAAGGGAAGTACCCCTACAATAGGGTTACTCGATATTGTGGCAACCATTGAGTTACCATAGAAGAAAGAGCCTCCCTGTTCCTCTCTGCCTTTACTGTTGGTTTAGAAAGCAGGGGATGGTCTACACCAAGTATTTGGTGAGAAGGCAGCGCTATGTGGTCACATCACAGACATGAACAGTTTTAGGTTGCAGAATTCTGTTGTGGTATGGATTAATGAGGAGGAAATGTTATATTGTGGATACATTATGAAGTAACTCTATACAAAGTTGAACAAACTTTTAACTACGTACATATGCATGTAAAGTACTATACTGCAAAGTTAAGGAGGAAAAAACTGAACCTACTGTAACTATCAATATATCAACATCTTCTGCACAACATCACAAAAAAGATCGCTTTCAATTAGGAGCTGCACACCTAATGTTAGAACTCTTCACCCTAAAATCTATAGCTTTCTTAAAAAGGTAGTCACAAAATAATATCTCCACTCTCATCAGAACAAATTTAAAAATTCAACATGCATTCTAAATTTAGCCAGTTCATTTCTTCTCACTCACCAGTACGTTGACAGTACAGCTCATACGGTTCTCTTTGTTTTCATCATGCATAATAGTTCTGTAATCGAGAAGTCTCTCCATTAGCCGAACCACAAGCTTAACAAATGTTTCACCAGTTTTGGCAAGGTACTTGTGTTTTCTGCAGTGCTCCAGGAGTCTGAAAAAAGAAATTATAAAAGCCTTGTTAGTCACACTTGGGAGCAGGCATTTCACCAAGGCATAATTTTAAATATTTTGTATCATTAACATATTTTAATTATTGCCAGGCTCCAAAGTTCACTGTAGACTAATTGGTATCTCTCTGAACTATGTTCCAACACAAATCCCACATCTAACCCACACTTACATTTTGTCAAATAAGACTTTATATTGTTCATCTCCTCTGCCTCCTTCCACTTCATGATCCAGCTTTGTGATGATCTCATTTTCAAACTATAATTAAACATAGCAAGTGTAAATAATCATCAAATAAAATATTTCATTTTATTACTGTAAAAATCAATGGCTCATAGATTTGTTGAAGCTCACAATAAGATATTGTAGATTGATTGTTTTGAAAACACAGTTTTTAAGCTTGATTGACTTTTAACTGTTTGAGATTTCTGATATTAAGCTATGCATAATGACCTGCTGACCTATGAGGGTCTTTCAATTTAGGAAATATTTGATTATGTTGTTAAATGAAGCTAAGGCAATTGCTTTCAGAAAATCTAAATAAGGTGGTTGATTATAGGTATAAGAGGCCGGGGAACAAGGCACACAATGTCCTTTGCCATAATTATAAGAGTGACAAATGCAAGCAGTTTGAAAGCACCATTACTGATGATATATAACACCTTAAGTTGTTCTGCCAATTGCATCATTCAGTTGGATGAGCACTCTCACATCTATTTGGACTTGAGAATTTGGCTCACCTCACAACACATCTGATAGCTTCAAAGTCATTTATTTGGGAGCGTAAATTTGGAAGCTAAATTAGAAAAAGCTAGTAATGCTGGTGAAGTTAAAGCTAGTGAAATTAATGACAGGATCTAACATGATTGTAGGGACAAAGGAAATAATTCTCCTTACTGAAGCAGAGTAAATTGGATGGTGACAATATTATGATAAGTTACTGAAGCAACAAGTTCTCAATAAGACTTTAGACATAAGAGTTTACAAAAAGATGTTGAACAACCATCAATCAGTTAAAAATATTTAAAGGATCTGAACAGGTTTTCCTTAAGTTTTCACCTAATAACAACAACACAACCATCTGCAGAAAAACAGTGGGGACAGAAGCCAGAAGAAAATTGTCAGAAATTAGCAGGTGATCAGATAAGAAGATGAAGCATAATACAGTGGTACCTCTCATAACAAGCACCTCACATGACAAGCATTTCACATAACAAGCAGTTCAATAACAAGGAATCCTGCTTCACACAACAAGTTCTGCTTCACTTAACAAGCAAGCGTGCTATGGGCACGTGTGCTATGCAGTCTTGACGCTCCGCATGGAGCCTCTTTAAAAGGGCTGCCGGTCAGTGCTGCTGCCTCTAATTGCTCCCAACCCTGGGGGCAATTGCCTGGGGATGCCAGAGGCAGCTGCCCCCAAGTGCCCCCACTGGCCACCTTGAACCTCCAGCACAGCCCAGGTAAGCTTCCCAGGAACGTGTCTTTGATTGCAGCCTCCTAACCATGTCTACCCAGACATAACCCCCATTGTGTTAAATGGGGCTTACTCCCAGGAAAGTGTCTTTTGGATTGCAGCCTAAGTAGACTTCATAGGATCATGCATATTGAATGCATGTTTTGAATTCAATTCCAGTGTTCTGTCATCATTTTACATACAGTTAATATTTTTATATGAATATTTTTGGGGTTATGGAACCAATCGTCTGAGTTTCCATTATTTCCTATGGGAAAATCTGCTTCATGTAAAGAACATTTCATGAAACAAACATACCTCTGGAACGAATTAAATCTGTTACGTGAGGCACCACTGTAATTATTGTATACTGTAATTATTGTACACTGTACTTTAACACAATGGGGCTTAGGTACTTCTGGGTAGACATGATTAGGATGCTGCAATGCCCCAACTGCCAACGAGTTTGTTATGTGAAACACAGTTTGTTACTTGAAGCAGAATACTAAAGAAATTTTTGTTTGTTACGTGAAACATACTTTATGTGAGGTATTTGTTACGTGAAGGCGCCACTGTAATATAGTATTTAAATTAATCACATGAAAGCCATAGTTATAAATGTTTCCAGCTTTTATTTTTGATTGTTCTACATTTTTCTTGTGTGTACTACATTTTGGGGAGTCTTGTCCTTTCTTTTTGGTTATGATGTATGACATCCCTCAGAGCTCTCAATGGTTTACAAATAATAATTGGTCTATGCAGTCTCCTTGCTTGGAATGTGGCTACCTCACAATGCCAGATGCAGGGGGGACCAGGACAGACACCTTGTGTGCCCCGAGGCATCTGGTGGGCCCCTGTGGTATACAGGATGCCTTTGGCCTAATCTATCATGGTTGTTCTTATGGAACAAAGAAAGTTGCAAGGCACTAGGAAATGAGGTGGAGTTATGCGAATTAGGACAAGCAAGCCAGTCATGAAACTGACCAGCTGGACTAATGCTAACCTGCTTCCCAGGTTGCCCACCCGGCTGGCTTGACAGGCAGAGCCCCAACCCTGGAGCCTCAGAGTTTTTCTTCTCCAGGCAATCCACGTTCAGTGGGATTTTGGACAGGTTTAGTCTGGCTCCTCAACAAAGGCATGGCATGGAAGTCCCGGCAAGCATAGCCCTTTGTATCACTGGAGCACACAGTCCCACCACCACGGTGTATGTGTATACTTTATACAGTGGGCCCTCTATATCTGCAGGGAATCCATTTCAGGATGAGGTCATATACCAAATTCTGCAGATAATAAAATGAGTAGGGAGGGCCTATGCCTATGCTAGACACCACAATTATCTGTCAGCCAGGCCTTCTCAGCTTCCTCAGAAGCATCCTGGGTATGACTGGAAGATACTTATAGCTTGAACCAGCAGCATTCGAGGAGGCATCCAGTTGCTTAAGAGCACCTCCCAATCATTTCTATTCATGTTCAGAAGGTCCTTTGAGGTTGTCTAGTCTAGACATGGACTTGCATCGATGGATATTCCAATCTATGAATGCCAAGCATGAGGATAAGGGCCCACTCGATTTCATTATGGGCAAAATCCAGAGCAGTTATGGGGCCACACAGTTATGTCACCCTCTAGTGTTATCTTATGGAAAGTCCCCTTAACTGCTCTGGAGCAAAGGGCTTAATTTGACTTTAGGATATGGGCCTATGTGATTTTTTTTGCATTATTATTTTGATTGTTCTTATCAATATTTTCTGGTTAAATATTTCAATCAAAACACATTGGAGACACCAATCTTGGCTGTCTAATCCAGGTGTTCAGAAGTCTTCAGCAACTGTGGCTTCCAGCATCCTCCCATGTTTTTTTTATCAATACATTTATCGATCCTTCTAACTGTATTACTTCACTATTCTCAGTGGGAAAGAAAATTTTTCAAATGTTAATAAAATTTCAAGTGTGCATCCTAACATAATAAATTATACAAATGTGTCTAATATGAATAATTCAAGAATGTTTGTAGATTTAAGATGCAAATACTTTAGAAGGTAGGATTCTCTTGAAGTGGAAACTAGTTGGACAATACAAAAAGGTCTCTGTATGGCTTAAAATCAAATCTGTAAAGACTTTAAAACTCTTTTCACAGCCCTGGGGAGTTTGGGTGGAGAAATAAAGGGACAACAACGCAATCAAAGATTTACATGCAATGTTAAAGATAGTACAAAGCAATGAAATTATATAGCAAGCATATGAGTTCCTACTCTATAGGACAATAAATGTACAATAATAAAACATATATGTTTATGTAACTATACAGCAGAGAACACTTTCAAAAAGATTTAGCTCCAGTAAAAACTCATAGAAAGCTCTGTTCATGTGACACAGTGCTAGTCAAACAGTGCGGTCGCTACACCTCTGAGTGCTTCTCTGTACACTTTGCACTGTCTCTGTTTGCCTCCCCAGTAAGAGGCTGTTTAGAAGATTTTGCAATAGCATCCATAGATGCAACATTTTTGTATGTTCTGATAGGAATGAAGTACATCTTATTTATAAGGAATAAAGGGGGGGAAGCAAAATTCTGTTACATTTCTCTTATTAGGGAAGTAGGCAGACATTCAGTATCCTTCAGGATATCCATTGTATCTAGTCAAAAGGAATTATACCTCCATGTACGCACCATGTCAGATATTCTTTCCAAGTAGTCTCATTTGCTCTGGTAGTACACTGTTGCTATATCCAAACGAGCAATTTCCTGTTAGCTATCAGGGTGTCAGATGAAAAACCCTCACATAGAAGGTCTGGAAACGTAATTAACTTCTAGTGCCACTAGACGAACTATAGTATCAAGTCTTCTTGATTAGGGAGAAGATACCAGAATCATGTCTGTATGTTGCACTCTTATTTTTTGGATAAAGCTAGACAAGGTAGAATACAGAAGTGCTGTTGTCACAGTTCTTCTAGTGCATTTGTGCTCATGGCACATTTGTGTTTGAAGCACAACTGCTCCATTTGACTGCTCTCCTAGGTCACAGACACACTAAATATGACCCCAACTATTAGACAATGTGGTGGAAGGTTCTCCCCCAAAAAGAGCTTGCTTCAGCTCCAACATGGATGTCCAGCTCAGATTATCAACTATCAGATTTGTTACACTTGCAAGATGTTCCATTTTTGACCACAGAAAGAATGTGCTGCAGCACCCATCAGATTAGCTTCTACTTTAGTCCATTTCTGGACAAGAAATCAGAAACCAATGTCTAATACCAAGATGAAACAAAGCAAAGAAGGAAGCAGATGAAGATGCACATCCATGAAGTGGGTTAAACTGAGCAATTACAAGACAAGATGCTTATACAGCAAACCTAGTCCTATCCAAACCTCTTCTTGTGCCATCGGAGCACATGCTGTATTCTGCAAAGGGAAACCATCCCAGAGGTATCTTTCAAGTAAGGGAACATTTGAACAGAAGAAAGCCTCTTCTATCCTGACACTTCAGATCTATGCCAGTGATTTTGCAAAGCTAAATAGACCCAAGTAAATGAGGGTGACTGGTGGGTCACAATGTGTTATAGGGGGAGCTGCTACAACCGACATCCACCTCCTTTCTGCCTTTGACATCCCTGCCATCCCTGCTTTGTCCCTATCCTAGTCCACCTATTGTCCAAGCCAACAGAAGTATAGGGCTCTTGCTGCTATTTACAGTTTGCGGCAGCAGCCAGGCAGGCAGTGCTCTATGGCACATGACATTTTGTGAATGGCATAAAGTGCATCGGGTTAGTTCCAGTGATGCATGAAGCCCAAAAGAGTTTGTTGGACTCTGACAAAAATGCTTTTCCAACTGCGGGCAATTCTGGAAAAGAAGGCAAAATGATAGGAGAAAGTGGCCTCCTGAGGCCAGAAACCACAGAAGCAAATTCTGTGATAGGTGCTTGATTACCCAAATGAGCACATTGCAGTGTTCCAGTTAGGTAACAGGGATGTCACTGTGTTCCTGTACAGCACCAAAACCACCTGATGAGATTGATCTTTCCTTGTGAGAGATTAGAATTCATGATTCGCAGCACCCTATATTAAGTACAGGGGAGAGAACAGCTGAGGTCTGACAGCCAAGATTCTTGCACATGGGAAGACAAAGGGAGGAAATGGGAACAGATTACTACAGCCTTCCATCCCCTGTCCAAGCCCTCTGGGGGCTTAAGAACAGATTTAGTCTTCAAACCCAGAGCACATACTGTGTCTTAAAAGTGTCTGTTTTGTGTACTAACAAACATTTTAAAATTCAAAAAGTGTGCAATGGGAATGTGGCTGAGTCGTGATACTTTGTTTTCTTGCTTTTTTCGAACAACGTATTGTTTTAAAAAGAGGGCAGTAGCATAAGGCGTTTCAATAATAGTGACCAAAGGAAGCAGAGAAGAAAATGTACATATCATGATCACTTCTCAACTACTTACCTGCTTGGCAGGAGGAGTGTCAGCTTTATTTGCTTTCAAGCAGATGAAGCCTACTCCTAATGATTCTCTTCTGTACAAACAAGAAACTGAAACTCACCAACTATCAAATGACTGCACAGTGAACTATCTGGCTCTTATGATCATACAAATCTGGGTATGAATCTCTACACGCCCAATTTAATAAATTTATGTTTCTGCTGTTTATAAAAAAAGTTAAGCCTAGAAAGATACTACAAAATGAAAAAAAAATTCCACAAAAACCGATTAAAATGCAACTGCAAGATAAATTGTTATTCGGCCTTCTATGCCCCCAGTGAGGCAATGCAATTCTTTAATGTAATAAATGTACTGGTTGGAAAAAGGAAATTAAAATGAGAGGAGGAGGAATAATCCAATCCACTGCCTTGTCATGCAAACTCAGAGGTGCATCCCCATAGTGCAAGGGCATGCCAAGCAGTAGTTTAAAGCAATATAGTAAAGAAGAAAGTCACAAATCTTCACAGATTCTTTAATGAGGTCCAAAAATGAAATTGCCTTCCTTGACACTTTGCTGCAGAAATTATCCTCTGGATAATTTTCCATTCATTTGAGATTGCTAGTATGTAGAAAGGAAATGTATTTGTTAGAAAAGATCTCTTAACATTATGATGACACCAAAACCACTCAATCATAAGAAAATGAATATGTAAATTGCTTAAAGTTCTGCTTATGGATGCTGTAGCCACTTTGGTCTCTTTAGAGAGACAAAATGAAGTAAATATAGCAGCTTCAGAAGGCAGAACCATCTGTAAGGACATGCTTTTGAGGAACAAATATGAGTTTGGAGTTTGATGAGCTTGAAACTCTAATTTTCCACCAAGGCAAATCTCATAGCTGCTACAGCTACTTGTCAGGTGAAGATCAGGTGCTGTCAATACCATTGTTTCCAAATGGGGTCTGACAAGGGAAATAGAGTAGCAGGTCTAAAGCAGGGGTTCTATAGTTTGGAAAATCTTCTGCTTTTCCACCTTTTAATTTGACTTATCGACATGGTTCACTTATGAAATCAGCATGAAAGAGAAGAGTTCTTTGTGAACTTAAACCCAAAAACAAAAATGAGTCTATAAAGGAAGGTTTCCTTTATAGTGATGCATCTCAAAGTACATTCCCAACATGAAATGAGTTCCTGTGCCATCAGTATACGACCAAGAAGCTGTCCTGTTACAACATCCTGTTTCCCACAAGTGATCTTTAAAAGATGAATGACTGCAATAAGAGTTGAATTGAGTGAATTAGCGTGGTGGAAGTCTCCTCTTCAGGGTATCACTATTATTAAGAATATTTACAGACACTTTTCAATTAAAAAAAAAATTCAAAGTGGTTTACATAGAAAGACACATAATACAAGGGGGTCCATGTTCCAAAGAGCCTCACTGGAACAACCCAACTTCAGGAATGGTTCCAAATCTTCCTTGTGCAAGGAGAAAATGCAGGAAGCCCTGCCCTCAAGGAGAATGTCACAATAATTTCCCAAAGGGTGGGGTGTGTTTTCTGCCGTACATCCTACAGACATCAAGGAAGGCTAGGATCATTTCCTGATGCTGGGAGAAGATACATGAATCCCTGCCCAGAAAGAAGCCGGGGCACTGATATCATGACAGTGTGTGATGTTTTGAGATCACTTCCCCAGGCCCTGAACAGAGGAATTTTCAGTTTGTGGGTGTTAACATCAGTCCTTGCTGTGTTACTGGGAAAAAATTTGAAAGTTTGCAGGACCCATCAGACAGCCATCACCACATGAATAATCAGTACATGAGTAATCAATACACTCTTGGGATAAAGCACTGCACCTAACTTTGGCATCCATCAGTCTTGAAAGACTATGGTATCATGCTTGATGCTGCATGCGAAGCTGAAGTCCTGAGTAAATTTGATATGGAGGATAGGCTGTTACCCAAGCA
Source organism: Cryptoblepharus egeriae (assembly GCA_030015325.1). Taxonomy (NCBI): domain Eukaryota; kingdom Metazoa; phylum Chordata; class Lepidosauria; order Squamata; family Scincidae; genus Cryptoblepharus; species Cryptoblepharus egeriae. The sequence goes on from JAREYC010000006.1 coordinate 42,150,152, forward strand.
GCAAATCCCCTCTCTCCATGCCACTGAAATAGTCCAATGGAAAGGCAGAGCTGATGCAATTGGTTCCAGCTGCGTCACAGAGCTGGGCTAAGGACAGGAACTCACCCTGTATTGTGGGGACCCGGGTCTTGAACCCTGGCCTAGTGGTTAACAGGCACAGTGTCTTAACCATTTGCGCCACCCACAGCCCAAGCACTGCACTACACAGCAATTAAGCATAATATCCTCAAGATCTAAAATATGTTCAAAATCATGATGTACAACTATTAAATAATAAACTGGACAGAATGAAAAGTACTCCAATTTCATATAACCAAAAACAGAATTTTACACTCAAATTATTTTTATTGCTTATATTTTCCAAATTTTTTGCCTGAGGAAGTGCTTTTACATTATTCAGTAATGGATTTTCAATGACAAAAACTCTGTTAAGTGTAGAGTTAAGGAATATTGTTTGGAATATTTAAATGACCCAAAGCATCAACATGCAAAATTGAGTGATTCCTACTGTCTGCGGATGGTCATCAGTAAAATTTTAAATTCCATAAAATAGATAATTTATCATTAAGTGAAATTATTAAACAAAAATGAAATTGCTTACTTAATAGCCAAGGGAAACATGAAAATATGAAAATACAAGAAAATTAATTAACCCTACAATCCAGAGTAACTACGGGAGCACATAAGAGACATTACATGCACCCGTATTACGGCACCATCTAGTGAAAACCTATGAGAAATCCATATTGCAATCCAGAGTAAATTGTTCTGACACCAGAGCAAGGACTCCCCGTAGTTACTCTGGATTGCACCCTAAGCTATATTCCATTCAATTAATTAAGTGGTAATATGGTGGGTGGGAGAAGGAGAACATTCAACTCCTGATTTTATTTAGCTCCTGTGAACTTCACATGCAGTGTGTAATTATTTTTGTGGGTGATAGATACTGAGTGTGAAAGGTAGGATCACAGCACAGAAAGCTTAATGAATGTGCCAGCAGACTGTGTTGATAAGGTAAGAGAAGAATTAAGTTGCTGTGATATTTTGAATAAGAAGCCTAACGAGGAGGAAACCTAGAATTTAAATACACAACCACTCAATTACACAACCACCAACACATGCAAACATATGTTGTTCCTTCTTATGATTTTGTTCCTCTTAATGGACACCATTTTAATACCACTACTTATAAAATCAAACAAAGCATAAGCCAGAAACTTTAGATTGAAATTACACTTTCCTTGGGACTTTAGTTGCAAGATCTAATTCCCAGTTAGGCCAGCATAAGCCCCACTACAATTTCTGTGGTGACTTGGGAGTCTCACAAAAGCTCTGTACAACACTTCTGAACCACTCCTGGGGGAGGGTTAGGCCAGTGCACAGACATGTGCTTGCCCCCTACCTCATCACGGGTACAGGAAGACCAATGAGTTGTGCCGGCATAGGTTAGGATTGCACCCCTAGACCCTTAATATTACTCAGATATTTTAGCAGAACATAAAAATTTATTTCATAACAACCACCAGGTTAGTTCTAAATATATAAAGCAATACACATGCCAAATGATGTGAATCCTAGCTGCAAAACAAAAATGATAACCAGGCATATGATGTTTGCCATATTATTTGTTTTCATTTTCTCCATTATCTCTAATGACAGGTCAATAAAATTCATCCTCCAACAGTGTTAGACATTATTGCAGTGTGGCTTACAAAAGTCATTAGGCTCTATGATTTGATTCAGTAGGATGTATGAACATCTTATTTTTCTGAGAGCTATATATTTGGTGGTGATAAAATTCTTCTTTTGCCAGTGATTTTCAATTTCTTTTGCAAATAAAACAACTCAATCAAAAACTATTCACAAGAACACAGATGCTATTGTAACATATCAACCAATAATTACAGCTATGACTGGGGTGGGGAAAAAATTTGTTATTATCCACATGGTAGAGCTAAAATCTCTGATTACAAAACTTAGAAAAAGATGTTGAGCTACATCCTTATTAGAGATTCACTTTAATTTCTTCACTTTAATTTAGTATCTATTATTTCTTTTAGTCTGATTCAGGCAGTGCAATCCAGACTTGTGCTGTAGCTGGTAGGCTGTCATGCATGTCTGCATCCAGAGCAGGTTTGAGAGGCTGCTACTGCTCCACCCTGGGGAGGGAAGTCTTCTCTGCTACCCCAAGGCAAGGCTGCAGCAGTCTCAGTATCTGCACAGTCCTAACCATGACTAGTCAAAAGTAAGCTCCATTGTGTTCAATGGGTCTTACTCCCAGGAAAGTGTCTTTAGGATTGCAGCCTAGGTCTCCTCCGTGTGTTGGCCTATGGCAATACAACTCCAATGAGCTGTGGATTGCTCTCAAAGTCAATTAATTATAAGCGATATGTATGAAAAGAAGCTGGATGTTGGGGACTGTTAAAAAGAATATTCATACTCATTTTATTCAAGCTGGCTTGCACATCCCAAAAGAACTCAAGGTTTATTGCTTTTCAGCACCCCTTTGTGCACTAATATTTACATACCAGCCCATATGACTTGAGATTTAAGTACTTAATTAGGCCTTCTAAATTTTTTATAATGCTTAGAGGAAATGCATTATGCACTGCAAAGTGACAATTATTAATTTTCAAGTTCTGAGGAAAACAAAAGTTAAGACCCTCACTGACAACAAGATAAGAAAGTGCTGCCTTAATATTACCGTTTATTGTCAACCTCTAGAACTGAATTCTGTTTTTCTTGCTGACAGCCCAACTCAATTACCTGCTTTCCATAACAGAATTCTAGCCAGAAGTGCTTTATTTGCATCAGTAGTTTTCTGTTAGTAATAATGTGTATGATACATTTGTTTATTTTACAGTCTTATGTTTTTTTCTTTTCTTTGGGGAGGGGGCAGTAGGCTTAAATGAAAGCCACATTTGCTTTCTGTGACACAAGATGGATACACAACTGTATGTTGAAAACTGTACGTATAAAGATGAATTAGCACCACTCAGTTGCAAGTCCTTAAAGAGGCCCAGCCTTATAATCAATCTAATTATATGCTCTGCCAGCTAACCATGCCGCAAAAGTGTTGTAAAGTGCTTTACAGATGTGCAAAGGTCAGGAGCACAACTAGGAAAGCTGCATGAATGCCTGCCGGAGAAGCTAAGTAGGGTGAAGGGAGGGCAGCAATGGTCAGGGTGGGCCAATTCTTCTGGGAGGGAGTGGGATTAGTGGCACCACCTCTCACTATTTCCAATCCTCCTTCCTAGGTTTGATTCATCATCATGGATCAACCTGGACTTTTGCCAGCAATATCACCTGCACAAATCCTGTAGAAAAAATTCTAAATTTGGCAGCTGAACATTGCAGCTGTATTAATCTTACAAAACATTTCATATAAGTAGAAAATGCAATGGCTTTCATTGAAATCACAAATGTATAGGCTTTTAGCATCCATAGACACAGTGCACGTTGGGTTAACACACAAGCATGTGGAGAAGAGTTAAGTAAGAATTTAGGGCAGAGTTTACTCATACAACAATTTAGTTGGCAGATGGTTATAGAATAGATAATAACATGAAACTAAGCAGCCAAGCTTTCCACTTGACTTAAATAAAAAACAAACAAAAACCATCACTAATGTAAATCTGAATATCTCAGTTGTAGGTTTTTCAGTCTTACTATAATGATAGAAATAATTAAGACATGGAACAGAAGCCAAAGAATTGTCATGCTTCTATCCCAATGTACTTTTTATGTGCATATCATGTGCGACTTCCCTCAGTGAATGTGGGGATGATGATGAAATATTGTTAGGAGGGAAAAACGATGTTAGTGCAGTACAGAAACCAAAGATGAGATCTTATATTTATGGTGTATGTGAAATCTTATACAATATGGTGATATTTCCCTATAAAACTAAGAAATTCACTTTCAATTATAAAAATACTGACTTAGCTTTGATATTTTCACTTACAGTAGTAACTTTCTTACATGTAGTACAGCCTTTAGATATTGGAAGTCAAATTTGAAGTAATAGGGTTGCAGCCAAATAAAGTGAGTAGCATTGGTATCAATGAGACTCGTTAGTTGTGTCTAATTCAAGATTCATTAAACTGAACCATGGCTTATTTTTTAATGCAACTTATACTGGCATCTAGCCAGTATTCCAATAGATAAATCCCAATATGTACTGATGTAAAAACATAGTTAATTTGATAACATGCGTGAGATAGATGATACCAAAGATCTTTGTAACCTTTGAGTTAAAGCGAGTTATTTGAATTAATTCTTTGATATCATAATTATACCAAAATACCAGCATGTCTACTCAAAAGTAAGTGTCATTGTATTCAATTGGCACGTCTTAGAAAGTGTGCACAGGCAGCCCCCTGTATCCATGGATCTGGTATTCACTGTTTCATTTATCTGCAGATCATAGATGTCTATCATACATCCCTACATCCATTAACTTAGTTTTTAGTTTTATGGCCAGTAACAAGGATAAAGTGTCATGGTTTTACATACACTGCTCACTATAAGTATGAAGCTTATCAACAGACTAGTAACAACCTGCAGCTGTCGCTTGTCGAGGTACAATATCACAAAATTCATCATTAAAAACTCATCCCCTTTTCCAGCATCTCAGCTTCACTTTTACCACCTCTCTATGCAATGGATCTACTCAGTTGCTCCCCTCCGCCTCTTTTCAACCTGGTCTGTTATCAGTTGGAATGCTGACAGTTGCATCTCCTCAGCCTGTTCAATAACATGGAATGTTGGCCAGAAGATGTGGACACCCTTATACATAAGATTTTATGTAGAAAGACAAGCAGAAAGGAAGCCTGTATGCTAGAGGGAACAAATCAGGGAATGTTGACAAGAAGCAGGACAAGAAGAGAGTGGGGTGTTTCTTACCATCTGGAAGCTCCTTGTAGAATGAAACTCGCATTGCATCATATCAAAGAATATTGGAATAGTAGCTTTTCTAAGTTCAGTTTCAGGGATCAGTGTCATCTCTAACATGGGACCCACCATTTCAGGGATAAATTTGATCTTATGCTGGCCTGAAGAGACAAAAAAGTACATCTTATTGTTTGAAAATGGGACTCAATCAAGGTTCACAAAACTTAAGCAGTGGAATCTGTTTTTACGTCTTTGGAAGAAAATCAAGTAATGATATATAAATTTGAGAATGTAAACAGTGTATTTGCCGTCACACTGAAAACCACAATTACCTGGGAATAATAAGCATATTTTTATGCTGATTTTTAATATCTTTATTCAATGAATGAATGAATAAATAAATATATTTGATTAAATATTAAATTTTTAATTTAATGAATACTGTGCCCCTGTATGGCTTACTAATTGCCATGCTGCCATGCTGTTTAACAACTTTATCATCAATGTCCAATGGAAAGCTAAATGGATTGCTGAATGCCTAGATACAGGCAGATACATATATTACCCCACACAAAAGGTACCAGGTTTCAGTCTACTTTACCAACACTGGTTAACTCTGGACAGGATCTGTCCCCAACACAGTGTCTGCCAGGACTCACTGTTTAATGGGGTCTTGTATCCCTCAATGTGACTACAGCGCACCACGACAAACTATCCATCACAGTGTGTCTGACTGTAAATCAAGATCTTACACTGGCCCAATGTCTGATTTTTTCACCGTAGACCACTCCATCCTTGAATAGCTGGGTGGACTGGAGATTAACATCTGATTTACCAAGTGCACATATTGTATGACAAAGGCAAAATAAAAATCCCTTTATTTATCTACTTTGATTAGACAATTTGTATCCCACACTTCAGCCAAGGTTACTAGCGGTGACTAAAGCTATTGTAGGAACCTTTTGCCCAACATGATGTAGTGTTTCTGGAAATTTCTGTAGGCCGTGTTATAATCACCAAGATTGCTGTCAGTAATATCCTAGAAATTGATGCTGATGCATGGTGCCTTAAGGGTGATCCTGAAGAGTTGGCAGCCTTATGGCATCCTCCCAAACAATAAGATGATAAAATACAATAAACTACAAGAGACAGCTCATTTAAAAGTCTCCCTTGGGAATACATTTCATAGTCCAGAACCACATCTGAGAAAGTTTCTAGCATCAGTTTCACTTTTGGAAGTGGGAGAATGTGCAAGTCTTGGAAGCTGACGTAGATCAGATTTGTGGCATAGTTTTAGTATGGGGAAACAGCTATCCCAGTAACAAGCCAGTTGAGGCTATAAAGGTTACAGCCAGTACCTGGAAAAAGACATCAAGTACACTAGAAGCCAGTAAGCTTGTTTTAAGTCTGACCTGTTCTATATACACTCTCTCATTTAGAGTGATTTTATTTTGTTCTAGCTTTCCATCTGGAAGCTCCTTGCAGAATGTATTTTGTTCTAGCTTTCCATCTGGAAGATCCTTGCAGAATGAAACCAAAGATTATTAAAGCACATATGACAGTTACAACATTAGTATATTACTTGAGAGTATTTGTACTGTGGCCAACTTCATCAGCGGCTTCATTCTCTGCTTTTTGGTATGCTCTCTTGCTCTTCATATATTAATGGGCAAATCAGAACACTGATTTCTCAACACCACAGTATTTGAGAATGTACTTTAACAGCAAACACATGAAGCTGAGTGTCTATCAGAATGGAGGTTCAATGGGGACACCCTAAAATTGTCATGATTTCTACATACTTTAAGCATCCTTCAGGCTACAGAGGTACTTAAGTTGTGCAAATTATCAGAAAAAGGGAAGAAACTTGACTCCCCACAACATGGTCTGATCGCTACAGACTACTGAGAAATCAATTGTTAAAAGAAGATCAGTATAACCCAAGTTTAAGAGGGGAGTGGCTTGCTTGAGCCTTTAAAGTATCCTGGAAGTGGTAATTTGGCTTGGGTAGATGCAGTATTTTGCTGCAGGTTCAGCTGTATACTATAAGTGTGACTGAGGGCACAATCCAGAGCAAGGGCAGTGAGGAGTGCCCTAGCTGGGCTGCCCCAACTATTCTGAATCCAGAGCACAACGTTATGCTGGATCCAGAGAGTCAGGAAGCCTGGGCTGCCCTAGCTGCTCCAGAGCATGCTTAGTAGGCACCAAGCCAGTGACACCTAGGGAGGGCTTGCTCCTGAGGAGACACCCTCTCAGATCACACTGAACAAGGAATAGCTGTGCTGCCTGCTTTAGAAGGAAGCCCAGAAGTTCCTGACAACCAGTAACAGCTGCAGCATGAGAAAGAAGTACCTCTAGTGGAGGGTGGATGCAAGGGGATTGCTTGGAGTGCCCAAGTGCACTTCTGAATAGTGTCTTAATTCTCTTAACTAACATATGAGACAAACTTGTAGACAAACTATTCATCATGTTATAAGCACTGCTTGGATTAAAAATGTACAGAATCAAGAGATGTACACAGATACAGACATACACACAAAAGATGTACATGGTATTGATAGTTGAAACTTTTCAACATGATACAGCTCCTATAAACATGAAATAAAATTTACCTTTTAATTTGTAATGACACAGCTGAATAATAATTACGGTATTTTATATCTCTTTTATTGTCCAGTCATTTTATTATTCAACCAGTGTTATGGCTACCATCAGTGGTACATAAGGTGGTATCTGGTAGTACTCATATGCAAAGTAACTCATGCAAAGCACAACTCCCACACATACAAGGAGCTTCTGCATTAGGAAGTTGGGGAAAATCTTTCTAATGTGATCATCAAGAAAAAACCTCAGCTCAATAATCAGCAAGATCATGAATAAAATAGTTTTAGGTCCAACTTACAAAAATACACGAACTTCCTGTTCTGTTTGTGCAAATTCGAATCCATTTTAAATTTATAGACATAAGGAAATCAAGGAAAATGCAGCAGTAAGAGCTGCTGTCCTTTTTTACCTTCACTTTTGCCCTATATTGAACAATCCTTCCTCACCAGTCTCTTTTCAAGAAGAAATTAAATCAATGAAGAAGGAAAGGGTTTACTATGAAAGCAATGCAATAGAATCTGTGTAACAGGAATAGCAGAGAACAGCTATTAGAAAATATTTAAATATGTATAATCACACTGCAATTCATTCCTCTTGAGCTATCTCAAGGCTATTTAGCTCACTGGTTCAGCTGCAGTTGTTTGAAGGCAGCTTTTCCCAGAATTTATGTTGTCCTCCAGAAGGATATGAGAGAAAAAATCACTGAAAAAGCATACAAGACTGCAGAATCAGCAGTCTTGAACATAAACATACATCTTCACAAATAAACTCTGTAGCGTATTTAATAAGCAACATCTTAATCCTACTATGGAATTAGAACAAATTTTCTACCATGATTCCTACCATGAAGTCAGAACAAAACAGCAACAGCCTCCAGATGGGAGAAAGATATTTGGGGTATAAAAAACTAGCTCTTCCCAAAAGCTTCTGGTCATCAAAGCCCATGATTGATTAAGAGAGTAATTTGGGGCTCCTCAGAGTTATTATGAAGACAGACCCCCCGCCCCAAGAGTGGTGCATTCTGTCTTTTACAATAGAATCTGGTGTGCAGCATCAGCTGCTTTCCTGGGTAAGCTCTATTGTTCCATCATCTGTAAGGCTATCTTTACAGAATCTGAGGCTAAGGGTTTCCAAATGGGCAATTTACTTAGGTGGAGATTCAAATAGTGTTAAGAGTTGGAAGAAAATTTTGTTAGACTGATGTATTTCCTAGATGCTTGTGTGCATCTTGCAATTGTTGCCTTTCCTTTATCCTACGTAACTTTCTATGCTTTAGTAAATAAAAATACATTTTCTAAGCTGTGATTATTGTGCGTAGAGAACATATGTTCAGAATCTTTCCTAGCTGGTCAATCAGCCTACCAAGTATGCATTTGGGTCTAGCAACTTGAAGGTTGAGTGCCAAATTGGAGAAAGGAGCTCAATGCCTGCAAAGGGAGCCCAGGCTCCATAACTAGGTTGCTGGCTAACATCATGGTGGTGGCTGTGCTACCAAAAATGAACCAAAGTTCAAGAGGGTGGTTAGATGCCTGGAAGGATCTGGCTAGCTTCCCATAAGATTTCCAACACCTAATTCCCTGGTTATGTATGTATAGGTTTGCAGCTTCAGAAGGTCTGGCAGTTAGTCTCTGCTTTGGGACTTGACAACAGAATTCACTGAATAAACTCAGGCAGTCCTGAGGAGCTATCCAATATAATAATTCTGACAGCTACCTGAAACTGCCGTGCTAGAGATGTTTTGTGTTGACTTTAAAATCTGATTTTTGACAACAAAAAAGGAGCATAATAGAACATCAGAATAAGTTTTGATGCCAAAGCATTTCCAATGGCTAAAACCAAACTCCAGTGTTAGGATCCTAAATCATAACTGCACCATGCAAGTCAATCATTATTGAGCAAATAAGACAAGAAACATTACAACACTGCAACTGCATACACAATTTGCTTCCCAATTTTAGTGAGAGCTAATTGCATGTAGCTCTGTGTAGGGTTTGTAACCTGTATCTTAATCTTAGAAACCAAGATTACCAAGTTCAAATATTAAATACCCAGACCTATGGGCAAACTCATTTGGTATTGATCATTCAGGCTGCAATCCTAACCTCTAACTAGTGCTAGTTTGGCCAGCACTAGTCCCGGTACAAGTGTTATGCTGGCCTGGGGGTGTTGCAAAAAGTTACATGGAAGTTTATAATTTTAGTATGCTAGAAAACAGGAGTCTGTTAAATGTATATCATTAGTATGCTATTGCTCTCCAGCATGAAAACATGGTAACTTTAATTCATGGGCTGCAATCTGTCATTATGCCTGCAATCTTAACAACACTTTCTTGGGAGTAAGTAATATTGAACACAATTGGACTTACTTCTGAGTAGACATCCTTAAGTCTGCACTGAATATATTTGTGCAAATCAATGGGCTTTTGTGCATGCTAACTATATGCAGTACTGTAGTGTTAATCTGTCCATTAAAATGATATTTTCTATTAAAGCTGATGAATTTTTCCATCTTTTATAAAACTGAAGTTTCTAAAATCCCAAGAACATGCAGTGATGTTGTGATCTTGGCTGCAGTTTTAGAACCCTTGCTTACTTGGAGAGCAATATTCCCCCCCCCCCAAATATTGAGTAATGATTGCCATGAAATGAAAAACTATCACTGGTCAAGGGTAAATCTCCCACTGACAACTCCCTAGTCATAACTCAAAATGATACATCTTAAAACCTTAGCATGTATACATGATATATAACATAAGTAAAAATAAGCACTGCCATGTAACGAAATGCACTGAATAACTAGACAAGATATGCAGTCAACATGAGACAGAGGCTGCTTTTTCAGTCATTGGGCACTCAAGACACAGCATAATAAAACAAGTGATTTCATATTCCTTTCACACACTTTAAAAATGTGGTTGACATGGGAGTAAGTTTAAGCTTTCAGTCTTGTGCATCCCAGCAGCAAATAGGCAGCTGCTCATATGTTACTCTGAACTTTTGTTTCTTCACAAATGGGCGTTTTAATTTAAGACCTAATTTTATTGGCTATTGTAAACAGCTTTCCATTCTGGTGTCCCTTTACCCAGTTCACTTAACCTTAGAAGCCCAGTTGTGACAGATGGGACAGCTCCACTGTGTGGCCTGGTTACCACTGCAAGTTGACAGGTCTGTGTATGCATACTGTGCAGATAAGGCACAACAGATAAAGGAATGTTAACTCCAAATTGGAGAAACTACGTGAGAAAAATGTCATGTTAAAAAGGTAGAAATTTCAGAGACCATTTCATTCTGGAAATGCATCTTGTCTAACCAAGAATGAGGACTGTGAAAACAAAAAGCATAGTGACCACAGGGAACAGAAACAACTGAGAAGTAGAAATAGGCAAGAAAAATCTAAGTTCACCTTTCTGCTTTAAGTCCTTGCACTACAGATTTTTGTACAAGCCTGTCAATCATGTATTATTGTGTGCTTTGCTTTATTCTGATTGCTAGTCACTAATACCCTCTTCTTTAGTAAAGTCTTCTTTAATAAAAAGAGAATCCAATTTCTCCCCAAAAAGGCACATAACATCCTCATTGAAACAAAATGCACTTCCATTTTATACTTTCTCATTTTCTCTCTCAGTAATCATACTGAATATGTTCACATAATAATTAAAAAATGCATCCAGGTTTTGACCATTTCACTGCAATGGATCAAAGAACACCACAACTTTGGCCAACAACAGCACAGGGGGTTGGTGTACAGGGGGTGGTAATGCATGGGGGTGGTGGTGCAGGGGGGGGGAGGCTGATAGTGCAAGTGGGTGTTGGTGAACAGGATGGTTTGGAGACCACCACTGCACGGTGGTGCAGGGTGGTTTCTGCTGTGCAACAATGCCTAGTAGGAATCCCCAGTGGTCACTGCTGCCCACCACTGCCCCATGATACCCTCCATGCCCAGTGCCTGTTGATACCCAGCAGTGCCAATTGCTCACAAATGCCCACTTTCTGTCATCTAGTGCCCAGATGTGCCCAGTCCCACAAATATTCTTGAAATTTTATTCCCACAATGACGGGTAAATTTTGCTAGTAAACTATAAACGTATGAACTGTAACTGCTGTTACATGTGCGGGATTACTTGGATCTGCACTAGCTCAATAGCTACTGCTGCATAACCCATCCCCATTTCAGACTCAATTCACCAAATTACTCTGCCATACTATCCCCTTCTGCCTCTCACCCCTAACACCTCCTCCACCATCTTATTCTATTATCAGCTGTGCTTAGTTGTCCTGAAGCATTTGAAAAGGCTCTAGTCTTCCCAATGGTGCTTCAGCAAATGGCTTTGCACACTGCCAGAGCATCTTTTGGTGCTGACAGCTGTATGGCAGTCAACAGTTAGAGAGGTGTGCCACTATCACCCAGACCTGGTAAAAATCTCTTAGATTTTAATTTCTTTATATATATATATATATATATATATATATATATATATATATATATATATATATATATATATATATATATATAAGAAAAGTCACTGACTGACTGACTGACTGACACTCACTGACTCATCAACGCCCTGCCAAAACCTTTTTGGGGGCCCTGGGGGTTGATGCACATGGGGGGTTGATGTGCATGGGGGTTGATGTGCATGGGGTGTTGATGCGCATGGGGGTTGATGCGCATGGGTGATATTGTGCATAGGGTGATTGATGCGCATGATGGTGATGATGCGCATATGGGGGTTGTGCATAGGGGAGATGATGCACATGGGTTGTATGCGCATGAGGGGATGATGTGCAGTGGGGGGATGGTGTACGGGAGAATTTTACTCCTGCAATGTCCCGGGTATGTTTTCGCTAGTCATATTATAAAAGGCAGGACTGACAGAACTGATAAAAGACAGGGTATTTATGAAGGGCACAGAGACTGTACCACCTGGAGAATTCTTCCTGGTTATAGTATCAGAAGTTTTTGTGAAATTACTAGAGAGTGGTCTAACAAAAAAAAAATTTAGGTGGTAAGGAATAATGTTCACATGTTATGTGCTTCCTAAAATATATCCAGATCTCAATTTTAATATTATCTGATTACACAGTAATTCCAGTAAAACTAATGGGAGTAAGAGATACTTGATATTCTAAGATTGGTAAGATTGGTGCTTATATTACTGACACTGATTACTGATAATCAATACATTATAATTATCTACACATCTCAAAAAGGATTGCATGATTATATTACTTCATTCTTGTTCTGAAAGGAATAAGACATCTGACATTTCAGATCCAGTGTAACATTGTGTTAATTTAAACACTACGCTGGTCAGGCCAAAAAATCAAACGCTTATAAGTGAATTCAAACTAACATTGAACTGTTATCTGCTTCCTTAACAATGGATAATTCATTTTACACACTAAGACAAAGATTCTTTCTATTGGATTGGATGAGAATGCATTCATATTCAGTAGCTGTAACCAGTGATGGTCAGCCATTGCAGTAAGGCTGCCACGTGAGAGCTGTTGATTTGAAATTGGCTCTTCACATGAGCCAAAGCATGAATCATCCTCTGAAGATCTTCCATGGTGAAGCCAAGTATTGCCATCCCCATGGCAGTTGTAATGTCACAGTTGGCCTTGAGTTGCAGTAAAGAGCTACATAGATGTTTTAAGAATTTCCCTGCAAAACTGGATAATGATGAGTTTAGAAAAAAATTTTCCTCTCATTAAAATAATAAAATTTTAGATAATCAAGTTCTTACCCAGGTTATACCACATATCGCGTATCTCAAAGCCAATTTGTCTTCTCATATCACCATACCTGGGGAGAATGCAAATCTTTTAATTAACAGTTTTCTGTAATATTTTTCAATAAAATAACTGAGTTACCTATAAAAATATAGCCCAACCTATATGGTAAGCACATTATTAAGAGTTCAAATGCAACCTTTATTTTTCAATAATTTAATATGCAACCTCTTTGGCTACAATCCTGTACCACACATGTTTTGCTGGCAATGTATTACTGAACACAATAGCAGTGCAATCCTAAGCACGACTACTCAGAACTAAGTCCCACTGTGTTCTATAGCACTTACTCCCAGGAAAGTGTGGTTAGGATTGCAGCCTAGGACTTATTTCCAAGTATACCTGCATAAGATTGTGCTGTTAATTGAATATGTTTGTTAGGCAATACCTGTACATTCACTACTGCAGTTGGGAAAAAAGCAGGAAGATTAAATAACATTCTCAAACCACATAGAGAGTATTTTTTTAAAAAACCAAAACTTGAGCATGCTTGCTTCCAGCCTAACATCTGCATTTCTCTTCCTTGCTTGAAGGAAGAAAGGAGCTCCTTTCTGTGCTTCTTTTTCTGTAAACGTTTCACCTGTGGGAATTTCACTTTGCCTTATCGGCATATTACATAACCACCCCTTGGAAGTGTGGGGGTGGTTGTGTAGATTAATGAGAGTATTATACACTTCTCAGTTTCTAACAGCTAGAGAAAGCAAACCGCACAGCCTTAGGAATATTTTATTTTTATTATTTTTTTTTAGCATACATAGACTGCCCTAGAAAATGTACTGAGAAATTCCGTATCCAGCAGGTATCAAGGACATCCAAATCAAATGAACGAACCGCTATGGTTTTGATTACCAGGGTACCAGCTGGGATACCATAGCAGAGCTAAATACAACACATTCAGGATGGGATGCAGAAAATACTGACAAAAAAGGAGATTATCTGGTTTTAACCTGGCACCAGAAAATGCAGAGATATTGAATGAATGCTTGCCCCTTGGGGAAAACATGTTCACAAGCAGTGAGAGCCTGAGATATAAAAATAATGAATGGAAACGGCAGAGCAACAACAAAAAGTTCTAAAGAGCATAATACAACACATTGAGGGAGTTTAATTCAATTTCCCAGCTCACTGTCTGGGAACATAGTTTCACATTAGGCATTCACAGTGTACCTGTTTGAATTCAGTCTCCTCCCCTACTCTCGTGCACATGCAAATATTATTGGCATTTGCCCCAGTGTCTCTAACTCTCCCCCCATCCTATGTTTAACAAAGCTATGAGAAGATGCAAAATTCATGTAACTGTTCTTTTCCAAGAAGTAAGAACTGGAAACTACAAGACTTTTTTTGCTTAATTTTTGTGCTAATTTTGAATGTCATTAAGTGCATTCTGAGCCTTTTCGAGAAGCTGTTAGGTAAAGCTTTCAACATTCCCATGCGGTTTTTCCTTGTTGAAATAGCAAATGCTACAATGAAGAAGTACAAACTGCAAAGAGATTTGGGCCACTGGAGAATAGCAGAATAAACCAGTTACTTTCACTGAAGGATTAAGCTTTTTAATTGCTAAGAGATTTACCATCAGCATCCCACACACAAGAAAGCCTAAAATAAATTCAGTTTTACCCTGTAAACCTCTATGTCATTTGCACATTGCTCTTCTCACTGTGGGAGGCTCTGAGGAAAAGCTCTGCATTGAGTTTCTCCTCTACCCCACTGTCAGGCTGCAGCAGCCTCAATGGGTCTACTCAGATTTAGGCCACCTACATCTGATCCTGGCTCCTCCACCCTACTCTGCTGCGTCTGCTCACCTTCCACCCGCCCCCTCAGTGCCCATCCCCTTGCCTGGAATGCCTCCCTCCTGCCCTCCCTCACCTCCTCTCTGTCCACCCCTCACCCTCATGGCTCACTGCTGGAGAGTTTCTTTGAACAGCCTCTGCCAACTGAGTTAGGTTGACACAGAAGGTGCAATGGCCTAACTTGTTCTCCGGGTGGCGAAGAAGTACTTTATGGCACTTTAGCTACACCAACAGGTCGGTGCAAGGGATTTGCGCCAGCCTATGGGAACTTTGAGATTGCTCCCTGAGTGACAGAACACTGAACACTGTCACTGGTACTGAAGGTTCAGTGGTCCGCCTGGATGGAATCTACTTGATGCGTCTACTTGAGTTAGTGCTCAACATGGCTGACAATCCCTCACCAAGTGTCTTACCAATTATCTTCTGCCAATTATCCTTATTTAGGTTGATATTTGTTTGCTGATATCTGTCACTGCTGTAGCATTTTGTTTATTCAAGTTTGTTGTATAGTTTATTTTTCTTAATCTTGTCATTTTCATTTTATGTTTAAACTTCACTGCTTTGGGACCCCAATAGAGAAGTGGTTCAATTTAAAAAAAACCCCAAAAACGTTCACATTTAAAACATTTAAAATGACATTTAAATTTAAAACATTTAAAAACTTAATAAAACATATTTAAAAAGTCATGATACTTAAGACTGACACTTCCTGACTTTGCAAAGTGCTTCAGATGTATTGTAATGTAGTCCCATGAGGAAAGTACAAGTTGAACCTCACCATACATGACATTTGGTTTCAGGAACTTCTGTGGATACCCATGCATTATAGGCTTTATTTTTGCATTATACAAAAGCAATTGTTTATCATGAATCAATATGAATCAAGTTCCCATTAAAACAGTTTAGTTTCAGCTCAGAGATAGAAGCAATTCAAAAGTGACTATCACTTTGTATTGATGTGAAAATCACATGGACGAAGGGAGGGGTCTCCATCTCAGCTGAAACAGAACCCAAGGTTGACCTTTTATAAGCCTTTCTAAGGCAAGCTTAATTACCTGCCACATCACCAGAGTAAGCAGGCTGTTTTTAAGTCATTAACTACTACTTAAGGGATATTAATCTTTTAATTTAAAGAGCCATCCTCACTCATATTGCTGATGAATAAAATGTTGATATAATTAATAATAAAGATGGTAAAATTAATAAAGATACAAATCTTTTTTACTATTTCCATATTGCAGTTGAGGAGTGCAGGCTAGGGGTATCTGACTTGACCAAGATGGCCATTAATTGCATGGCAAAAGCACAGGTTGAACCAGGAAGTCTACATCTTAGCTCAAAATCTTACCCTCTACACGAGTTCTCTGCCTAGGGATCTAGTATGAAAACTAGTATTAACAATGATTATACTCAATAGTAATATGAGTTAAACTATTTCTGTATTTTTGAAAAGACTCCTGACATTTAACATAAAAAAGAATACCAATAAGTCAATATTAATTTTTATAAGGCTAAATAAAAGTCAAAGAGAGCATTTGATATTGGATAAAGCAATCATTTACATCTCAATGAGGTAGAAGAGTGAGCTTTTCTGCAAGTAAATATCTTATGTTTCTACCACATGCATTTATTGGTTTCCAAACAATTTACTTTCTCAGCTCATTGCCTACAGTATAATTGATTATGTGAAAACTAATAATAATTTATGAAACTTATCACAGAGCTCTACAATTTAGCTAATTCTAATAAGCAATTGCGTCTCAGAACCCAGGCTGTTTATCTTAATTATCATTGTATGTGCAAAATATATGAAGCATGTAGATGTCTTCTATACCTCCTAATAAGCTTGGGTTTTGCATTCAGGCAAGTATTACAGAGTTCTACGGTTGTTACAAGTATTTCTTTACAAGACGTTCCTGATTATGCAGCACTTGGCTAGCCTCTTCAAGTAGTGGTTAAAAAAAATTTATTTTTCACCTGTGAGTCAACTATATGAATTACATATATAATTATTTACTGTGCCAATACTGTGGAAAAGTTGTGCTTCAGTGGTCTGTAGGGCCCTAAATAATGCAGAAACCTGAAAGATGGAAATTAAAGATGCCCTCCTTCTTCCCACTGATCTCTCTGACACTCACACTGAAGAACAACAAACAGTTCCTGCTGAGTCACTTCATGAAACTTGACAAATGCTAAAAAATGGCTTGGCAAAACTTGAGTGTGCAATGAGACCACCAGGCTTAAAAATTACCAACCACCATGTTATGGTGGTTATGTTAAAAGAAATTAAAATGCAGAAGTGACAAACCTTCACTCTTCTAACCAGCACAGCATGTTGCGTTTGACTGGCTTTATTTGCTATGAAATTTTAGAATGAAATGCATAAATTCCTTGTCCAAAGGTAGCAAAGTAATCCCTTTTAACCAAGACATGGTACAAGATTTTTGGCAGTTCAACAAAACATTCTTTACAGATATCACACTGAAATTCACAGCAGTTATTAAGATTAGCTACAAAAGACCTTCAGGAATTAGGCAATAAAGCATACGTACTCATGAAATGAGATTAGAAAAGCAAAAAGCTAATGTGGCTTTAAAAACAGAGTTTTCTAATATGTTAATTCTGAACTGTCTTGACTTCATGAAAATACTGAAGATAAACGTTTGCTTTATCCTATAATTTTGGATCTTGACTTGAGTTTAAAGAATATGGTAAATACTTGATTTGACGTTTCAACACAGGCTTTCATCATACCACGATTGCATCTCAATAGGACTTGAATTTTCTAAGCAGCAAAATAATATTATGTTAATACACTCTCATGTTCCTGCTCATAAATTTAACACTTGGAATTTAACTTACTTATTAAGTATCTTGCTTCTTTTTGTACTTGAGAAGTTCTCCAGTTGTAGTGACTCTTGGGTAAGAAAAGCAACAGCTAGGTGGAAGTAGTTGTTCCAGAGCTAGAAGTCACAAGGTTCATAAGAAATGTCAGTTTTACATGTCTGAGATATCTGAGCATGCAGAATTTTGAATATGCAATTTACATACACAGATACCGTAGTCTTGATAAGAACGCATCAAGTTATGTTTGTACATGATCAGTTCTTTGCATAGTGTCACACTTCAAGAAACAACACCTACTCATCCACACATATTTTGAAAGAATAGTGCTTTCTTATGATAAAGGAAAGTTATAAAGGAATGTAAATTTGTGAGTGCATTTATAGTCTGCTTAAAGACAAATTGTTAATAATTAACATTTTCAAAATTAGTTTGAAGGACACAAATGAAGCATTGCTGTTTACAGTGTTACTGAGGGCACAATCCTAACCAATTTAGGCTGGCATAATTTACCTGGCATAACTTCCCAGGGTAGTGTGGAGAGGCTGGCACATGTTTGTGTACCAGACTAACCCCCAGAATAGCAAGGCAACCTTATGGTACTTTTGTGACACCCCCAGACTAGCATAGGACTTCTGCCAGGACTATGCCGTCCTAATTGGAGATTAGGACTGCGCCCTGAATTTTGAAAAAAGCTACAATAAAAATTCTAAGAGCAGCCACAGAATTTAATTCTAGTGACATACTTAGCTTTTTCAGTTCTAACCTCCAATCAGGTGACCCCAAATCAATTAATTAATCAATTAATGTATGTAAGTATGTATGAATGAATAAATGAATGAGATTTATACTCCACCTTTCCGATGCCAAAGCAAATGCCCAAGGCAGCTTACAGTGTTTTATTCTTTTGACCTCACAACAACCCTGTAAGGTAGATGAGGCTGAGAGCAAGTACTGGCCCAAGGTCACCCAGGAAGCTTCATGGTTGAAGGAGGATTTCATCCTTGATCTTCCAGGTCTCATTCCCTAACCACTACACCATTCTGGCTCTCATCCCACTACAAGTCCCATGCTGACCTGGGGGGGTCACAAAAGTGACATAATGCACTTCCGCTCCACTCCTGGGGGATTAGGCCAGTACACAGACATGTACTAGCTTCCACACATCATCACAGGAATGGAGAGACAGGTGAGCTGCACAGGCCTAAATCGGTTAGAATGCCCTCAGTGTTCTGGATTAAAGTATCCTATTTTACATGATTAAAGAAATATAAATTTTAGAACCCTTATAACATCAGCAGACTGTCAAGCAGAATGAAGTGCTAGAATGTTTGAATGCAATCAGAATTAAGGGTTAAGTGGTTATTCAACAGCATTATAAAAAATATGCATATTTCAATTATTCAATTCAATTATTACCTATTAATCAGCACAATCCTAAATTCCCTTAAAGCTGGTGCTGGGCAATGCAAACATGCAATGGCATGTTTGAGCCCCCCAGGGAGTAAACAGTGCTAGAACAGATGCCTGTGCTACCCCATCAACATCACAGTTGGAGCCCTAGCAGCCAGTAGAGATCAGGTAAGTGTTGAGCAGCTAATGGGATGGTGAGAATGGCAACAGGGTATGGGGAGTTCTTTGCTGGGAGAGGGCAGGTGAGGGTGAAATAGGGAGTGGGACAAGACCAAGAGAAGGATGGAACCAGCAGTGGCCTCTTCCATTAAAACCTAACTTCTTCAGAAATCCAACATCGGGTTTCTTGACTTTTCAATGGTTAAACAGCTGGAACATCTCTGAGAAGCCCCATTGAACAGGATGGGGCTTTACTCTAAGTTAGAGGATGAATGTCCCCTTATTATGAGTTGACATTCATCCTGCTCAAATCCAGCACATAGAGGAAGCCCTTTGCTCCTGGGTTGGACAACATCAACCTTATGACTATGAAGGAAGGAGAAGGGATACAAGAGGAGGGTTAGCAACAGTTCTTAGCTCCTTGTTTCACATTTTCTACTGATCAACCTGGAATTCATTGGAAAGTTATAGTCTTCCTGTGGCTACCACCAAAATTAAGAAGCTAAAAGAGAAGGCAACTCAGTTTCTTAGTTTGGGTGAAGTCTCTCTCCCTAATTAACAAGAAATCCCCAAATCTGGAAGAGAACAATAGTACAATAGAACAATTTTTTAAAGAACAATAGTAGCAGAATATGAGAGTCTGAGAAGTGAGTCCAAACTTCTGAACAAACATATTCCAGGCAGAGGGGAACTGTAAAACTGCAAGAAATTTATGAAACAGTTGATGCAATAAAACAATAGCAGGGAGGCAAAGGATCGAAACAAAGCAACTATCAAAATAGCAAATTGAAATGACAAAAGGGAAGTTTGTTGAAAAGGACATTAAAAGGGAAGCAGCAAATAAAAACCATTTTCTGATATGATTAACTGAATATCTGGTGGCGTATCTGCAGATGTGTTGTTCCCCCAACCTCTGCAGGCCATATGGGAAGTGATATTATTATACTTTCAAAGGCATTATGAAGACTGGGGAAAGACCCCACTTCTGAAGAACATGGATCATCCTCCACCCTCCTGGATTCAGGTATCTGCAGGGGGTTCCAGAATGGAACCCATGCAAATAAGTGTAGGATTTGGGAGCTTATTTTCCAAGCTGAGTTTGAGGTTTGAAAGACTTTCTTTTCTACCCTGGCTGTTTTTCTACTGTTTATACATATAGGCACCACTCAAAATAACAAAAAATCAGGCTGAGACCACAGTAAATTTTTATGAAGATTTACTAAAATAATTTTGATGCAGATTCATATATACAACATCTGGTTTTCACCAGAGTTCCCACTACTTGAGTATGTTGCACTTTCCAACATCCAGGGGGAGCATGCCTATTTTCTTTTTCTACTTATTCACACTGTCCCAGCAGTCTGGTTCTTTATTCATATGGTAAGTGTACCTACTTTCAGCAAAGTAAAAGCTTAAGTATCATTGTGTGTGACCTTAAAAAAAACCAAGGGCTGATCATGTCATGAGTTGTTTAATGAGATGGATTATGATCACCCATCATGAGGACCATCACAGGTTACAAGCCATGAGGGGTGTGTGCAGAGTTGGACAACAGATGTGGAGGAGGGCACCTGGATGCATGTGTCATATGTACTCTCTAAAGTATCTGGTGGTCCACTGTATGATACGAGAAGCTGGACTAGATTGGCCTGTGGTCTGATCCAGTGGAGCTGTTCCAGTGGAGGTTGGTCTTGGTCTTATGTTCTTATGATCCCTATCTTCTCTTTCACCTTCTCAGATTAATTGGATAATCAGTTGTTGTCAGTCCCAAAAGGTACAGGCTAAGGTTAACTGATTTATCAAAAGATGAAAACAACTAATCCATGGAATGATTTGTTAATTTTGCCGTGAAATCTTTCTACAATACGACTGAATTTGAAGATACTCAGGAAAGCATCCCAGAATAACAGCTGCTGTTCAAAATGTCTCAGTGGATGCTGAGATGTCACAGAAGTAGTTTTCCCATTAAGGTGAGAGGTGGCATGATTGCATACCTCCTGACTAAACTCTGTGCAGCGTGGAGCTCAACTACCAGAAGTTCAGCAACAACATGATGATTGCACAGCTGTAGAAAGGTCTGTGGATTCCTTAGAGGAAACAGTGCATTTAAGCCTCTGGCACAACCAGAGGAGTGGTAGTGAAGATGGCACTGAGGAGGTTGCAGCCAATACAAATACAGATGACAGTGCTTCCCTCCAATCCACTACCTAAGACAATTACTGAGGTCTGCCTTAGAGATAGGTAGCCCTGCCATCCTGAACTACACAGAGACTACATGGAGACCAGGTCTGACAGAGGAATGATAAGAAACTGAAAGTGACATTAACTGGCTGTGGGCACTCTCACAAAATTGCCAGAAAAAGGAACTATGAGAGAATATACAAGTAGAATTTGTAAAGTTCTGGCAATTTTTCTGGCAATTTCTGGCAATGTAGAACTAGTAAACTTCCTCCTTAAAAGAAGAAATGTGATTCTGGGAGGCATGCATGTAATGTCATGTCTTCTGTTCACTTTGAGCTAATCCTACAGAGTTCAGTGAGTCAATGTGCTTCATTGACCCACTGACTGGACTTTACATTTAAGTTTGGAGTTCCCTTGTGTCAGAGGCTATAATATGACCTTCAACATTTTATAACTATGCCATAGACTACATGACAAATTCTTACGGAAAGAAGCTACATATAATGAAAATGTGTGTAAAGCCCTGAAATGCCCACGCCAGTATATTGAAAGGTCTGAATGGTCAAAGTAATACGCTTGTAAAGGAGAGGTGAAAAGTGGAATCCACATGCTAAGTGGATGGTAAGAAGATGATAGAACTTATCCTAAAGATTGACTTCATAATAAATGTACCCCATGTATAAAGGACCTAAGTATTTCTTTGCCATCCCTGATACATATTCTTCACTAGCCCCATGGATGAAATAAACAGAACAATTAAAGTAAGTGCATCAATATCTCAGTTGTGCTATATGTAGGAACAGGTTGGAAGCTATTCTTACCATAGATAATGTAGTTGGCAAATACAATAAGCAATTAAAAATGCAGAATTCAGTTTTCTATCTGAAAAGTATTTTTTGCAGACAACATTCAAACTTTTTACCTGTAGCTCAAAGTTG
Organism: Cryptoblepharus egeriae; assembly: GCA_030015325.1. Lineage (NCBI taxonomy): Eukaryota > Metazoa > Chordata > Lepidosauria > Squamata > Scincidae > Cryptoblepharus > Cryptoblepharus egeriae. The sequence goes on from JAREYC010000006.1 coordinate 42,172,766, forward strand.
GCTTGATCAAGAAATTTTTTGTTTAACATATCTGCATACTGATTAATTGCTCGCAGGAAGACTCTGAAAGATCAAGAGAAAATTACATAATTACACACTTAAGACTTTGGCACCTTTGTAAGTTTGGCATCTCAATTAGATACAAATCTGAGACTGTCTGGAAAATAGAATCTACCGGATTCATTTGAAAAGCAGTGCTATCTCACCAACATTAAATATGCAGAATTATATGCAGATGTTCTTAAAGTTAATCAAGGGAATTAGCATATCTAGAAAAAATGAAATAGAAGCAATTCTTTGGATGAAATCACTTCTCTTTAGTAATACCATGAGATTATCAAGAGATCATTAACAATTCAATTTACTGATAAGCAAAAATTAATTGCTTTATAAAACTACATGTACTAATATTATTGGTTTAGTGTAAAGCTATATACCTAAGGAGAATCAGCAGCTAGTGAACAATTATTTAAAATGAGCAGTTTTTAATAACCTTCAATTTATATATTAACTCGTTAAAAGGGAAAGAAACTGATTACATTAGATACAAATATATAAAGCCCCTGAACAGGAATTATAATAAAAATTCTTTTATTCTCAATGACAGGGAAGCATAATCTTCAGTGCCCAGATCTCTGCTTTTCTGGCAAGTATCTCAATAGTAAATTGTTTAATTGGTGCTATTAGCATGTCAGCTAATGCTTTGGTAAACTGACATGTCATTTGAATAGCCTATATATGCTGTAGGTTTCTGCAATTATCTTTGAAAGCATTACAATAATAAAGGGCAGACTCTAAGACTCTTTCTAAACGACCTCTCTCTTCTTGCACAATGGTAATCTGTGTGAAGTGAAACTCACATTAGGACACAGATAATAAACTTAATTACCCCTAATACATTTCAGTATCAAGTAATAAAAGGGAGTCTAAAACCAAGGACATATGGCATTTTGACACTTCCTTTACAGAAGTCAAGGATCACAAGAGTAGTTAAGGACAAATCCACAGCACAGTAAAGTCTTGCCTATCCAGCTTTTTTCCATTTCCTAATTATAGATATCCATACAAGGCACTGCTAAGTCAAATAATTCTGCTTTCTAGAAAGGATATAGCATTTTCCAGTTACTGGAACTCAAAAAGTATACTTATTGCCCAGGTGATGATTAAAACAGAAGACATGCAAATTTTATTTATGCACACACACAAAATTAGGTCTTGCTCCAAACATACAGTTATTCCATATGAAAAACACATTTGTGACTAAGGCTGCAATCCTAACCACACTTTCCTGGAAGTAAGTACTATTGAACACAATGGGACTTACTTCTGAGTAGATATGCTTAGGATTGCACTGTAAGTCTGCAATTGCACTGTAAATCTGCAATCCTAACCACACTTTCCTGGGAGAAAGTACTATTGATTACAATGGGTCTTACTTGTGAGTAGACATGCTTAGGATTGCACTGTACGGGTGCAATTCTAACGTACACTGGCACAACTCATCAATCTTCCCATTCCCATGGGGATATAGGGAGGCAAACTTAAATCTGTGCAGTGGCCTAACCCTCCCTGAGGAATGATGTAGCAGCGTCTATAGCACTTTGGTGGTGACACTCCTAGGTCAGCATGGGACTTGGGCTGGGGCTTATGTTGGCCTACTGTAAGGGGAGGTAAGGATTGCAGCCTACATCAATGAATCTCAATCCATCTGGTATTTGCAAATCTTATGTTCACTCCAATATTGCATCCTTAGTTGCCTCAAGCTGCCCCAAGTTTTTTCCAGAGTAACTAGGGTGACCCATCTTGCAGCTGGATCAGCCCAGTTGTAGAGAGGGCAGCCCAATTTCAATTCTGGATTGCGCCCTGTGTTCTACTGCTAAGCTCTACATGGTCAAACCCAGCTGTGAGACTCAGTGAAGTACTCTCCACCATATCTGCTCAGCACCTCCTCAGGGCTGCTGTTCAGCCCCTCCACTTGACACTATATAGAAGAAGAAGGAGAAAAAGGAGAGCTCTCTAGGGCTTTTGAACATGGTGGAAAACCATATTTTCCTATTACCTCTGAACTGAGCCAGAAAGATTGTGCATGGGCAGTGTGTTTTGGGATGGCAACCACTGAAGCAAACTACCAGTGCCAGTAGTGCTAAGTACTCAATAGTTTTACTAGTTTGACATACTATCAGGGAGCAGGTAGGGAACACTAGAAATGGAACAGATGCAGCAGTTTGCCACTGGGCCGCCAGTAGCTGGCACAACTTCTGCACAACTATTAAAACTACAGGAGCCCTGAAATCCTTTGAAAAAGCAGAAAAATATGGCAGATGCACATGGTTAAAAATAAAAGTGGGTTCCAGTCAGGCATGGGCCCATGCCAGTTCGGGCCGGATCACCCGAACCGGTTGTTCCCAGGACCCCGCCGCTACTGAACCGGTAGCAGCTGGGTGGCCTGAAAACCCAGTGTACCGGTTCGGACGCTGGAGAAGGAGACACACTGCGCGTGTGCCGACCTCGGTGCACGCGCACTGTGTGTCTCCTCCTGCTGGAGGAGACGCTCTGCGTCTCTTCCTGCGAGAGGAGACGCTCTGCGTCTCTTCCCGCAGGAGGAGATGCTCTGCACACATGCTGAGGTTGGGGCCCGCCCTCACCCCACCCCCGGCTCCACCCCGTCCCCGGCCCTGCCCTCTGACCCCACCCCACCCCCGGCTCCACCCCTGTCCCCGGCCCTGCCCTCTGACCCCGGCCCCGCCCCGCCCCCGCCCCGGTGAACCAGTTGTTGGGGTGAGCCGGGCCCATCTCTGGTTCCAATAAAAGTGGTACCGAGGTTGTAGTTGATGGTAGGTCCTAAGTCTGCTGGAAAGTCTGAAGGCTACAATGTCATGACTGTAAAAAAATCAATATTTCAAAAGTTTACATATTCAGATATAATTCTGTTTTGTCTTGTCAGCATTTGAGTGGATGCTTTGAATAAACATCCAAACTTTGGGGACAATGCTGATTTTCAGGAGTTCATTCCATGGAGGGAAAAAATTTAAAACAATGCTGGAAACTGCACTGAAAGCACATTTCTAATTTTTTTTTAAGCCAGGTAGGATCTACAGTTCTAAAAAAGTTGTTTCCCCCCCCCCCAAAAAAAAATTCATAGAACCTACCCCACTCTTCACACTGACAGTTCTGTAACTTGCACATTATAAGTTAGGAGAGATATATAAAGTCTCTTATAGTCTTTATAAAGACTCTTCAGGTGTACTCATCAGTCAAATGCTATCCTTTGCAAACGAGATTCACGGCATATTTTATTCAGTGGTCACAAGCTACAAGAAAACTATTGCAACTTACAGGTGTTCTGAAGTATTTATAATTTAAAAAACTTTTAATTATAAATTACGTAAAATGAGGGGAGTGAGAGAAAAACAACCAAGGGGTCAGAAGGTCAAGTTTACATGTCTTGACTTGTGTCAAAGCAAAAATTAGCAATACCTTAATGACAGTTAATTTTCTTCTTCTAAAGGCCATTTTCTTTTTCTGTTCTGCAAAAGTAATGCTAATTATTATGTGTGATGTGCAATTTCTCAACAAAAAATTTTAGCTAAAGATCTTAAAGGGCTATAGTGGTGGAAGTGGTTAAGATGCTGTGCCTGTTAACTGGCAGGCCAGGGTTTGAAACCCAGGTCCTACAAGAGTCTTGTCCTTAGTCCAGTGCCTGCCAACCTAGCAATTTGAAAGCATGGAAATGCAAGTAGTTAAATTGGTATCACTTCAGTGGGAAGGTAAAACAGTTGACATATAGTCATGCTGGCCCTCTGACCTGAGAAGCGTCTTTGGACAATGCTGGCTCTAATGGTTTAGAAACGGGGATGAGCACAACAGCCTACAGCAAGCCACGAATAGCAGTACAACATGCAGGAGACACCTTTATCCTTTTAAAGATATTTTGGTTTTCACTGCTGGATCCCATTGCTTTTGTTGTTCTTGCTTAGGCACTAACATTTAAACATGACTCAGTGTCGGGGAAAGCAAATTTGCCACTGTATACAAAAGCCAGGAGAAAGTTAGAAATCCAGGTATAAAAAGTGTTCCTTGTTTCTCTACAGCAGTGTAATAGAAAAGAATGGTACAGCTGTAGAATCGGTTCTGCTTTGTTGATCTGAGTGTACGTGTGTTGCTAACATTGCTGTAAATGGATCACAAATGCCAACAAAGAGAAAAAAACTTATTGAAGCTTTAGGTAATCTTCCTTTTGAGCCGTACAATACTTGTCACATTTAAAAGTGATAGAACATCTTTTTTAGAAAGCAAAAAAAAGGAGGCAGAGGTTAAAGTGCTGCTGAAGAATCATGTGGAGAGATTACTAGTCGCAGCATGGGAGCATGTTAGTAGCACATGGGAGGAAACTGCTCAGTTCTAGGTCATAACATACTTGCTCATGATACTCATGATACTTGCTCAAGATACACACTTTTTCCTCCACAGCAAATGTTTCTTTTCAAATATTTGAATATATAACATTTATTTTAATTCATACTCAGCAAAGCCAATTGTTTGCTTCCTGTCACCGAAGCGCTCATTATATTATTGCTTCTCACAAGCATCTCACAATAAATTACATTTGGTATGTCAATACAGTACATCTGTAGATGTGTGTAAGCAGAAAGTACATGATCTTTCATCTTGAGAATGGAGATAAGCAGCCTCTGTTGGGATGAACAGAAGCATCCCTCACTGGGGATCTTCAAGCAAAGGCTCAACGAGCTCCTGTCAGAGATGCTGTAGGAGGAGGTTGGCAGGAGGAGGGTTGGACTAGATGACCTATTGGGTACCTTCCAACTCTATGGTTCTATGATTATATATACTATCAATATGAAATCACCAAGGAATTGGCATTTCTGTACTCTGTAAGCATAGCTGTTGACTCATATTCCTGGAATTTTTGGTGTCTTTCCTCAATTTCAAATTGCCATATTTATCACTGTACCTTTCTCCACATTTCCCCCACCCCAATCAATGCTCAGAGCTGTATGAAACTTGTTTCATCATATTATCTTATATGGAATTGCATTTATGATTACACTCAAACTTGGCACCTGGACCTGGTAAGAACCCTGGCTTTTCCCTTCAGAAATGTCCATTAATATTACCCTACAAGAACTGTACTTTGACCCAGACTTACCATTGCCTTTCATAAAGTTCAGGGCCATGAGTAAAACTATGACTTGAATGAACACTACTCTCATTGTTCAGATCAATAGCACTCAAAATGTCCTTTGCTAGCAAGAAAGGGAAAGAAAAGTGAAATTGAATTTCAAGTTGTAATCAGTATGAAACTTGGGCTATCTTAAAAAATTTTTCTAAATTTCCAAGAACAGGGATCTTAATCTCTTAGATGTTCTCACATCCTCCTATACAGAACTTTAAAAGATCCAGTCTGTGAGGTTTTCAGTAAGATCCTCTAGAAACCTACCCTGGGAAAGCACTGTTGGCTCATTTTTCGTGTATTCACTTCATCGCCCAAACATAAGTCTACTTTCCTCTTCCTAAGCCACCCTCTCAATAAGCAGTTGATTCTGCATGTGTTCTTGCTTTACCCCTCACGTTTCTAACCTCTCCTGTGCCTTTTCTCTTTTTCTCTCAAACACTTCTATTCTTCCTTTGACCTTTTCTCCATCATTTCCTCCCTTCATCACATTATTTCAGCAATTCCTCCTAGCAGTAGCCTAGAACCACTGCTGCAAGCAACACTGGTAACTGTAAAAATACTGACTTTCATTTTATTTGTAATGTATTCCTTCTTTCCTTTTATTGAACATTTATCCCATAATAAACGGTTTTGTGTTTGGATCTATATCTCAGTCTGTTTTAGTGCTGTCCCAAGACAAATTCTTCTGGTACATGTTATAAGACAACTTGCATAGAACGTTCCACCACATACGCATTTTATTTTATACATCCCCTCAAGCACATATTATAACACCAGGCCTTGGATTTTCGTTTATTATGACAAAGCTTGGAAACCACCCTGTCAATAAAAAACAAGAACAACAACATGAGTTTAATGCATGAGAAATTCACCTTGCCTTGGCCCTTTTTTCTTCCAGCAATACACATGTGCTGGTTATGTCAGACAAGATCAGAGTATTTACAGCATCTGGTGCTCTAGTCATGCACACAGAAGAAAAGTAGTTGATAACTATTCTCTTTGAGAATTTAAAATTCTTTCTCTCTCAGCTGTAGCTGGAGAAGAAAAATTATGCAGAAATTTTATACAAATATTCTAATTTTAATTGTTCTACTTTTTGCAGAACAAAAATTTATAGATTTTGTGCTTTGCATTGTAAAGCAGCCCTATAAATAGAAGTCATTGCTATGATAAACCTCCTCAAGACATTTCAGAATTCTTGAATCTAAGCAGTTCTGTCACCTCACTAGGAATATCAGGTACTTATAGCACCCATTTTAACACAGACTCCCAAACCAAAGATTGGGCCCAGTCATCTAACAAATATACAGATAAAACTGAGTCCAGCTCAGAGCTGGGAAGGAAAATGAGCAACAAAAGACAATTTTTTTTGAATACACCAAGTTGCTTCAGTTTCTTACAGCCCAGTCTTATCAAATGCTGCACTCTGCCTATAAAGCTGTGCTACAGGTGCAGGACTAGCAGTCCCAGATGTCTACTGCTTCGGTAGATAAATGTCTTAGGCTGCAATCCTAAAGGCACTTTCCTGGGAGTAAGACCCATTGAACACAGTGGGGCTTACTTTTGAGTAGACATGATTAGGATTGTACTCTTAGTGAACCTACACCACTGATTTTGCAGATGCAAATCCAAGTAGACCCTGAAAGGCAGACTGAGGCTGGAAATGGGGGTAGGATCTTGGCAGTGTCACTGCTACCACCACAACTGTCCCTGCCTCCAATTCACCCTCCAACCTGTCCCTCCACACCACAATCTTAGGAATTCCTGGACCTCAGTACATGTTCAGACATTACTGGAGTTCTATTCTGGTTGTGTTGAGAAGTCTGGTTGTCCTGTGGATTTCTTTATCTGCTGGTTTGGGCATCTTTGGGGGTTCCAGGAATAGAGCCCTCTGGATGTCACGGCATGACTGTATATAAATATTCTTAATAATTAAATAATTATTGAAATGAATAATGAAACATTTATTAGATTTGTCGGTTCAATATTTTCCTGTTAGTCTAAAGTTGACTGTGGTGTGCCTTTCTGCTTAAAAGATGGTACTAATGATACGCTTATTAAATATATTTATGTTAAATATAAACACAGTTTGAAAAATTTAAGGCTAAAACAGTGCGCTCTGTGTGTGTGTGTGTATACAAATACAGCATATATGCATTTATTTTAAAAAGCATCTTATTTCTTCCAATATTTTCATTTCAAGAGCTCAAATATATATTCTTGAATAAAAAATTGATATGATTATTCCTAAACACAGCACAGCAGCTTGTGAGCTATCCATTGCATTGCCAGCTAGTCCTTTTTGTAACACAATATTCATATCAGGTAGAGAAATTGATACAGCTGACATTTATTGTGACAAAGTAAATGATGTTTTTATGTGCCACAGAACCTAAATGTATACAGCAATCACATCACAGGATTCCATCTGCCTGGAACAGATAATTTTATATTATCTTTGTATACCTGTCAAATTGTATAGTATATCTATCAACAATAAATCCAATCATAACGACAATGGAAAGCTTATAAAGCCATGAAGATTGAATTGGACAAAAAAAAAGAAGTGAAGAAATTTTACTATACAAGCGTTATTTTAATTTGCTTTCATTTTCTATGTATTTTGTCCCCTTTGAAGTAAAGCCTAACAGGTGATAAATCAGCAACCTTGCCTAGGGCATTAAGAGACTGTAGTGCTATGTTCTGCATGCCTATTGAAGCTTATATAATTTTGTTTCACAACTGGGGTATTACAGAATCTTAAATCATACAGTTGTCTCTCCTTCTGCTCTGTGACCACTCCTGTTGCTTTGAATATCTAATATGAGGAATCATTCTTCATGGCAACCTCTGTTGCTGCAAGGAAAGCAATTTAGAAAACACTTTTATGGAAACAACTTCTATATAGAGCTCCTTATGAAATGCTTTATTTTGACAACATCTAAAAAATATTCAGTTTAAGTAATACAAAGGAGTTATCAAATTATCATGATATAAACAAGACGAGAAGTGGTTTCCCATCAAGAAATTCATTATAACTAGCAACAAAACAGAACTTTTGCTCAAGCTCTAATCAGGCCTGCTAATCCAGCACTATGTTTTTACTGTCCAAACTTTAAATGCAGGCTAAGATCCTGTGGGACTTCCATATCCAGACAGATAAAAAGGTACTGGCTAACCAACTAGACGTTGTGGTGGTAGATAAGGCCCAGAAGACAGCTCTGGTGATAGATATAGCGATAACAAATGACAGCAACATCAGGAAAAAAGAGCATGAAAAGGTGGAAAAATATCAGGGTTTGAAGGACGAATTAGAAAGGATGTGGAAAGTAAAGGTGAATGTGATCCCAATAGTGATCGGACACTCAGGCTGAATGAATGGCTCCGATAGATTCCAGGAAGCATGCAAGAACACTCGATCCAGAAAAGCACAATGCTAGAACAGCCAAGATACCCTCAAATTCCCAGGCCTCCGGTAGAGGTCCCGAGATTGTGGATAACACGCATATACCACCCATGGAGGTGAGAAAATAATAATAATAATAATAATAATAATAATAATAATAATAATAATAATAATAATAATAATAATTATTATTATTATTATTATTATTATTATTATTATTATAATATAATTTCCAGGTCAACCAGACTGGGAGCAGGGGTGAGTAGAGAGTTCCATCAGATTTCAATTTTAAAAGAATATAGTGCTGAAATTAAGTACAGGAAAGCACTATGAGTTTTTTTAGCATATTTTAACATGACCTATATTTGTCCTACATTTTTGGGGGTGTCCTACAATTTTTTTACCAGTAGAAATTTTGGCTTGGGGGTAGGAATTTTGGGTTTGGCATTTGGTCACCCTGGATATAAGCAAGAACATCAGCATACTGAATAAAATATCCCTTAATATTTCCATAATGGCTAAATAAATGCAGTCCAGAAACTACAGAACTTCAACATGAATCCCCTATTGCTTTTCTTTGGACAGAAAGTGTAATATCCATTAGGAAGTACCGGTAATCACATAGCCTTATTCTGGAGAGTGCACGTACTTCTATAAGAGCTTGCAGTAAGTAGCAATCAAATTAGTGTATGGATATTTTATATAGAAAGTATCATCATAGGCACTTATTAGCTGCTCTCCTACAGGTGGCGATCATTTAGCTAATGTAATTACAGCCTGTAATACAGCAAGATAAATGTTAAGGTGGCTTTGGAGCTATGAGAAGATAATAACTGAAGACTTTGTAACAGAAGGTCAAATAACTTTTCCAGGACAATCAGCAACTAGAAAGACACAGAATTAGAAATGTTTGTGTCTGCTATATAGCATGTCTCAGGATTTCTGCAGATGACTCAGTAGTTTCAAAATACCTCACGTAAAGGTACCTTTACGTGGTGCCTCATGTAAAGAACGCCTCACATAAAGTATGTTTCACGTAACAAACAAAAATTTCTCTAGGATTCTGCTTCAATAAAGAAAGTGCTTCATGTAAAGAATACATTTGTTGGCAGTTGAGGCAGACTCGATGGCCAGCAGCCTGTTTAAAAAGTGTCAGGGCTGCCTAGCGCACCTGCCCATAGTGAAAGCAACACTTACGCGCTGGTCCTCCTGTGGCTGGGCATCTGCTGGGCAGAGGGAGAGAAGAGCAGTGGAGAAGAGGGAGGCAGCTCAGGGCTAGCCAGAAGGGAGCAGGGAGAAAGAAGCTCAGAATGGAGAGAGGGAGAAAGTGGGGAGACACTTTGAAAGTGTCTTGGATTGCAGTCTCCTAACCATGTCTACCCAGAAGTAAGTCCCACTGTGTTAAATGGGTCTTACTCCCAGGAAAGTGTCTTTAGGACTGCAGCCTAAGTAGACTTCATAAGATCATGCACATTGAATGCATGTTTTGAATTCAATCCCAGTGTTCTGTCATCATTTTTATATCCAGTTAATATTTTATATGAATATTTTTGGGGTTGTGGAACCAATTGTCTGAGTTTGCATTATTTCCTATGGGAAAATCTGCTTCACGTAAAGAATGTTTCACGTAAAGAACATGCCTCTGGAATGAATTAAATTTGTTACGTGAGACGCCACTGTATTCTGAAGCCATGGATAATGGAAACAGTATGGGTGAAATCCTAACCAATGGATAAACTCTGCCCTAAGTCATCTGGCATATCTTCCTTTGGTAATGTGGGGAGGTTGGCATATGCCTGTGCACTTGCCTAACCCTCCACCCCCAGGAGTAAGGCAGAAGTGTCTTAACTTTTGTGAATCTCCCAGGTCAGCACAGGACTTATGTTAGGCCTAACTGGAAGTTAGGATTGCAGCCTAAGACAAGCTCAGTAAACAAAGAGACCATTCAGTGCACGGAACAGACTTTCTGTTTGTGAGTTACCTTTTTAAAATGACCATAGATCAGTAACCTAAATTCAGACATTATGGATTTTACATTTCCAAAGAGTGCCTATCAGAGTTAACATTTCCAAACAAATGCAGTTCTTGTTATTTTAAGAATGAAAGAAGTTGGCAACTTCCATTTTTCTTGTGAAGAATTTACTCTGCCACCAGGGAAAGAAAGGGACCTTGATTTCAGCCAGAACTATTTGCTAACAGTTTGAAAACTTCTTACAAATTGAAGCAATTGATTGTACTACCGGGTAGGAACAATCCAGATTAATCATATAGTTAACTGCTTGAAACACTTTTGCCAACAGAGACCTCATGTGAGTTCACAGTAATGAATGCATCTCAGATTCCAGTTTATTTGTAGTAGAACTTCAAGAACATACCGTATATATCTTTAATATAAAGATACATATGAAAAAAGGAGGGCTTAGAGCATCAAGATGTTGTTAACACTGAACAATAAGATGAAAAAATATTAAAATTTTAAACAAGGAGGTTAAAAATCCCTCCTGAGTTAAAAACAGCTGCTTTAAAATTCAATTTTAATCTGATTCTGCAGTGGTAGAAGACATTATTAGTAGATACTGCTAACTTACAGTATGTACTCTTAAGAAGAGCCTATGCTGGATCAGGCCAAAGGCCCATCAAGTCCAGCTTCTGTATCACACAGCGGCCCACCAGATGCCTCAGGGAGGACATATGACATCTGCATCCAGCTGCCTGCCCCTGCTTCTGGCATTTGGAAGTTGTCCACATCTACACACACCCCTCATGTAACCTGTGATGTTCCCCTTCTCTAGGAATTTGTCCAATCCCTTCTTAAAGGCATTAAGGCTAGATGCCATCACCACGTCATGTGGCAGGGAGTTCCACTGAACAACTACACACTGAGCAAAGAAGTATTTTCTCTTGTCTGTCCCAACCCTCCCAGCATTCCATTTTAATGGATGTCCCTAGTTCTGGTGTTATGTGAAAGGGAAAAGAGCATCTCTCTATCCACGCTATCCATCCACTGCATAATTCTGTACATCTCAATCATGTCTCCCCTCAAGTGCCTCTTTTCTAAAGAACCCCAAATGCCAAAGCCTTTCCTCATACAAAAGATGTCCTAGACCATCTGCAAGATCCATCAAACATTTTGGTCGCTCTCCTCTGAACCGTCTCCATTTCTTCAATATCGTTTTTGATATGTGGTGACCAGACCTGGACACAGTACTCCAAATGTGGCCTCGCCATTGACTTGTACAATGGCATTATAAAATTAGTTGTTTTACTCTCAATCCCTTTTCTAATAACCCCAAGTAGTCTTGCCTTCTTCACTGCTGCCGCACATTCACAACACCTTCATCGAGCTATCCACTAGCACCCCTAGATCTCTCTCCTGTTCTGTCACAGATAGCTCAGAGCCCATTAATCTATATCAGTACTCTTGATATCAGTACTAAAATGCACACTTTGGAGGGGAGAATGCCACATATTAAACCAAACATAACATTTGTAAATGAGTATTTAAACTGTACAGCTATAACATGAACAAGCCCAAAGTATACAATACAAGCTATTGAGTAAAATACCACACTGGAGCAGCTACTTAAAATGAGGAAACACAAAATGCAAAATACTGTAGAGTCAAAATGTTGCAGTGATGCAGCAGTAATTCAATAGTTTGCAAGTGTTGAAAAGGAAACTGGAACATCATACTGTATGTATGTGTGTGTGTGTGTACACACACACTCACACACCCCAGTACATTTTCAAAGTATACATGCTATAGTAAATTAGGAATGACTTCTAGCACATGGAAAATCCTTTACTATAGGATCATTTATACAAAGTCTTCTCTGCAACTAATGTAAAATGCAATATAGCAGTTTGCATATGAATGTCTTGAGTTTCTGCTTAATGCAGAGCATTTACTAAATCACCATTAAACTAATGTAAGGCATAGCCTCTCAGTGGTGCTTGTGAATGAACTGAATTTAAAACAAACACAATGGCTTGTTATAAAAGATCTTCTGCACTCTGGTTTTCATACTGCTTGGGTAACTGCTTGGGATTTACTGCTTGGGTTAACAGCCTATCCTCCATAACAATCTAACCCAGGCTTTCATGCTTTGCATGCAGCGTATGCAAAGCCGAGCACAATACCATAGTCTTCCAATACTGATGGAGGCCTGCTCTTAATAAGCTTCTAAAGAGGAGGTAGAGCTGACATTTTAAACCAAACCTTTGCACATTGTTCACACATTCATTGCTCCTAAAGTACCTGAGAGGCAAGCCAGCCCTAAGGCAGGGATTTTTCCTATTTCTTTGACATTTGCATCCGTGTGGCCCCCTTAGATATATTCCTGGTGCTTCCTCCTTCTTTGCTATGCACACCTTCTACTGGTGTGATCTCCATTCTCCAAGATCCACTTTCAAAAATGCTTGGGGGAGATAGAAAACTAAAGAGAAATTACTCTTCTAAAGAATGTTTGCAAGGGTTAGCACTGGCCAAGCTCCAGAACTGGGTGGGGGGGGGGGGGCAGACAGTCTGCCATCTGGAGGTTGCCTAGACCACCAGGATGCAAAATTGTGTGTGTGGAAGTAGAGGAACTCAAGGAAGAGATGTTCTGGAGGAAGTGGGGAAGGCTGGATAAAGAAAGGTGGGGAAGAGGCATGGTAGGGGAGGTGGCCCAGGAGGGATAAGCAGAGCTCAAGTCATAGCCCAACACTGGACTTTCAAGTACTGCTGCAAAACGTAGGCCCGTTGCAGGGCTACTTTCCTTACTTGGGAAAGGGGATGAAAGTACTCTTTTCTTGAGATGATGGCATAGGATTGGGTTGCCAGCCTGGCCATACTCGAGTGTGACAACCTCAGTAACCACCAGATGAGATGTAGTTCGCTAGACAGGAGGGCATCACCACCATTTCACCACTTCCCCAAGTAGCTATCCAAACTGCCTGCTTCATCCAGCCTCATAAGGCGGCTAACCCTTAGAGCATTTGTTCCTCAAAGGTGTGCAGACTCTTTGGCAGGAGGGCCACACCATCTCTCTGACACTGTGTCAGGACTGGGAAAAGAAGAATTAATTTACATTTCAAATTTGAATAAATTTGAATAAATTTACATAACTGAATATATTAGAGTTGAAACTCATGAATGACTACCAGTCACTTTATAAACACTTTCTAACACACAAAGAAGGTGATCTTCAAATCTGTTCATGAACACTTTAACACAGAGGGTGGAAGAGTGCATAGCCTCCCCAGGCTCAACCATTGGCCGGATGGAGAGGGTTTGCCATGGGCCCCATGGAGGCTTACTGCGGACCACATCTGGTCCCCATGCCAAGGTATGGGTGCCCCTGCTCTACAAGATACAGACAGCCATCAAATTGAAACTGGGCTCGCTGTGAGATCACACAATAATGTAGTTCATTAGTTCACATGTCATCTTTTCCTGAAGGAGAAAGACTCTTGTTAAAGACTGTTACATCCCCAAACAGATTAGTATTTCTGTGTCAGAAAGAAATGAAGAGTGTCTCGATGTTCAATAGTACAATGATAAATAAGTAGGATTAGTGAAAATCTACATAGTTGTCATATGTTTGATGAGAACATTACATTTTTATGGATTCACCAAGTCACACATTTCTTCCTAAACTATACTTTTGCTTTGCATGGGCAATCCTAGAACATAACATTTTCATTGCGCTTTGAATTCATTAAACATTCTGTTTCATTGAACCTGGAGTATCTCTATATTTCTCATTTCAAATAAACAGTCTTGATGCTTGGATTAAGCTACAGGGCTGATTTCCCCTCCCATCTTTGTTGTTCAGCTCAAGGAAATCATTCTAACCCTCTTCCTGTGATAAAGATAGCTTACTGACATACAAGGCAGCACTTAATATTCTCTGATAAAAGCTTGACAGTGAACAACACACTTCATTTGTTTAGCAGTCACTGGTCAAAGGAAAACACTATAGTTTTCAGTCACAGGTTTTGGCATCTCTTCCTTTGCTAAGTACTATTATGTGCCTGTTGTATAAGGTACTGTTGAGCCATCCTTTTTTGGGGGGTGGGTCTAAATTTTTGCTCTTTCCATGTGCCCGCTTTTTCCATGTGACCTCCAGCTGAAAAGACATGGCTGTATCTTCACTTTTATGTGTTTTTGCTAAAACCAAGTTGTATTAAAATGTGAAAATTACAGCCTCTTAGAAGTTGTAGTTTCTGTAGTTTCATATGTACTGATGTTGAACATAACTTCATTTTATCTCGTCTAGCAAGGGAAAAAAAACCCAGATCATACATGTTGATTGACTGGAAGAAAGAAAAAAAAACTGTTTTCAACAATACTTCAAGAATCCAACACAGTACTTCCCCAAGTGCATTTGTAATCATGGACTAATATGCAACATGGACTGTGAAAATCAAGAACTAAAACAATCTTAGCTGTAATTTGTTAAATACTGAGTCCTATTCTATTAATATTTATTTCCATCCTGTAAATTATTTGGTTATTTATACTTGATTTCTATTTCTTATTTCAGTTCTTCTCATTGATCTCATGCAGCGCTGTTCCCCTCTGGCAAAATGGCACCTGAACATTTTGCACTTTTAAACTATTACAGGGGCACTCACCTGACAAAAAAAGAAAATTAAAAACAGTATTTTCCAGGTAGTCAACCATGACTGTGTTTTGTTTAGAATCAGAAAAATCTGCTGTCATGGTTTAGCCATCAGAACAATATAAAATGTGAAAAAAATGCCAAGACATTTTTGAGTGATTATCTGAGTGCACCTGTAAATGTTTATTACTCTGGAACCACTTCAAGGGTAAACAAATTTTAAGATACAGTAGTAATGGGAGAGCATATTCAATCCTCACTCATATCTGGAGAAGGCAGTAATGCGGAACTTGGTTGAAATCTCAAAGCACATATGGCCAGGAGGAAGACTAATGAGGATGACTGAGAGCACAATCATAACCATGTCTACTCAAACGTAAATCCCATTGTCTTCAATGGGTCTTAAACCCAGGAAAGTTTCTTTAGGATTGCAGCCTGAATCATCTACCTAGAGATAGGCTGTAGACAGTATGGGGTGCCCTGCCACCTCCCTAACCTACTGTCCACCCATACTCTGTACTGTTTCACAGTCACTAACAGCACATATCTTACTTGCACTGGAATAGTTGGACTGCAGTGTATCCAGTGGTGGGCTTCAGGGGGTTCTCATAGGTTCTATAGAACCCTTTGCTAATTAGCGCCTGGTCCTGAGAACCGGCTACTAATGGGATATAGAACCTGTTGTTAATTTAGATTATTAGGATATAGAACCTATTGTTAATTTATTTGAATCCCACACTGAATGTATCCAATGCAAGTCTGAGGCTGCTGGAACACCACCGTGGACAAGGGTATTTTTCTTCTTACCTTGATTAATACAGCATCAATACAGCATACAGACCTACCAATAGGTCTATCCAGAGCTGTGTTATCTCCAAATGTAGCCCATTAT
The DNA here is from genome assembly GCA_030015325.1 of Cryptoblepharus egeriae. Lineage (NCBI taxonomy): Eukaryota > Metazoa > Chordata > Lepidosauria > Squamata > Scincidae > Cryptoblepharus > Cryptoblepharus egeriae. Next base: position 42,188,863 of record JAREYC010000006.1, read on the forward strand.
GACTGGCATTACTGCGTGGTGAGTCTCACATTCTCTTACCGCCCTACTGCTCAACCCCAGGAATCTACACCTGATCTCTGGACCACTCAAGAAACTTTCTCCCATCTACTTCCCATCCACCCCCGTTCCCCCAGATCTCTGCAATGGCCAAAATTGGTCATCACAATTTACTGTGGCCCAGAGCCCCAAACAGCAAAGGGAGGCCAGTGTAACTCTCTGCACCGGCCTACCCTATTCACCCGGTGTTTGCAATACCCTGTTTGCAATACCCTGTTTGCAATACCCTGGGCTGGCGCAAGTGAGATGCACAGGCCCAAGTGGAACACGAGGACTACTTGCTGGGAGAGTGAGCGGAAGATGAGGAGAGCAGCAACACACCACTTCTTCCATCTCCAGCCCTGCAACAATTGCAATGGTGATGCTGGAGAAAAAACATAGCAGCATTCCTATTCTGGTGGCTCCTATCAAAACAAAATTGTTCCACTTCCTTTTTGCCTGTCCAGCCACAGCCAGGTTGGCAAAGAGGTGGTGGAGCCAGAGCTCATTTCATTTGTTTCCTGCTTGACCCTTCCTGGCTGTAGCACACTGGTCTGTATTCTTGAATTAAATCTACCATCACATGTTCACAAAGAAATATCTGGTAGTGTGGGTAAACTGTTTCCAAGAAGATGTGCTGTAATGTGTATAATGTGAGTAGGTATTTGCATGCTGATGTCATTCTTTCCACAAATGGGCTGTGTAGCTCATCAATAGTTGGCAACTACAAAAAACTGTTATGCAAAGAAGGGAAAAATAAATCCGTATGGACTATGTATAGGAGACACAGGACTTACAGACAACTCCTATATGGAATAAATGCATCTGCTAACAAAGGGAGGGGAAGACTGGTTCAGAAATTCCCTTGGAGTACAAAGGAATGTGGAGGAGTGATGAAGAAACTGGAGACAGAATGCTCTGGAAAGGTGACAGACAGAAAACATCCAGACTGTTTTCTCATGCCATTTGAAATACACAATTTTACTGACCCACATTTAATTCATTTCTGCAATGAAGAACTCTGATTTGTATGAACATAGATTTACAGAACACCATCTGGTGAATTCTGTTCTCAGTGTTAATTGCAACCCACTGTCATGCATGTTAATGTAATATATATTAACATAAAACTTGTCAATAGTTTGCCAGTGTGCTTCATGACAATAGCTTGTCAGTGTGCTTCATGACTACGTAGAGCTGAGCCAAAATGTGGTGTGGAGAGGTTTTGGGGAATGTTTTCCCTTACTCCTTGTTAGTGATTTGATGAACATGCTAGTGAAAGCATGGAAGAGGAATGAACATGTACATGCACACACATCACCTTTGTGATGCTAATTTGAGAATGAGTTTCATCACAGCCCTGGTTAGCTGCTGATTTGGCTTTTCCCCCCACCCCAATAGGAGCTATTACTGGATCACTTCCATCTTGGCACCACTGGGAGCATTTCTCCTGGGACAGCTATAAGTGGCCCAATCTAGATTTGGGTTCTAGTGGGGACGAAGAAATAAATGTAGCCATTCCTCCTTTTGTTTTAGAGTTCAGTGTGCTTCATTTTAACATGAATAGCTCATATACAGAGGCCCAATCATGAATGTTTGTATTTATTTGCTTTGTATGTATTTCTCACAAAATATCAAAATTGTATTTTCAAGCTTGGTCATTAATCTGCTACTATTTTAAATTGAGGATGTTTTTACTAGTTGTTTTTTAAATTTTCAAACATTTTTATATAATCTGCCTTAATTGTAATATAAAGAAGGATGGGGAAATATAGGCTTTAAAAAATTACACAGAAATTAGAATTTCCTCTAATGTTCTATCTTACAAGTATACTTTATGGAAAACAGATTCACTATAAAAATTCTATTATGTTTTGTGAAACCTTTTTTCCGCCTGCCAAAAATAAAGAATACAGTCCTTTGTAAACTAAGAATTTAGGGAATTCTTTGTGCACAAAGATATATCCAGTTTATAGTATTTGTTAGGCTTCTTTGGATTTGTAACAAAACCGGAGTTTTGCTGTCCACATATTACTATTTATTGGGATTTGCAGCATCTCAACTATCTTGTTACTCTGGCATTATGTGATGTAGGCTGCAATCCTAAAGACACTTTCCTGGGAGTAAAACCCATTGAACACAATGGGGCTTACTTTTGAGTAGACATGGTTAGGATTGTGCTCATAGAGTCTGTCATTTAACTTCTGTGCCATACACAACATCACATAATGCTTAAGTAACAGTTTCAGGCACAATCCAAACTGCTCAGATTTCTAAACTGCATAGCTTGCCCTCCAAGGATGTGAACCACAACAACATCCCACCAGTTTTACTGTTCAAAATGTGCAGCTGTAGTCACTCTATAAGCCTTATGAATTGAGGCTTATCCAGAAGTGCAGTTGGGTTACCCTATCTATCACTGGGCTGACCCAACTGCAAGATGGGCCACCATCTGGAAAAGGCTTGGGACAGCCTAAGGCAACATAGGCTGCCCCAAGGCAGGCGGAACTGGGCTGCCCTAGCTGGACCAGCCTAAGCAGCTCAGGAGAGGTATGTTGAGGGCATGTTTAGCATTGCCTAGGGTAGAGCAGTTGTGCTGTATCCTGACCTGTTTCGTGGGCAGAAATTTCCTCTTCCAGCTCCTCAAAGTTATACCACCTCAGAAGCACATATAAATCTGAGTAGACCCATAGGGGTCCATGACAAGGCAGAGGAAGAAAGGCAGTGTTGACAAAAAATCTAGTTCTTGGTCAGCCTAGCTTTCAACCATGCCTCCCAACTTCAGGATATGGCACAACTATGGCAGCCTAAGTGGAGTTATGCTCACCCATGGTGCAGTTAGTCTGGCCTATCTGGCATTAGGTTGGACCAGTGCCTAAGTACATTCCAATATTGCAGCCTAATGAAACTAGCCCCAAGAAAGGAGGGATCATTACTTGCATGCATCAAAAATGAATGTGTTTTTGATTGCATGAGGCCAATTAGATAATAGAAGCATTATTCAATCCACCCCACAAAGAATGTATTAAGCTGATTCAGGATCTGTTGTTCTTTTTTTGCCACTATAAACAAAACTACCCCTCTGGAATTGGTCAAACACATAAGCCTGAAACCTATGATGGTCATGTAACAGAACTCACTTTGGTAATTCAATGAATTTTGAGAGTTTTTCTTTGGTCCAAAATGCTTGAGACATTAAGCAGAATTAAAGTCCTCTTCCTTTAACACCATCTTCAGAAAACTAATTTCCTTGCATTTGCTGGTAATATTCTTGGTGCATACAAATGTGAAACATTACCACCTTTGCCTTTGATATTTCCCAGTTACTTTCACTTCTTGTGATCAGCAAAAAGCAGTCAATATGGCAGTTAGCCAAAGTATTATAGTTTTGGAAGATTAACGCTGATTTGCCCCAAGAGGAGGCAATCTTGCAGTTAATTTTCTTTTTGATATAAACTTTTCCATCCACTTACTTAATGGTCTTACAGATGTAAATAGTAATGAATAAATTTATTTCCATGTTTTAAAAAATGAGCTTAGAAAAGTCTTGCTATGCATTTAGTAGTAATACTAAATTTTTATTTCATAAAAAGTTATGTAATATTTCATATTGGCAAGGATAAGTTAGGCTTGCTATTCAACATGAATTTGCCAGTAGGTTTTCGTGGGCATGATATTATGTCTAGCTTATCCTTGTTAAAAGACTTGTCCAGTCTTCAAGAAGGAAAGAACTGAAAATTAAGAGTACAATCCTAACCATGTCTACTCAGAAGTAAACCCTATTGTGTTCAATGGCTCTTACTCCCAGGAAAGTGTGTTTAGGATTGCAGCCTAAGCCTAAACTAACAGTTTATTTTAATTCTGAAATTATTTCTGGTGTAAGCAAACATACATTTCTTAAAATCATATCGTTTTAAGGGACCTAAAACATACCGGTAATCTGAGCCATGCCTAATCCATTGCAGGAAATTCTCCTCAAATCTATATGCTAAGATTTCAAACTAAACAGTATGCCTTAATAAAAAGTAGTCAGGGATAATCTGTTTACTCAGGACCATCCCACTGAGGGAATCAGAATAAGGAACAACAGAGTCTTTTCCACCACTCCAGTGTATGAATAACCTGTGCCTGGATCATAGGGAGGAGAAACATAGATACGGAGCTACAACAGTGTGACCTTAGCATTGTGATGCATTCTGTGGTGACCGCGGGATGAGCAAGGAATCTCTGTGTAACATGGAAGTGGGTCTTTCAAGCCTAAAAATAGCACTGATGGCTGGAAAATAGTGCAATTTGACCAGTGGAAACCAAAGTCATACATAAGTGCATCCCAGATTCCTAATCTAAACAATAAAGTTTAGTTTCAATAAAACTATGAATCTCATAGCTTGAGAAGGAACAAAAATATCTCAACTGAACCCCATGTATGTTTATTTCACTGAGACAACCATACCCAGACAGAAGAGGAAGGAAGGGAGAGCATTCTCATATTTTTTCCTCATTATTTTTCCATCAGCCATGGACAAGAACCTATTGCATGAAACAGTACAGATGTTTGAAGGAAGATATATTGTTTGAACAATCTTTTAAAAGGTTATAGTCCTGATTTTGTGAACAGACCCTGATATTCTGTACCTTCTAAGAGGCAATAGATTACTTATATCTCCAATGCCACAATGTCAAATCTACCGCATTCTATAGCATTCTTTTAAAGAAATTATGGTACTACTGTAGCTGAAACTACATTAAGATTTAAAAAAGTACCTGCTGTTTAGAAATAGCTGTGATACGATACAAATGACTTGTGATGAACTTTCTGAAGCAGTCCTACTTTAATTTAACACATTTGCCTCTCTTTAATTATTTAGTTCACACCTTAGCTTTTATAAGTAACTAACACATCAACACATTTTTGCTTGTGAGACGTGCAATGACAGTGAAAAATAGCAACATTTGAAACATGAGTAATGTTAGTTCATTGGCTTTGAATTAGAAAAACAAGCTCTTGAAAAACCCACGTAATTCATAAGAATTCAACCTGCTATTGTGGAAAGTATCTGCAGGTCCAACCTCCAAGCTTAATCTTGGAGATATGCTGCAATCCTGAACACACTTTCCTGGCAGTAAGACCCACTGGGTACAGTGGGCCTTACTTCTGAGTAGACATGATTAGGGTTGCAGCATATCTCCAAGGTTAAGCTTGGAGAGGATCACAGCCCATCCTATGCATCATTAGGCTCTCAGATTGCAACTTGGGAGGGGCATTGACTTTAACGGGGCTTACTTCTGAGTAGGTCTCAAGGGCAGCAGGCAGCAGCTGGGATAGAGGGGATTTGGGGGATGCGGGTGGGTGAGCACTGCAAGGTCTGCAGGGGCCTGAAGTGCTCTGAGTGCCAGCAGGCAGGTAGGGGCAGGAGCCAGGCAGCCCAGACCAGCTTTGTGGAGGCTGCCCAGGGCAGTGCGCAGAGAAGCACGCAAAATTTGAAAATGTTGCTGCCACAAAGCCGGTTTTTCCAATGTTGGTGGCCAGCTTTGCAGGAGGGACGCGTCCACCCTCGTCCTGGGCCGCATGCGGCTCCCGGGCCTTGTGTTGGACACCCCTGGTCTAGAGATAGCTTATGGATGTTTTCCTGAGGCCAAAGAATGTGCTCGGTCACATTCAGCTTCTTAGAATTCTGTAACCAAAGAAACATTTTGTATAAAGAGGCATTTAGTAAAGCCTCTCAAAGTTCAACCTCATGTCCATGTTGTGAGAGGTGATAACATGATAAGTAAGAGATTGTTAAGATTGGGCGAAGTAAGATGTGGTCTGTGTATCACGAGATTGTTACAGCAGCCACAAAGAGCATCCTAGATTACATTGAAAAAGCTTGGCAAAAGAGGCTATGGTGAAATTGTGACCAGCCTAGCAAGCCCGCAATGGATATATATTGCTACAGACAGAGTTGTAAACAGACTGATCTTGTAGGAATAGACCACATCAATGTTAGAAGAATAAGACTGCAATCCTAAAGACACTTTCCTGGGATTAAAATACATTGAACACAATAGGGCTTACTTTTGAGTAGGCATGGTTAAGAGTGACAGATAGGACACCAAAATACAAAACAGGAACTCTTAATATAACAGGTCTGAGAAACAAAACAGAAGAAATTGTAAAAATAATGAAATGAAGAGAAATTATAATAATGGGCCTTGTTGACACAAGACATAAAGGACATGGCAGTGAGAATGTGCATAAAGATTATTTGTTCATCTACTCAGGAGGGATCACTGCAAAGAGTGAGCTTCTTAGTACACTCAGAAGTAGCAAAATGGATATTGTATCCATGTATCCAATGTATCAACAATTATTCAGACAGGATAATAATAATAATGAAAATCAAGAATGTTGAGCAAACTGAAACACATGTACAATGTAATAACATATGTAATGATACATGGTTCCCAGGGGAACTAATCACAAGTGGTCCTAGAGGTGAATGACACCACAAAGGCTTAATATTATTTTTAGCACACTATTTGTTTGGATCTGTATCTGACCAATAATTTATGCCTAAGAAAGGTTTGTAAATGAATGAATGTAATGATAATTATACAGAAAAACAAAAGGATGAATTTTTTTGATGAGTTATAGATGAGTTATGAATGTCAGAGTGGGTACTAACAAAAGAGAGAATGGCTACAATCCTAAAGGCACTTTCCTGGGAGTAAGACCCTTTGAACACAATGGGTTCCCTTTTGAACACAATGTCTATCCTTTTGAGTAGACACGGTTAGGACTGTGCTCTGTAACAAGTATCTCGGTCCTCATGAGCTAAGAACAGTGAAAGGAATGAAAAAAAAGGATTCAGGATTTATGCAATCAACACAATTTTTTATTGCTTTATTGCTAACACATTTTTTGAACATCAGGACCTGCAATGGGGCTTACTCCCAGGTAAGTGTGGATAGGATTGCAGCCTCCGAGCCCAGTCCTAACCATTTCTATGTATGTATATGATAGTATAAATGGAATGACATCTCCATCAAGAGTCAGATAGATTATGTATTAGCAAAGGTTACAAGATCTAGAATTCTTGATGCCAAGAATCCCAAATGGTTTGTCTTCTGATCATAAATTGTAGAGCTAACAGCAAGAAGTGATAAATCCAACAAATATGGAAGAAACTCATTTAAAAATAAAGAATTATGATAGCTAACCTTAAACAAGAAGGAATAGTAGAACAATCGCAGCAGAAGGTAGAGATGGAATTTCAACAACTGCCAGATTGCTGGAGCCCAGTGGGAAAGTCCTAATATCACTCCGTGCCCTTTCCTGATGTACATTGGGTGTTACCACTGTCTCTGTTAATGATGATTTACAGATTCACTTGATAGGCCTTAGGTCATGACCAAACCTGGTTGACCCCAATGCCATTCTTACTACCAAAAAAGGCTGCAATCCTAGAATCCAGTTAGGCCAAGAATAAGTTTTTTTTCCTTGTGGTAATGTATGGCTGTGTGAACTGGACTGCCAAAGAATAGATGCCTTTGAATCTATTCAAATATTAGAAGGCCGAAAGCCAAAGAATAAATGCCTTTGAATTATGGTCCTTTGGAGGGTACCTTGGATTGCAAGGAGGTCAGATCAGTCAATCCTCCAGAAAATCAACCCTGATTGTTCACTGGAAGAACAGATACTGAAGCTGAAGCTCAACTATTTTGGCCACATCATGAGAAAGGAGGACTCCTTAAAAAAGACTCTGATGCTGGGAAAAAAACTGAAGGCAAAAGGAGAAAGGGATGGCAGAAGATAAGGTGGTTAGATAGTGTCACCGAGGCAATGAACATCAGTCCATGGCATCATGGTCAGAGTCAGACATGACTGAACGACTACACAAAAACAACAATAACTTCTCCAGTTGGAATCTTTTCAAAGAATTATAGTATGCTATTCTCTGAGCTTCAATTGCCACCACATAATTTTATTTACTGGCAGTAAATTTCCTCCAGTTTAATACTTGTGTTTCAATATTGTCAGTCTTTTTTTATGCATGTGTACATAGTGCTGAGTGTTTTCCATGCAAGCATGACTCAGACCAGTCTCATAGCATTTGCTTAGGCTGATAGCACATTAGACCCCACAGCCTTTAGAGAAAAGGTCAAAATTTGGTTCTGCAGAGAAATTCCTCCCTCTAGCTACCTGGCTTTAGGAAGAGAGTTGAGACATTACCCTGGTTGATAATAAAGATATTGTCTTTTACATTGTTAAGATGTCTCTTACTGGTTATAACATTAACCCTGGTAATTATATTCTATGACCACAGGTGGGCTGCAGCCAGTTCTCACCGGTAACCGGTTGTTAATTTTGGCACACCCCTAGCGATCCATTAGCTAAGAGGGGGCCGTCATCTTTGAATTGCATGCAAGTGTGTTTGAATTTCTCTCAAAGGGTCTCTGGGTCTGTCTTCCCAGAGGTGAAGCTCCACTCCCTCCTCCTCCCTCCCCTTCTGAACCTCCCCCCTCTTACCCCTCCCTAAGGTTATATTTTTTTTTAAATTTTAAAATACAAATAGTCTGTTCCCATTACCATCACTCAGTCAGGGCATTGCCATCATCCCACAGCACATTCAGACAGTGTGCCATTGAAATAAATGGATGCTAGGATCACTATATAAATGTCTCAAAGCTCAATACTTTCAAGTGAGGGTGAGGAGCTTCTCTATGCCCCAAAGCTTTGGATGATGCTATTCAGGAAGCCTGTCCTTGCTAAACATCTTATTTTGATAAAAACCTTATTTCTAGCAAGTTTTCAGAAGTTATTTTCTTGTGCATTTTGCAAAGCATGATGCGTTTCTCATATGCAAATGAGGCAGCCTCTCTGAGGATGGTATTTTGGTGGGTATTTTGGGTCAGGCACTTTCATAGAAAGTTTTACAAAGGGGTCCTTGGGAGGGAGTAGAGAAGCCTGAGCAGCTGAGAAAGGTCTGTAGGTGAGTAGGAGCAGCAGCTGAGTGTTGTGAGGATGAGTCCTCCCCGGCTGTCTTTGCAGCCCAGTACTAGGCATGGAGAACTACTCAGTACTACCTAGTACTACTCAGGAGTGAGCCTCACTGTACAGTAGAGGACTGCAGCCTGTGGCCACAATCCTAGCCACACTTTCCTGGGAGCAATTCCCATTGACTATCATTTCAGATTTCCTTCTGAGTAGCATGCATAGGATTAGGATTTGAGGTTGCTTTCCCATCCAAACTTTCCTGAGAGTAGGCCAACTGACTATAATGGGACTTACTTCTGAGGAGATTGGCAGAGGCTTGGATTTCTCCCTCCAGCCCTGTCTACTTTCCTGAGAGTAAGCCCATTGACTATAATGGGACTTCTGAGTAGACATGGTTAGGACTGGGCTCTGAGGCTGCAATCCTATCCACACTTACCTGGGAGTAAGCCCCATTGACTAGAATGAGACTTATTTCTAAGTAATCCTGCACAGGATTGGACTATAAGGCTAAAATCCTGACCACACATTCCTGGGAGTAAGTCCCATTGACTTGAATGGGACTTACTTCTGAGTAGACATAGTTAGGATTGGGCTCAGGCTGCAATCCTATCCACACTGTAGTCCTTTTTCCCCACCCCATCCTGTCCCTCTGAGAAAATCTCCCCCCCCCAGATTGTGAAATAGCCCCCTGAAGAAATAGCCCCAGTTCCCATCCTGCCTCCCAGGAGCCCAGTCCACTGCCTACTCTGAAGTAAATCCTACTGAAGTCAGCAGGTTTTACTCCCCTGTGAGGATAGGAGTGTAGCCTCAAAGCCCAATCATCTGTCTACTCAGAAGTAAGTTCCATTATAATAGTGAAGCTTACTCCTTGGAAAGAGTGCATAGGATTGCAGCCAGAGGCTGGTTACTAAGAGCTCAGTCCTTTGCTCGACTACTCAGAAGTACTATTATATGCAATAGTGCTTACTCCTAGGTAAATTTGGATGGTATTGCAGCAAGAGGCTGGGATTTTAAGAGCCCAAATCTTATGTATGACCATTCAGAAGTCCCATAATAGACAATGAACCTTACTTACAGGAAAGTGTGGACAGGATTGTAGCCTTAAGTAGTGGCTTAGAAGCAAACCTCAAACTGCAGATAGGACACCACAGACTCTGGTCCTAAACTGTAGATCAGTGTTTCTCAACCAGTGGTATGAGCACCACCTGTGGAACTTGAAGTGTGCTTGCTGGTACTTAGGCACCTGGATGCAAGTATCATATGTGCTCCCTGAGGCAGCTGGTGGGCCGCTGTGTGATTCAGGAAGCTAGACTAGATGGGTCTTTGGTGTGATTCAGTGGAGGCTTTTCTTATGTTTTTATGTTCTTATTTGTGGCCCCAGACACATTCCATCTGAGAGCACAACAAAGCATCATGCATAGGAATAAATTAGACTGAAACCAGGGGCTTAATACTGATTGATGCAGTCACATGTGATACAATTTTTTTGGTAAACTAAGGGTTAAAATGGTCATTGACCCTCCATGGCCCCGCCCCGCCCCCTTCCAGGGAACCGGTTGTTGGGCCAGGCCGGGCCCACCACTGTCTATAACTTCACATAAGGGAGGGCACCCGGATGCAAGTGTATTATGTGTTCCCTGAGACATCTCGTGGGCAGCTCTGAGATGAAGCTGGACTAGATGGGCCTTTGGCCTGATCCAGCAGAGGCTCTTCTTATGTTCTTATAGTCCACTCTTCTACAAAATACTGTACAGTATATAATAGTGTAATGTATTATATTGGCTTAAGTATACCAATACCATATTTTTCTTAAAGTGAGCTGACACCTCATTTTCATATAACCATTTTAGAAGATAAACATTAACAATGTTCAATAAAATTCTGAAGTATGTGCTCAGTAAGATAAACGAATACCTTCTAGTCTTCTACTAAACAGACACAAAATAAAATAAATTGTATCTGAATCAATGTTATGTCCATATCTACTAACAGAAGTATTTGCAGGATAAATCTGCTGGGCTAAATAATATTTTATTTGTAAAAATCTAATTACAAACTCTTAACAAAGGATTTGAAGGAATTATATCCCCAATAATTATTTGAGAAGAAGACGACAATAATGAATGCAGATACTTCAAGCCACACTCCTGTGATCATGTTGCTGGATAATTCTGTGTACAAACATAAAAGTATTAGAATATGTAGGTTAGATTTTAAAAATTCATTTCTTTTCCCTTGTTCTATTAAATTTTAGAAATGCTACCAGTGTTAGTAAATTTCAAGGATATTTTCTTACGTTTCTTAACCAACTCATACTTTAAGCTAACATTCAAGATTTTATTTCATCTTAACCTCCAATTAAACCAGAGATTGGTGCAATCTTGCAAGCTCATGGACTTCAAACTGTGGTCTGTGGAACTCTTGTTGGAACCATAAAAGAAAGAAAAGCAATTTCCCTGAAATAGTGACTAATTTGTCCATCATTTTTTTAGTGCAAGCAACCATAAACATTTTGGGAATCCCAGGCTGCATTCTAATGCTGCAATCCTAAAGACACTTTCTTGGGAATTAGACCCACTGAACACAATGGGGCTTACTTCAGAGTAGACATGGTTAGGATTGTGCTATTAGTGAATTTGGCAACAGTGATGCCCAAAGGCCCATGAAAAATAAACTTCCTTACCTGAGAAGTACTGTTCTCTGTGGAGGAAGTGTGTCTTCCTTAATGTGGGCTGAACAAGAGCAGGGTGTCCAAGCCCTGGCCTGGGGACCAGAAGAGGCCCACATGAGCCTCAATGCAGCCAATGGCAAGACTCCTTATCCAGCCTGCAGCCAAGCTTTGAAGTCCTCCAGATCTTATGTCTAATATACTCTTATATGTAAATTTATTCAAATTTGAAATGTAAATCATTTTTTCTGGCCTCCGACACAGTGTTAAATGGATGATGCCAAAATGTTTGGACACTCCTGTACCAAAGCAATACCTCTCTGGGCAAGAGATAGGGATATTTCTTAGGAATTAAGGACCTTTTGGAGAATAATCCTCCCAAAGGAGGCTGAGTCAGAAGTCAGTAAATACACTTGGATAGGGAATGCCTTAAATACCCTCCAGAAGAGAGATCTCCCATGCTTCCGAGTTCAACAGTTCTCCCAGGTGTTCTGAATGAAGGGAAGGCAAATTCAACTCAGCCAGTGGAAGAGGAGTGAGTCTATGGTGCCTCCTTGGTAACTTACATAAGCTTTAGCTGACCATAAGCATTTTCTATTCTGACAAGTATAAGGTGACCTTTAGGGTGCTGTGAAGGCTCTGATATCGAATGGCTCTCAATTCTATAGGGTTTATGCTCCGTAGGCACTTTCTGGGACTTCTACTTGCTCTGAGAAAATAATTTTTATCTTGGCTACTCTGAGAAAATGGTTTTAACTCACTCTTCTACCTTTCAAGCCCCTGGCCAAAATTCCTATAAGCCCCTGGCCAAAATTCTTATAAGGACCTTTCAAGCCGACAAGTCTTGCCTGCCCAGAGGAGCAGAGTAGCAGCTTCTGAATCTTGTGCCGGATACAGTGCAGGCACACCAGCCTGCCTGTTTCCAGTGCAAGTGAGGATTGTACTGAAATAACTGCAAAATTAATCATAGTCATCCTTCAGCTAGTAAAAAGGTCTAACCCGGTAGCAAGGAAATAGCAGTCTTTCTCAGAAGATACCAGGCTTTGTCCACAATAAAGAAGGATGCTAAGCAGTTAAGATTGGGGGAAAGGTAACCTCAGGAAAGTGAGAGAGTGAAATGAGAACACAAAAAATCATTGCATTATACCTTTCCTGCCTTTGATTAAAAGAAAAAGCTTTTAAAATTCATCGCCTCCATACTAGCCTAATTTGATATGACAGCTAACATATACAGCATTTGCAGAACTCCCATTCTGCTATGCATTTCACGTAATTAATCTGGAGTCTAAGAAAGCCTATAGGATTAATAAGAAAAGAAATCGAAGTTAAACCTACTTTAGAATCTCATCTCTAAAACAGGACCTCCAGCAAATTCAATTTCATTGATGCAGAGTTATCACTTATAGGCTTGCTACTTATAAATCAATGTTCTCGGAAATAGATGGCTTAAAAACATCCATTATAACCCATGCACTGCTAGAATGTTAAGTCCCTAAATACTCATGTGATATCATTATCAACAGGATAGCAATGTAAAACAGGAAATAGCCTCAATCTCAGCTGTCACAGATAAAATGCTAGCATATGACTTTTCCCCTTTTGCATGTAACTCCTTTTCACTGGAAAAGGCTATCTGTCAATGACTCCCTCCCCCAACATGAGTTGTATAAAAGCAAAGGAGGCAGGAAAAATCAATACAAAATCTTAATTTGTATTGTTCTATTTAAAATGTATCCACGGCCAATATAAGAATAAATAAAAAAAACATCCTGCAAAAGATTTTGAAAATATCAAGGGACCACACAACCAGCCCAGAAAGGAACTTATTCTGCATACACTTAGCATGTTATCTGTTTGATCTTCCAGTTGATATGGAAAAATTTTGAGGGAACAATCTCCAGGCTCCCATGCACTGGCCTATCAGTATCACAAAACTGCTGTAAGGCAGTTGGCACCACCAGGGGGACCAGTTAGGGTGGCACAACCACATGCATCAGCCTAACTCGGCCAGCAGAGACCAGCTGAATAGGGTCTGTGATGGCTCAGCTAAGATGATGCAGTGAGCCAGGATGTGGGATGGCCAGGGGGAGGGATGAGGGGAAGCAGGAAGGGAGCATTGCATGGTGGGCAGGGGGTGGGTAGAGGCAGTGGGAGAGAAGGAATGGAGCAGGGGGTGAGGCCAGGATACAACACTATGTATCCTGTAGGGTTAGAACAGTGCACAGACATGTGTTTGCCTCCCTACACCACCACATTGACAGGAAGACCAATGAGTTGTGCTGACCTAAATTAGGACTGCACCTTAAGACTATGTTTCAGGTTGTACTTTTGGTTACAAGTTCAAATTCCCAGAACTTGTAAGTGATGAAGTGTCCCAAAAGAATGATAATATAAACAATATAAACATTGTAAAATTCAGAGCCGTTAAGAACTAAAAAATGGCCAAAAATCAAGAAAAAATTCATAATATAATCTTGGAGATCATTCACTTGCATAAAAGCTTTAAAAATAAACTTCTTTGTCAGTTCTGCTTAACTAACTTTCATGCTGTAAGCAGAATAGTCTTATAACTCCTGCATTTGACATTATTTTATTTTGAATGCCAAGCAGTTTCCATATATCTTTAGTGTTTCTCTATAGTTTGCTCAAAGTTAATTATTGTATATACAATTATAAAAAAAAATGGTCGGGCTTTCTTTTCATCACTGGAGATTCTGAGCAAGGTTTCTTCCTGTTGCTCAAGCTAAACTGATCTCCCATCCTCTGCCAGAAGGGTCAAAAATAGGAGCAACAAATGAAGAACTGTAGGTTGATCTTCCATAAATCTTTCCTTCTAGCAAATGTCCTTGGCTGCCAACATGACACCTGGTGTTCCCCAAAGGGAAATTCAGCCCATCCTCATGCTCACTTAGCAACATTTCAATCAATGACAGACACATATATGATGGTCTATTGTAGGTTTACTGTAAATCAAATGAAATATGTCACCTTGGATTGGTGGATTGCTTAGGGCTATGCTGAGTCTTGTGGAGGCCCAGTGCATCTAGGATGCCTCTAGGATCTCATAAGAGCATCATCAAGGTATATACTAATACATTTTTCACATGACAACATCATTTGATGAAAGGGTTACTAGAATGTAACCCCATAGTTAGGCAAAGGACTGTACCTACATCAGTGGCGTCATTAGGGTGGTGAGGTCCGTACCGGGTGACACACCCTAGGGAGGTGAAGCACACTGGGGGACTTAAAAATTTTAAAAAGCACATAACTTTGTTATAGTGCATCCAACTCCATCAAGTCATATACCTTTGGATTCGTATTGAAGATCAGAATCCAATGCAAAAATTATTTTTGAAATAGCTTCTTCCTATCAAAAATTATGGCCAAAAAACTAAAAATTGAAAATATGCATTGAAGTCTATGGAAAGTGACCCATATCACAGCTTTACTCACAAGTAAGCAGATGTGCCATAGACTGGAAAGGGCAGGCTGAGAGGAATCTAAGGACACCAGAATTGTCATGATCCAATGAACACAGCCCCCACAAATCACCCCAGAAGTAGGTCCCTGATGGTTGCACTGAAATTAACTGAAAATGGATGTGAACTGCAGAGCTGTGTTTACTGGTGAGTAAGCAAGCATGCCTTGGCTGGAGTGGAAGGTCAGTCCAGGAGAGTATAAGATTTCCAAAATCATCCCAATTAGGGACATTTTGGAAAGAAGAAACCCTTGAAAGGGGCGTTAAAAAGGAAACACCCTTGAAGGGGGTGGGAGCATGTGAACTAATAGCTAAAATAATGGTTTGCAGAAATAATCCCATCATGTTATTCACCTTTGAATGTGCAATTTACAGCAGAATGCAGTGAAACAAACTACTTTATTAAAATGTGTGGCTAAAAAAAACCAGTGGAGGTGAGGCAATGGCACATAACCATGCCCACCATTCATATTGTTGCCCCACCCAACGTATGGGGTGACGCGCACTCTAGTGACGCCAGTGACCTACATATACATACCAAAGAGGAGAAAAAAGGAAGAAAACAAGGCTTAGTTAAATCTTATAAGTTACTTCCACATATAGATACTTTACCCACTGTGGAAACATTGTACTCATATTAATTCACAGAAAAAGTATGTTATAGACATTGCATGGCAAATGTTTACTAGTCTACAACTATTTAATCATGTTAAAAGCCATTGCCATTTGGCTTTGGCTCATTCATCAACAGTAATAACACACTGGGGGACAGAAATCTAAATAAGTATTGTACTACAAACTATGATGAACTTATTTTCAGAATTAGACAGATTGGGGGAAACAATTTGTAAACAGCAGTGGTACTCAAACAGGGAGAGATTTACTCTTTCCCTAAGTCTTTGCTGCAGAGGAGCTGGAACAGTGACATGATCCTTTGAATAATGCTAGGGGAAATGGAGCAATTTTCTGCCTCCCCCAGGTGTCCTGCCAAGTTGAACAGGGTCTGGGGAGCTCAGAGGGGAGCTACAGATTGCTTTGCTGACCTCCTCTACGCTACAAAATGTGAAGGTTGAATTGGATTGTTGGTATTTGTACTGTGTTATGGAGAGTATTGATGGAGAGTATGGTTCCTGAGGACCTCGAGACAAAGCCCTGTACTGTGCCCCACAATGCTGCCACTCTTATTTGCCCTGTGATAGCGCATAAGGTGCTACTGATACTCCGTGATGGATATTGTGTTTTGGCAAGTACCAAACCCCTGATGTTGCCCCCAATGACAGATACAAAATATCTAGGTCTCACACTAAACTATGCTTAAACCATAATTTAGCATTGTCAGTACTAGCCTTAGGATCACACACTTCTATCTTTCCACACATAAGAAGATAAAATATGCTGTTTGTGTTCTCGGTTTTAAACTAAATAGAATGTCACTGACTAATCTCAAACATGAACAAGTCAGGTTATTAAACTGGGATCTGATCCTAATTTGATTTCCTGTTTTTTCCTCCTACAAGGTAGTTCAGACATTATTTGACAAGTTTGTACATAACAAGTAATCCGGGTTTATTTTAAATCAGGAACAAGTGGTCAAAATATCTTCCCTTCACATAGATTAGAAATAGAGAGAGAATCCAAACACTGAAGTTGTTTAAAACTTTACAACCCAATCATACAACCCAGTCTGGGACTGTGCTGGGACTGTGTTGTATCTAGGCAGTGTTGTATCAGACAGTCTGTGGGTCAGCCAGAGGCAAGGGGAAACGTTTCCTAGGGAAAGCCACTGTAGCCTCTGCCCTGCCCTGAAATGCCCCCCTCCTGCCATCTCCCCACTGCCTCCCCGGATCCCTGCACTGGCCACGCTTGGCCAGGATAGACTAATCTTCCCTCAGGTCATCAATGCAGGGAGGCCAGGACACATTTGTCACCAGCCTGTGTCCCATTATGTTGGTGCAAAAGTGCTTTATGGCACTTTGGAGACAGTTGGCAGGCGCAAGGGACTTGCGCTGGACCATTTGCGGGTCAGGATTGTGTCCTAAATCAACATTTAATCATAGTGAAGTGTTGATTAAAGTGCTGATTTGGTGTTTATTACAGTGTTTGCTTGAGTAATACGTGATGTCTCTCATTCTGCAGAACAAACTTTGAGCGTTTCCTAGATTTACCCTGGTGAATATTGGCTTGCCACACCAGGCATGAACTGCTCATTAGGAATATCACCATAATTCAGGTAACAAGACACACAAAATTTCTGTTCTTGTTTCACCACAAACAATAAGAGAATCATTGAATATCTATATCAGAATTATTTTATTATTTCAGAATTATTTATTAATTATAACTTTCAGTTATATTTCATGCAACAATTCATGAAAAAAAAATGGAAATGACAGGTTTTTTGTTTTGTGTTTCTACTACAGCTGTCATTCATAGCCTAAGAGCCTGCGTGACTTCTGCAGGACTTAGAAGACCTCTGGAGATTCCAGATGTGGTGGTCAGGGACCCCTTTGGATGCAAACCACAGGGAATCTTTGTACAGAAGTCCCCTAATATCTGCAGGAGATATGTTCCTGCAACTCACAGATACCAGAAACCATAGATAAGGGGAAACTATCTCCATCCCTTTCTGTGCTCATTACCTTTGTTTCACTTTCTTACCCTGTCAACAAGCAAGTATTGTATGTGTCTTCCTCTTGCCAAATGCTGTAAGCTAGTAAACTTACAGGAAGGCAAGCAAGCAGACAGCCTGAATACTACAGAAGACTAAACTGACATCAACAGGAAGCAGGAAGCTTAGCCACAAATGCTTTTAAACATTATTGGAACATGTGTCTTATTTTAAAATTTATTGGTCCCTCAGTTTAAAGTTTTCATTTTAAATTGTAATTTTAATGTAATTTTTTAAATAAAATTTTCGTGTTTCCCTTAAGTCATTTTAGGAACTTTAAAGTTAAGAAATAATATATAAGTATGAAACATATACAAACATAACATTAAATGTACTATTTTCCTGACTATGTTTACTGGAATTCATGTACTGACTTTGAAAAACAAACCTTTTTCAGTGCTATATTCCATTACAATAGGAAGTTAATGAAGGACCACATTTTAAGCATAAGAAGAAACACTTTTTATTGTTGTTGCAAAGAACATGTAGTAGGGGAATGGCTGAGAATAAAATATTCTTTGGACCTGAAAATTCTGGATTGGATCTCTAATATACAACCAGGGGAAAAAAGATTATAAGATAGGAGAATACAAATAGAAAACTTGGGAGTATACAATGGCTTGAGACAAAATGTTCTGAACTATTATGTAGAGGATTTCATCCAAAAAACGTACTGGCAGAGACTGCTCCTTTTAATCATGATGATAAATGTTTTGCTTTATTCAGTCAACCACTACCAAATAAACATTTCTTAAGCATATTGGTAGCAATCAACCAGTGACAAAAGTCTAGTGGAAATCAATTATATCCTATAGAGTAAATCCATG
The DNA here is from genome assembly GCA_030015325.1 of Cryptoblepharus egeriae. Taxonomy (NCBI): domain Eukaryota; kingdom Metazoa; phylum Chordata; class Lepidosauria; order Squamata; family Scincidae; genus Cryptoblepharus; species Cryptoblepharus egeriae. The sequence continues at coordinate 42,207,523 of JAREYC010000006.1, forward strand.
ATGAATAAATTGTTTAAGCCAGGTGATATTTATTAGATTTTACAATGGTGTATAGAGAAGTCATGGTGGAGAGAAAGCAGAGTATTAATTGACATTACTTTTTTCCTAATGTCATGTTGCTGATCTAGTGCAACAATTCAGGCAGGTAAAGCATCACAACAAGGTGAGCCATCAAAATAGGGCACAGAAGATAAAGACCTTGGAACACAAACAATATTGTACATCATCATAAAGGAGTAATTTCTAATTGGGAGTGCTGTTTCTATTTACAGAGCAAAAATGATGTTGAAATTTGTAAAGCTTCAATTCAAAATGCACATAATTTGTAATATGAAGCCCTTAAATAGCACTTCCTGTTTCAGAGGTTTTATGCATTTTTGTGGCCCTTATTTTAACAGTATTAAATACTTAACACCAGTATGTCAGGTATTATGCATTAAAAATTTGCTGTATTTATATTTTAAAAACAGCCTTGCTTGAGGGCTGCAGTGGCTTAGTGGTTAGAACAATGCTTGACTGGAATGCTTACTTACTCCCACTAGCCTAGTTCTGGTGCACAGTGGCTGACACACATTCTTGCACATCTCCTGATTCTGGAGTAGTTGCAAACATGCTTTATGGCAAGTTAGCAATACACTCAGGCTGGTGCAAGTGACTTGCAGTGGCCAAGTGCTTTGTTAGGATTTTGCTCTTAATTCCTATATGATCATTTCTTCATTACATCCAGCCACATTTCCATAGAACTAATATGACCAGATGCTAATATGAACCAAATACATGAAGCTGCCTTTTGAGAAACCTGGAGTTTGTTTTCATCTCTGGTTATATTAATGCTGGCAACTGTGGCAACTAAGATTCATTGTTAACTACCTTTGAGGGAAAGAAACATTGCCTGTGACTCACCAACAATCTTTTTGCATGAACCTGCCAAGAAATTGACATGATCTCCAGTCCGGTATAACCTCAGAGCTATTTCTCATTACTTTTGAAAGACAAATACACATTTGTGACAGTCACACCCTTGCCTACAGAGCCATGGAAACATAATCCTGAGTGGGAATAATTACATGCTCATCTCTGCTAAACAGATGGTACACATCCTCTAGATCAGTAATTTTCAACAGCGGATAGTCCTCAAGTGTGTCACAGGGTTTTGGGGAAAGTCATTTATTAATAGGAAAACTGGGGGATTTGAACAACCTGGTGTGCCTTGTCAATGGTACAAACAATTGCTGGTGTGCCTTGACAATTTCAGTGCCTTGTTAGTGTGCCATGAGATGAAAAAGATTGAAAATCACTGCTCTAGAGTTTCCCTCCAGTGCATCTTACTTCTGAAGAATGTATAACTCTCTTTCTTCCAAAAGCTTTGACATATCTCCCAAAATCTTTAAGGAATCAGTGGAATGACAATAGCTGGGACAACAAATGTAAATACTGTGAAAGCTGTCTTTGTCATTTATGTATTTAACTGAAGGGAAAAAAGTTAAAGCAAGCAGAATTATGAATAGCCCTTCACATTCCAGAAATAAGAAGCCTTGCATGATTACATGCAATAAATGTTATCAGTTTTAATAGAATTTAAGGGCCACATCACATGAAATGGCAACTTTATGTGCAAGATTATAGCCAACCCTCCTTCCACTATATGAATAAATTCTCTGAAGAAGCCATCTTTCAACAAGACAGCTTTCCATAACTAATGAACATACAATTCAGAGATGTATGCATTCATTTTAATTAAGTTCTAAAGCCACAATAAAGTTAATTTGTGAGAAGCTTTTGTATCCTCTTTGCCAAGACAGTTCAAGTATTTTGGCACAGGTGCAGCAGAACTCTATGGCAGGAGTAAAACCATATAAAACACAGTGTTAGTCACAACTTGACTTCATTTAGATTTCTCTGCTGCAGGAGTGATTTAAGGTCACAGTCCTCAATACCAAATGACATAAAATGAGATATTCCTTATGCCTGCCTATAGTGCATTTTATAATCTCCACTATGATGAGGAACATGGAAGACATGGAACAGAAAAAAAATTATGCATTGTACATGCATTTTATAATTGGGTTCATAGCCCAAAAGCAAGTGTGCATGATGCACACACTATTGAACTTTGGATACAAATATTATCTGACTTAAGAATATGCAGAAAACAGAGAAGCAAAAGGAACAGATGATGATGACAGCATGTTTAACAACATGTTTAAGATTATTGCACTGCACATAGTTAACATAAGATCCATGGATTACAATGAGGCCTTTGTCTAGATCAAATTTCAGTTTATTCACTGACAGTTCATCACCAACCTTAGAAACCAACTTTAGACACTACTTCACAGAATCTTCCTTGTTTTCTTGTAGCAGATGTAAATGAGGAGTAGAGCTGAGTGTCATCAGTGTAGTGACACACATTTATAGTAACTTATTGTTTTATGTAGTTATTAAACAAAACACCTGCAACAGATGGCATAACAAAATGCTAGGAGAGTAGCAATCCGCCTACCAGTATCTGTTAGATCTGACATTTGAGGTGCAACAAGATCAAATGAAAAAATGGTGCTGCTTATTCCCAAGAAAGAGTTCATAAGAATTGCCATTGTCAAAGGCAATGAAAGTCTCTAAGATATCATGGGAAACTAACAGAGGCTACAATCCTAAACACACTTTCCTGGGAGTAAGACCCATTGAACACAATGAGGCTTACTTCTAAGTAGACATGATTAGGATTCAGGGATGGGCCCGGGCCACCCCAACAACCGGTTCGCCGGAAGTTGGGGGTGGAGCCGGGGTCAGGGGTGGGGCCAGTGTCAGGGGCGGAGCCGGGGCGGGGCAAGGGCGGGCCCCAGCCCCGGCACACTGCGCATGCGCCAACCCCAGACGCATGCGCAGTGCGTCTCCTCCAGGTTCCTCCTCCGGTTCGGTAGCGGCCGGGTCATGGGAACAACTGGTTCGGGCGATCCGGCCTGAACCAGCTTGGGCCCATGCCTGTTAGGATTGTGCTCAGAATCATGTTGCCCCATCCACATCCAGGTATAGATTATTCAGGAGAATCACCATGGAAGATTACGTCCCAAATCCAGATGAGAAACAGGGTAACAATCCAAATAATTGATACCTGCCAGGAAGATCTAAAGACCTCAACACTATCTTTTCCTCTTCCCCCAAATTGGCAAACAGGAAAGTGGGACCCAGAAAGCAAAATGTTTCCAGCAAACTGGAAACTGGACCGGTGAATGGGACCCACGGAGGGCTTTTTCAAGAAGGTTCTCCCTAAAGAAGAAGCTTCCCTCAGACACACCAGGATCATTTCTTAACAGGGCACTCACAATCTTAACCAACCAAAATATGCATATATACATGAGTGAAAAAACTGTTTCCAGATAAAGCAAGCAATTATTTCAAGGAAGGTTCAGTGCTTTCTTCTGTACTTACTTATTTTGCATCATGTTCATAATAACCCAGTCAGATGGATAGACATTCTTCCCAATTAGGTTCTTGAACATGATGAACGTCTCCATCAGGAAATCCTAAAATAAAGAGGGACAAATCTAAAAACAGCCAATAATAAATTTTTCAGAAGGGGGATTTAACTGAGTGAGGAAAAACTCAGTAGATTAATGATCAGACTGAAAAAAGTTTATCTTACTGGACAAACAGGACTATCATCTACCATCCAGAGGTCCATGAAGAGCTGACTACTATGCAGCAATACATATCAAAAAGACAGATTTGCCAAGTAGTATCAAATGATAATCAACTAATTGTTTCTTGATGACAATAGCTTAAAAGAAAGTAAACTTTGATACAAAGTCACCATCACAGACATAAGAAACAAACATTGTTATTGAAAATTTGGGCACCATAATAAAGACGAGGTGGACACAGCAGTATATACACTATGCATACAGATTATATATACAGGTTGAACCTCCCCATTCATGATACTTGGTTCCTGGGACCTCCCTGATTACCTATTTTTGTGTTATACAAAGGCAATCAGTTACCATGGTAAGAAGACAAGCAATGAATCAAGTTTAATTAAGTTCACTTTCAAGTGGCTTAAAATGGGTGCGTTTCAGCACAGAGGCAATTCCAAAGTGATCACTTGGGGAAAGAGAGGAGATCTGCCTCCCAGCTGAAATAGAAAAACAACAGGTCCCTTTTCTAAAACAACCGTAATTGCCTGCCAAGTTGCGCATGTTGTGCATGCTGTCTTTAAGCCATTAAACGCTATTTAAGGGATATTTTCTTTCAATTTAAAGAGCCAACCTCATTTGCTTTCAGACAAAATCACATATTAATAAATCACATATAATTAGATTACACCAGTATCTACAGAATACATGTTGATTCTTCACATCCACAAACCTCTGCAAATGCCAACTTTCACATTAAACCAAAGCAATTAAAAGAAAAATGTCCTTTTAGGTGGCAGATTAAAAATATAACACAAGAACAAGAATGTGGCAGGCAATCAGTCCATCAACCTCTCATTTCCTCTCCAGAGCTTTGAGGAAAATCCTTCCTTCCTCCTAAACAGAGAAAGAATGCAAAGTGACTCACTTCTGAGTTACACTTCCTTCTCTCTATGGGGAAGGGAAAGGTCTCCCTCCAAGCTGAAATGAAGCTTTCCTAAAGTCTGGAGATGAGTAGAAGACTGACTGATTGCCTGCCATGTTGTCATTTCAAGCCATCTGTCTAAAGTGATATTTGCCTTTTAATTTAAAGGGCCAACCTATTCTCATTGAGGGACAGATATATTATATATCATATTATATATATATGTATATATGTAGCAGAACTACATATATTATATACTACTATTATATATATGTAGCAGAACTACAGGTGAGACAGTGCATCTCCTTGATATATATATAGAACTACCAACAGGATACAGTTGGGGTAGAACTACCAACAGGATACATAACAGATGTAGAGACCAACTATAAGTACCTAGGTATCCCACAATCCCATGGAAATCATGAAGAGGAGGCAAGGAAGACAGCAATATCAAAGTACCATCAAAGAATACGACAGATCCTGAAAAGCCAGCTCAATGGAAAAAATAAGATACATGCCATCAATACATATGTGCTGCCAGTCATCAGATACCCTGCTGGCATAGTAAGCTGGCCACAGAAAGAAATGGAGACGGCCGATGTGAAGACCCGAAAGCTCCTCACAATGCATGGGGGCTTCCACCCCAAGTCTAACATCCAGAGACTATACACTAGTCGGAAAGAGGGCGGCTGGGGTCTGATGAGCATCAATACTACTATCCTGGATGAAACCCAGAATATCCAGGAATACATCAGTAAGATGGCACCCAAAGATGAGCTGACGAGAGAATGTCTCCAGCAACAACAGCAACAGCAAATACAGAAGGAAGATCAAACTGAGGAAGTTTCCGAGCAAGATAAGACCCTGCATGGGATGTACCATCGCCAGATAACCAAAGTCGCTGAGAAACCCTATCAGTGGCTGGAAAAAGCTGGCTTCAAAGATAGCACTGAAGCACTGAAGCATCATGGCAGCACAAAAACAGGCACTAAGTACCAGATCCATAGAAGCAGGGATTTACCATACAAGAGAAGACCCAAAGTGCAGACTGTGCAGAGAAACATCAGAGACAGTCCAGCACATTGAGACAGGGTGTAAGATACAGGCAGGAACAGCATACACTGAACGGCACAACCAAGTAGCCAGCATCGTGTATAGGAACATCTGCTCAGCCTATGGACTAACCCCTCCCAAGACCAGATGGGAGACCCCTCTGAAGGTTGTGGAGTATGACAGGGCTAACTAAGGTCCTGTGAGACTTCCCATATCCAGACAGACAAGAAGGTACTGGCTAACCGGCCAGACATTGTGGTGGTAGATAAGGCCCAGAAGACAGCCCTGGTGATAGATGTAGCAATACCAAAAGACAGCAACATCAGGAAAAAAGAGCATGAAAAGGTGGAAAAGTATCACAGTTTGAAGGAAGAATTAGAAAGGTTGTGGCAAGTGAAGGTGAATGTGATCCCAGTAGTGATTGGAGCACTGGGGGCTGTGACATCCAAGCTGGAAGAATGGCTCCAACAGATTCCAGGAGGGACAGCAGAACACTCGATCCAGAAAAGCACATTGCTAGCAACAGCTAAGATACTGCACAGAACCCTCAAACTCCCAGGCCTCTGGTAGAGAACCCGAGATTGAGGATAACATACATACACCACCCATGGAAAACAATTTATATATATAAATATATATAAAATTTATATATCCTTTTGGGGGGATTTAATGTCATGTTGCAACTTATATTATTTTTGAACCAAGCAGGTCTAAAATTTAATGTATATTTTAGCCAGCTTTAAGCTGGCTAAAAGCCTCAGTAGCTAACAAGAAAAAACATTGATTTTCAGTCAAATCACTGAATTCAAAATGTGGCTCCTAAGCACTACTAGAATGATTCCACATAAAACATCAGTGAAGAAAGTATTTTGACATGAATAGAGTGACCTTGTAGACTTCAAATTTGTAAGTGACAGTAAGTAATGCAAGCTGTTAGTATAATATAAAGGAGTGTTTCCATTCTAGGCACATACTTCTCAATCTCAATAAATGTGTCATTACTTTTAAGTGATCAAATTACATAATTTTCCCTATATAATGTTGAAAGCTTAATTTTTTTCCTAATCAGACTTAATATTTTGCTGATTTATCATATAGCTTCACTTTCATTAAAATGCATTTTTCTTTTAGTATAAAATGGTAGAATTGTTAGGTATCTTCCCGTAAAACTTAATCATTGAGACGACGGTAGAATTTATGCACATGTGGATGGTGGGGAGCAGAATTGGGCCTGGAGAGTTAACTGAATATTTTATAGCTGCAGTTATACAGCAAGATGCTCCCTAAAATTGATTCCACTTCATGCTTTGTTGTACTTCATGCTTTCAACTATTGGTATTTCACATATTTTGTTGAAGTTTGACAGATGAATTTCCATACACTTTTCAGATTGACTTGCATACTTTACTAACCATGAAGGTGGAGGAATAGATTATCATTGCTAATTTGCTGGTTCAGAAACTCATTCTATATTTATTAGTGTTTACACTTAAATAGTTACATATTTACAAAGGTACTCTGACAATCAGAAACAATTTATGTAATAGCACTGTGATATCTTAAAACGTTTCTTCTAGGAACTTAGCAGTTGGTGTCTTGGAGGTTAACACCTGTCTCCCCACTGAATTACCATTTCCCTTTCCTCTTCTTTCAGCTTCTAAACACAAGAAGAAGAGGTTAATGGTAATATGAATGGCTGAAAGCCCATCTTATTAGCAAAGTCTGGTTCTTCCTTGCTTACTCATTTTATTTTGAAAGAAATCCAGAGACAGCTATAATAGGAAGAAGAATCTCTCTCGGCCTTGACAGCCTTCCAGAAAGGAAAATCCTAGACCCTGACATGGTTAGGATTGCATTGTATGTTTCCATATACATGTGAGTGTCGGGATAATCAACTCTGACTGAGATAATGAACCCTGACCATTCCTATCCAACATTCCTGCACCAATTCCAGTGGGGTGCATCCTGCATCCTACAGTGGGAGGACTGCCATGGAGGCCTCTGCTTGGTCAAGTATGTTTGTTCCCTTATCATGGAGCTCCATTATGACTGCATCAGTGCTGTAAATCTGGATAAGATTGGGATCTGAAGTTATTCTGGAACGGCATGCAATGCTGGCTCTTCAGCCTTATAACAGTCAGTCACAACTAGAAGGGAACTTGTGGGGAACACATTTACCTTTTATGTTTCCATAGGAGAAATGTTGGGAGTTATTCAGTCCCCTTATAAATTAGACAGTTAGTGCAACATCTGATGCTTTGTCCTTTTTACTGTGTTTCATATTGGCTATTTATGGGACACTGTTGTCATGTCTCCAAACTCCAGGAGAACTGCCCAAATCATCATTACATTTCTTTTTGTCAAGAAAAAAAGATTTAATAGCAGATAGTTCAATATGTTTCTAGGAGAGGAGACTGTAGACAGGGTGGAGGCAATGCTGAACAGTCACACCTAACGCAGTGATCCACCTCAAGTAAGTATTTGTGGAAAAACATATGTTAAAAAATACTTCCCTGAATGTGCACATAGTAGCATTAGATTTTCCTAATATTTTTTAACCCAAAGAAGGAACACTTAAAATTTTAAAAAATAGTGGCCAACATATCACAGCAGGAAAATTAAATCTGTGCTCTTGACAGATTTTTCAAAAATGTACCTCTTTACATACTGCACATAAAATTATTTATTTATTTTAGGCATTCATACCCTGTCTTTCCCATGCCAGTGCAACTACCCATGGTGGCTTTGGCATATTTTGGCATAAACTAGATATTTTGGCACAGGGTGTGGTAATGGCCAATAGATAGGACTTATAAACCTGGCCAGTTCCTCACCTGTGGGTAGGGGGAAGAACAGTGGTAAGCATAAGATTTCTTTCACTGTTGCTGAATGGGACTTGCAAAAACCAGAATAAAGCATTTTGCAAGAGGGGGGAGGAGGAAAAAAAGAAGGGAAGAAGAGAATCAGAATCTATGATCATATATGATTACATAGATTACAGATTCCAATTCTGAAACTGCATAGCCAGGAAAAAAAGAGAAACTAGCTGTCATTTCCATCACAAACAAGCTGAGGAAAGAAAGGAGAAGGATCTTCTGCATTACAGCAGGATTGAGTGCTATTTTCCCATGTGTGTGCACATATGGACTGTTTTTATATGCAGACCCTGCATGATTTGAGTCCCAGGACATTCCAACATGTGCCAGCGCAATTCTTTTTCTGTTCACACTGACCAGGCCAGCATGGAGTCTGTAAATCAGCAGCCAAGTTGCTTTCAGGATGAGCAGATTGATTTAATAGCACTCTGTTCCCAGACACCATTCAAAGTGCCAGTTTTGACTAATCCGTAAAATGCATGGGACCAGATGCTGGGGTGTTTTCTTACATATAAATCTGCACATGTGTTATCCTCTTTCCCTAACACTGTATACCATATAACCCACTTTTTGGTAGTTACATGAGTATGCACAAAAGCAATGCTTTCTCTGAAGTGGCTCTTTGTCTTGAAAATATCCTTAAAAATATACTTACAAACATGTTTATCAGGCACTGACAATATCTTTTAGATGCTACAGTGCTTAGCCCAGCTCCTGCAAACCTAGCAGTTTGAAAGCATGTAAATGCAATTAGATAAATAGGTACTACCTTGATGGGAAAGGTAACAGCGTTCCGTGCACCTCGGCGTATAGTCATGCCGGCCACATGACCACATAATTGTCTTTGGACAATGCTGGCTCTAAAGGCTTGTAAATGGAGATGAGCACCACACCCTATAGTTAGAAATGACTGGCAGTTAACCTGTGGGGGGACCTTACATGAAAATTATTTGATTCTCCCAAATCTCTAGAGCAGTGATTTGCAATCAGTGTGCCGTGGATAGTCCTCAGGTATGCTGCTGGAATTTGGGAAAGTTCATTTAATAAAAGGAAAATTGGGGGATTTGAACAGCCTTGTCATCAGTAAAACAACTGATGGTGTGCCTTGACAATTTCAGTGCCTTGTTAGTGTGCTGTGAAATAAAAAAGGTTGAAAATCACTGCTCTAGAGCATTTATATGGTGTAATTTTACCTGTGACATGAATTGCTGTTTTACTGGGCTGCAGACCTTCAGGTCTTCTGTGGGCCTCCTAATGCTTTATAAAACATTTAAAACATCACTTCCAGTTTCTCCATGAAACTGGAAGTCATGTGTTTTTAGCAGCTGAGCTCACTCTGAGCCTGCCATACACTATGAATGGCCATGGCCTCTGTTTCAGAGGGCCCTCCAAGCCCCTCCACAGAATAAGATAAGGCAGTCAACTGATCTTCTTTAGGTGATATTGGTGCTCTGGAGGAAACAAAAAGAACCATAATATAAACAATATTTTTAGAACTGCTGGCTACATTTGGCAGGACAGTGTGGGCACAAAGGCTGGAGTTGAGAACCTGATGTGTAAGCAAAGGCAAGGAAGGAACCCAGTTCCCACACCAGTTTTAATACCTTAAAAGTGTCCATACTGGACACGAGGCTGGTGGAGTAACCCCTTGCCTGAACAGCAAATACTGCCTCAAAGGCATTACAAATAGTTCCTCAAAGGCATTACAATTTGGGATGGACTTGTGCAGTCTGACTGCCTTGACTTCTTATGGCATGGGGTATGGCTTGATGTCATGGTGGGAACACCAGCCTGGGGCTTCAAAATCAGCAGTCACCCTTCCAATAAATCAGCTACCCCACTAGGGTCATTCCTTTACTGCGGTGAGTTTTTTTTATTGCTGTACTTTCTGTATTACAAGTTGTCCATTCTGTAATACAAGTGGCCCACTTATCCATATCACTGTCTTGTTTTATTTACTGGGAAGTAAATAGGTAAATTCTGTTCCCCTTTAGAAAAAGGGAACCCCTTTCACATACTGAATTTAAATTATCATCATTATGATTTCTTTATAAAATTTATTAAAATTAAGCTTTTGTGGAACTGATTCAGAAACTGTCTTGCGAACTATGGCTACATCTCCTTACTATATAAAATAATGCTGCTGGCCCTCTTTAGCTGGGCCGACCCCCTTTACCCCCACCCTGGTGGAATGGTCCAGCTGGGGAGAGATGTAGGCAGCTGATTGGCTGCCCGGGCCAAGGGGGCGGCGACTGAGCACGCAGCGGGCACCTCAGTCGGTGCGAGAGAGTCGTCCCCACCCTCCCTCCCTTGTGCAGTTTAAGATTAGCTGGTCGCATTTTGGGCCGAGTAGGAATTTTTAGGTTCCCTGCTGATTGGCTCTGGCCGGGACTCTTTTTTGCCTACCCTAAACTGTACTAGTGGTGAGGGGGGTATTAACTAGGTCACTTTATGGCAGGTGTCACGCTGGAGTAGGCAGGATAGGCCCTTCGTGATTGCCTGAGACAGCAAGGGTCAGTTTGATGCATAGCGGGCCTACTGGGTCCCGATCCGGACTTAGGCCTAGGCGGCTAGCCCTGCACCTGGGATTTAGGCAAAGTCAACTGGGTTGACCGAGCACCCAGCTATCTCGACCTTCGTGGTAATGATGGGCACCCTCAGTGTCGGGGTGTGACCTGAGCCAGGCTTTCGCCCGTCCGTATTTTTGTAGCTAACAGCACGACTTTGTTAGCAGTCCCCTGTTTTTGATGTTTAATATTTAGTTAATAAAGTGGCCCTTTAATCCACATCTTTCTCCAGCTATTTATTCTCGCTGTGGGGGGTAATTTAATCACAACTGAAAGTGATGGTTCAACTTATTAAACTAAAAAGACACTGATTCAAAAAAATCAGGGATACCTAATTTTTATTTCTTTTTTTAAAATGACATCATCAAAGCTTATATGATTCTGTCATAGAAAAGGCAATTTATTTGTCCTGCTATATATTTCCAAGCAAGCAGATAGAGCCAAATAATTTTTGAATCACATTTGTAAGAAATTGAGAGAACTCTTGTTTTTCTGCTTCTACAGTATTGTCAGAAAATTTCATTCCAACACTATTTAAAATGCTATACCATAGAACCCGACTCCCCCAGGTACAGAGCCAGTAATCTAACACAGTTGATCAGACTTCAGGTCATCTGCTAATTAATGGATCACAGCCAACAAGTTTGGTTGTTGCTTTGCAGCATGCATTTGCCATATGGCAACGATAGTTCCAGGTCATTAGAGAGGCATCTACTTAGCTATAAATTCCATACTATTGTGCTCTAATTAAGTTGTACTATAAGCCCAGAAAGAAAGATCAGAAAGAACCTTGAGGAAATTTGACTCACTATGGATATTCATAATCAAACATTTCTTTAAACCAAGCATGTATGAATTAGCATGGCTGAAAATGACAGCCATTAAACAAAAAATGGACCATGCCCACCGATGGATAGTACCTTTTTGTGGTAGTGGGATTGTGTGCTCCAGTGATACAAAGAACTATGCTGGCGGTAGAGTAGCTACTGGCAGGGACTCCCATGCCAGACAGGTCTTTGCCAAGGACCCAGACTAAACCTGTCCAAAATCCCACTAAACGTGGGTTGTCTGGAGAAGAAAAACTCCCACTTCAAACCTCCACTGCCTTGTGGCTAAACCCATCTATGGGAAAGGCTTCAGGACTTAACCTCAAGGCAAAATCTGGAGCCAGAGTCCTGGAAGCGGTTTGTGACTGTGTACAATCATGTTCTGGTAACTCCTGTGACGCAGCTGAAACCAATCTTATCAGCTCTGCCATTCCATTGGACTATTTCAGTGATATGGAGAGGGGGGATTTGCTGCTTGGGTAACAGTCTATCCTCCATATTAATCTACCCAGGCCATTGTGCTCTGGAGAGGACACTCAGAGCATGATACCATAGTCTTTCGAGACTGAAGGATGCCAATGAATGATGCAACAAAAATCATAATGAACAAAAAAAAAATGCTCTTGGGAAGTCAGGGCATATCTGGACAGTCTTTTACTGTCCTGGCTGGCCACACAGGTTTACTAACATGTGAGCGCATATGAGCACAGACAAGGTTGCTTAATCATGAGAGGGAGGGAAAGTTACAAAGGGCCATTTCAAATGAACTGCTCCCTGACATGACTGATCACAGAAAGGAATCAAGTACATGTTTGGGCCAAGTGCATGTCTTTAACTGCATGGAAATATTTGGGACAAACTATCTACAGTCCTATCCTATCCATAATCCTATCCACATCTACAGAAGCTGCACTGACTATAATGGGGCTTTTGAGTAGACATTCAAAAGGAAGGGCTCTAAGGCCACAATCATAAACACAGTTACAAAGCCCAACTAGATACAGTGGGACTTGTTTCTGATAGTTAAAATTACACTGTAAAATACAATCCAAACAGGCATTGAAAAATTTTAACAATTTAAAAACAAAAAAAGTAGAACTCAGGCAACAAAACATTTTAAGAAAAACTTCAAACCAGTCCAGTTAATGACTGACCAAATGTATGGGTGAGCCTAGGAACCTTAGGAACTGAATTTAGATGTATAAAAACTTGTTTCCCCTAACTCCTCAGCAACTGGATCAGTTGCTTCATCATTTAATACAAAGGTAATGAAACAATCTTTGCTCTTGGCTCAGAAGATAAACAACACCGCTTCATCGATTTTTATGTCAGGTCATGTGGCTCCTATAAAATAAAGGGTTTTTTCCCTCAGCTGTGTAACTTCCTTTTCCAAATGCCAGTTAAACACATACACAAACCCAATGCAGCAAGGAGCAAGATTAACTTACAACAACATCAGATCTCATCTTCCCAAAAGTCTTGATTAAATGGGCATAGTGATAGTCTTCCATTTGCCTTAAAATAGCAGTCATGCTGGCCACAAAATTCCCCTGCAAACAAAAAACAAACACATTCCAAGTTTAAAAACGAGTGAGTAAACCAATACATACATAGTTGCAAAAGACTCTTATAAGAACATAGGAAAGATCAATGAACATAAGAATGACTTGAATAAATTCAATAACAGAAAATCAAATATCAATTTTCACATAATTCTAAATTATTCGAGCAGTTCAATAATTTACCACTGCATGTGCTAGCAATGTATAATTTTGAATACTTAATTTTGGCCATATTATTTTATAATTTCAGCAGAGTTATAGTATATTTTTATCTTGCACAAAATTGGGTCATCGTATTCAGCTATTCATACTATTTTTTAGATACAAAGACATAGGTTTTTTATCTTTAAAAAATACTGGTTTGAAGTGTGATTTCACATATGAAAATAGGATTTCTTCTGCAGTTTTTTCAAAAACCACTCTTGAGACTGGGGAGACCTCTATAACAATACAGGATGCAGTAAGTTGAAGGATGTAGTTGGAAAGGAGGAGGAAATGAACCCAGGACTTTCTCCGCTTAGCAAGCAAAATCAGCTTGTACAACTGGAGTTTTAGATCCGAACTTTTTGGGTAGGCAAAGAGAGTTGGAAACAGAGAGTTGGAAACTGAGAGTGCAATTCTATCCAGTTTAGGCCATCATCACCAGTTACTTCTGGTGATATATCCAAGGACAGTACAATGGCAAATAGTATGTGAAGGGAGCAATTTTTAGTAGCAATGTTTTAAAGGATTCTCTGTTTTGTTTTTTGTTTTTTTGAGACTGACACAATTACACCACTAAAAGCTAACAAAACAATTCTTAATATTGGTTGATGTCAGATATTTTGCAACATGTTTATGTCTTCTGCTGGATAAAATGTGTTTAACTATTTACATGTAACTACATACTACATTTTTAAAAGCTGTATTCCTTTACAACTTATAACTGCAATTATATTGCTTTGATTTTATTTGCAATATTTGATTATATTATGATTCTGTAGGATTTTTTATCCTAATTTTGTTAGTCACCATGCTGAAAAAAAGGTGATGAATAAAATTTTTTACTAAACTAACAGTGGAACTATGCAATATACTTATTTTTCTAGGAAGTTATTTGTATAGTTGTCTTTTCCAAATACATGGTTTTAATGACAGACCTATCTACACTTATTTCTGTTTCTGGTTAATAGCTTTGATCATATGCATATTCTAGCCTATTTCTGTTTGTTTAGCAATTTAAATTATGGTGAAGTGCAACCACCAAGAGATAAATATGAGGCCTGAGGGAAAAGATTATGCGAACTTTATATATTAATGGAAGCTAACACTCAGATTGTATAGATTTAATCATGAAATCTCAAGATGTATCCATTTTAAAAGAAAGATGCTTAAATGGACTTATCTCTTGTATATTTGTGTCTCCTTAGCTCTGTACTCTGTAAATGGCTAATTATTTAAGATTAATGTGTGTAAACACAAGCTTTGTTCTTTGTATTCAATACCTTCTGCTTTTATCAAGAGATCCTAATCCTCTCTTTGGAACTGAACACTGTTCATCTATGGGAGTTACTATGATTATGCTGATAAGCGAATAAACATGAATCATTGCAGGGAGAGACAATTACATAAACACTTCTGTAATATTTAGCCATACGAAGATGTTAGTTCCTTTCATTAACTGTTATATTTCCAAGAGGAAACATAAACAAGCAAATGCATTCAAAAAGATCTGCCTTATATGAATTTTACTTCCCCCCCTAAAAAAAAGCACATTTCAATTCAAAATCCTAAGGGCATACTGCCAGTGATGTGCCACCTCCAGATGTCACAAACATGCCATCAAGCAGATATGCAGTCTGGTCCAGGGCCTATGATGTGTCAACGCCAGCATGTTCTGTGTTAGCACTGGTTCTAAGATGAGTGGAAGGTGGTATAGGAAGGTGGGGAGAGGAGGCATTCTGGGATGGAAGGGAGGTGGGAGAGGACATAGAGAAGTCATGGTAGGAATGGCGGAGCTAATCCAGAGCCCCTATGTAGGGCAGTGGTATTTGGGCATTTCAGCCTGGGACACCCTTTAAAACTTAAAAATCTTCCAGGACCTGCTGTCAAACTTACCTTCATGTCTACTCATAAGTAATTCCCATTGTTTTCAAAGAGACTCCCAGAAAAGCCCAGTGCCAGATTCCAAGATGCTAGATCCCACTGTCCTGTGACCCCCCCCCCCCCGACCTCCACTTTGAATACCATTGATGTAGGGCCTTCTTGTATTATGCAGAGGTTCTTGATCTATGGTAACTGAAAGTTTGCTGCAGGATCAAGTTTCTCCATTGAGAGTCTACTTCCTTCACCTGGGGTGACAAAATTCACCTTCTCCCAAGGAACCACAGCAGCTCATGATATCTTGGCCCCCATTTTGGTGATGCAAGCACTATAGGATTGGGCTAAAAGGCTATGAGCACTTATTTGGAAGCAAGTCTTGATGAACAAGATGAGACTCCTTTTAACGCAGATATATATGTTCACATAAGGCATACTCATACAAGGTCCATCATTAGATAGGCATATGGAGAAGGGGTGTTTTTGAGTGGGTATTCACTGGTACTGAGTACTGGCACCTCTGTGGTACTGGCACCTCTATGGATTCCCAAGTAGACATGTTTATGATTACAGGCAAAATCTTCATGGGGAGTTCCCCCACATTTATAACATCTTCATGGTGAGCACCCCATCTTTATTTCTAGAAAAAAGCACTGATATGGCGTACTAGAATGGTCTTTAATATGGAAGTCAAAATCTTAAATATCATCTAATATGGCCATATTGCAAGTGAAGGAGGCCTAAAAACCATTCCTGCTTAACCCTTATGCAAAAATTGGGAGGGTGAAAACACCTGGAGGATTTTCCATTTCTTACTTCTCATACTGGTTCTGAAACTATGGGTTGGGAAACCACCAGTGGATTGTGACATGTTTTCTATAGTTTTGGAAACTGACAGGGCAGACTAGGCTATGTGCACTGATGCTTAAGCAAGCTGCTACTTGTTTAATTAGTGATTTAACTGCTGACCAATCACCATTATAGCCACACCCCTTAGCACATTCTAGGAGTAGTGGTTCTCGAAGCAGGGATCGGGAGGGTTCCCCTTGCGGAGTTGCAACTTCATTGCAGGGAGGTCACAAAAAACTGGATGCTGCCGTGTTGGAATCAGGCACTGGGTGCCACCATCTTGGAATGCGGCACTCAAGCTGCTTTCCTGGGAGTAACTCTCATTGAATACAATGGAACTTACTTCCAAGTAGACATGGAGGAGCTTACGTCCAGCTTACTGTTTGATATTACGTCCAGCCATGACATAACTTCTTGGGATTTCCAGACATATTGTCATTCTCAGAAGAGGGTCCTGTGCTGGAATGTGTGAATACCACTGTACTAGGGCCTCTAAAATATTTGTTCTGTATTTGTAACTTATTGTATTGTAGGTGTTTTATTGCATAAGCATTTAAATTATGTACACAAAAATGGATTTTTCATTATGACACTACTATAAATCGGTGTTTACATCATAATAGCATCTTACTTTGTCTATTTAAGAAAGCATAATTAGAATCAGGATCCTAATTATATAAATAGAGGCTGAATATACTGGCACTCAATGCTAATTACATTGTTACAGTAGTTTTCAAAAATGCTATTGGACTAGCTGTCAGATTTAACCTTTTAGTTAGCATGTTCATGACTCACCTTATCCTTCAGAATAACTCATCTTATCCTTCAGAATAACTCAAGATAGATAATCAGAGCATTTTTATCCCAATATTGTAGCGTTCAAATTCATTTGAAATGCTAAACAGACTCTGACATAAGTGATATGTTTAATTTTTATCTACGACTCACTGACCAGCAGAGAGTGCTTGAATGTAATGTTCAAGTCATGTTAATTGAAATTAGATGTTGTACATTTTAGGAATTTGAACAGCATGTATATGGGATGATTTTTGCACCTGTTTCTGGCATACCTTATGGTTTATCATTAACCTTTGAGTCATGTATTTAATTGATGATTACTACAATTAGATATCACTAGTCACTAATGCATTTTTAACATGAGTTATTGTTGAATTGCAATGCAGATCCACATGAGCTGAAATCATACAAAGGGGCACTAGGAATTATGATAATGTCCTCAAATTACTAATGGACATTAATCTATTAAACTATGGCTGCAATCCTAAAGACAGTTTCCTGGGAGTAAGACCCATTGAACACAATGGTTAGGATTGCACCATTCATTTTTGAGATCATGCTTTATAGCTGAAAGGTTATTCCTCTGATTGGCAAGTTTCTTTTCTACACCACTGAACTAAGAAGGGCTTAGAAGAAGAGCTAAGAAGAGCACCTGGGCAATAAAAACTTCTCAGTCTCCTTAAAGACGAATTATTTTAATTCAACATAAATTCTATTTATTAGAATTCTGAAAAAGTAATGAGGGCCTTGATTTTATTTGCAATCTTCTTTTTTAATTTTTTAATAACATCCACTATACATTAGGAATAGTTGGGTTTGCCAGAGATTGTGCCTGACCATTGCACCACTGTACTGTTTCTGTTTCCATGGTGGAGCAAATCAGGGCTTTGACAGATTTGCAGTGGAACTACAATTAATGTTATACTGTGTGGTAACTTTTTCTTCTTTCCCTTCTTCATGTCATATGCAGTTGTTGATTTCTTTTTTATTTTAAAAAACCTACAAGATTTGATTCTTTGAATTTCAAAGAATATAAACTTCAGCTGCCCCAGTTTCCTCAGCCACCAATACTACCAGCAATTTGTATCAAAATCTACAGGTACACATCTAGCACTATCCATTGTGTCAATGGATCGTATTCAGTATGTATAGGATTGTACCATCAAGGTACCCAAGCTTCAATTGCATGCTTCAAATAAATATATATACCGGTAAGTTCTACAGCATGACAAGCAATGCATGAAGCAAGCAGTTATTTTCCATTCCTGTGCTGCCAAATTGTGGGAAGAAATAATAACACTAGTCCTGTCTATGGGAACACATACTTCAGGTTCTGTTTGAGAAGTATGAGAATGCCTATGTTGTTGCTCTCTGACTTATGTGTGTCTGTGTTGACACTTTTACACCAGCAAAATGTGTAAATGTGTCCCTTTTTGTAATTCTTTTCTGCAAGTACAATAGTACTGGGCTCTTACAGGCTGGTTGTTCTAGGTATGCACTTTCCAAGCTTCCAGACATCTATCTATCTGTCTACAGTATTTATATACCGCTTTTCAACTAACAAGTTCACAAAGCGGTTTACAAAGAAAATGGAAAAATATAATAGCTAATAACTCCAAAATGACATTACTCCAGAATTGAAACTGCTGGGATAGCTGAAGCCCCCTCTGGGCAAAACAACATTTGTACCCTTTCCTCAAGTAAGGGCATACTTTTAAGTGAAGTGCATCTATGAATGGAATTTGTGGAAGAAATTTCCTCTGTTCGCTTGACTGTGGCAAATATTTAGATAATATTTCTGTTTATTTAGGAATTTTCTCTCGGCTTTCCAGTCACAGAGTTTTTAACGGCACAATCCAAGTTGCCCACTTGTGCTATCACAAAATATTTGCGGTGTCCCAGAGTGTCGCAAACATACTGTAAAACACGCCTACAACACCTAGAGAAGATTGGAACCTGTCACAGAGGGCTGTTGCATACCGATGTAGGCTCTGAGTTGCACTCGTTGATCTTTGGAGGCATTTTGGGGCAAGGAGGGCAGGTGGAGGGCGTTCCTGGGAAAAGCAAATAGGACTGTGGGAGGTGAGACTGGGAGGCCACGGCTGGTCCGGTCTGCTCAGATCTGCACCACTTCCTAATGTTACAGCATAGGGAAAAACTTTCCTTGCCCTGTGGGAGTACAGCAGCAGCCTCAAACTTGTAAGGGATATAGTGCAGGGCAACTGGCCTGCTTGATCCAGCACAAGTTAGAACGGTGCCATAAGGTATTTACAATTGTGAAAACATAATTGAATAAAAACGATAACCAGGAGGATCTTCTATTGCCTTCTCCTCCTGGGCATCAGCTGGTCTCTCCTCATCAGACCACCAGTGGAGAAGTTGTAGCTAGATGGTGAGGGGTCTTCCCTTTTCTTCTCATTGTGGGACTAATGAGCAGTTTCTGCTACTTACTGGTGTTTGAAGGCTTGGAACAGACGTAATGTTTATTCCTTCATCTACAATATTCTGTTAACATTTCCCTGCAGTATGTACTACCTAAACTATGTACTACCTTTCTCTTCTTTTCCCTTGTTCTTTGATGACTGATTATCTGTAATAATTAGATGTGGTTAGACATGTGATTTCTAATGCCTCTGGTTTATACTATTTCAGATTTCCCGTCACAATCTTGTCAATGCATTTAATAGCTGACAGTGTAGAAGGAGTAGCGTATGATTTTTTTTAAAAAAAGAGCTTACGGTAGGCTGTATAGAAAAAGCAGATCCCTAAATTTGGAATTTAGTAAAACTAAACCATAGAAATACTGCCATTACTGCCATTACCCCTGCTTACTGGGCAAGAGACACGCTTTCAAGTGGGTGTTCCTCTTTTATTTAGCAGGGGAGAGTAACTGGCCCTCCACACCCCAGCAATGTCTGTTCTAGTGGCTTCTGCTGGTGTTCTTTTTGCACTTTAGATTGTGAGCCCTTTTGGGACAGGGACCCATTAGCTATTAATTTTTTCATTTTCTTGTAAACCACTTTGTGAACTTTTCAGTTGAAAAGCGGTATATAAATACTGTAGATAGACAGATTATACAAGAGCTTTCAAAGAAACATGAAACAGACCTCTACTGCTTATAGGGAGAGACTAAATGGTAAATTCCAACAGAATACAAGCAATGTGCGAAGAATAAAGAAAACTGATAAGCTGTTGCTCTAATTCAATAATTACAAGGAAAGCTTATAGCAATCTATCTAGGAAGTTATCTGCCCTTCTCATGAGACGTTTTTCTTATTAGAGGAATTGCAACCATTGTAGCACACTTTATTTTCATTTTATTTTGCTTTATCTAGTGTGAAACTGGCCCATTAAAAGACATGAAATTTTTGTATACTGCTGGGAGATTCCATAAATACAGGGCAGAATCCAGCAGCTGGTACTAATTGGTAGATATACCATATTTACTCAAATCTAGCACTCACCTTTTTCAGCCAAGTTTATACCACAATCCTAACCATGTCTACTCAAAAGTAAGCCCCATTGTGTTCAGTGGGTCTTACTCTCAGGAAAGTGTCCTTAGGATTGGAGCCTTAGTCTCCAAATTTGGGGTCTGCATTAGATTGGATGGTGCATTAGATTCAAGTAAATACAAATATTAGAGAGGATGACCAGCTTGTATAATTCTAATATCCCAAAATTCAGAAAGTATTTCAAAGTTACATTTTTGACACACTTTTACATACAAAAATCTTTAACCTGATAGCTCAACCACTATCTGATTCAACCACTATTTAACCACTATCTGACAGTAATCTCCTATCTGCAATATATTTGTGAATATACTAATTTAAATATAAGTATATAGTCCATGCTCAGCTGTTACCTTGCAGACAAAAATGTCATCTCTATGGAAATCAATGATCTACGAAGTTTACTTAATTTAATTGTTATTTTCAATTCTTCCAAAGGAAACAATATAGAAAGGAGAAGGTTTTGTTATTCATATAATGGAACTGCATCCTACCCAAAAATCCATTTCAAATAAACTATATAATCCAGGTTGTAATAGAATCCTTTATGGACAGAAGTCAACATTTTCTTTTAAATGGACTGAGATATTGATCCTTCTCCCACCACAGAGAACTTATTAAAGCTGAATTACTCTTGTTTCTATTAAGATCTGGTTGAAAGCACAGTACATCATGAAACAAATTTAGGTAATCTTGAGACTGCAGGTATCTCAGTTGAGAGGAAAGTTTAGCTCCTGTACTGGCAGTGGCCAACAATCAGGGGCACTGTTAATTACGAGAAGAACTACCTACACAATGTACCCTTTTTCTATGGATCACCCACTTGTCACTATTTCATTTATTGTATTTGTATAAGCATGAAAATGTGTAATGGACTTAAATCTTCATATTGCTGCTTCAGAGGAAACATGAATAACTGCTCATGGGATCCTTAGATCCCCATGTTGACCTCTCTTGTAGCAATATAAATGCAGCTTTACAATTACTTGTACTGTAAAATTGATATTGATTTTTCAGAAAATTATATATTTTTTAGATCTGCCTGAAGTGATATGCTCTATTAGGGGGTGGGGTGTGTGGAAGAAGAAAGAAAGTAGTATTCTGGATTCCTAATTATTAGAAAACCAACAAAAGTAAAAACATTAAAACCGTTGCTATTGTTTAAGAGATGATAGGATAATTAAACCGAAGCTAAAATCATTATATAGATCCAGACTTTTTATACATGGATTTTTTAATACACGGATTTTATTCAACATGAATGGTCACTGCAAATCAGTTTTAAAAACTGCTTTTCTACTGTTGTGGAGAGGCAGATATGGAAGCTATCATTCCATGGTTCAACTGAGCCAGGGAATGGCCGGGGGTCCATTGCATTTCTAAATGCTTCTCTGCATCAGTAAGAAAAATAGTTTTTAAACAATTGTACACACTTTTTATTTTTTTAACTGCTTTTATTTAACAAATTTTTGGTATCAACCGGGATGCCCACAATCAAAACCTGCAGCTACAATATTAAGGCACAACCTTATTCCGTTAAAAGCAATGGAGGATCAAGAAACTTGGAAGTGGATCTTTATTTTTTAACAGGTTTTTTTATACTCTGATTTTTTTTTACTACGGGAAGGTTCCGGAACAGGAAAACAAGGGACACCTATAGCTCTAACCACCCTATTCTACAGTTCCCCCCATCACTGCAGCAATGTAGGGGAGCAGTGGTGGGATTCAAATAAATTAACAACAGGTTCTATGTCCTAATAACCTAAATTAACAACAGGTTCTATGTCCCATTAGTAACCGGTTCTCAGAACCAGGCACTCATTAGCAAAGGGTTCTATAAACCCTGGGAGAACCCCTTGAACCCACTACTGGAGGGGAATTAGGATGGTTTAGTGGTCATGAAATTACACTGAGACATGGAAGATGCAGATTCAAATCCCTCCTTGGCCATGAGGGTTCCTGAGCAACCCTGGGCCAGTCACTCACTCTCACCCTCATCTACCTCACAGGGTTGTTGTGAGGATAGCAGCAGGGAATGAACTAAAGCTTTGTAAACCGACTTGGTAATTTCTGTCAGAAAGGTAGTTAGAGAGGTATAAATCCCTTAGAAAGCAAGATAGCTAAATAGTGCTAAAATAGCTACAGTACATTCTGCGGTGGCGGGGGAGGGTACCAGTGACAGAAGTCTTTTCCAAGGATGCGCAAAGTTCTCTTACATGGGGGTAAGCTCTGCTGCATGGGAGGGTCTACTCAGATCTGTGCTAGTAAAATTGCTGGGATAGATCCATGTAGGCCTGGGCTCCTCCTTTCTGCTCTTCCTCTGCCCTTGTCATTGCTGCATTCTGTCCTCCCTCATTTCATTCTGCCCTTTCCCACCCACATCTTGCCTTTCCCAGCATCCTATATTGCTCACAGCGCAATCCTAAGTTTTGCAGGAGCAGGTAAGATGGCAAATCTGTGTTGTATCCAGCACTTCACTGAGGCTGGTATCACACTATCATGGGACAAGGAAAAACTTTCCCCAGCATATCACCAGGGCTCAGCCCCACCTCTTGTTCCTCTGCTTACCAGCGACCAACCTCTGACCACTCCATCCACCACATAACACTTTCCACACCTTTTCCTCCTTCCTCAGACCTCTGCATTAGCAGAATACAAAGCTACCATGGAGGCTGTACAGCTTACTCAGAGGAAGGCACAAAGGTGCTTTATGGCATAAGTTCAACCTTCCCGCATGGAAACAAGGGACATGCACCAGTCCAGAGCCAAAACAGCAAACATTGGGTCTTGGAGGCTCACACCAGTGCTCTAGCACTACACTGTCACTATACTGTCACTATACTATTGGGGTGTTATAAAAGAACCTTTTTTGTGCCAGCAATGAAGTATTGGGCTATAAATATTTTTGAACACATTTTAGGCAAGGACACCAACAGCCACGTGCAGGGCCTACTATGACCAAGAACTCACCTGGTTTGAATGCCCAAATCTATTTTCAAAGCCAAAGAACGGCCACAGTACATGCATGTATGTAATTCAATGTAAAGGAATAATGACAGAAGTTCTCAGGAGTATAAGCAGAGTTGTTTATTTTTCCATATCTGGCATGAGCTTCCAATGAATAAATCAAAAATCTGTCCTATCCAGACTGCATTCCTGCATTCCATGTGATTATCTCTCCATTCAAAGGCCAGAGATGCTCTGGGCAGTCATGTCAGCACAGAGTCCAGTAGGCCACGTGAAAGGATTAGCTCTACAATTTAGAGCAACTATGAGAAGCACATAAGAGACATTACATGTACCTGTAGTTACTACACCACCTAATGAAAACCTATGGGAAATTCATATTGCAATCCAGAGCAAATTGTTCTTACACCGGAGCAAGGACTCCCTGTAGTTACTCTGGATTGTGCCCATAACTACCTAGAGCATGGGCCTCTAAAGTTTTTGGCAGGAGGGCCACATCATTTCTCTGACACTGTGTCATGGACTGGAAAACTAATTTATATTTCAAACCTGAATAAATTTACAAAAATTTACATATAAGAAAGTATTGTGGATTACAAGGCTTGCCAATGGCCAAATAGAGGGATCTTGCCGGAGGCCACATTGATGCTTGCTGAGGGCCACATCTGGCCCCTGGGCCAGGGTTTGGAGACTCCTGATCTAGAGCATTCCTATTCTCCACCCAGAAAGAATATCACATGGCTGTTCCATAGAATCAAAAGGTCCATTCACCGGGCATATGGATTCACACAGATGCCCCCAAGCCACTGTTTGCCCTCACCTGACGTAGTACAAACAATGCTATTAAAAGGGGGTGGATTTTTTGGTACATTATTGACACCTTCCTGTTCACAAAAAGAACATTTTTCCCTATTAAATTTCAAGACTACTTCTAATACAGCAAGAACTTCTATTACAACAAACTGCCCGACTTTCCAAGTCAAAGAATGGAGATTTGTGTTTTGAACTCTCAAATGTTCGGCACCATCACCAAAAAAGAATTTCATTCAAGTATGTTTCTGTATTTTGTTACCTATTAAGAACTGTAGACTGAGATAACTTAGTATTTGCACTATAAAGTCACCCTTTTATTGCTGTAACTTTGTTGATACCATGCTTACAAAATTATGTATCTTTTACTGCCAAACAAATGTCAGAACTTTTTAAAAAACTTCAAACAACTTCAGAGAGTTTTCAGGAACTAGGAAGTTACCTTTGTGAAAGATAAAGAAGTTGTTTTTATTTTTTAAAGACTTGTGTACAGCAGATTTTGATACCTGACTGAATTGGGGAGTGAATAATGTCACTTTAATCTGAACACAAAATGTCCACTGAATTGTCACCTGTGAGTTGTCTTCTTCAGATTGTCTTAGGTGCCATTCCATAAACAGCATTATACAGTACTCATCTCAGACTTGTACAAAGAAGAGTGTATAATAAAATTATTTGGTCACAACCTGTAGCAACACCCTACCTTTGCATGCTGGCCCCTGATGAGCTCTTTCACATTAACAAACATCTTCATGTTGATTCATGAATAAATGTAAGCTGAAAAAGGTGAATATGTTGGGTGTAATATGTAAGGTGAATATGTTGAAGGAAAGGAGTGCAAACATTTGGGCAGAGGGCTGCATCACCTCTCTGACATTGTGATAGGGGCTGGGGAAAAAAAAGAACTACCGTAATTTACATTTTCAAAATTGAATAAATTCACATTAATTAATATTAGAGAAGGCACTTGAATGAATGAATGAATGAATGAATTCACATTCACACACAGAAAGAGGAGGTGTATATAGCCTTTCTGCCCTTAAAAATACCCTCTGGAGGCACTGGAAGCAGAATTCCCCTCACTTTTAAAGATTATAGGGCTCACCCACAGGTTGATGGAAGAAGCCCTCAGGCCATGATTTGGACAACCCTGAAATATAGTACCACCAGGATCTGGACAGATTCAGGGCAGATAATATCAAGAACAACCAAAATGTTTGAGTCACAAAACCACTAGGATACGATGCTCAATGAGTTTAGAGCAAACATTTTAAATCCATATTTTGTATGTTTTTTTCTTCTCTCCTTTTGGCACTGTTGAAAAAAGTGGGTTTAAGTGGATCCTGAGAGCATTTGAGGTACAGGCAAATCACAGCAAAATATCCAATATAAAATCTACTCCTACTTGCTGTTGGGAAAAAAGACAACACCGACCTGAATGTGTCAGAAGGGGGCAGTGAACCACCCCATTCTGAATGACCTCTCTATCTGTCCCCTCCCAAGGTATGGCTTGGACCCTTTTTCCTTCCCCCCCCTTCCTCTCTCCAGATGTGAGCGCATGGCCCTCCACCAGGCCCCAAACCCACATTCAAGCAGGGGCAGCTTTAGTGCCTCTAGTACATTCAAATATTAGGAACTCTGATGATAATCAGATACTGTAAATATGAACTCTCATGATCTGTAAGAAAAACTGTTCTAAACTTTGATTCTGGTCTCAAGTCTTGATTTTTGCATGCGCCTAATCAAACAGCCAGGGTTGACAGAAATGCTTCTGCTCAGTTCACCTTCCAACACTTACTGGCTCCCCATTTTAAACCACGTAGCATCACCAGTTCTACGAAGGCAGCATGCCTTGGTGAAGGAACACATCAAAATTATGAGCAACTCACTTCTTCCTGTGCATGCTGATCTTCCTCATCTATCAAATGGCAGGCTTAAATCCAGGAAGCTGTTTCTGGCACTTGCACAATAGCTAACAACTTTACATCAACACGTAATGGAAAGCTAAATGGGCTGCTGAATACCCAAATACGGGCAGCTACATAAAGGACCTTACATGAAAGGTGCCAGGTTTTGACCTACCTTGTCAACTATGAACAGGATCCGTAACCAACATGGTGTCTGCCAGGATTCACTATTTAAGTGGGGTCTTGCATATACCCCTCAGTGTGACTGTAGTGCTCCTCAACAAAATATTCATCACATTGTGTCTGAGTGTCCATCAAGAGCTTACACTGTCCCAGTGTCTGATTTTTTTTCAATATATACCTCTCTGTCCTTGAATGGGTGGGTAGACTGGACATTAACATTTGACTTACTATAAGTCCATGAATTTGCCATACGCTAAATAAATCAATTGGACCTTCTCTATGTCACCCTGCTTTACAGAAATGAAGAGGCCTTGTTAAGTTCTCCCTCATCACTGATGAAGCTATATTAATGAATAGCTATATTAATAATAGCTTAAATCAATGGTCCCAACCAAAGTCTAGATGAGAAGTCAAATAATTTATGTTCTTGAAAACTATAAAATGTCACTCTTTTCATAAGTTTGTCTGGGTTCTGCATTATAAGAATCTGCATCATAAGAATCTACTGTCTACCTTGATCCCTTTGGATAAGGATGTACAACTGAATGTCAACTATTCATTGAAACATTTTAACTTAAAATCCACAAAAAGATGTGGCAAAAAAAAACCCAACCACAATTTTCACTGCATTTTAAATGAACTTGAAAATACAACTTTTCTGTTGCATTGTACAAAAACATCATTATAGATTTGCAAAGGCATTTTGCAAATACATATAAACAGTGTACAAAACAGTGAAGTTACTGTATCTCTTTGGTTTCCTAAGCAATAGAGTAGCTTAAGAGCACAATCCTAACCATGTCTATTCAAATGTAAGAAACATTTTATTCAATGGTGCTTACTCCCAGGAAAGTGTCTTTAGGATTACAGCCTTAGACACACATAAAAATAAACTGTCATGTGCAATATTTCTGATAGTCTTTTAGCAAAACATTCATAGTCCATTTTGAACTCATTTTGGTATTAAGTCTATTTTTAATCATTTGTATTTCACAATTATTCTATGACTGTTTGCAAAGATAAACAGATTAAATACATTAAAAATTAGTCATGAGTAATTAGCTTACCCCAAATCCTCTATTACAAGAACCTATATTTAAAATTGCTTGCATATTTGGCTCTTGGAAAACTCAACATCTGTAATGTCACAACTTTGAACCAGGCAATTTCAGAATATGTTACTGTTTAGCAAAAATCCAAACAGAAGGAAGTAATGAATACCTATCTGAAAATGTGTTTATTGATGGCACTTATTAATTTAAAGGATACCTAAAGAATACACATACTGTTTGAAATAATTTTGTTTATCAATTTTCATTCCTTGTTCCATTATTAGCATTTTTCTAACAGATACTAAATAAACCATTCCTGATAGCACTTTCTGAACAGAACAGTCATAGTTCATCATTTTGGATCAACTTATGTTTGGTACTGAATGCCAAATCAAAAGTTGGAGTGTAAGATATGAGCCAATTTCACTATCAAGTAGGCCACTTCAAAACAATATAGAAATGCCAAAAGAGGAATTGAGGCATTATTAAAATAGGATGCCCAGGAGGCACTTCAAAAGAAACAACCCATGCATAATTCAATATATTGAACTCATTGCCTGCTCTTATCATCAAGATACAGTTTGTCCAAGTATGCTGGTGTAACGCTTGCCCCACCAGCACAGAAATCTTTCCTCTGATGGAAACACCGCTGGTGCCACTGCAATGTTGCAGTGACTATGGGCACAATCCAGAGTAACTACGGGAGCACATAAGAGACATTATGTGCACCCGTAGTTACTGCACCATGTAGTGGAAACCTATGGGAAATTCATATTGCAATCCAGAGTAACTTGTTCTTACTGCAGAGCAAGGACTCCCCATAGGTACTCTGGATTTCACTCATAGTGTAGATGCCAGCATGACTCCACAGTGGAAAGGCCAAAACAGAGAGGAGATTGGACATGAGGTGGGAGAGATGAGATTATAGGCCACATCCAAAACTTTCTTCAGATGACATATGTATTTCCAGTGTCAGAAAAACATACTCTACACCAGAGGCAGAGCTGGCACAGAAGGAATACTGAATAATGAGGAAGGAAGAAAAACCCAGAAAATTTCAGCTACAGTGCTATCACTCTGCCCCATCCAATTTTTTTTACAAAAAAGCGTAAGATATAGGCAGCCAGTGACAACTACCCAAGACCTTCAAGGAAGACTAAAGGGGAAATGTTCAGATGTTTTATTCTCAACAGGACACACATTCTTTGACAGCATCATTCTCCCTTAAAACAATGAATATGCATCTCAAGCCAGAGAATAATTATGGCTGATGCATTTTGTGTACAGCCAAGTATGTATCCAAGATGCACTTTGCAGAAACTTTGTCTCTTGGGAGATATAAATAAAACAGGAGCTTTAGTACTTTCAAATTGCTACCTATTTTGTATAAGTAGACATCAATAGGAAGATCCCATAAAAGGTGCATACTATTAGTGTTTGTATAGCACTATGCATAAATGCCATAAAAGTATACAAGCACCTTAAAGCATCCCCTTAATGACATCAGTATGCTTCCAGTATTGCCAGTGCTTTGCTGAATCTCTGTCCTGACCACCTTTTTCAAGAGATGGAAAATTTCATGCATATCCACACAATTCAGCACTGCAAACAACACAATAAGCTCCAAAATATTGACTGAGTAAAGAACTTTAAGTCTAGAACGCAAACATTCTAAGCTTAACAGAGCAATACAATATAGCCCTAAGCTCGTTCTTATTTTCCCTAACATAAGCTTTCCACTAGAAATCATGAACACCACAACTTCAGCTTACAATGTTGTGAGTAAAAATATATTACTACACCTATCAGAAGTGCTTTGAAGGTGAAAGACTCTATATAAATCAGTGCTGACAGTCGATTCTAAAGGAATCCTACAGAAAGTATGTAGAAGGAAATGGTACAACATGACACTACTGCACAGAATTCACAATACACAACATTTACAAAGACCTACACACCCCAGCAATGTCTGTTCTAGTGACTTCTGCTGGTGTTCTTTTTTGCATTTTAGATTGTGAGCCCTTTCGGGACAGGGACCCATTAGCTTTTAATTAGCTATTATTATTTTTCCATTTTCTTTGTAAACCGCTTTGTGAATTTTTTAGTTGAAAAGCGGTATATAAATACTGTAGATAGACAGAATGAAATCATCCAAATAGGACAAAGTATGTAAAAGACATCAGCATGTACACAAATCACCACAATAAAACATTCCCATTTGCATTAATTCCCACCGATGCTTGTATTGGATTTTCTGAGCTTCTTCAAAATGCTTGCTAAAACATTGCAGTTGTATGGCTGACACATCATCTGGGACTTTAAGAAACAGACAGTCTTTGTGAACCAAAAAGCTCTGCAAGAATTGTTTTTTAAACTTCCTTTCACACATACTTCCACAGAGACATCTGTGAGCTTCCACTGCACTATGAAAACAGCATATAAAATTTGGCTGCAATTTGGCCTGCTGTTTTATTTGCTTGCCTTTGCATATACATTGATTGCATTCATTGTTGAGATAGAAATGGAAGAAAAATAAAGGACAAGTTTAATCTTCAGAAAAAATTATATGTGTGTGTGTGTGTGTGTGTGTTTAAATTTTACAGTAAAAGGTATCAGGAACCTGTATCCCCCACCAACAGCTGTGGTCCTTTTTCAGAGATGTACACACAGAAATGCAGATCTTAAGGGGGTAATTTCCTATAACATACTTACTGATAACTCCAGCATTCTGAGTGGCATGGTATCCATATAAATGATACTGGAAATTCCCAACATATGTTAATTTGTCTGAGTATTGGACATTTGTCTGAGTATTGGACTACATAAAAATGTCATGTAAAAATTATACAATAATTGAAGAGCTGATTATGTAGACCAGGGGTTCTCAAACTGGGGGTCGCACAGCACTTTCAGTGGGGTCGCCTAAGCAGGCTGGACCTCGCAGCGATGTTTCCCCCTTGCTCATGCCGCTCTGAGCATTCCTGGGCATAGAGGCTGGAGCTGTTCAGCCGCCGGCCACCAGGGGGAGCTCCAGCCTCCCTAGTTTATGCTCTGAGGGATGCCCAGAGCGGCACCTGCAAGATGGCCAGATGGCAACATAGCACCTGCAAGAAGTGGCCAGAGCAAGATGGAGGTGAGGGTGCTTTTTGTGTGCAAGTGTGCTTTTGTATGCAAACTACTTCCAGGAAAGTGTGGCTGGGTCTGCTGCCTGAGATCCCTATGCATGTCTACTCAGAAGTAATTCCCATTGAGTACAGTGGGGTTTACTCCCAGGAAAGTGTGCATAGCACTGCAGTAGTGGAGCCCAATCCTATATGTATCTACTCAGAACTAATTCCCACTGAGTTCAGTGGGACTGCCTCCAAGGAAAGTGCATAAGATTGCAGCCTCAGGGCCCAATCCTATGCATGCCTATTCTGAAATAAATCCCATTATTATAGTCAGTGGGGCCTTTACTACCATGTAAATGAGGATAGGATTTATTTAGGACCCAATCCTATGCATGCCTATTCAGAAGTAAGTCCCATTGTGTTCAATGTGTGCATAGAATTGCAGTCTTGCATCTTTCACAATATATAATTAAATATTGTTTTTGTGATTAATCACTATGCTTTAATTATGTTAAATTCGTAACAGTGAAAATATATCCTGCATATCAGATATTTACATTACGATTCGTAACAGTAGCAAAATTACAGTTATAAAGTAGGAACGAAAATAATTTTAGGGTTGGGGGTCCCCACAGCATGAAGAACTTAAAAAAGGGGTCACGGCATTAAAAAGATTGAGAACCACTGATGTAGACTTTCAAGGTCATGCTTCTCTTGTTTTCTCCTGGGACACAGAGGTCTCAGAGGCCTTTGAGCAGGTGAGAAAGGGGATGTACCAGCTAGATTCCCTGAAGCCACTGGTTGTCTCTGCAAGAGCTGACAGCATGAGCTTCTTGGCTTTGATTTCTCCTTTCTTGGTTTACTCTTCAGAGCACACTAGGCTCTGGGAGGAAATAGCTCAGATCCATTCTTTCATGTAAAGTGTTATATCTTCCCTCCTTCTCCAAGCACTGGCAGGTTCTTAGGATAGCTCTACCTATATTTACTTTTCTATTTTTTTCTGCTTGAGAAAGCACTAGTAATGCCATTTTTGGAATATTTGCTTTGGCACATGGCAGTGGCAACAGATCTGCTAACAGACATTTGACTGGTGACTGCCTTGATCTAGTGGACCATTGACTGCGGCTCTTAGGACTACAGTCCTACAAGTCCTACAGTCCTACATTCAGGACTACAGTGGTGGGGTTTTCTGAAAGGATTCAGTGGCTCCAGTCGGGTTTTTGTGGCTCCTAAGGGAGCCACAGGAGCCAGTTTAGGAACCACTGCCACAAAGAGTTACAACATACACCAAAGTGCTTTCAGCAAACTTACAGCTCTCTCTTACTCTTTCACACACAATCAGTTCCATTCTTGCTTTTCCTGAGTACATCATTCAAAAATCAGAGACCTCTCAGCTATTTGTTTCCATTTGCTGAACAACCTGGGAAAGCCAGCTGCCTAACAGAGATAATAGCCATCCAGCAGTCCCTCAAAGTATTCAACATGTATATGATAATAAACATTAAAATTAAGATCTTTGTCTTTTATAATTTTGTTTCTACTCTTGGATTATATTAATTCAAATCTCAAACATTACTGAACATTATTTAATATTATTTAAAATTATTGAATATATTCAATAATAATAAATAACTCAAACATTATTGAATATTATTTATTATCTATTTTAAAAATATTTTTCATTGTATCCATTGGTGTTATGGTTGGCACATGTTCTGGAAAACTAGAACTGTCCTGGTTCTGGGGGATTGCATTCACATACTGGCAAGTTTGATAGGAGGTCCCATCCCGGTTTTGCGGAAGAGAATTATGGCAACCCTAATTGGTGTTCCTCTTATATTTTGGGGAGAGTGACTGGAAAATTAAGCCTGTAATTTGCATTCTTTAAAAGCATAAAGCTATTGCTTACGTTTTGAATCAGGGAAGCATTTCTACATTTTCATAAACATTTTTTTCTTGAAAAGTAATATATAAATATTGCTACCAATACCAATAGTATTTTATAGGTTTATGGAAAAGACAATCCTACTTCAACTGTAGGTACTTAGTTATGGTAAGATGAAATCCTCATTTAGAATCAGGGCAGATCTTTCTGCCTGTTTTGAGTGACAGCTACCAGTAAAGCAGGGCTGGTTGAAATTGAACTCAGAGGTGGTCAGGGAAGGGTCCATTACCTCAGGTGGTCCCTCTCCCTGATTGGGGCAGTATTTGGCTGCAATCTAAACTCCAGTTACGCCGGCATAACTCCTATGCTGACTTGGGGGTGTCATAAAAGTGCAGTAAGACAAGTGCAGTGGGGGAGGGTTAGGCCTGTGCACAGACTTGTGCTTGCCTCTCTACATCACCTTGAGAACAGGAAGACTGAGTTGTGCCAGCCTAGGTTCTGTCTGTCAGTGGCTGGACTGCACAACTCCCACTTTCTCCTTCCAGTCCCCTCCTCCCCGTCATCACATGCTGGCAGATTTTATAGGAGTTCCCTGCCATTCCTGGCCCCTTCCCTTTTCTCCATGTGTTCATAAAAGTCCCTCTAGTCCAGGGGTGTCCAACATGTGGCCCGAGGGCTGCATGCAGCCCAGGACAAGGGTGGATGCGGCACTCCTGCAAAGCTGGCCACCACCATTGGAAAAACCAGCTTTGTGGCAGCAGCCATTTTCAAATTTCACATGCTTCTCTGCGCTCTGCCCTGGGCCTGCTGCCTGGCTCCTTCCCCTACCTGCCTCCTCAGAGCGCTTCAGGCCCCTGCAGACCTTGCAGCGCTCGCCCACCTGCATCCCCAAAAGCAGCCTCAGCCTCTATCCCAGCTGCTGCCTGCTGCCCTTGAGACCGACTCAGAAGTAAGCCCCATTAAAATCAATGAGGCTTACTCCCAAGTTGCAGTCTGAGAGCCCAATGATGCATAGGATGGGCTGTGATCCTCTCCAAGCTTAACTTTGGAGATCTGCTGCAACCCTAACCATGTCTACTCAGAAGTAAGGCCCATTGTACCCAATGGGTCTTACTCCCAGGAAAGTGTGTTCAGAATTGCAGCGTATCTCCAAGGTTAAGCTTGGAGAGGATCATAGCCCATCCTATGCATCATGCCTCCTCAGAAGTAAGCCCCACTAAAGTCAATGAGGCTTACTCCCAAGTTGCAGTCTGAGAGCCCAATCCTATGCATGGCTACTCAGCAGAAAACCCCATGATAATCAATGAGACTTACTCCAAGGTTTAGCTTGGAGAGGATTGCTGCCCATCCTATTTATCATGCCTACTCAGAAGTAAACCCCATTAAAATCAACGAGACTTACTCCAGGTTTAAAAAATGTAGGAAAAAATACAGGACACCCTACATCTTGTCCTACATTTTTTTTTAAAGTTGTTGGTATTTATGTGTGGCCCAAACCAACTCATCTTCTTCCAGTGCGGCCCAGGGAAGCTGAAAGGTTGGATACCCCTACTCTAGTCATTACCCTGACCCATTTCTTGTCCTACACCCTACATCTTGTCCTACATTTTTTTTAAAAGTTGTTGGTATTTATGTGTGGCCCAAACCAACTCATCTTCTTCCAGTGCGGCCCAGGGAAGCTGAAAGGTCGGACACCCCTACTCTAGTCATTGCCCTGACCCATTTCTCTCATCCCTGTCAGTGGCCTTCCAGCTGAAGCTGACTATTCGGACCTTCCTGACACCTCCCTCTTGAGCCCAAGCTCACTGTACAAATCTAAACATGTAAGTTCAAAAAAAGAGAACTTAAAACAAGTAATTAACAATAAAAAGCTAAATTCTCTATAAGGCTTCTTGAAGTCCTTACTGTAAATCTGTACAGCAGCTTTTCCGTTTTTTAAAAGATATTTTCAAATGGGGATCTTCAAATAAATAACTACAGAAGATTATGTGAACAATATCCTCCAATATGTTTTAAATGTTTTAGTTTGCTTCACATATTATTACATTAATGTCTTTGAAGAGTGACCTTTTTCAACTCCAGTGTTTCGCTATAGGGAGATAAGGAAATGTGTCAAGGGGATTACATTTTAAAGTAGAAATGGAAAATTATGCTGGTAATTCAGCTTCTTTAAAAGCATAAAGCTATTTTTAAGAAGGTATATGAAGCCTTCTCACTGGCTTCTAAAGTGCATTGTTATCACATTCTAGTAATTAACTACAGGGTTCCATAACTAAAATAAACCAAAGTTTGGTTTTAATCAACTTCCATTACCTTCTTTAATACAATCAACAGCTGATTATACAGCATATGAAAAATATGTATTGTTATTTTTTTACATTTATCTGTTTAAAATTTCAGTTTTATTCAATCTGCTAGAGGGAAATTTGCCTGATGGAGAGCTCCAGCTCATTGAGAGCTCATGATTTGTTTTCTTTGGGGACCGCTGCTGTTTTTTGTCAGACATAAAAAGGGTGCCTTGTTGTTTTTGTTTTCATAATACTCAAATCAAAATCAACTGTACCACAGAGACTCCGACAAATTGAATTTGAAAAACAGAGTCAGCAAACCCAATAAAAAAATTCATACCACATTATGGAAAGTGCTTTGCTCATTCACTTTGACCTGCATATCTCAGTTTTAAATTTTTAATGTAATACTTCATGGTAGATTAGAAAAGGAATTATTATTTATACATAGTCACAGGTGAGAAAAGTTCTTAAGAGAGAAATGAAATGACAGAATCTTTTCCCAAGGAGAACAGTGATTGAAATTAGGCTTTGTGCAATATGGGTTGACTGACAACAGAGTGAGATGCTACATTTAAAAATATACAATGGATATCCTACACCCTGTATTCTCTTCTGCACAAAACAGATCAAGAAAAAATGCCAGTCTGTATAAGAAGAGTAGACAAGAATAAGAAGAGTATAAGAAGAGTAGACTCCAAAAACTGTACTACCACCAGATTTTCTTCTCCGGTACTTCAAAGCTCAATTTCTTCCCATCCCTTCATCAGCCTCAGCCCCAGGACTGTGAAGAACATTGCCAAAACACTGCAAGTGGTCTGTTGCTTCTTGGGTTTCTCTTCCCAAGCCCCTGAAGGAAGGGTATGTCAAATGGGTTACTTTTGTTCATGATCTGACTTTGGTTCGGTGGAATGCAGATAGGACTATGGCCATAAGTAAGCGCAACTCACTTCTTTTTATTCTTTTTTTCTCTTAACAGGTACACACAATCCATCAATGACAAAATGGTCACTGCTAAATTCAGGATTGAAATGCATTTGTTCCCTGACCCAAGGATGTGCTTTCAGGGTGCAGAGGGGTCTACTTAGGCCTGTACTAGCAAACTTTTTGGTGTAGCTTCATGTGGACCTTCTTAGACCTAGTCAAAGGGTGCAATCCTAACCTAGGGTGGTCTTCAATTCATCAGTCTTCCCATTCCCATGGTGATGTAGGGAGGCAAGTGCATGTCTGTGTACTGGCCTAACTCTTCCCCAGGAGTGGCACAGAAGTGTCTTATGGCACCAGGTCAGCACAGGACTTATGCCAGGGCTTAAGCTGGCCTAACTGAAGATTAGGATGGCAGCCATAGTCAGGTCATCTATCCCCTGCC
The DNA here is from genome assembly GCA_030015325.1 of Cryptoblepharus egeriae. Taxonomy (NCBI): domain Eukaryota; kingdom Metazoa; phylum Chordata; class Lepidosauria; order Squamata; family Scincidae; genus Cryptoblepharus; species Cryptoblepharus egeriae. The sequence goes on from JAREYC010000006.1 coordinate 42,243,780, forward strand.
CAGAACCAATCTGACCTTCCATCACTGCATTCCCACCTTCTCCACCCTTCTTTCTGGCTGATCTTAGCAGACTTGTAACAATCTGCCAGTGCAGATTAAGGCTACCTTAACCTTGAAGCCAGCAAACCTACAGTGTATGATACATGAGTGTGTTTTATGGATTCTGCCAGTGGGCAACTCCAATACAATTAACAAGGAAGAATTTAGCAAGAAAAGTAATTTTCCTGAAGGATTTGAATAGTTAGAAAACTCAAAATGTTGCTTTGCCCTCTAGCTTGTGGCAAGACTTGCATGCTTAAACCATTTGATAATTTTACTCAGGCTATTTCTTGCCCTACACTATGTCTTCTTCTCCCACTGACATGCTCCACAGCAGCAGAAATTTCACTAAGTGGAAGGAGAGTGTAGGGTAACTGACAGTATTTTGAACCTCGTGAAGATGTGAATTATATGAGTCTGTCTAATTTGTCAAATCAAAGTCCTTAGTGAAGCTGAAACAGTCTACAACACTGCCACATTAAAATAAAAATTTGGAACATCAGTACACAGGTTCAAAATAAACAACTATTTCCCCCCTTGGTATAAATGGAGGTGAAGTATCTCCCTATACTGATGTAAATGCCAAACATTCACTGAAATGACTAACTAGTTGCAATTTTGAATTCTTCTGTGAGAAGAATAAGGTGCCTTGCTGATAAATATAAATTCCATGGGATGGGGAACAATGATGCATTTGTACCAGGATAACCAAAACCGAAAACAGATTAGGTGTTTCAGCAAGAGAAACACTGAGAATAGGAGCACTTTCCTTTTGTAAATGCTGAAATGGAAAGTTTAAGAAATATCTCTGGGGCTTTAAATGTAAGAAAATGATTTCTTTGCAGCAACTGAGTGCTCAAAAAAATTCTGTTAAGTAAAAATTGATGGGTTCAGAGGAAGTGAAAGAGGAAAATAGCTTTGTTTGCAATGCATGTACAATGACACATACATAGAGATATCCTATGGTTCAACCGAGGTTGAAATCAACAGGAATTCCATATTAGTACCAGAAGGACAACTCACAACCCTTGAAAACAACATGAATTGCATAATAATACTCCATTTTACGCAACAGACTGCATGGGAGCAAGTTTTGGAGAATTTCCAAAGTGTTTGTGGGTAACTTCTATTCTCATTTCTACTGGCACCCTATAGATTTGTCATAAGAGAGTGAAAAGTACTTTCATCTTTCTTGTCTTGTCAATGAAAAAAAGAATGTGCTCATTTTGGAAATCTCAAAGAAAAGAATGCTATTAATATGAAAAATAAGTGGTGTGGTGTGTCAACCAGCTCTAACCCACATTATTCAAGCATGGGCATGTTGAGACAGCTGCTTTTAAAATTGAATGTTCTAAAATGAAGTTGATATTTTTTAATAAAATAATCAGCAATATACTCATTTTTGTTTTAAAAATAGCATATTTTATGGTACCAAACAATACAATAAACCTAATATTGTTTTTATTTTAAAGAAAATATACTGTTAAACCTTAGAGTTAATTTGTATCTCCACTCATTTATTTTAAAATAAACTGTCTATCTCTGCCTTCTCTTGCCATAGGACTTGCTCAAGGTGACACCCCAGAGTTGCCACTGTATTAATAAATCTTATGTTCTAGGGTTATAAATTCTCTTAGCACTTTTCATTACATCCCCCTTGGAAAAATATAATGATCAAACCTGACTTTTTCCTGAAAACACTTCTATATAAAAGCAAGATAAAAATTTATACTCGATTATCCAAATGTATGGAAGTAATAATACATCTTAGGAGAATATATGGAAAATATAAAGGTGTATAGGTGAGGGGATAACTATTTCAAGTAGTAACAAAATCCAACATTAAATTTAAGCAAAACGTTTTGTTTTGTTTTGCTAGTCATGGCAAATTGGAGCAAAAGTGAAATGAATTGGCTATGACGTTTTATATACCTTTATTGGATTTTCTGAGAAAACCAAAGAAAGTTGGTAGAACAACTGATCTGATAAAAATACTAGTATGGTTTGAAAGGTTCCCCTGCATGAGCAAAAGGTATTTCTGTTCATATAATTGTAAGGGAAAGCGATTCTCATTGACGATTGCCCCCTCGCCAGTGCCAAATCGAATGTCATTACAAAGGGTCACTCAAGTTTAAAAAAGCAACTATAAAAGGGCTCATGATCCCCCTACAGTATTTTTAAATAGTAAAATGCACACCAAAATACACTTACCCTACAATCCAGAGTAATTTGTTCTTACTCCAGAGCAAGGACTCCCCATAGTTACTTTGGATTGTGCCCTAAATTGACACTAAAATACACACAGGAGCCCACATTTCATTTTTATTTTATCTATTGCTCAATCCAGAAAAATAACATTATTTATTACCAGACATTATACAGATCTCACTAAGAGGCAACTTTTAAGACAGACACTTACACTAGCTGGAGAAGCCCAACTGCTCCCATTCATTCCAGTATAGCAGTGGTTGTTTACCGGTGCCTGTCCTTTTGTCTTTTTTAGACTAAACTTCTTTTTGAAACAGGAACCATCTTTTCATGTACAGTATTTTATTATGTAAATAAGTTAGGGATATTTCTTTGCTGAAAAGTGATTTGGTAGGTTCCCATTATCCACTGGTGCTAGGTTCCCAGTTTAAATGCCCTTTAAAAAAATCAGAGAAAAAGAATATACATCAGGATTCCTACCTTGTGTAGCAAAACTGCACCTTTTCCAAGCTTCTCAGATTAAAAATACTTCTAAAGACCTTCTTTACAGACTCTCAACTTTGTCCCAGTGTGCATCAATACAGAGCCATAGATTATTGAGGGCACAATCCTCCTAACCTAGTTAGGCCAGCACAGTTCACCCATTGCCACGTTACTACAGTGATGTGGAGTCCAGTGCACATCCGTGTGTCGGCCTAACTCCTTCTCAAGAGTGGCACTTTTGTGTCAGCCCCTGGCAGCTCTGCCTGCCTAACTGGGGATTAGGATTATGTGGTCAGATACTTGATGGGGTTGAATGTTACACAATCCAAAAGAATGCAATGAGTCTATTAGATTAAATTACATTCATCTCTAGAGGGTGAAGGTGGTACAGCTGAACACTTTATGTATTCTGGGGAGAGGTTGGGAGACTGGGAAGGTCTTCAGAGCAATTTTTAGCCTGAAAGGCTTGGACATTGTGGAGTTTTGCCATGAGAAATCTTTCCCCATTGAAATCTGGCCACCAACAATTCCTGTGAAATGTACAATGTTGAGACTACTTTAGGCAGAACAGCAATGTCCGATGTAATCAACAGTTTGAGTTCAATCAAATAAATGGAGGGTCAGATAATGAAATATCTACTGGCCTTCCATGCAGATGTAATTATTATACTGTCTTAAAAAACAGTTGAAAGTGAGCAGGTGTAGGTCATAATTTTAAAGAGTTTACTCCTTAGTTGGGATGAAATCAGAGATAAATTCCATCATGGGGATCCACAGTAATGATATTAGTTGTAAATGTTGAATAGTTCCTTACTAATTTGACAAATGGTTGAGAGAAAGTGTGGATGTTGCCAGATGGAATGCTGCAGGGGCATCACTAGGGGGGTATGGCCAGGGTGACCAGATGCCAAACCCAAAAAAGAGGACAAGGTCCCCCAAAATTCCTGACATCCAAGCAAAAATTCCTAACATGTAAATAAAAGTAAGACACCCAAAAATGTAGGACAAATATAGGACATAGTAAAATAAAGGCTAAAAACACTCCTATTGCTTTCCTGTACTTAATTTCAACACTATAGTACTTCTTTTTAAATTTAAAACCGCTTTGCAAGACCTTTTTCACCAATGCACATGTGAAGCACATGACATAAAAAGTGGGTCAAAGCACACATGCTTTTCCCCCCAAAGGTCCAAGCACCCCTATAATACTCTCTGGCACATATTCATATGAAAAGTGGCTCAAAGCACACATGATCTTCCCCCTAAAATCCAAGCACCCCTATAATACTCTCTGGCACATATTATAAAAAGTGGCTCAAAGCACACATCTTCCCCCCAAAAGGCCCAAGCACCCACATTCCAGTTTCCTACACCTATCCCAAACACATGGAAGTGGATCAAAGCAGGCACATGAATCCCAGGAACACCCAACAGGCTGGCCTGCTATTGCTTCTGTGAAATTTGCTGTGCAACCACCAGGGGGCAGTGACAAGCACCCTTCCTTTTTTTAATTGGAGGCGCCAAATTTAAAAATTTTAAAGTGCAAAAGTGCTTTTAAAAAGTCCTTTTAGGGGGTTTTTTCCACTCTAAAAGCCCCATTTCTGGACATGTCCAGCCATTTCCGGCTTTTTGGGAACCCTGGGTATGGCTGGTGCGGTAAATGGGTGATGCTCTGGAGAGGTCTGACAAACTCCTCCAGCAAGTCACCCCGCCCCCCACCAATTCAAACTGGAGACATCTCCAACATTCAGATGTGAGGATCACACTTGCGCATCACCCTCAGAACTCTCCAATCTCGCAAGAGGCAGGGCCTGCCCTTTGTCACTCAGGGCAGAAGGCTTCAGAGGCAGAGTGCACAGACAGAGGCACGAATGTCGTACATACACACAAAAGGAAGGTGATGCACTGGCCTCTCGCACCAGGTGATGTGGACATCTCCCCAGGAAGGCAGAGATGATGGAAAGTGAACTCTTAGAGATCACTTAGCTAAGTCCATTGGTTTGTGGCAAATGTAGCAAACGACAGAGGTGAGATGCAAAGCAGGCAAGTCCCAATTTGCAACTCCGTCCCTTAACCATCACACTATACATGCTCTCCCAGCAACACTATCAAAAACAACTAAACACGGAAATATTATTAACAATACTGGTGGGTTTTCAGTATACTAATAGATTGCACACAAAAATTATCTTTGTTTTAAAGCTGGCATGACGGGAATATCCCACATCTCCTTTTTTATTATTTTTAATTATGTGCCTGATGTGAGCTGCAGCAGAGAACACAATCTATGAACAACAGGGGAACAAAGCAGGAACAAAGGAAAAAAAACAATGATACAATCATAGAATATTCTTGGTGTATTCATTTGCTATGCCATTTCTTTATGTCAAATAGGAAGCATATGCTGAAATCAGTTGACAGCAATAAGTACTATGGGAGATAACCCTAATATAACCTTTCAGTTTTGTTTTTTTCCACCATGATAAATATTAGGTTGAAATACCATTTGAATATTTCATGTGTGAAGTGGTAACTTCATTGTTGGTTGCTGCTAAACATATCCAACTATTTTCATAAGTTCAGTTTGGTCAGAAAGGTATACCACTTTTTTAGTTACCTCCCAAAAAACAAACAAAAAATCAGAGAAGTGGCTCTTCACAAAATTAATACAATTTCCAGAAAAAAAAAATCAAACTTGCAGTAGAATACAGTTTTAAATTCGTACTTATTAAAGACTTGAAAAAGTTTGTTCACTTGACCTTATAAGTTAGTTGGGCTGTAGGTAGCGCAAGTGGCTAAGACGCTGTGCCTGTTAACCAGCAGGCAAGGGTTCGAGACCCGGGTCGGCCCCACAAGACAGGGTGAGCTCCTGTCCTTAGCCCAGCTCTGCAACGCCAGCTGGATCCAATCGTATCGGCTCCGCCTTTCCAGTGGACTAATTCAGTGGCGTGGAGAGGGGGGATTTGCTGCTTGGGTAAACAGCCTGTCCTCCATAACAATCTAGCCCAGGCTTTCATGCTTCACATGCAGCGTATGCAGCGCTGAGCACAATACCATAGTCTCTCAAGACTGACGGAGGCCTACTATAAGTTAGTTACCCCTACATCAGGGGACTCAGAAGGCATAATAGCTATTCACCTATAAGAAATTTCCACAAACCAGAGCTAAGGAAGATCACAGGAGGATAATCAGATAAATGAACAAATCTATCAAAACTGCCAAAGAAATAACTAGACTCAGCTGCTGAGCTGGGGGTGTTGCAAAAGGGCCATAAAGCACTTTGGCACCACGCCTAGGATGGTTATTTATTTTATTTTATTTATTTTAAAAATTCATACCCCGCCTTTCTCGGGCAAATTAGTGCACAGTGCACAGACACATCTCCCTGTACCACCGTGGGAATGGGAGGTGGATGAGCCTCCTAGGGAGGATGATGTGCCCCAGGTAAGGAAAGGTATATACAGGATGGTCAGTGTAAATTGAAGGACATTCTTTTCCCTCTCACACAACACCGGAACCAGGGAAAATCCACTAACATTGAGTGTTGGAAGAGACTTGCCACAGTATGTGATGATACTGACATACATGTCTATAAAAGGGAACTGGATAGATTTCTAGAAGAATTTTTTATATATTTCAAAACTTTATCTAGATTTCTAAACTTCAAAGGGAATTGGATTGATTAAGAGCACAATTCTACCCATGTCTACTCAAAAGTAAGCCCCATTATGTCTTACTCTCAGGAAAGTGTGGTTAGGATTGGAGCCTTAGATTTGTTTAGAAAAAGCACCCGGGTTATCTTTAATCTAAAAGAGAAAACTCACTAACCACTGGGCCTAGAAGCATGAAACTTGGGGTGAGTGTTCCTTCTATAACAGAGGGAGTCACTAAACCAGTTTTCGGAAATTCCAACCGGAAAGGGGTGAAATGTGGCGCAATGTGTTTTCCTCCCTATACTTTGCATTGAAGAATCCCTGACTGAGGGATGCTCTGCCCCAACCTCCGGACCTAGAAACATGGAATTCAGGGAGGGTATTCCTTTTGTGACACCAACACCCACCAAGAACTGATGTGGAGAAATTTAACCCTTAAGGGGCTGAAAAGCGGTGCAATGTGTTTTTGTCCTATACTTAAAATGGAAGACTGACCAACATCCAGCCAATTTGGTGCCTGGTGCACTGGGGGGATGTTGTTCGGAGGGAGGGGTTGCACTGGGGAGGATGCTGTGCAAGAGGTATGCGCATGGGGGGTTGTGCATGGGGAGATGATATGTATGGATGTTGATGCACATTGGGGGGATGTTGCACATGGGGGAGATGATGCACATGGGGGAGATGATGTGCATGGGGGTTGATGTTGCGCATGGGGAATGTTCCGCATGGGGATGAACATGGGGAATGATGCGCATGGGGGTTGATATGCATGGGGGAATGTTGCGCATGGGGGGACTGTTGCGCATGGGGGGGTTGATGCACCGTGGGGGGATGGCGTATGGTGGTATTTTACTCCTGCAATGCGGGTAAGCTTTTTGCTAGTTTCTTATTTAAAAATGAACAGTCACTGACTGACTCATCAACGGACAGCCAAAACAGTTGGCTCTAGAAGCGTGGTGCTTGATGCACACGGGGGATGATGTGCATGAGGGATGTTGCTCAGGAGAGGATGTTGAACATGGGGGGGGGGTTCATGTGCATGGGGGATGTTGCACATATGTTGTGCATGGGGGTGTTGCACATGGGAGGTTATTGCACATGGGTGTTGATGCACATTGGAGGGTGTTGAGCATGAGAGGGTGTTGTGCAAAGGGGCTGAAAAGGCGTATGAAGGGTATTGAACTCCCGCAATGTGGGTACATTTCACTAGTTTCTTATATGGCTCTAGGATCTTTAGAGTGACTATATGTACTGTATATTTACTTAGTATTGTATATAGTGATGCTGCATTTTGCTATACTATTAAATAAATAATTAGGGTTGGACCAGCTTATTGTTCTGCTTAGTAGATATTCGGGATGTGCAATATAATGCAACAAAAGTATCACTCTTTATCTTTCCATTCCTTTACGATTGGAACCACTATACTATATCCAAAGATCACAAGTGCATTGTTGCCGGGGGGGGGGGGGGAGGAGGGAGTTTGCTGCACAGGCACTCGGTTGTGGCATTGTGCCATTGAACCACAGTAAAAATAATTAAACCAAATCTCAGCCTCTATGTTGGCAACAATGCAGTGAATCAAATGATCAAGTCATAAATCTCCCATCCTAAAAAGCAACTTGTACTGCTATGCTATTTAATAGCTCCTGCAGCACTCTAAAACTGAGGGCTGCTTCATCCCCACTGCAAAGTTTGCTGAGCTCTTAGGACAAAAAACAAAGGGAGATGAGCCTGTCCTCCTGCATCAGTACTGGCAACATATCCTGCACTACTGCATAGCAAGTATGTACACAGATTACTATTAATCAGTCAATAACATTAAAAAGATTCAAGCCCGACACAATCTCTACACTCAGCATCCAGCTCAGTTTTAATGAGCAAACACAAGAACTGATCCTACAGTTCAAGAACACATACCGGTATATTTGAAACGAAACAAAACAATGTCTTATGAAAAGCAAAACAGTCAATCCATGCAACAAGAAAGCCCAAATCCTACAGGCAGAATGAACTATTTGCATATGTTTGCCTAATCTTTTCCATTTATTCAATTTATTTTATTTATTTTTTATTTATTTACCTTTCCATTTATTCTATATGTACCATATTCCACACTCTATATATCCAAAATTTTAACTTCTCTAAGGCCATAATCCTGAGCCCTTTTATTAGAAGGAAGTACTATTGAATGTGGCTGATCAGACTTATAGGTAAACACATGGTATTTGTGGTCACTACCAATCCTAAGGACCTATCAGAAAATTAAATATAGCTGCAGGGATATTATTTTAACTGTGTAGTTAAAAAATACAGCCCTAACTTTATTTAGGATTGTGCCCTGTTACCAAACTTGTGAATGAATTCAAATGAGTTCATGAACATTTTCCAACACACAAGAGGGTGATCTTCAAACCAGTTCATATGCACATACATACACAGTGAGAGGAGATGCCTGCAGCATCCCCAGCCCTCAAAATACCCTCCTGAGGTGTGGAGAGCAGAGCTCCCCTTGTCTCTGGAGGATTTCAGAAATTGCCCCAGGCTGAGTCCCTCATGGAGGGGGCATGCCAAGGGCTGGATGGTGGTGCATAAAGGGCCACATCTGTCGCCAGAGATGGGGTATGGAGACTCTGGAGAGTTTAGGGAGTTGGGCTGAGACCTGAAAGATCTAGCTTCCTGGGTGACCTTGGGCCAGTCACTCATTCTCAGCCTCACCTACCTCACAGGATTGTTGTCTGGATAGATATATCTGGACCCTGCATATATATATTGCTTTCATAGGTGAGTAAACTCTAGCCCACAGTGCATCATATTGACCATGAGTATGGCACCTGATCTCTACAGCAATTTATGTGCCAGGCTACCCCTAAACTTGGCATCCATTGGTCTTGAAAGACTATGGTATCGTGCTTGACGCTGCATGCGAAGCATGAAGGCCTGGTTAAAATGGAGGATAAGCTGTTAGCTGAGCAGCAAATCCCCCCTCTCTATGCCACTGAAATAGTCCAATGGAAAGGCAGAGCCGATACGATTGGTTCCAGCTGCGTCGCAGAGCTGGGCTAAGGACAGGCACTTACCCTGTCTTGTGGGGACCTGGGTCTTGAACCCTTGCCTGCTGGTTAACAGGCACAGTGTCCTAACCACTTGCACCACCCACAGCCCCACAGCCGCAAGTTGTTAAGACAATTAAGTGGTAATTAAAACACTATATTAGTTGTTATTAAATTTAAAACTATAACATTTGTTTAAAGTAGATGTTTTATAGTTTTTAAAATGTCTGTTTTAGCTGTTTTAATGAATTGGATTTTATTGTTGATGTTTGTATGGATTGTTTTGTATGCCGCCTTGAATGCCTCTGGGATAAAGGCGGGATATAAAGTTTATCATCATCATCTAACTTATCCATTACAAGGAGGCTGCATGGAGAAAATGAGGAGAATGAAATTTCGTTTTTCCAGGCTAAAATCTAGGATATGTCTTGGAAGGGGATAAAGGGGGGGAGTCGGGGACATATGGTCATCTTGCAAATATATTGCTTTCATGAGTGGGCAATTCAAACACTACATTCCTTGTTATAAAATTTTAAACTACAACATCTAATTTATGAATTGTAAGAAGAATGCTGCCTGCTCACAAGGAAGAAGAATGTTGCATGCTGCCTGATCAGAAGGAAAAGGAGAATAAGAGCCCAATCCTAACCATGGCTACTCAAAAGTAAGCCCCATTGTGTTCAATGAGTCTTACTCCCAGGAAAGTGTCTTTAGCATTGCAGCCTGAAGAAAGAAAGAAAGAAAGAAAGAAAGAAAGAAAGAAAGAAAGAAAGAAAGAAAGAAAGAAAGAATCCTTCAGTCTGCCCCTCCTGCAGGTGCCTGGAGGAGAGAGAAGAGGAACCCCATCCCTGCAAGTGCCACTCAACAAGTTCCCTGCATGGGAGGGAAGCGAGGACTCTCCCTAGTGGAGAGCCGGAGAGATACATCCCAGGCAGGCGAGGCGAGGCAAGGCAAGGCAGGCAGCCAAGCAGCGAACACGCTCGCTCCATCGCCGGCTCTCCAGCATCTCCAGTAGGAGGGAATTGTGCTCGCCGGGGAAGGATGCTTCAAAGTGAGCCCGGTTGGAAGCGGTGGCAGCGGAAAGGACCCCCGCCGCCCCCTCCTTCCCCCTCCGCTCCATAGCAGCGCCTCTCTGCCCCCCAAGCCTTTCTTTTCCCTTCATCGGATCCCAGATCTTGAAAGCGATTGCAGCGAATGAGGACATTTTTCCGGACTGCTGCGTGGCTTCTGCTGCTACTCTGGACTATTGCATTTGAACTGATGCTTCCCTAAGAGGAGGAGGAAGGTGGAGGTCACAGAGACACAATTTTTTTTTGGCGTGTGTGTTGTGTGTGTTTAAAGCATCACAATTTAAAACAAAACCAAAAAAATTCTCTTTGGTGTTATCTTTGCAGCAGATGCTCTTTCAGGAGTGGATCGGGGGGCTCTGCAAGCTTGCAGAAGTGAGCCCGGAGAGATGCAGCATCGCAAAAGGACTGCTGCACTCAGCTTGACTTATTGGTAAAGGAAGCCTAGTCAGGTAAGCCTCAAGCCCAGATTGTGTGTATGTGTTGTATGTGTGTAGGAAGGGGGGTTGGAAATAACCCTTGGAAAAGCTTGCCCAGAAATTCCAGGGGGAGCTGAGTATTCAGCATCTGGCTGGAAGGAAGGAGAGAGAGAAGCTCCATGCAAAGAAGTGAGTTGCCATGGCTGCCTAATTAAAACTTCACATTGAGTGTGAGCAAATATGATGAGTGTAATGAGAAAGGCTCGAGTGTGAGTGTGTGTGTGTACTCACTGATGGGGGGGCTAGTGTTATGCAATAGGACGTGGCTGGAAACGCGATTGCCTGGGATAACTTTGGCGACAGACGGGGGTAGGGGGGGGGGGCTGGGAAAACACCGCCACATGTCCTAGCGTTGCATGTTCTAGAAGAGCCCTGCACACTATTGGGCTGCTCCGTGGGTGGTGGGACTGTTGTTTCCGCAGCTCCCGGTTGCAAGTTACTCATCCGCGTTCGAAAAGGTGCTCAACGTTCTAAAGAGCTTCGCAACGTTCCAAACTGTCTCAGCGTTCTAAGGGGGCTTCTCAACATTCTAAATGACACCACCACAGCCAGTCCACTCATTCGAACCCCCCATCCACTCCCCCCCCGCCCCCGCAACCCACCCACAGGCAGCCTGGAATCCGATCTGCCCCTAGTCTGCAGGATGATGGAGAATAGTACTACCAGCAGGATTTCCTTGCCAAGAACTTGCGGTGCGGTAGAGTACTTCACCTTCCTTCCCCCTCGCCCCCGCCTTATAGCCCAGCTAGGTAGGCAGGTGCTTTTTGGGGTTTTGACTTTGGGGTTCTGATTTAGTTCATGCTGATCTCCACTGAACCACGTTTCAATAGGAAGTCCTCTTCAACTGCACCAGGCAGAGAAGAGGAGAGGGCAGCAGCGCACACCCAGGCTTCAAAGTCAGAGTCCATCTCCCTCCCTGGGACCTGGCATCTTGCTGCCTCATTGGGGTGGGGTGGGGTGGGGGGACTCTAGCGTTGGAATAAAAATGCTCTCTTGTGAGCTTAATCCAACGCCAGCACAGACTGCAGCCTAACTAGCTAACTTGGGTAGGGCGGTGGGCTTTTATTTGGGGATGGGAGAGGTTTAAAGATCAGCCCCTGATCGTTCTTTACAAGCCCTGGAAAAAAAATGCTGTAGGATTGTGTGTTCCTGTGGCTAGATTTCGAGGGGTCTGTCCCATGAAAACAGCATCCCCTTTCCTTGTGCCTACAAAGCTCCACTAGGCAGTGAAGCGCATTAAATTCGACCTTGTCTGTCTAAATAGCTTAAATCCTACACAGGCTGACTGGGGATGTCTTAACTCCTTAGGAACTGGAATGTGGAAGTTTAGAAGGACCCATCCCTCCACTCCCTCCCCAATTCAGCTGATGGCATACTGTGGTAAGGAAATAATGCTGCCATCATACTACCAAAGCAGACTGACACAGTCATGTATCATGTGGGATGATGCGTTTCTTAGATTTTCACGTCCCAGTGTGAATAGTTTTCATTTACATTCCGTGTCATGGATTCTGCAAGCATCAAGGTTAAAATTAAGATGCTGAATGAAGAACTACCAGCCAGAAATCACATGATGTGACCATGCCAAAACAGAGCATGCAGTCACAGCATTTTAACCATGATGGTTTTGAGCACATCAAGCATTTTTATTTAAAAAAATTAAACATAAAATCAATGCAGTATGTGGTTTGCTGGCAAAAAGGGAGGGGAAATAAAGTTTGGTTTCATTTCAGCATTTATTTTGTAGCTCCTCATATAAGCATCACAAATGCATGCAAGACAATATTTGGGAATAGGTTATTTATTGGGATGGCTGACATTGTATAGTCAATAGCATGTTGCCAATATGTTAGGAGTAGCGATAACAATTATTTCTGAAACTCTACTGAACTTATAAGGGATAGGAACTGCATTATGTAAATGAGTTTGAATTAAAAGAATATGTTGATCTTGATTTAAAATGAAATGGAGTTATCCCCTCATTTTAAATTTTATAAATAAAACAAATGGGGTTGAAAAGCCTTTTGGAAATCAGTGCTCTGTATAAATAGATACATGGGCAAATACTGGGCAATGCTAATCAGTAAAGAAACATTTCCTTACTGACCTGAAGATAAAGCATCCGTTTAAACTGTTTAACATTCAGTGCACAGGTTTGCTCATTAAGCTAACAAGCAACCACTCTTGCAGAAGCAAACCTGCATTCTGAAAGTTAACTGCATCACCAACAGGCACTGATGATCAAGGAAAAGTAAATGAAATTCATCTGTTGATAATAAGTCCCAAATAAGCACTAACAAGGCACATATGCAACAAAACAATGCAGGTTGGCAATCACTTAGTCTGTACTCCTTTAACCACTTGCTTGGGAGTAAACTTCACTGAACACAGTGGATATGCACTGAACATGCATAATCCTATGCATATATCCTCAGAAGTAATTCCCATTGAATTGAATAGGGCTTATTTGCGATGGGTTGCAGTCAAATATCTGACAAAATGCTCAGAAGACTGTGCTGTTACTTAACAACTTATAGTTAATATTTAATGTTGAACTTGTAGTTGAAATTGTAGTGTAAAATTTCAAAGTACAAATAATCCCAGTTAAGATATGAGATTTTTCTGGCCAAGTTTTGCATACTAATTTCTGGGTTTTTTAGCCATTTAAAAACCTGATTCTTAAACCCTAACATTTCACCCCCTTCATTTGATGGCATTTTCAAAGGCAACTTAGGTTAAAACCAGCAAACATAAACACAGGAAAAGAGTTATTTCTAGTTTCTAACATTGATTTATACAATGCAAAAAAGTATTGCTATTTGTAGTACCCATTTCACATTTACAATTTTTCACTTAATGCAGTAACCGTTATGAGCATTATGCATGTGTGAACGCAACCAATATTACATTAATGAGGATAGGATAAGATCTAGTTTTAGAAAAGATTTACACACCATGAAAATATTAGATCACCCAGTTGCACAAAAGGGTATTCTATAGAAATTGGCTTCTCACCCCAATGTGTATAATAAAGCATGTTGCTTATGCTGCTGTATACCCTCATTCACGAGTCTAAAAAAATGGTATTCACAGATATATCAACATATTTGTAAATTTTAATCTCTACTTGCATGTAAGGATGCAACAAACATTCTAAGGACAACTTACCCTGAAAGTGGTTTCAAATATATGAAAAGCCAAGATGGCCATGCCACACATACACACATGTGCGTCTAACCTCTTTTACCCCTAACATTTCCAAAAAAGAACAGCCTCTTCAAATGGCTCAAAGGAATGCTGCTAAATGAGTGCTTAGATTTTTCCCAAATCACAATTAAATAGTTTACTGTTTTATGAAGAGCTTCACAAAACCTATAATGAATTTCATTTTCAATATCTGCAGTTTTCCCAATTTATATTGGGAGAGTGAATTTACACCATGGTGTTTGTGTGTGTGGTAAACTGTAGTGGAAGAAGGCTGCAATCTTATGCATACTTTCATGGTCGAGCAGTACTTCTGAGTAAACAGAGCAGTACTTCTGAGTAAACATGCATACAATTGTGCTGGGAGAGGTAGTGGTGAGTCCTTATTCCAGGCTGCAGTCTAAAGTTAGACATGAGGAAGAGAGCAAAACATTTAATAGAGGTCAAACCTCAAAACTATACTAGATATGTTCAGCTATATGTCAAAACAGATTCCCATTTACCTTGCCTCAAACTGACTTACCTGATTATTCTTTGAGGTTATTGGACCATAGATATCTGTATGTTAAAAATGATGTTTTTCAATATTTAGCTCTACTCGGTCTTCAGTTTTCCCTCTGCCTCTTGTTTAATTTCTCAAAACTAGCTGGCTTAGAAAACATTTTAGTTGCGTTTTGTATTTTATAAATGAAAATTTCCTCTTCCATACTTCTCAATTATTCCCAGATATGATAAACTTTATATCTGTCTCACAGTTGGACAAAAGGCCTTACCTTTTGTCACATATTTGTACAGAGAGGAAAACTTTGCATACTTTCAACTTTTCCCATCACTATGTTGCAGTAAGAAGGAAACAAAATGCATTTGTTGAAAATTACTCTATTAACAAACCCTTAAGTTGATCATTGCCTTCATGTATTTAGAACTACTTTTGGAAAGAGGAACCCATCCTCTTTTCTATGTGTCTACATTTTGTTCCTCCCCATTATATGGACTAAAATGTCTTGATGGATCAAAACTATTATTGTAAGCTGTGTGACCGTATAATGATTTTTAACCCAATAATGAGAGCCAGAATGGGTGCAGTGATTCAGGAATTAGATTTGGTTCAAGTTGTCAACACAGCCATGAAGCTTCCTGGGTAACCTTGGGCCAGTCACTATCATTCTGCCTCACCTACCTCACAGGATTATTGTAAGGACAAAGGGAGGGAAGTAACTCTATACACCACCCTGAGCTTCTTGGAGAAAAAGCAGGCCTCCATCAATCTTGAGAGACTATGGTATCATGCTCGGCGCTGCATACACTGCATGCGAAGCATGAAAGCCTGGTTAGATTGTTATGGAGGATATGCTGTTACCCAAGCAGCATACCCCCCTCTCCACACCACTGAATTAGTCCAATGGAAAAAAGGGCATAGGAATTACATATTTAAAAAACATATATGTACTGTATATCTCACAATTGCTGAGAAAGTTCTTTTAATTATTTCACCTTTCTTTACCTAGAAAGTTTGTGAATCAGATATATAAAGGTAGTATTTATGGCCTCCTGTAAGCAACTTAGCATTATATCTTGGACAGTATAAACTTTTTCATCTGCTCACTCTACACATTTGTGATCAAGTTTAAGCTAATAACTGGAAATGAATTTTGTATATGTTTTATCATGCTTGAGTTTTACAGCACAATACAATGCATGTCTACTCAGAAGTGAGTCCCATTGTGTTCAATGGGGCTGACTCCCAAGAAAGTATGAACAGGAATTGTAGCCTAAGGGCGCAATCCAGAGTAACTACGGAGAATCATTGCTCCGGAGCAAGAACAAGTTACTCTGGATTGCAATATGAATTTCCCATAAGTTTTCACTAGGTGGTGCAGTAACTATGGGTGCACGTAATGTCTCTTATGTGCTCCCATAGTTTCTCTGGATTGTACCCTAAGGGTGCAATCCTAAAGTCACTTTTCTGGAAGCAAGATGCCTTGAACACAATGAGGCTTACTTTTGAGTGACATGGTTAGGATCGTGCTCTTAATCATTGAGGTATTTTCTAGGTTTTATACTGTAAGTTGCCCCTAGTTCTTCTTGGATGGAACAGATGAGTAGTCAATACAGTATTTTATTTCTTTACCTTGCACTGTACCATGACATGACATTTTCCCTTGAATGTAACTGGAATTCAAAAATTTGAATGCACTGAAACAGTATCGGTAGTTGTTGAAGTTTAGAGGCTAAGAAAGAGGGATTTAAAGAACGATTTACTGATTCAGTCCCAAAACATCAGTCTATATTGCTACTTTTAAACAACAGCCTTCTAGAAACCTTTGAGAAGCTCATGGCATGGACTCATCAGTGACAGTCCTGGAGTAGCTTCTTAAGCCAGTGAAACAAAAAAGGGAGCCATTCAAAGGTATTGATAGTACAGTAACTAGATTTATAAGACTTTGGTTAAAATCCCTGCACAGTCTGGAAGCTCACTCTGACTTCTGGCTTGTTCTGGCTGCAATCCTAAAGATACTTTCCTGGGAGTAAGACCCAATGAACACAATGGGGCTTACTTTTGAGTAGACATGGTTAGGATTGTGCCCTGTCTCTCAATCTACCAACCTTGCAGTATTGTGATTATATGACAATACTTTATATGACAATATGACAGTATTGTGATTATATGACAATAAGAATCCCAGCTAAACCATACTAAACTTTTTGGAGAAAGGACAGAATAATAGTATAATTGTGCTAAGAGCAATTTCACTGTCAGATTTCTGGAAAGCCTACCAAACCTCTCTGTTTTCTAGGTTACCAGCACATTCTCAAATATTGGTCTGCAACCCTAAGGGCTAAAACCCACTATTTCCCCACTTTTCTTCAAATGAAGATATAAAATCAGCAGGTCTTAGAAACCCTATTCTACATTCTTCAGGGAGCTGTAGATTTAATTATTCTTATGCTACAATCCAGGGTAACTACAGAACTTTTTACACCGATGTACTTATGATGCCATCTATGGGAAACCTATGGGAAATGCATAGAGCAATCCAGTGGAAGTGCCTCTTAACGTCTTCCTGTAGTTACTCTGGATTGTAGGGTTAGACAGCTGGTGTATAACATAGTGTAGAATAACAGCTTCAAATAATGACACGAGAGATCCACTTATGACCAAAAGGTTTAAAAATAATTTAAAAAGCAGAAACAGTTTTAATCATTCATCTATTTCTTTTGTGCATAATTATTGCATCCACTGATTAAGAGGTGCTGGAGAACATTCACAAAACACTATAGTGCAATTGTGAAAGCTGCTTATCTGTGAATAGTTCTTGGAAGGATGGAAGAACATTTAAATAACCAGAAGTATTTTGGCTCAACCTACTTGTGTAGCCCTACGATCCAGAGTAACTACGGGAGCACATAAGAGACATTACGTATACCCATAGTTACTGCACCAACTAGTGAAAACCTATGGGAAATTCATATTGCAACCCAGAACAAATTGTTCTTATACCGGAGCAAGGACTCCCCGTAGTTACTCTGGATTGTGCCCTAGGTCTCACAGAGCCCAAACCAAAGCCCTACTTCTCAGAAGTCCCATTATAGTCTATGTGGCTTTCTCCCAGGAAAGTATAGGTATTGCAACCATGGAACCTGCAGTGTATTGGGAGGGCATATTCTAATTTCATGGGAGAGACCTATGCAATCTCCATAGGTTGGTGGGATTTCTTTAAACCTCCTAATCTAATCTAATCAAGAACTAATCTTGATTGCTGAAAGAATGTACAAGGGACAAAATTCAAGTGAGTAGAAATCAGGGGGGAAAAATGTTTTAGAAGATTCCAAACAAACGTGTCTTGGATGTATAGATTTCCAGGCAAACAGTAAGCATCTATAGAAATAGCTGCTTTCTCCAGTATTCTCAGTTAAATGACTGGAATAATTGGTGGAACAGAAATAAATGAATCAGGATTTATTTTACAGTAAAACCTTGGATTGAGAGTGTTTTGCAAGATAAGCAAACATTTCTAATAAATTTTGATTTGATATACAAGCAATGTCTTAATGAACAAGTAAAAAAATCCCCGGCTGGTATACAGCTGGTTTCAGTGCTCTGTCAGCACCTGCCCAGCCTATGCATATCTACTCTGAAGTAAGCCTATTACAGTCAATGGGGCACATTCCTATATAAGGGGGGGGGCAATGGAATGGAACCTGAGAGACCAATGGTGCAGTCCTGAAGCACTGGGCCGGCATAAGTTGAGATATGCCAGTCTAACTGCACCAGAAAAGGCCTGGGTCAACTTAGTCAACTTAGGGCGCAATCCAGAGTAACTATGGGGAATCCTTGCTCTGGTGTAAGAACAATTTACTCTGGATTGCAATATGAATTTCCTATAGGTTTTCAATATGTGGTGCAGTAACTACGGGTGCACGTAATGAATCTTACGTGCACCCGTAGTTATCCTGGATTGTAGGGTTAGGCCAGTGTATGTCAACTTACGTTGGCACAAGGCAGATGGATCCTAGCAGGGTTAGCATAGGCAGCTCAGCAGGGGTGTCTTAAGGGTATGTTGAGCACTGCCTACCCAGTGCAGTTAAGCTGTATCCAGAGCCAGTTTTCAGGGCAGAAATGCCCCTTCCCAGCTTCTTCCTGCTCCCTACCTCAGGAGCAGGAATTAATCCGAGGAGACGCATAGGGGTCCATGATAAGCCAGAGTAAGAATAGCAGTGTTGACAAAAAATCTGCGTTCTTGGCCAGTCTAACTGCAACCCCTGCCTCTCAACCTCAGCGTATAGCACAACTATGACAGCCCACCAACCTAAGGATACAGCACAACTCCAGCAGGCCACTCCAACAATCCCCTTGCACCAACACTCCACTGCAGGTACTGCTGCAGTCTCATGCTGCAGCTGTTACTGGCTGTCAGGTATTCCTGGACTTCACTATAAGGCAGACACCACAGCTGTTCCTTGTTCTGTATGATCTGCCTCTGTGTAATGAGGCAGGTCTCCTCAGGAGCAAGCCCTCCCATGGTGCCACTTTATATTCAACAGCCTCCTAGTCCTGTGGATTTGGCCCTTCTTTCTCCTCTGGATATAGCCTACTTGGGACAGCCCAACTGGGCCCTTCTTATTGGCCTCACTTCAGGATTGGTCCCTAGTCTTGCATGTCTACTCTAAAGTAAGCTCTATTATAATTAGTGGGCCTCACTGTGTAATGGAAAGGAGTCTAAGAGACCTAGCCTTGCATATCTATTCTAAAGTAAGCCCTACTATTATCCTGGGGCTCCCTTCTGTATAAGGGACAGTCTGCAGCCTGAGAGACTAATTCTGCAAACCTAAAGACACTGTCCTGGGAGTAAGACCCATTGAACATAATGGGGTTTACTTTTGAATAGACATGGTTAGCATTATGCTCATAGAGCACAAAAGTAAGCCCCATTCTCTTCAATTGGTCTTACTCCCAGGAAACCATTTATAGGATTGCTGCTTTTAAGTGCAGGTAAATTTGTTTTTCTTATTTTGCACTATATTACAGTATTCTAATAATTATTATATGAATATTTTTGGGTTGTGAAATGAATAGTCTGAGTTTCCATTATTTCTTATGGGAAAATGCACTCTGATATATAAGCATTTTGGATTACAAGCATGCTTCCAGAACGAATTATGCTCATAAACCAAGGTACCACTGAATATATATATTTTTGATAGCATGCCTGTTAATGTAGGATGATAACTGTTAACAGCTGGATCTTACTGTATGTTTACTCAGATGTATTCCAGGGAGTGCTCAATCAGACTTATTCCAAGTCGAATATGCACAGAATTTTAATCCAGTTCTCCTAAAACATATGCAATATTAATGTGCAGAATTAAACAGACAGGAGAGGAAGAACGTGACACTTGTACACTTGGAAGATAGTGACATTTGTACAAATGGACACGAGACACTCTGAAGTTAAAACATTTTCAACATCACATTTAGGAATAAAAACAATTTGCAGTTTAGCTATGTAAAATGCCTGCAATGTCTAATTTTTAAATGGGGAAAGCCTCTAGCAATGTGCCTAAAGCAGAGCCACAGACCTTCCCCTCCCCAGTTTGAAAGACTTAACATTCTGTAAAAATTGAGATCCAGTCAAATACCCATTTCGCAAAGAAATATTAAGTAGAGACTTAGAATTACCATCTACCCTAATTTACAATAGTGTCTAGGATTACACATAGAAATATTTAACATATAAAAGAGAAAGTCAGAGTAATTAAAGTGCTTGAAGGTTTGAAGAATAGAGGCTCAAAGGATGATATTTATTTGAAATATTTGAAATGTATGTTTCTGATACAACCAGGAATAACATTTAGGAAGTTAGAAATCCTCTCAGAGTGTAGCTTCCTCATTAAGATGGTTTGGCTGAGTCAAGAAGGGACTTTCAACCAGTTCTAGTTGGTTCTGGAAGGGGTTGCACTACTCCTGAAGGAGCAGGCTAATAGAGTGGTTTTCAAGCTAGTCTCCTTATGAAGGACCAACGGAGGCTGTGGGCAAAATCCAGAATAACTACGGGGAGTCCTTGATTTGGTGTAAGAACAACTTACTCTAGATTCCAATATGAATTTCCCAAAGGTTTTCACTCAGTGGTGCAGTAACTATGGGACGTAAAGTCTCTTATGTGCTCCCCTAGTTACTCTGGATTTGGGGGCAAGTTGAGTAATATGTACAAGCTTTTCATACTCCTTAGATGTTTCAAATGATATTTGTGTTCAAGATTATTATGGTTTCGTGCACTATTCCAGGCATGTCAATGCTGTATACTAAAATGGTTTGTACAGGTGAAAAGATGCAGAGGTGTTTTGATTTGGGGTTTTTTTGTTTTTTTGTTTTTGTTTTTTTTGCAAAATCGAACAATTTTGGCATGCTGTGCTAACTTTTAACTCACAAGTTAGGCTAACTTGATCTCAGTTAGGCTGGCCCTAGCCCCAGCACAAGTCCTAGGCTGGTTTGGGGTTGTCACATAAGTGCTGTATGGCACTTCTAGAGAGTGGGGAGGTTAGGGGAGGATTAGGCCAGTGCACAGAAATGCACTTCTCTCCCTACATCACCTCAGGAAGAGGAAGACCAATGAGTTGTGCCAGTCTAGAGTAGGATTGCACCTGATGAAGCATGCTAGGGAATGCATCCTTCCTTCACTGGATAACTGAAACTGGCATGAAGGTCTCAATCCATGGGTAACTGAAGCAATGGATTCGCAGATATGGTGGACCATCTGTATATACCATGAACATTACCAGAGTAATACTGAACAACGATTGCAACGCTGATGACTCATATGAACAAGTTAGAATACAATGCAAGAAACTTTAAAAAGTGAGACAACAATTGATTGAAAAATGGTTGACTTTACATTGATAGAGATACATCTCTATTTGGCCATTAAAAGTTAAATTTATACTGTACTTATTATGGAGTGGTTGGACTAAAAATAAGTTATCCAGTGGTGGGACTCAAATTAACAACAGGTTCTATGTCCTAATAACCTAAATTAACAACAGGTTGTATGTCCCATTAGTAACCGGTTCTCAGAATGAGGTGCTCATTAGCAAAAGGTTCTATAAGACCTGTGAGAACCCCCTGAAGCCCACCACTGAAGTTATGTATATTTGGAACCAAATTCTTATTTAGTCTCAGTCTTTATTAGTCTGTGGATCACTTAATGGTCACAAGTTTTGTCTTTCAAAAGGTTTAAAGCTTTTTGATACAGCAAAATGCATAGCAAAATGGCTTATGTATAATCAGAATGCATCCTGAATGATTGCTACAAAAGTCATGTTAAATGTAGGATATTGTGAATCAGTGACAACTACATCTTAGAGTGCCTCAACTTTATTTTGTCTTTAGAAGGCCTGGGAGTCTTTGATCCATGTTTCATTCACTTTCTTTGTGAATACTGCTTTGTACATACTGCTGATCAGTATGGATAAAAAGCCACGTATAGAATGACGCTGACTGAAATGTGATTTTGATGCCTATGGCCTTAGGCAGGGGTCCTCAAACCTTTTAAAGAGGGGGCCGGTTCACTGTCCCTCAGACACTTCGGGGGCCGGACTTTAGTTTGGAAAAAAATGAATGAATTCCTATGCACACTGCACTGCACAGGGAAAAGAATGCAATATTTAATTTCAATTCAACAATCTTTATTGGCATAAAAAGAATGCAATATTTTAAACAAATAATATTTCAATGTGAACTATGGGCCTACTTTTGGCTAATGATATGGTCAATGTTGGGTTCCATATTTATCACTGCTAGTCGTAGCAAGTGATGCTAGTGTTCTTCAATTCATCATTTTATGAATTATGCCACAAAAAAAGGTGAGGCTAGTATTGTAGCCTCAGAGCCCAATCCTAAGCATTCCTACACAGAAGTAATGGGCTTACTCTTAGGAAAGCATCAAAGCACCATCCTAAGCATCAGAGCCCCATCCAGCCATCCCTACACAGAAGTAATGGGCTTACTCCTAGGAAAGTGTGGCAGGCTTGCAGCATCAGAGTCACACCCTAAGCATCAGAGCCCCAAGCCGATGACTGAGCGGGAAGGGCACACGAGGGACTGAGCGGGAAGCGTGCACGCCTGTGGCCGCTTCTCTGCAGCACCAGGGGTTTCCTGGCCGGCGGGCATGCAGCGACTTAACAGAAAGCAGCGACTGAGCAGGAAGGGTGTGCACCGGCCAGGGAACCCCTGGCGCTGCAGAGAAGCGGCCACAGGTGTGTGCATTTCCCACTCAGTCCCTTGTGCACTGTGCACCTGGGGTTGAGGCCCCTAGGGTTTCCCCCCAACCCTCTGTGTGAAAGGTGCGGGGGGGGGGTGGTTCTGAAAATGCCTGCAGGCTGGATTGAGGGCCCTGGGGGGGGGGGAATCCGGCCCACAGGCTGTAGTTTGAGGATCCCTCGCCTTAGGCATCAAACAATTACTGTTAATGCATAGGGGATGTTTTTATGTAAAATATACATTTGTTAAATAGGTTTCATAAGCAAACAAAACAGGGAAGTTCAGAATTCTAAGAACTCACTTTATGTCCGCATTCCATCATGGCGGGAGGGGGGAGAGAATGAAAATGCCCGTTATGAGACTTTCTCATGGACATGTCTAATTTTTTTGAACACCGTTCAAGTTCACATTTTGCAGATGTACAACTCTGTTATCAATTAATAAAAAGGGATTTTTGTCTGCTTTAAACCACTCTTTTTTTCCTCTGTGTGATAAATTGCTCATCTATTGGAGATGTAGTTACAGGCCATTTGAAACCTTAACAAAGGACAAAAGTAGCGTTCTATGTATAATTTCTGGTCTTCTACTTTCCATGGAGACAGGACAAAGTTGAAAATAATGGAAAGCAGCTTTCCAGTTTGGAGTTCTGGAACTGGGATGTTGGGAATGGGATTCTTCACATTTAGCTTTGGATGGAGTTTAATTGAGTTGCCCAATACTCCAAATAATGTCACTCAAAAGAAAACAAGCCAATTCAGAGTCCATGTATTTAGACATCCCTTCCATAACAAAATGAACTCTACCTTTTCAATAAAAAATGAGCAACAGTTGGTCTCTTGACTTCCTTGTGGGATCCAGTCCTATCAACCTTCCCATAAAACTGATTTGTGCTGGGAAAAATTATTAATATTTTTTGATATGTAATTATGTAAAATTAATTTATCACCCCCCATAATGATTTCAAACAGAAGCATATATTCAATTATTTTTTAAAAAGCTTTTAAATGGGGCAGGGGTTGGGGGGCAGTTTTATTGTGTTTATGTATTATTGTTTTTAACAAAGTTTTTAGTCTGTTTTAATCGTTTCAATTTTAAATCTAATTGTATTTTAATTATGTTTTAACTTCTATTTATTATTATTTTAATGGTGTTTTATTTTTATTCATGTTAGCCGCCTTGGGCTCTCTCTTGTGGATGAGGAAAGGCGGGATACAAATTAAGTAAAATAAAAAAATTATTTTATGATGTGCAAGTTACAAATAAGCAAATAAGCAAATTAAGTAAAATAAAAAATAAAATAAAAATTATTATTTTATGAAGTGCAAGTTACAAATAAGCAAGTTACAAAATAAGTATAAAGTGTTTGCAAATCTACATACAAAGCTATGGACAAGTGGCTGTGTATTGCAAACTGGTGAGCAGACTGCATTCATTTTTCCCTCCAAAACTGATTTCAACCCTAATTACAACATGTATTTCATACAGCTTGTTAAGGGCTGGTTTGATTCATATGTTATTTTCATATCGGATTCTTATAGATCTTTCAGAATAGCAGCTAAAGATGACTTTAAAATAATTAATGCAATATGTGTTACATTTTAGGCAAGTGGCAGGATGGCGAAAGGGGCTGATAATGAGATCTGGAATCTTTCATCTCCAGCCTCACCATCCCTCAATGATGAAGGTATGTGAGTTCTTTTGAATGCCTGTTTTAGAGAAGAATTATATGCCGTTGCCTCCAAGTCCCACTTTTGAGACTCCCAGGGCCATTAGTTTGGCCACTGTAGGAAAACAGGATAGTGGGTTACATAGACTCACTTTCGTCTGAACTAGTTTCCTTTTTGCTAGTAGGACTCTGATCTCTGCAATGAAAGAAACCCATGAAATCCATTCCTTATTTTGTTTTGTTTTTTCCTGACAAACTTTGCATGGTAAAATGCATCATAAAATGTATTTCTAAAGTTGAATCTTTTGGTAAATTAGTAGCCCAAACAATATGAAAGTTTTAAAATAAACTAAAAGAGAGTAACATGTAACATTTAAAAAACTTAAAGGAACCGTGGAGACATTTTATAACTCTTGGCTATCTCAAGCTGGCCTCTGTTTCATTGAATACCCCAGGAACCTCGGGATTATATTTCTGAATCTATGTGGGGTGTGCAGATCTTGTGAGATTTGTACAGAGCATTTGTACAGCAAACTTTAGAACTTGTTACTTGAGGCAGAGAGAAATAGCATACCTCTGCCTTTAGTGTGCACAAAGAACAGACACTAAATTCTTGGAACAAGAATAACTAAAAAATATTTGCCACTCATGTGTGCATAAATAATATACATCTACAGTGGTGCCTCACATAACAAGTTTAATTTGTTCCAGAAGCATGCTTGTTATGTGAAACGCTCTTTATGTGAAGCGGATTTTCCAATAGGAAATAATGGAAACTCAGACAATTGGTTCCAGAACCCCAAAAAATATTCATATAAAAATATTAACTGGATGTAAAAATGATGACAAAACACTGGAATTGAATTCAAAATATACATTCAATGTGCATGATCCTATGAAATCTACTCAGGGTGCAATCCTAAAGACACTTTCCAGGGAGTAAGACCCATTTAATATAGTGGGGCTTGCTTCTGGGTAGACATGGTTAGGAGACTGCAATCCAAGACACTTTCCAAGCATCTCCCCACTTTCTCCTTATCTTTATCCTGAGCCTCTCTCTCCCCTGCTCCCTTCTGGCTAGCCCCATGCTGCTTCCCTCTTCTCCACTGCTCTTCTCTCCCTCTGCCCAGCGGACACCCAGCCACAGGAGAAACAGCGTGGAAGTATTGCTTTAGCTATGGGCAGATGTGCTAGGCAGCCCTGAAGCTTTATAAAAGGGCTGCCGGCCAGCGTTTCTGCCCCAACTGTCAACGAATGTGCTTCTTAAGTGAAGCAACACTTGTCATGTGAGGCAGAATCCTAGAGAAGTTTTTGCTGGTTATGTTGATCACTTGTTAAGCAAGGCACTTGTTAAGTGAGGTACCACTGTATTGTATAATATAATGCTATTTCTAGCTATAAATCAGCTAACCAGAAACAGAAGAACCTTAAAAAGATCCAAAGAAAAGGGCACAAATAAATCTTTCAGTTTTTCAGACTTGGCCTTTTGTGAGAAGTGGAAGTGGAGGGAACTATATTAAATGTGTACCTGACCCAAAACAGTGATATTTGGGCACTGACTGGGAATTGGATATATTTAACTTGGTATTCTTGTGCATCCTTACAGCATAATCCTATGCCTGCCTATTCAGAATTAAGCCTCACTTACTTAATTGGGAGTGCAATCCTGACCTAGGCTGGAATATCTCAACTATCTTCTTGTTCCATTGGTGATGTAGGGCGGCAAGTGCATGTCAGTGCACTGGCCTAACCCTCCCCCCAGGAGTGACATAAAAGTGCCTTATGTCACTTTGCTGACACTCACAGACCAGCACAGGACTTGTACTGGGGTTTATGCTGGCATTAGGATTAACCAGCACAGGACTTGTACTGGGGATTAGGATTGCAGCCCAAGTCTTACTTCCAGGAAAATGTAAATATGATTGCAACTTCATAACTCCATGCAACACTGGGAATGAATAGACTGGAGTTCTCCTTGAGATAAGAGGACATTTGACAACAACTGAATCTGGATACAAGCATCTGATCCAGCAAAATTGTTGGCACAAGTCCAAGCAGCCTTATGTTATAGAAAAGTAACTAGAATTTGGTGTTTACCAAAGCCACCAGTCCCCTTTTCCTCCTTGGCATCATCAGCACTATCTTTGCCCTCCCTCAAACCCTACATCTCCCAGTCTTCTGCTGCCTGGCAAGAGTTTATCTATTACTCTTCCAAACAACACTGCTTACTCACAGGGTTTTGCAAAATGCTTTACAGTCTTGTTCCTACACCTTAGGCCAACACACCCATCACTGCATTGACTACTCAGGACTACAATTTCACTGTCAATCACATATAATAACAAGGAAAATAATAATGTAACATTAATCATTTTTGAATATCAATCAAATATTGCATTTACTAGCTAAAAAAGCGTCAAGTAACCACCAAGGACTCAACACAGAAATGATCCTATAAATTTTGAATTAAGAAATTAGGAAAAGGGAGTTCCATGGGATTCTCTCAAACTAGATATCACAAAGTTGAAATACCAATTTTCCATCATGAGTTATTTGCTTATTTAACATTTTTCATGTTTGTACAACTGTGTTATTCTTGATTTTTGTAGTGCATGACTAAGCACAGCATAAGCTTTTATTCACTTGTGAAAATAATTCATGCAAAAACAGCAGCATCCAGAAGAATGAACAGGCTGTTGCTCAAATTTCTCTTGTACAACTTGGACACTCTCACTAAAATCTTAAATATATATTTTTCCTAGTGAAAGGGCACATGAGAGCCCCCCCCCCCCCACGCAATCTCATGTATTGTGAAAGTGAAATAAGGCTGCAATCCTAACCTCCAATTAGATTCTGTGCTGACCCAGGAGTGTCGCAAAAGTTCTGTAAGGCACTTCTACCCCACTCCAGGGAGGGGAGCTTAGGTCAGTGCACAGGCATATGCTGACCTCCTCACACCACCACAGGAAAATATGCCTAGAGAATTAGGCTAGCCTAAAATGGGTAGAATTGCACCCTAAGTTTATGTTGAAACTCAACCTGAATCCATTGAATAAAGTGGGTGACATTATCCGAGTAAAATTACATTTAAAAATATTTTAGAAAAATCCTTTGATCACAAACAACAATCAATGCTAAGACAACCAATTTTCAACATTTTTTTCTCTTACAACATACTGAGAATTTGCTAAAACTGTCAAGGTACACCATTAGTTTTTGGACAGCTAACAAGGCACACTTCACTGCCAGTTTGAAGTGGGACTCACATCCCCCAATGATCCTAAGAAATGACCCACAAACTCCCATGATACACTTTCAGACCGATTGCAGTACATCAGTGTGCCTGTAAATCACTGTGGTTGAAAATCACTCAAACAAAAAGGCTACCCTCCATATTCATGGGTTTGATAGATGGGAACCAAAGATTTGAATACCTGTGGGTTCTGAAACCGGTGGGACAAAGCAGTAACCCCCCAAACCAAAAGGGACCTGTGTTCCAGTCAGGTTTGGAGACCCTTCTGTCAGGGACAGCTCCCTGACACTCAGAAGGTCTTGTAGTCTCCAGAAAGTCAAAAATAATGACTTGTGGTTTTCAGCCAAAAACTGGAAATCATGGTTTCAGCCCTATGGATGCCTCGGGAGGCCTCCTGAGAGTTGAGGAGTCAATGCATTCTCCTTGGATCTTGGACAGGCCACTGGACCTGACAGGAGACAGGCTATGGTTGGGTTCAGAGGGCTTTCCCCCCCTCTCAAAAAAAACCCCATAGATTTCATTATCCTCTTATCTCAAATGTCTCCTTATCTCAAGGAGAATTCCAGTCTATTCATTCCCAGTGTTGCATGGAGTTATGAAGCTGCAATTTTCTTATCTGTGGGGGTTCCTGGAATGGAACTTCTGTGGATAATTAGGGACATATAATACAATGAGTTCTAATTATCCACTAGGGTTAAATTCCTGGAAACCATAGGTACAATCTATGAGTAACTATGGGACCTTTTACACTGACATAGTTACGGTGCCACCTATGGGAAATGCATAGAGCAATCCAGAATAAGTGCCTATTATGTCTTCCCATAGTCACCCTGGATTATAGGGTTAGTGAATTTGAGGATAGCCACCATGGAGCTTGTAAGTGGTACCAGAAGAAACCAGCAGAGACCCTCAAAGAATCCAACAGAGAGGAGCAGGAAGTGTGAAAAAGACCTTCAATGCTACAGAGAACTTCAGAATGGCTCCCACAAAACCCTTTAAAATGACTGGCAGAGTGGCCATGTTTAAGGGGTCTGCATTGATCAGAAGCACCATTCTGATGGACCTTGCAGCCTCCAGAAAGTTTTTGCACAGAAGATAACAAGAACAGTGGCAGAAATAACAAGAGAAGGTAGCAATTCTACCACTGGTGGATAAGTGAATTCTCAGATAACAATTTGGCATACCAAGAAAACTGACTGCAAGTCCAAATTACCTTCTCTCTTAAATTATTTTACCATAATGCTACATAAAAAAAATTACAAGAAGTGTAAATATGTTTTCAGTTAACTTTTGGGTCACAGGGATTTTCAAAGAGCGTTTTAGGTGGGCAATTCTTAGATAGCACCCCCCTCACTCCCTCACAAGTGAGAAGAAATGCTCACTTTTGCTACACAAGACAGCAATGCTTGTGTATTCTTGTGTATGCTTGTGTGAAGACAAGCTCACTTGTTCAAAATTCCAGCATATGGAAAAATGTATTTTTTCAGTTCTTGTCAGATTCAGTCCATCACTTGAGTCTGATGTATTTAGAAAAGTGTAAATTCAAGATACTGCTTGAATCTCTGGGCCTTTTGTCTCTCCTTGCATAAAATGGGGATATTTAAAAGCTTCATAGGAACGCAAAGATCTATAGTACAGTAAGATTCTTTAATTTAAAACTTTGCAACATAGTAAAAATACTTATTTAATAGATGGTTGTCAAACTGAATGTGTATTTTATAAAACTAAGATTACAGAGCTGAAAAATAGGAAGCGTTCCTACCAACTAATCGCAGTTGTGTCTACACAAAGGCAGATAGAATGTATACAAATATCTTCTTACTAAGGAAAAAATTAAAAAATAAGAGTTTCTTACTTTGGAAGCCCTTCTTCAGGTTGAAAAGATTGACAAAAATAAATGGATCCAAACCTGTTGAAAGCATTTGCTTGATCTGTTGGTTGGGCTTCCATGTGCATTTCATCTTCAAGACAAATAAATTTGCTGGACCAACTTTAAGAGGCTGTAACCAAGCACTTATTGGATTACTTACATAGGGTTGAACTTCACTTGATTTTCCTCCCCCTCCCCTTATGCATTCTTTATAAAAAGAGGAATGTGTCATTTGTTTTTCACCATAGGCAAGCTTACCCTTTCTCCTCCCTTCCAATACTACTGCTTAACCTAGACATATACAGGGGCACAATGAATATGAACTTCACTCCTTCTTGCCCTCAACTTCTCTTATGATCTTTGCCACAATCCCTACTGTCTAGATTTTAACCTCACCTGGCTAGATTTTTGTAAGCATAAATCTTATTTATTTCTGAAGCCCTTAAGGAAATTAAAAAAACAAAGGCAAAAAAGTTAATCATTCTTTCTGAATTATACCTACTATCTTTTATTTCAAAGTTGCGTTCTAAAGTAGAATTCTTTAGTAAATTTCAACTACACTTTTTTATTGAACAACCAACACAAACAAAAAAATAATAGATTAGAAATCAAACATGGCTGTCCTGTCTCCTCACACAACCTGGCCCAGTTCTTCCAAAATCTGCTTCCTCCTCCCTTACTTCATCAAATAAACTTCACCATGTGTCTAACACAGCTGTAAGGCAGCATAAAACAAAGGTGTGACCCTGGAAGTATTCCCAGAGCAGTGCAGAGCATCCACCTGCATCATCTTAGCTACTTTCAATAATTGAACACCATATGAATATTAAACACAACACATCTCCTTATTTTGCTATGTATAATTAAATTTTCGTACTGAAATTTGATTATGGCTGCAATCCTAAAGACATTTTCCTGGGCGTAAGATCCTTTGAACACAATGGGACTTACTTTTGAGTAGACATGGTTAGGATTGTGCTGGAAGTGAAAAATATGATTTTGATACAAATAATTCAGCACAGATAGATTTTTTCCCTCTGAAAATGCTGATTGTTCGGCATTTAAACCCAAATAAATTTAGATAGGGCAACTGTCATGGAAGCAATTAATAAGCAGCACACTTCTAGAATTGTTTTCTTTGCAGAGATTGCAAAAAGATATTTAAAAAACCTAAATGATTGACCAAGCAATCCCAAATTATTTCTGTCAATATGATGCATCACACAACCAACCCCTATCATGATTAAATAGAAAAAGTATGTATTAGAAAAATGTTACATTACATAATGTACATTCATAGCAAGAAAAAGAACCTCTACATTATGCTTTATCATGGTTGAACCTGAATAAAATGTTACCAATGCACAACTTAACAGTGCTATTATTAGTATTCATAACTGTCCGTTCTCCCAGCATTCAAATAGTTATTATTTACATATATAATCTGGAATAAGCTGCAGTGGCTCAGTGGTTAGAACACTGTGGCTAGAATGCTGTGCTGGTCAGCAGTTCAAGAGCACGGAGTTCTCTTGAGTGAGCTCCTGTCTCTTTCCCAACTCCTGCCAACCCAGCAGTTCAAACACATGCAAATACGAGTAGATAAATAGGTATCTGGCAGTTGGTATAAAATGCCTTCAACAACAGGTGGAGTGATGCATCGGTTGAAGTATATCTCAGTTGTGTCAATGTGTCTAGCCAAGCAAGCAGACGCTGCCTAGGTGAGAATAATGCTAAAATGATCATGATCTGGAATGGATTACATAATAGATAACAGATACATAATCTGATTCACATCTGCTCTGCTCTACTGGATCCTGAATTCTGTGTCAGGCCAAAAGGCCCAACTTGGAGTCTCTCAAGTCAATAGCTGGTGAAGACTTGAGAAGCTCCAGTGAAGTTCTTGGGACTTCCACAGGAGAAAGGACAACTGCCATCGGGCCCTAAGATACAGCAGTAACCACTTTGGTGCCGCTTTACCCACCAGCTGTTACAATCCCAGCATTTGTAGACAAAGTTCCTATGTTTGTCTCCTTAGAAGTAAGTCCTCTTCAGTGGGGCTTACATTCATAGGTAAGCAAGCTCTAATTTATTTATTAGAGCCAGAGCAGAGTAATAGTTGGTGCCCGACTATGACCAGTGTCCACATCTCCAACTCAGTAAATCTGACTGGGTGACCTTCAGGTAGTCACTAACACACAATCTAATTAGGTACAGGTTAAAATAGTGGGGGTTGAAACCGAGTATGCCATATTCAGCTCCTTGGAGAGATTTTATTTCAATAAAAATGAAAACAGCAGCCATAATATTAATAAAATACATTTTTGGCCTATGTATCTTCCAAAAAGGTCAGGGTAGCATATATACTAACTCCATGTCATTGTATTTCTTTTCATAACTAGCTTATAACTTCCCTGCAGTTCCAATACAAAAATTTATCCACCATTTTACACTCAGGAAAACATCTGTTTCCCAGGTTTACAACCACCAAGATCATAAAGAGGCCTGCAGAAATTATTTCATTTTTCACTGGTCCTCTCCTTGTGGCACCAATAATGGAAGAAGGAACATGAGTTAAGCTTTCGTTTGGGGGGTGGGGGAGGCAGGGGGAATCTAGTCCCTGTTATCCTTCTTTGCTGCCACAACAATTTTGATGGAAAAGGCAGAAATCACATGACACCTTCACCAACCCGATATTTCAGGTCTATCACTGTGAGGGTAATAAGATCCACTTATCAATTTGCTTTTTTTACAATGAACTGCTTTTTTATTTCTAGAGAAATAAAACATATACCTCAGATCAAGCAGGCCTCCGTCAGTCTTGAAAGACTATGGTATCGTGCTCGGCGCTGCATACGCTGCATGCAAAGCACGAAAGCCTGGGTTGGATTGTTATGGAGGAGAGGCTATTACCCAAGCAGCAAATCCCCCCTCTCCACACCACTGAATTAGTCCAATGGAAAGGCAGAGCCAATATGATTGGATCCAGCTGGCGTCGCAGAGCTGGGCTAAGGACAGGAGCTCACCCTGTCTTGTGGGGCCGACCTGGGTCTCGAACCCTGGCCTGCTGGTTAACAGGCACAGTGTCTACTCCTAACCGCTTGCACCATCCACAGCCCACCTCAAATCAGTGGCAGAGCTAATGATCATACAGCCTGGAGTTAACCTCAAAATGATGCCCCAGAAGTGATGTCTTGCCAAGGTTTTCTTTAAATGTGAAATTGGGAGAAAACCTATATCTTCCCCCCAGCAATTCACCATTTATTGGCTCACCCATCTTCCCCCTCCCCCCGTCCCAGCCAATATCATAGTTAAGGCATCTACCTGTGGTCAAAGATTTTGTAGTTCTTCCATGACAAAACCAACTATATTAAATAAATGAAAAGTGTGCCCTTTAAAACAAAATTTAATAAATAAATAAAAAGTGTGCCCCTTATTAATTAGAGACACTGTGCTAAGGTAAAGAGGAAAAGTTATTCTCTATCTACTAAATATAAGAGGAACACCACTTGAAAAAATACCTCTTTTCCCAGCTAGCAGGGGCAACTGTATTATGATACAGAAAAATGAGACCTGACTCATATTAACATCTTATTGGTTCCCTGCTGTATCATAATAGCAACTCATTGGCCCTTTGAATAATCAGGCTGCAATCCTAACTCCCAGTTAAGCTGGCCTGGGGTGCATCAGAGGGTATCAAGTCTTGTGCTGCCCTGGCGTTGCTGCAGTAGTGCAGAAAGGCACTTCAGTGCCATTCCTGGAGGGTTGTGCCAATTCACCGGCCATCATATGCACCGGCCTACCTATGTTCCCTCAATGGGAACATAGATCAGTTTTCAGTTAGAAAAATCTACTTTTTGTTCCATAAGACAGTAGTGTTTTCACTTTCTGGTTAATCGGCCATACCTTTTGATAGAATAAGGATATATTAATGCAGTTTTGTTTCATTGCATTCTGCATTAAAATACCTTTCAAATATAGATAACATAATAGTATTATTTGTATATAGCAAGGTTTTCATATTTTTGGCCACTAATGTCAGGCTCAGCTCCTCCCCCTCCCCCGGAAGCGTGTCGTCTGGTGCAGCTATTATCCCCTGCACATCTTTAGCTATACCAGTACCTTTTAATGTGGTTATACAGATTACTATAAGACATTATATAAGCCTAAAAAATGTGAATAAATACTAAATTCATCCTCTTCCTAAGGCCACTCATTGTTTAATTACATCCAAAGCTCTGCCACATTGAAATTTGAATTCACATTTCCCAGATGAAAGTCCAGCATCACCACTGAGATCCACTTGCTGAACCACATAGGGATATATTGCTTTTCCAAGCAGATAGACTCTAAACATATTTTTTAAACTATGGGATACTAAGCACACCTATTTAGTGTAATAAAGCTCTTCCTAAAAACTGTTTTTGAATACAGGAACCATGGTGAGTAAGGAATCCAGCAAGTGCTTGCTTACAGCCTCTGAAAGCGAAGTTGATCCAGCAACGTCACTTGCCTTAGAGATGAAATACGCCCTGGATCCCAACCGGCAGATCAAGAAAAGAAACAAAGCCCTACAGGTGAGATTCAAAGACATCTGTGAGGCCCAGAATGAGCAGAGGGACAAACAGCTCTCTACACTACAGCAGACAGACAAAAAGGAATCAAAATCCATCTCATACAAAGCAGCATACCGGAAATATATGACAGTGCCTGCCCGGAGATCAATCCCTAATGTTACTAAGAGTACAGGAGTTCAGACTTCACCTGAACTTAAAAAGTGTTACCAGACATTTCCTTTGGACCGGAAAAAGGGGAGTATCATTAAAAGCATAGCTTCTGTTGACACTTTTCCAACTCAAAACAATGGATTTCTAATAGATGTTAAAGATAAAGACAGCAAAATCTCAGGGGAGGCTGCTCACTGTAGCAAGAAAGTCACTGGATGTGTGACAGCTGAGTTTATTTCACATACTAATGAACGCATGAATGCAATAGAACAGCCTTCTAGTGACAACTGTTCAGAGACATGTAGAAGCACTGATTTGCACAGCTGTACTAAAGAACCTCCTTCTCTTCAAAACTCAGCAGCTTCTGTTTTAGAAGAGCCTGATTACCAGCTGGATGACAAAGCAAAACACCACACAGGGCCGTTGGGGAATGAGGAAGCTCATCCATCCATCCATGGAAAAGTGTTTAAGACAGAAGTAGCTTCTGTCTACTTGCCTGCATCTGGTTCACACGTCTCACAGACTGACCCGCAGAATTCTGCAGCAGGGAATGAATGGTCTCTGTGCACAACCGAGGAGGACAAAAAAAGAACAGTGCATCTTAATGGTCTGCAATCACAAGCCGTAAGTGCAGCTCAGGCCTGTTCGACGCAGGCACAGTGCCAATCAACCGAATGTAATGAACAGACCCTTCAGATACATGTTTCACCTATGGAGGGAAATCAGCCTTGTCAGACAGCAGTTGCTGTGAGTGAAGGATGCCAACAAATTGTGCCTCACACAGAAGTGGTAGACTTGAAAGCACAGCTACAGATGATGGAGAACTTGATCAGCTCAAGTCAGGAAACCATAAAGGTCTTGTTGGGGGTTATTCAGGAGCTGGAAAAAGGAGAAGCTCATCGAGAAGGGTAAGCTTTTTTCTCTTTTTGGTATTGCTTAATGTACTTGATCATTGCCTTTACTAAAATGAACAAAACAAAACTGCATTAAGTAGTTTACAGTTCCAATTATATGATTGTGTTCTTAAATTTTTTTACAATAAATGTTTTAGAACTGCTCCAAAAGTACATTTAACTGCATATGCATCACCATCTTGCTGTATTACTTTCATGAAATAATTGTACCTGATTCACCATACCTGCAATACATAATTCAGTGCCTAGACTGACAGTAATGTATTAATGCTACAAAATGACCTTCAAGCCATTTTTTACGTACATATTTGCTTCCAATGCAGCTGTACTTTTACAATAAGCATGCTTTCGATAAGATAACTGCTTCCAAAATAATAGTAATGTTAAATATCACATGATTACAAAAAGGGTCTTTCTGAAAACAAATATCAGTATCATTCCGTACCCAATAAATCTTCTGTTTTATTGTTTTAAAACAAATCAGTATTGTAGGTAACTGGAAAGCATTCAGCAGAATGTTGAAAGTATCTAAAATACAGCAGCATCTCTGGACTGGAATGCAGAGTATTTTCAACATGCATGAATGCATTCATTTTTTGTTCCACAGTTTAAATAAAAGTGGTACTCGGATCTATTTGTACAAGCACACCTATTTACTCAGACTCAGCAAATTAAGTCTTTATCCGATAATTGTAACTTTTGTGCTTTTGGCATTTTGCACATGTTCTCTTCCTTCACCCCTTCAAAAATGAATTGTCTGCAATTGCCAGTTAATTCAGAGCTGGCAGTCTCGCACACACAAACTTTTCAATTAATGTTCCAAATAATTCCATCTTTTCTAAATGCTTTCCATAGCCTTGGTTTCCCCTATGCCAGTAAATATTCTTTCACTTATTCTTTACTTTGCTCTGAAATTATAACTACTGGTATGTACTTTGTATGTGGATGTCATTCAGATGGGGAATTAAAAGTGCATGAAGGAAATTTTGCTTTTCTAAACATGGGAGCAGGTTGTTCCCTGGAATAAATTCACCTAAATTTTAACAAAATAGTACTTAGCACAAGACATTTACAGCATTTACTTAAATGTTTATGCCACCATGTCCCTTATAGGGCTTAAGTCAGACAACATAATTTCTATAAAGCTTTCCTGCTTCCAACTGCTTAATTATGAAAAGTCTTTGTTGGTGTATTACTATGTAAATACAATAAAACAATCCGTACTTTTTAATCGGTAATGTTGACTCACCCAGCATTGTGTCATGTTGCTTTGGGAAATCTCAAGCAATTTTCTTTGGTCATTAGGACCACTCAACCTCTGACTAGTGCTCAAGATATTTCTTAAATTGTGCTCAACTATTTATTTAAGAGAAGAGATTATATCCTGCCTCGCATGCAGTGTATGCAGTACCGAGCACGATACCATAGTCTTTCAAGACTGATGGAGGAGGCCATGCCAATGTAATTGCCCAAAGTGGTGTACAAGTTTTTTTAAGGTATAAATAAAGATAAAATAAAGTACAGAGTATATATATTATAGTGTGTGTGTGTGTGTGTGTGTGTGTGTGTGTGTGTGTGTGTATCTGAAAAGTCACTGACTGACTGACTTACACTTCAATGCCCAGCCAAGACTGCTGGGCCTAGACGCATGAAATTTGGGGAGGGAGGGTGTTCCTTTTATGATGGAGGCACCCACTAAGGACCAGGGCTGCAACATGTTTTTGTCCTATGCTTAATATTGAAGACTGATCAATACCCAGCCTCAAATCCTGAACAGGCCAGATAAGGGTACCCACCATTGTGAGGGGGAGGTGCATTTTATGCACATGGGAGGGGGTGTTGCGCATGGGGGTTGATTGCACATGGGGAGATGTTGTGCATGGTGGTTTTGCACATGGGGGATGACGCATGTTGGGGTTTATGCTCATGGGGTGATGTTGTGCATGGGGGTTTATGCTCATGGGGGGATGTTGCGCATGGCGGTTTATATGGCTGGGGGATTGATGTACATGGGGGGATGTTGTGCAGGGGGGGATGTTGTGCTTAGCAGTTTATGCGCATGAGGGGGAGTTGCGCCTGGCAGTTTATGCTCGCGGGGGTTGATGCAGATGTGGGGTTGATGCTCATGGGGAGTTATGACGTGCATGGGGGTATGATGCACATGGGGTATGATGCACAGTGGGGGATGGCGTACAGGGGGAATTTTACTCCCACAACGTGGCTACATTTTTGCTAGTGATAAAATATCAACATGGCACTAAAGCAGTGATTTTCAACCAGTGTGCCATGGTGTGCCATGGGTAGTACTCAAAGTGTGCTGTGGGAATTTGGGGATTGACATTCATTAATAGGAAAATTGGGGGATTTGAACAGTCTGGTGTGCCATGTCAATGGTAAAAGCAATTGAAGGTGTGCCTTGACAATTTCAGTATCTTGTTAAGTGTGCAGTGAGATGAAAAAGGTTGAAAATGACTGCACTAGAGTTTAGAATGCAAAACAAGGTATAAATGCATGGATTTTAACAAGAAAAAGAACATTAATAATTAGCATTAAATATAATATTTGCATTATATGATGAAAAGGCTAGGATTGAAATAGATGACCTCCAATTTTAAATTCAGCTGAACAATACAGAAGATAGATTTAAACCTCATAGGTGCACCTTTTAGAATAGAAACCTAATCATAATAGCTTTAATAAACTTTAATAAGCTATATCATCTCAAATTAGGAAGTCTACCAATTTGTTAAGTAGCAGTAGGAGTACCACTTATTTTCAGAGTTTAATGCACCTCTGCACATCCTTGCACTCTAAGGATCAATAGGTTAGTCTAAAACTTTGGTTTAGCAATGCTGTGAAGAGGATAATTACTTAAATGTAACTGATTATCAGTTGATTTTGAGCTGTAATGAAGTAATTATGCAGTTTGTCATACTGAGGCTTCCAGAACAGCTTTCTCTCTCAGCGGTTTCCAAATATTTTGTCAGGAGGGCCACATCATCTTTCTGACACTGTGTCAGGGGCCAAAACTAATTTACATTTCAAATTTGAATAAATTGACATATAAGAATGTATTGGCGTGGATTACAGGGCTTGCCCAAGGGCTGGATAGAGGTGTCTTGAAGCTTGCTTAGGGCTGCATCTGACCCCAGGGCCGGGGTTTGGAGACCCCTGTTCTATATCAGTGGTATTCAAAGTGGGGGTAGAGTCTGTCTTGGGGAATCATGACCTCGGGCCGAGCAGGATCACAAGAGGGTGGGATCCACTTAATTGGAATCTGGCACTGGGCTTTTCTGGGAGTAAGTCTCAATGAAAACAATTATACTTACTTTTGAGTAGACATACTCAAGTAGACTTGAGTAGAGGTAAGTTTGACAGGTGGTCTCAGACAGCTATTTAAGTTTAAAAGGGGACCCTGGACTGAAATGGGGCAAAAACAGCCAATTTTATTATCTGCAGTTTTCTGTTTTCTTGGGGGGGGGGGGGCCTGGGAACAGATCCCCTATGCATACCAAATCTTCAGCTACTATCCACTACGGAGAGCCTTTCCAAGTAGTTATTAAAATCTTATGATCCTATTGACATATTCATTAATGTAGAGAATAAAATAAATGCCTGTCAATGTTACAGCATTAAGCAAAATTTATAGAGTTTGAGGATACAATCCCGAGCACTTATTCAGCCAGCAGCCTGAACTGGCTGAAAAGTTTCATGATAGTACAAGAAAGGGAAGACCAGCTGGCATACCTCCATGCTTTGGCCTCCAGAATGAGCAAGTTTGTGTTCTGGGACGGGGGAGTGTGGGTGAAGGGACCTTCCTGGGGCAGGTGGGAAGAAGCAGGCAGTGGGGTCAGAATCTGGCAGTTATGCCAGATCTATCAATCTACAGTATTTATATACCGCTTTTCAACTAAAAAGTTCACAAAGCTGTTTACAAGAAAATGAAAAAATTAATAGCTAATTAATAGCTAATGGGTCCCTGTCCCAAAAGGGCTCACAATCTAAAATTCAAAAAGAACACCAGCAGAAGCCACTAGAACAGACATTGCTGGGGTGTGTTGGGCTAGTTACTCTCCCCCTGCTAAATAAAAGAGAAACACCCACTTGAAAGAATGCCTCTTGACCAGTAAGCAAGGGCAGAACCTAACCCCATTCCCAGAAAGCCTAGGCCCCCCTGGACTGCTCAGATTTGCACCACCTCCTAAGGTGGCATGGATCCAGAATCCCCATTTAGTCTGCAGTTGCTCTCCACAGTGTAAAGGCAAGCGATTTGCCTTACCCCTGGCTGAGCCACTTAGCGCCTAAATGTTTGCAGGATGTAGTGCAGGGATGTCGTCCTGCTGTTCCAGCATAAGTTAGAATTGTGCTGTGAATTGCATAGCTTTGATCACTACCAAGTGTGAATGTTATTCTGGTAAGAAAAAAATGGTAGTGATAAGATGACAAAGATGACAATGCCAACTGGAGTATTTCTGAAGGGCAGCTGAGTGTCTCACACACATGCACTTTGTGTGCAGAAGATTGAAAAGTCGACCTCTGGCATTTACAATAGGGCTGGTAAAGACTCCCCTGTCTGAAATTTCAGAAAGTTGCAGTCATTAGTGTAGACAATACTAACCTAGTTGCACGAAAGGATTCATTTCCTATAAAGCAGGTTATTATAATTATGTAACAAACAGAAGGACCAAAGTTAACCACCAAGACCAATGATCTCCAATATAGGGACCTTTTCAAACCAGTAATGCTGGCCCTGGTGCAGTCATAGCTTATCGTTCCTCTTAAGGGCATCTCTTCAGCACTGCAAATTGCCCTGACCTTTGTGCCCACCAGTCACACATGCCTGGAAATCTGGGTGCAAAGCCAGCTGAGACAAAAAACAACAACCAGGAACTGGCTGGCAAAGGTTGGGAGAAATCTGCAGTACAAATGCAAGTCTCCACTATGGGCCATTCATGTGGGGAGACAGATTATGCAGGGTGATGGATCTGGACCACAGGTTGAGAGTTCTAATCAGGACCAAGGTAAATTGGTCTTTTGTTGCTACTCCCAAAAAAAGTCCACTCAGCTTTTTTTTCCCTTGGGTAAAATACATTATAAATGTTTATTTTCCTATTGGTAACCTGCTAGTTTCCCAATGAATCCTGCTCATCAAAATGTTAAAACTTTGGTGCTCAAATAGTGGGGCAGCCCAAAATACCTAGGATAATATGAAGTTCTAGGAAAGAAGTTCCTGAGGGAGATAGAGCTTCCTGCCTGCTCCACACAAGAACATTCTGTAGAAAAAACCTCTTCAAACCACATTATATTTGTGGGATTAACTGTCAACGTCACATGATTTGACTTGAAAGGAGATCAGAAAGAACAGAAAAGAAAACTGTTCTAATTATGTTTCCTCATGTGCATTGAAAAGTAGGTGAGTGAGGTCCTGTTATATTCCACTTGAATTAGTGGCTCAGTTTCAAGATCCTGCAAGGCTTCATTTGTGTATGCCTAATGTTTTATTAACAGTCACCAATGGGAAAGAGGGTTGGTACTGGGTTTTTCTTGAAGGCGCTGAGTGGGTTTGGAAACATAAATACCCCAGGCTTGAGAAATACCTACCTGCATACTCAACTGTGCTTGAAGAGGGTTAGGAGTTGCCAGTACAGATCAGAAATATGAACAAGCAGCAACAATAACCAGTATCAAAAGATAAAATGGGGACTGTCCTCAAAGATGAAGTGTCACTGGACTGAAAGACCTTCTAGTAAGTGAGTCGATTTGGGGTTCTTGACCATTAATGTTTAACAAAATTGTTTTCCTTTCTCTTCCTGAGCCTACAAATAATTGGGTGTCTCACTGCTCCAGACCCTAGAATATGAGGCTAAATACTGAAAGAAAATCCCCACAAGATATGGGTCGTTTGGGGCATAGAACCCCTACCAAAACTTATGATAAAGGGTGAAGTCAGCACAAGCCAAGGGGGCTTTCAGTCTGGGTGATAACACGGATCTCCTTACCTCAGGAAAATTTTCAGCTTGACCTTCCTGCCTGAGGAGGAGGGGCTCCCAGTTCAGAAAAACTGACCTGGACATGGATCCATGACTCTACAACTGCAGGATGTAGCATGTGCCCCCACTGTCACAACTATGCCAGTTGGTTAGGACTGCACCCTGAAAGCACAGTCCTAACTCTTGGTTAGGCTGGCACAAGTCCCATGGTGGCCGGGAAGTGAGGCAAAAGTGCCACAAGGCACTTCTGCACCACTCCTGAGGTTGCATGTTAGGCCAGTGCACAGATATGCTTTGGCCTCACCATGCCATCACAGGAACGGGAGATGGGTGAGTTGTGCTGGCCTAAACTGATAAGGATTGTGCCCTCAATTATACACAAGTGCCACAGGTGTATTTCAACCTGACTTTCAGAGATTATATTAGACCTGTAATTAGACTTGTAAATCTGATAACAAGCTTACTCTTAGAACATGAGCATACAGAGAGAGATTGCAAAAAAAAAAAAAAAAACTCATCTTTGTTTGCAGAACTATAGTGTTTGCAGCTATGCCAGCCTGGTTAGATTGAAAGAAGGGAATAAATCTGCTCAAGCAGCATCAGGTTTGATTGCAGTTACACCTGGTTAAGGAGATGCTGCTTATGTTTAAGGCTTACTGCTGTCTGACCAGGCTGGTATAGCTGCAATCAAAAAATTGCTGTTAAAACTACACTGGCCTGGTTAGGTTAAAGGAAGGGAAAAAGACTTCATGGAATGGAACTTGTAGTGGTTTCGCCCTGCTGGAGTTGCCTCCATCGAGACAATAATCTCTCCTGAAGTCAACTCCACAGGTCATAGGAAATGTCTGGATTTTTTGCTCCAAACATACATCAACTTATTTACAAGATTGACTTATAGTTGAGTATATGTGGTATGTATAGTTTTTCAGCTTTTTTTAAGAAGAATAAAAACAGTGAAGGTATTTGTATGGATGGTATTGTTGTCTGAGGATTCTTGGCAAAGAGATTTTTTCCTATAAAATTATAACTATTTTGTTAAAGTCATGAATCCAGACCAAGAATTGGGGCTGCCACTGCAGCTTTTTCCCTACCCCATAATAAAGCAAGCAAATCCCCATTGGTCTACTTGGATCTAAGCCACCTCTGGAGGTGGCCTATATCCAAGCAGCCAGGAGCAGCTAGACGCCACACATTGGCTGCCTGGAGACCAAAGCTTGAATCCAGCATAACTGCTGGATCTAAGTCCTAACGCCCGCTCTCTTCCCCCCAGGAACATCCTCCACCTGCCCAAGAATGTCCCCCTCCTACCTCCCCCTCCCCATATCCCAGCAGTGGCTGGGAACAGCCAACCCAACTTACCCCTCGCCCCACAGTAGAACAGTAAAGCCAGTGCACATCTGTACACAAGCCTAAATCCCCCAGGAATTTAGGGCACTTTACTTTTAGGGTACTTGCCAGGTAAGCACAAGGGACTTGCACTGGCCTAGGTAGGGTGTATAAACTGCATTGACAATGTCTAGCTTAGAGATTCCCAAACTGAGTCTAATGAATGATCCAAGCTGCTTGGATCATTTTCACAGCTGCTATATCTGCTATCATATTAGATATGGACATAAAGAAACAATGTAACAGAGTGAATTACTGTTTCTCTGTATGTCTAGAACAAATGAACTATGTATGTATCTGCTTTTGTATACATATATACAACTATGTATGTATCTATGTAAGTGTGTAGTAAGGCTATGTTGCATACCCTTGATTCTACTTCGTAAGCAAAAAAAAATTTTTTTAAGGAATATTAAGTCAAGCTTTGCTTTGCCTATCCCCTTCCAAGTGGCTATGGTAAGGTAGTGTTAAATATCTCATTTAGGTGCAACATGACCTACAGTGCTTTCTCTGAGAGTAGCTGTTGCCTTTAGCAGTCTGCACCAGCCACTGACATCAGAGGAGAGAAATACTACATATTCATCATAATTACACTTCCTTATGCTTAAATATGATTTTCAAAAGGTGAAAGGCTAGCCTCTGCAAAAAGGACAGATTGTTACAGATATGCAACTGCTGCATAAAACAGGATGCAGAAACAATTGCAATAGTAGGGCAGATGGAGAAATACCAATTTGGAAGTCCTGCAAATCAACACCATGCATGTTTACTGTGTCAGACTGCAGTTTACACAAACATTAAATCATTCAATTCAGAATAGGGACATACACAGTGATGGGATTCAAAGAAATTAACAACCGGTTCTATGCCCATCTGGTAGCCACTTTTAAATGGCTATTTTTAAACTTTATATGTCCTATCTCTTGTTAACAACCAGTTCTACAGAGTGGGTGTGAACCTGCTGGAGCCCACCACTGGCTAGAATTTCTATTATAATGTATGGATTTCTAAACAGCTGTTTCTTCATTGTCATAGGGAACAATCCTAATCAATTTTCCAGCACTGAGATAAGGGCAACA
The DNA here is from genome assembly GCA_030015325.1 of Cryptoblepharus egeriae. Taxonomy (NCBI): domain Eukaryota; kingdom Metazoa; phylum Chordata; class Lepidosauria; order Squamata; family Scincidae; genus Cryptoblepharus; species Cryptoblepharus egeriae. The sequence continues at coordinate 42,287,606 of JAREYC010000006.1, forward strand.
CCACTTCAAGATAAGGGAACAAATATTGCCTTAACTTTAGGAGGCCTCTGTGACTGTCTCCCAACGGCACCACTCGTACAGCTATGCCTATGATGGAAAGTTGATTAGGATTGTGCTCAAACATAAATAAAAAGCTGCTTTTTTGCCTTCTGTGAAAAATAGACCACCAGTGATTTTTTAAGTTTGATGTAGCTTTATGACCTTGATTTTGTTCATGTTTTTGTGACTGTAGAAAATAAAAGCATAACTGTTTATGTTCATGAACATTTTAACAGAAGAACAAACTTAAAACACATAAAGCATTCAAATTTAACATTTATTTTGCATTTGTACCTGTGTGTTATTATGTTCGTTGGCAAATGATTAGTCAATTTTCTTTTTTCATAACATAGAAAACCTAATAATAGTTGAGACTTATCCCAGTTACAGATTCTAAATGCTTTGGTGAGGATTTGGGACATCAGTGCTTAGTGGCCTTTTTAGAATTTCTCTGGAGACCTTGAATGATGCTGAGTATGTCTGTGCTGCTAACAGCTATATCAGCATTGCTAGCAAAAACATTATCTGGACAGCTCTGTTCGCTTTTTGGTATGTCAGTTCTACACCCTCAGTATGGAGGACTGATTAAATACCAACAAACTACTATACTGTCTAATGTTGAATATGCATTGCCAAACAAATACAGAGGGAAAAGCAGTTCTTGCTGCAAGTACAGGGCCTCTTTCTATCTTCCTGTACAATCTAGACCAACTACGGCAGCATGTAAGAGACATTATGTGCGCCCGTAGTTACTGCACCACCTAGTGAAAACCTATGGGAAATTAATATTGTAATCCAGAGTAAATTGTTCTTACATCGGACCAAGGACTCCCCGTAGTTACTCTGGATTGTGCCCTTACTCACTTCTACAAAACAAATAAAAAACAGAAAGTTCATTTAAGATCATCACCCAGAACCAAGCACTACTAAAACCACTATTGGTGGGACTTAAGACAATGAGAACGCACTTCTTCAGCTTCTAATTAAAAACTTTACAGAAGTTGGCTTCCAAATGATTTGATAGTTTCAAAGTAGTCATCCTTTTCTGTGAATTACACACACACAAACAAAAAAGAAATTCACATTATAGTTCATTTGGGGGGGAAATAGTTGTTTTAAAGGTAGGAAATTTTTTTTAAAAACCAGCTTTTACCCTTGTGGAGGATCATAGAAAAAAAAGGTTGACTATGGCTGCAATTCTAAACATCCTTCTTGGGAGTAAGCCCTATTGAATATAATGGGACTTCCTTCTGAGTAAACAGGGTTAGGATTGCACCCTATGAGCAAGAAAGAGAGCCTTCAGACTTCAAGGAGACTACATAGTTCATGTTTATTAATTTTGCCATGACATAAGCTGCATTAAGTGCTGCAATCTGCTCTTGTTTGTAAAGTGAATTTCCAATGCCAAAGCTTCAGTGTCATAAGTTACAGAGGAAATCCTGATGATGTACATAAGATATTGTCAGGCAACATGCAAACAGTTCCTTTGATGTCCTGCTTAGAACACAATCCTAACAATGTCTACTCAAAAGTAAGCCCCATTGTGTTCAATGGGTCTTACTCCCAGGAAAGTGTCTTTAGGATTACAGCCTTAAATCACTCTAAAATTGGCCAGTAACAATCCCAGGTCATTAAAGGTGGTGGAATTTTTTTTGCCACCATAAAGAATTGAAATCTACTGGAAATCTACTGGACAGTCTACAATATACTGAAGGCACAGGGATTGTTCTTTGCTATATAGTATGTTGGCAGAATCCAGTTGATGTAGATTAAATAAGTACAGGATGCAGATGTTTTCGCAAATAGGTGTAGAGTGCCTTTTGATCTTATCATACAGTAGTGGAGTTAGAGGGGGATGCAAAACACTACAAGCAGCCCACTCCATCTCGTCAAAGCCATTCAAGGTCACTAAAGCAAAATGATCTCCTCCATTTTGCTCTAGCAGCCTGAAATGTCTCTGAATAGGAGGGGAGAGGTGACTTGCACACCACAGTGAGACACCACAGAAAACGTGGTGTTTTGAATGCCTCTCTCTAGCTATGCTACTGTTGCAATGCTCCATGTATTCCTCTATACAAATCATATATTTCCTATAACCAACTGAAATTGCCATAATTAAACTTCCAACACATTTGTCCAATTCCAAAATAGCATTTCTTCTCTGAAAAAGATACGTATAATGAAATATCTGTGAAAAACATTACATGGGTCTGCAAAAATCAATTGCTGCTCACTCCTCTCTTTCCCCCTCCCCCTGCAAAATCCACATGGATTTTGAATCCTATTTTCTACATAATTTTTTTACATGTATTCTTTCACAGATATTGTTCCATGAGGAAAAACCTTTTGTCGAAATCGGACCTTGACTATGTAATGAAAGCCTCCTCTCATTTGTTGAGACTTGACCCATTAAAGTAAGTCTTTTACTATTAGTGCGGCCGGACTGTTATAAATCAACTATAAATTTAGTCTAGATCAGGTACTAGGAAAAATAAGTTTGTATGATTCAGGACTGTCCTTTGAAACAATCATATCTCAAAACCGGACAGACTGCTGTCTCCAGCCCACCAAAATTTGATAGCTAATTTTGGGCTCAGGCAGCATCGGCTAGGAAATTTCTCATGTAATTACCAAGTTTATTTATTCCCTAAGAAAAGGTCTTTAGGTCATTTATTATAATTATATGCTGAAGCTACTGGCTGCATGGGTTTTATCAGGACTTCTTTCCTGCCCCCAGGGTTTAAGTAGGGAAAATTCAGTTCATATGATCGGTCAGGTCCCAATCTGTGTATGAGAGCTAAGATCAATCTGTATGTGAGAATTATAGTTTATAGCATATAAAAAGGTATAGGTGCATCCCGTTGGTCATGACCAACTCTAAGGGGCAGTGCTCATCCCAATTACATGGCCGAAAGACCAGCATTGTCTAGAGATGTTTCTGTGGGTATGTGGACAGTATTACTAAATGCCAAAGGTACACTGTACACTAAGACACTCCTACTGAAGTGGTAGCCATTTATTTTCTTGCATTTACATATTTTTGCTAGTTTGGGAGAAATTGGGCAAGTAGCAGGTGCTCACACCATTGTGTGGTAGTAAGGTCTCAAACCACTGACCTGCAAATTGACAAGCACAGCATTTTTAACAACTAATCAGCCTATATAACTGTAATGTATACACGACTGTAAAAAATTTAAACTTGTTTCTTTTAATATTTTGCAAGCTAGTGTAGCATAGTGGCTAAGAAATTAAGCTGTAAATCAGGATTCACCTGGTTTGAATCTTTGCTATAAACTTGCTAAGGGTGAGAACACCATATGTTTATCTTAGAGGGCTTTTGTAAACAGGTTTGTTTAAGGATTACATGAAAATAATACACAGAAGGTTCTTTGACACTCAAAAACACTATACAAATGTTACTTATTTAAGAATATACCCTTGTTTCTATGCTCCCAAGATCTTGCTACAAGCTGTCTTCCACACAACAGGATAGTCATTCCCCATTGCCTTCCACCAAATGCTTGTTTGGTGAACTTGGGGTGAACCCAATTCTCACCATGAAGAGGAACTTCTGGACAATTATGTGTGATGGGACTCATAGCAAATCAGGGCAGTCTTTGCTCCCCACATCTTACCCACCTTAACCAGAATCTTAACTCACTACAAAAAATTTTGAATTTTGAGGAAATCTAATACCATCTACGAATTCAGCAGATATAGTTCTGTGGAATTTGAGAAGTGAGAGGCTGTGCTGGTTTCAACTGTTTCCCTAAAGAAAAACAAAAAAAGTTTATTGGATAGCAGGCTAAAAATCCTAGAGCAAAAATAAGTCACTTTAATGTCTATTCGTATAACCCAAACTGGGATTTTTATGACAGCTACAAAAGAATTATGTAACCATTTATGAGTATTCTACTCTGCCTGTAAATAACTGAACAAATCTAGGCTACATCATTCTTTGCTTTCTTTATCATGGCCTCGACACACTTCTGTGTTTGGTAAGGTCGATATACTGACACAGAGCATACTCCAGCATAGCAAGGTCTGGCTTTCTTTTCCCCAAAGTAGCCCAGCCATTATTCTCAGGCTGCACACTGTGTTGCTCTTTCTTGAATGCAGATGTGCTAAGATGGCTTGAAGGCTGCAGCAGTTCACTGTTCTACAGTAAATACTGCAAATCTGTTTGGACATTTCCCCCTGTCAGGACAAAAATAATTCTGTGCAAGCTAGTGTTACATTGACTTTTGCCTGCAGTGGCCACTTTCTTGAATGTTCTTTCAGTCATGCTGCCCCTTTCACTGTCATCACAAAATTTTGTCCTGGGGGTTTACATGTTTTTTTGTGAGACTGCCAAGGGAAGCAAGTTTAGCAGCAATAATTTGCTTTTAATTTTGCTGTTGTTCCAACAAACATCTATAAATTTATCTTGCCATCAAAACCGCCTCTCAAGCCCTATCAATCCAGATTACAGTTATTAGTCTTTTAAAAAGATAATCTCTTATAGATATTAAAAGTTACCAATCCATTCCACAATAGCTTCAGGAACCTATTCTATACACACTTATTGAAATTCTATACACACTTACTTGGGTGAAAAATTGAACACCATTGAACACAATGGAACTTAATTCTGGATAGACATGCAAATGATTGCTCTGTCACAAAGCAATCCAAACTTGTCTTGAGGTGTACAAGTCCCTTGGGCCCAACTAGGAGTACTATATAAGTACTGTAAGGCACTCATACAACACCTCTGTGGCACTTGGCACACAGAGGTGCACCAGCCTAGCCATACTACCCCATGAGCCTGTTGGAATGGCATAGAGGGATAATTATAAGGTCTTTTGCAGACCACTGCAGAGTCTAGGAAAGGCAGGAGGAAGCATTAGGGGATGGAGGAGAGGGCAGGAAATGGGAGCCAGGGCTTGGACCAGCAGTTATGCTAGATCCAAATCTCGCCTCCTGGGTGGCCAGGAGCAACCTCTTGCTGCTCCCATCTCCTCCGACTTAAGCCATCTCCAGATTGGCCAAAGCTTTAGAAGACTTATCGAGGATGCTGCAGCCCTACACTGGGGAATGGGACAAATCTTCCCTTCACCACAGTAGCCTGGCAGCAGTCCCAATACCTGATCTGGATTCAGGACCAGCCTGTAAATCCAGCCTATCTAATCCAGTGCAAGTTAGGATTGTGCTGTCAATCCTAAAAAAATCATAAGAACTTTTATCCAGATATTGTGGTGGACTTTGCAATCTTATGATCCAAACATAAGTATTTGTCTTAATTGGGCATTCCACATTCCACAGAATGAATACATTGTAGTTGGACATTCCAGACTCAACATTTTGCAGGGAACGAAGGACATCTCATCAATTACATATATGACCTAAAACCATTATTATGTCGCACAGCATCCCATGTTTTACACTGAACCCATAATTCAAATAAATATGCCACATGCAGAGAACAATAAATTCAATGCATGCAATCCATCTTCTACTAAGAAGTCCTCACAAATTACTATTAATTCTAGAACGGCAAAATCGTTTAAGAATCCCTAAAAGGAATTATAACAGATCGAAGAGTGAGACATCTGTCTTGCTCTATCCCTCTTCTGCCTCTCCCTACTTCCTGTCCTCCCAAGGAAGAGAGAAAAAATTTCTTAGTCTTTGAAGGAATTTACATGATCTTTGATATCCAGACAAAAGTCAGGGTGTGAATCAAAGCTAGAACTATTCAATAAGTGATATAATTTAATTTTTTATTCTGTTTAGACTTTCTAGACTGGCCTTGCAATACTTTGTTTAGCTTTCAGAACAGTTTCTAACCAATACCATGGCAAGCAGGGGAATGGGTCTGTCATCATTTGGGAATGTGCCCTGGGGGATGACAGAAAACACAGAGAGGAAGCCATATTTAGCAGCAGATGCACCATCCTGTCCTCCTAGAGTCTGAACAGCCTCAAATGGTGGCCCCAAAAGCAATTTGGTGATGTGCATGATGACATAATCTAAACATTTCTGGGTGCTTCATGTCACAGTGGGCGAGTAAAGGCTTATTGTACAGCATGTGGGGGGTGACATCCTCCTTCGCAGTGCCCCTGCTACAATGCCACTGTCTTCAGCTGCATAAAATTGTACTGAAAAGTGTTGTTTAGTCGTTCAGTCATGTCCAACTCTTCATGACCCCATGGACTGCAGCATGCCAGGCTCCCCTATCGTTCACAAGCTTCTGAAGTCCATCCAATTTCATGTTCATTGCCTTGGTGATACTATCTAACCACCTCATCCTCTGCCATCCCCTTCTCCTTCTGCCTTCAGTTTTTCCCAGTGTCAGGCTCTTTTGTAAGGAGTCCTCCCTTCTCATGATCTGCCCAAAATTTGTCTGCCCAAAAAGCTTCAGCATTTGTCCTTCCAGTGAACAGTCAGGGTTTACTTCTTGGAGGATGGACTGATTTGATCTCTTTGCAGTCCAAGGGACTCTCAAGAGTCCTCTCCAGCACCATAACAGTGTACCTCTAAAAAGAGTTCTATGTAAGAGCTCTATGTTTATAAATAGATTTTTATTATTGAGATTCACAACATAATCCTAACAAATTCCTTCCCTGCCAATGCAGCCATCCTAATGAGAGAGCCCAGAGCCTCTGGGCTAATGAAACTTCTGTTGTGCTTTGCTGAAAGCAAGGCTGTACTGCACACTGGGTCTCCCTGGCTCTATACCTGCTATTTTGCTGACACAAGTTTGAGGAGGGTAAGTAATAGAAAGGGTTGGATTATGCACAAGCCTGGATCCACCCTTCTCTACCTCCCACTTTTACCATCCCTACTCAGAAACTCTTATTCCTCCCTGCCTCATTACATCCACCCTGGCTTACCCTTCCACTGGCTTACTTTAGCTGGCAATAGCACTGGACCTTCAATAGTTGCTGCAGGAAGGGTGATGCAGGAAGGCAGGAAGTTTGCGTCTGTGATGCGAGGTGCAAAATCTTAAACCAATTTTGGCCAGCACAATTCACCTCCTTCCCATTCTTGTGCTAGAGTGGGGAGACTGGCGCATGTCTGTGCACAGGCCTAACTCCCCTAGGAGTGATGCAGATGTGCTCTATGGCGTTTTATTGACACCCCAATGCCAGCATGGGAATTGTCCTGGAACTTATGCTAGCCTAACTGAGGCTTAGGATTGCAGCCTATGTCTTCAATTATTTACCCCTTTGCAGTTCTTATCTGAAATGGGATAGAGGGAGTTTTTGCCCAGAACGGCAAATGAATTCAAAGATATTTTTACATATTCTAGCCAAACCTCAGAACTTTTGTTGGCCTAGGAATTGCACATAGAATCAGTAGTCCTCATTACTATTCTTAAAACTATTGTAGGTTCTGGGTGACCTATACTGTTGAGGTAATTCATTCAAACTTAGTCAAGAGATTTTACAAAACTGGTCAGGTTGACCATCATCCATTAAGAGGAGCTTTAATTGTTATATTTTTCAAACATAGTATCAGTGATAAATGTGATCAGTCTGTTTAAAATGCCCAAAGCCATCCCCTAATTATTGTTTAAACAAAGCAACAGAGAGCCTTAGAGCACAACACAAATCATGTCTACTCAAAAGTAAGCACAATTGTGTTCAAAGGGTCTTACTCTCAGGAAAGTGTCTTTAGGATTACAGACATGGAGGCAGGTAGAATATCTGCAGTTTGTTGTGCTCTTAATAGCTGTGTATTCAGGGTTGGCGTAAGTGAGAGAACAAAAGTCCCAGGCCCAACAGAAGGCCAGTCTAAGTGGTTACATGTAGTATAACAAGAAAATAAACTCTCCCCTTCATTGACATGCAGGTATTACAGCTGTGTACCCAGTTTAGATAAGAAAAACCAAGGAGAAGTGTAAAAACATGAATTTATGGAAACCCAAACCATTGTACAATGAATGTACAAAATTAATTGTACATTGAATTGGCAACTGTTCAACTGAGAGAGTTCCAGTGTTGGTACTGGCTATGTGGGTTACTTTAAGATAATACAAGTTTTCTCTAAAGAACCAGTGGCTGAGCAAGACCATTGAAGTGATAAACGGTTGCACATCAGCAATACTTTACAAATTGCACCCACAGCTAACTCCATAGTGGGTGATGTATTACAAGGAAGAAACGACAATGACTCTGATAAGCCTATATGTGGAAAAACTTAACTCAGCATTTTAGGATTATTTTTGGCATCTTTCCCCCATAAATTCCTTTGTCTGCTGTATTAGCCCTATAGATTGATTAATGCTTCCGATTCTGATTTCCCTTCCTTCAAATAATGAGAATTTGAAACTAGTGGTCTTCATTTTTGTGCAGTCATTCATAGACCATAGAATAAGCATATTTGCTTAAAGTAACCAAGCATTATTGAAATACATCCAGAAAAATAAGCATATTCAAATCCTAGTGATGTTTCTGCCACTTCTATTACATTTATGACATAATAAATGTATTGGCTTTGTAAAGAACAAACCCCTATTTGTCAGAATCTGGTACAGTATCCAAATTCATATTGTCTGCCAACTTATTCTAGAATTGCAAGATACATATTTAAAAATATCTATGATTGGACTATACAAATCTCTTTAATGGAAGGGACTATTTAGCACATGGATAAGAACACATAGACTCTCCTCTCCCCTGAATGAAACAGAGATGCATCACAGATATAGGACTTTTGCATTCTATGTCCAGTGACACTATGTGTTGTATGCCACATTGTCCAGTGACAATGCCTAAGACATTCTTATCTTATTGGGGCAAATGGCAATCCATTTGTCACAATTTGGAACAGTGACAATGCTGTATTTTTTCCCCGGTATAATTATATAGATGTTAGACTCAATGAAAATTTTTGTGCTGTTCATGGAAACCAGATAAAAGAGGTGGCAGCTGTTGTAATTGTACTAAACATTGTTTTGTCCACTGTCAGCATACTGAAAAGGAACTAAGCAAACCACAGCCCAAGGATATTGGAGTTACTGACCCTTAAATGTACTCCATTATGAAATTCACCAGAATCCGATTGGATAAGGGAGCTTTCATTTACATAATAACTAGGATATTATTAATCCCTATACTCAGACTGGCTAAGGGCTATTAGCCACAGTCCATGAAGTAGAATAATCACTGAACAGTTGAGAGCTAATTCAGCTAGGGATTCTAAGCGATACGTACTTGTGAGGGTATAAGCCAGTCAAAAAAAGAATTTGCATAACAGCTGTGCCATTAAACTCATCAACCTACCTGACCCTTGAAAACAATGTAATTCATGTTTAAATTAATTTGGCAAGGGACAGACGTGAATTGACTGGGGTCCAATGGAATGTTTAAGGCAAGTATTTCTACCTGACTATGAACTGATGTAATGGCACTGTCCAGAAACATTTTTAGCAAATAATACATTTGTCAAAGTTTGGTTACTCAGAAACATTGTGGATTTCATTATATAAAATTGACTGTGATCCAACAAAGTGAGTTACATCCTGGGTCTTACAATATGAGGTGCCAAAAGGGATCTATTCTATCCCCATGCCTTTTAACATCTATATGAAACCATTGACGGAGATCTGGGGTTTTGGTGTGCAGTGCCACCAATATGCAGATGGCACTCAACTCTCTCTCCATGCTATTCCGCTTTGAATAAACTGGAAGTCCCAGGGTTTGATTGCCATTAGAGACTAGACGCAAGCCAATAAGCTGAAACTAAACCCTAAAAAAAGTTCTCTCTGTCAATAAATCTTAAATCAGATAGCAGCAGTTGCTGGAAATGCATTCACCCAGCTTAAGCTGGTGCACCAACTGATATCAAATGAAATCATTTGGATCTTGTAACAGTAACCCATGCCTTAGTAACTTCAAACTAGACTACTCTATGTGAGTCTACCTGCTAAAACAATTTGAAATCTGCAATTAGTGCAGAATGCAATGGTTTGAATGGTTTGGGGGGACAGATGCTATGACTCAACTGGACCACTGCTTCAGCAGCTACACTGCTTGCCCATTTGCTTCTGAACCTAATTCAAAGTGTCAGTTGTAAAAAAAATTGATGGTGTGCCTTGACAATTTTAGTACCTGCGATAAAAACAGCTGAAAATTGCTGATGTAATAATTTTAAAAAGAAAAGAAATGCAATATTTGTAAAACTAAACTTTTAAAAACCTGTTTGGTAAAATTAGTGTTTTCTTACTTAGAAAAATTAAATTTCCTACTTGTTTTACTTGGTGCTTGATTATAAAAGCTTGTAAGCCACCTTGGACATATGCTTTGGCATAGGAAATATGGGCCATAACTCCTTGTAAGCAAGCAAGCAAACAAACAAATAAATAGGAATTAGGGCAAAATCCAGAGTAACTACGGGGAGTCCTTGCTCTGGTGTAAGAACAATTTACTCTGGATTCCAATATGAATTTCCCATAGGTTTTCACTAGGAGGTGCAGTAACTACGAGTGCATGTAATGTCTCTTACATCCTCCTGTAGTTACTCTGGATTTGGGGGTATGTCATGAAAAATTTGACATCAGCCTATGATACAGCCTCTTTGACTCCCAGTATTCACAGCCATAGAATATCTGGAGGCACTGGCTACTGAGTTTTGGCACAATGATCCCAGGTACAAAGAAATCCCACCCTTTGATGTTTTCCCACCCCACCCTCCTGTTTTCACATATTATAGATCAAGAAGACATCTCAACCTGAGGGAGGACCAGAAAGATCAAGTTGAGGTGTCATGGCCAGTCTCATACAGTGCAATGCCCTCATAATGCCATGAACTTTTTATAAGGCCAGATGTCTGACAACAACTTTTGGAAGCAGGACATTTCTGAGGGCTCCTCTATCCTTCAAGCAAAAGTAACACCAACTCTGACTTAGAATGCAATCCTAAATACACTTTCTTGGGAGTATGTAGTATTGAACACAATGGGACTTACTTTTGAGTAGATATGCTTAGGATTGCACTCTTATTTACGGTAATTTGACTTATTTAATTTGGCTCAGACTGCTCTGTGCAGAAAAGGGTGTTCCTGTTTGGTTACTCAGTGGAAAACAGCTCTACTACAGTCAACGAAACCTATATCTTAGCCTAGGTACAGTAGTCACCATAAAGTGAAAACTGATCATATCGCAATTCCAGAAGACTTTAAAAAAAAGGCACCCTAAAGATTATATTATCTTGTAACTTGTAGTTACTGACTGACTGAAGGTGCAGTTCTAACAAATTCAGATCGGCCCAACTCACATGGCATATCTTTCTGTGGTGGTGGTATAGGGAGGTTGGAATATGCCTTTGCAGATGCCTAACCTCTCCCCCATGAGCAGAAGCACCTTATGACACTTTTGTGACACCCCCACTTATCCCAGTGCTTTTGCCAGCCTAACTGGAGGTTAAGATGCAGCCTTACTTAATTAAGTAAAAAATCTTAAGTAAAAAATCTCTTAAGTAAAAAAAGTAGAAAAAAATCTTGTTCAAGGAACAATTCCCCCTGGAAGGACTGTTTTTAATTTTCAGTCAAGTACTATGTGAAAAAGAAAAGTTTTGATCCCACTATCTAAAGAAAAGGCTTGATCCCATTGTCCAAAGGGAACAAGCTGAATACTTCTGAAAGCAGTTTTTCTTTGAAAGAACTAAAATTGTGTTTGCACGAACCATTTCAATATATTTTAATCAAAAAGTCAATCACAAAGAAGGTATGAAACAGAAATATTGCTAGTTCTATAAATAAGGCTTTCACCCTAGATACTGGTAATCCTAAAATTTGATCACTTTTAAGATCATATAAATTGCTGCAAATGAATGAATGGCCCGCTTGTGAAGGTGCTGCTCCTACTCATCAGTAACCTTTTGCGCATCCATTTATTTGCATGAGATGCCCATTAAAGCTGACTGGACTAAACATTTTGGATACATTTTCCTCACTTTCCTACATACTAAAAAATATGAAAGCTTATAATTTGTATCTGTTTTACACTACATCAGGTGACAGAAAAATGTAGACAAAATTTACTGTAATTAATTCACTGCAACAGTGTTCTAATTACATTTGAATTGTCCGTTTACAGGCAATAAATTGGTAAATCAGTGCTCAAAGAGAGCATCATTTCAGGGGGCATCACCAAAAAGCTGGATCCTACCATATTGGAGACTGGCACCAAGTGCCTCCAACTTACTATGTTGCACTCAGGCTGCACTCCATATTTTTCTGGGAGTAAATCTCATTGAACACAATGGGACTTACTTCTGATTTAAAACAAAGAAGCTCTAGCATCGCAGTGATATCACTTTTTATTTAATGTCACTTCCAGTTATGACGTTATTTCCAGTTTGATGGCATCACTTCCAGGGAGTCCCAGAAAGTCATTCTCAAGAAGGGGGTTCCGGGCTGAAATGCTCTAGAACCATGGACATAATTAAACCACTCTTCACTCCAAAATCTGGATGTTATTAGTCCATTGACTCCATATAACATCTTTATGGATATGCAAGTCAGCATATTTTGATATATTACTACAACTTCCACATTAATATTGTTCTTAAGAAATAAAAATATAGTCCTTTATGTTTCCTAAAATCATGTGGAGCCCTATTAAAATGTAAGAGCACAGATAGTACACAGTCCTGTGCATGTCCCATTATATTAAGTGGCAGTTATTCTCAGGAAATGCTGTTGGTGCTCTTCAGCGCTAGCAAACAATAGCCCGGCTCCTTATGGCAGCCAGGCAGGGTGGCAGCTGGTGGTTGGCATCTTTGATTCCCAGGTTTCAGACTGGGAATAATTCCCACCCATTCGATCTCAGCCCAACCCAAGTCCAATTTGACTTGCTTCTCATTTCCAAGGGTGCACGGGTAAAATATAGATTATTACAGATTAATCCAGATTTCAAAATACAGTTCTTAGCATTCATAAGGGTTCCATTTCAGGAATGTTAAGGAATGTCAATTTTCATACTAAAAGCAATTAAAAGTAGGCTTAGTGGTTAGAGATGTTGTGCCTGTCTAATTGAAAGTTCGCCATTTGAGACCCAAGTGAGTTTTCACTCATCCCACCTCCTGCCAACCTATCAGTTCAAAAGCATGTAAATGCAGGTAGATAAAAAAAGATACAACCTGGCAACAGATCAGCCAGTTTCCTCAACATTGCATCTAAACATTGATTGGATGATTCCAATCCAGAATAGCACATGCTGCCTTAGCATGGGGGAAAAGCTAGGAAGAAGAAGTGGTCTACAGATCAAGTGTACCCACCACAAGGCGTTTCTCCAGTTCTGGATATCTTTATTCCACAAATAATATTGACAGAATAAAGACAATAGCTACAAAACAAGTTATAAGAATACTCTACCAGCTAGATTTTTTTGTGAGCAATTTGTACAAAGTTATGATAAAGGAGTGCCACTGAATTTGTGAAGGTCACACTAGTGCTACTAGTTACTATGGGAGGTTGTAAACATTTCACCACATTTCTTGGAAGGTGAATTTCACCACATTTCTCAGTACATATCTCCCAAACTAGATTATGCCAGCATTCTACATTATAACTGTATGTGAGCATCCCATTCATTCTAACGTTGTAATCCTCTAAGAGACTGCCTGCTCTTTGCCGTAAAGTTTACAAGCATCTTTATTTTTCCAAGGTCAAAGATAAAATTATGACCAACAGTAACTAGAAAGCAAGATAAAAGTTCTAACTGCACTATTTAAAAAAGCACATTAAGGAGGAAACAAAAAGGCTTAATGATTTGTGTTCTTATTTTTGTAGGCTTTCATATCGGACTGGTCAAGACACATCTAACTGTGACACATGCAGGAACAGTGCATGTATAATCTATAGGTAGGTTACGAATTCTCATATTCCCACTTTTTAAATTAGATAAAAATGGTTTTATACTGTAGTGAATGATCACATGCAAATCTGTATTTTAAATTAATATCTCAGCAAGAAAGCATAAGAGACTAGGAAATTAATGGTTATTGTAGTATAAAATCCAATTATAAAATATTTCAAATTCAACTTTGGAAAGAAATGAGATGTGTGTATTTTACACTGGCACAATGCATGTGTAGAACTCTATAACTGACATAAATGTGCATCCCAAGAGCTTTATCTTGTTTGGCTGCAATCTTAACCCCCAAATCCAGAGTAACTACAGGAGCACGTAAGAGACTTTACGTGCCCCTGTAGTTACTGCACTATTTAGTGAATGGGAAATTCATATGGGAATCCAGAATAAGTTGTTCTTATACTGGAGCAAGGACTCCCCATAGTTACTCTGGATTTTCCTGAGAGTAAGCCCCATTGAACTCAATGGACCTTACTTCTGGTTAGACATGGATTGCACTCCATGGTTTGTACTCCAAAAAAGCATTCATAAAGATTAATCCTACAATCCAGAGTAACTACGGGAGCACGTAAGACACTTTATGTGTACCCGTAGCTGCTGCACTACGTAATGAAAACCTATGGGAAGTTCATATTGCAATCCAGAGCAAATTGTTCTTACACCGGAGCAAGGACTCCACGTAGTTACTCTGGATTGCGCCCTAAATCTCAGAGATACTTTCCACATTATATTTTTAGAAACTACACATTACAGATTTCCAAGGACAGACAACCATTGCAAATATGGTCAGGAAGCATGCCAAGATCCATTGGCACAGTGGTGGTGGTGGTGGGGGAAATGGACTGCTTAGAGCACAATACTAATCATGTCTACTCAGCAGTAAGCCCCACTGTGTTCATTGAGTCTTACTCCCAGGAAAATGTGTTTAGGATTGCAGCCTTAACCCAAAAGCTGTGGCTTGATAATGAATATGAAATAAAATCCAATAACTGGAGTTGTGGAGCTGAGTGAGACTTCCAGTAGATACGGAAATATGTGAACAAAATAGTTTTAGAATCATAGTACGTACATGTTTTAATTGCTTATCAAGTTTAAAGGTCTTTAAAAATAGTGGAGCAAATTCCACCAGAAATGTGGTGGAATTTGAAAGAAAGTATGTGACAAAAAAACTGGGTAAGGTGTAGTTACCGGTGTTTAAGAATACAAGGGTCCAGAGGTGGGGGGCAGGCAGTGAGAGATTAATTATAAGTATGAGAAGTAAGTATAAAGAAAGAGTGGTAGGGAGATGTTGTACAGCAGATGAAGTCCTTAAGAAATACAGTAATGGGGGATATGCAGTAATATATCATTAAATATAAATTCTGGATATAATGGTTGGTTAATAGGGCAATCCTAAGCATGTCTACTCGATAGTTAGACATATTGTACTTAATAGTACTTACTCCCAGGAAAGTGTGGTTAGGATTGCAGCTTAAGGAAGTGACATATGACTTAGCAGAGTAACTCTGGTATCTAAAGAAGCCCACCACAGATAGTGGGCAAAACATCAAGGTAGTCTTCACTTGTTATTGACCACAGCTTTTAAACTCAACTTTTAGATAAATAATGAATTTTGGGTGGGAACGCCTTAGCAAATCTGTATATAAATTAATTACAATGTGATTTTGGCTGCAGTCCTAAAGACATTTTCTTGGGAGTAAGACCCATTGAACACAATGGGGCTTACTTTTGAGTAGACATGTTTTGGATTGTGCTGTTAGCAGTCCATTCCCCCACCACCACCACTATGCCAATGGAACACATGCAGTATTCTATGGTGTGGAATAGTCACAGTGTTCCTCATGGAAAAGGGGCTTGTTCCCTTACCCTGGGGCAAGACTCTCTGCCTCAGATCATTCTACTGGCAATGAACCAAACAGAAGGAACAGGGATAAGATGCCTGTGCAGCCAGGATCCATCCCTATCTCCCCCATTCTTCCTCTTGCAAACAGCTCAAGATTCAAAAAGGGAGAGTGGAGACTTTCCCAAATGCATAGTGAAGATAGAATAGGACTCCAGTAGTAAGGGTGCTTGATTAGCAGAAGCAAAGAAACAAGCCCTGCTTACAAGTGAAAAACACTTTTTCTGAATTTCTCCTGATTAAAACACAATTTACTTGAACTCAGGCAGCTAAGAGGCACTCAACGATAATGTGCTTTAAATGCTGTGTATGAACTCAGGAACACAGTCACACGGTGAAAGTAGGATGCGTTTGGAAAGCCCACATAAATGAAGCCCAGTTAAAACAGGTTTAAATGAAGCAGAAAAGCAACCTTACAGCAATGATGCTACAGTCCTCATCACTACCCAACTGCATCATTTAATGTCAAGTGTAGCATATTTGGAAACGTGAAATGTAGAAATCATTAAATGTAATTAATTTTTTCCTAAAGATGTCATTTTGGAATATTAATGTAGCATGGTACGAGTACAATAGCTGAGAACTAATTATAAACCATTGCATGAACTGAATTTCTTTTTATTTTTGGTTATTCATCAAAGCATTCTTGAATTACTTCAGGAACCCTATTGATTGACACACACACACACACACACAGAGTCTTTATTCCTTTCTCCTACATTCAGGCTGGATTCCAAAGAACTATGCAACTGTTTCAGTATATAGGCATGTATGCATACATATCTCCTACCCGCACCCTTATTACAAACTACATTTAAAATTGAGAGGACTTTCAAAAAGTTTCTGATTTAATATAGGGAGGTCTTCTGTTCAAAGAAGAACAGTAAAAGTTTACAGGCATTCTGAAAAATCCTGAGCATACCCAAGCCAACTCTCTGAATACAGCAACTTACTTTTCTGTTTTCAGTAAGAGTGGAGAAAGTTCTCACACAAATGAAAACTGAAAAGTTGATTGAACTAAATGAACATAGAATAAATGTAAGAGTACTGCACAACACATTGTGGGAAATGGGGCCTGTGTGATGTGTCAGTTCTGGAGATAGGATACCCTTCTATCCATTTATGTTATGTGTACAGCAACATAAAGAATTTCTGAAAACCTTAGCCTGCTTGATGTAGTTTTACAGCTCTAACACAGCTGTGTTGATAGAAAAAGTAGGAAGGCAGCAAGGATAAGAAATATGCCCCTTCTTCACAAAGTTTTAGGGTGCAATCCAAACAGGTCTACTCAGAAGTAACTCCCATTCTGTTCTATGGGACATAGGAATGTTTAGGACTACAGTTATAGGGCAAAATCCATATCAGTTACAGGTCCACGCAGTTATGTCACCCTCTAGTGTTACCTTATGGAAAGTACTCTTAACTGCTTACCTTATGGAAAGTACTCTTAACTGCTCCAGAGCAAAGGGCTTAATTTCACTTTAGGATATAGGCCATAAACTCTCATCCTGGGCCTATAAACTGTTAGCAGTTCTGCCACTCTAAGTAGAATTCGTATCTGAGAATAACATCTATCTTCTATAATACATGGCAAGCTACTACTGAAACTGAGAGAGAGTTTCACAGAGAGATTCATTTGGCATTGGGATCTGCCATTCCAAATTTTAAAAGGTCACCTATTCTTTGGGTTACAGTGGTTGTCGAACAGTAAGCCATGGCTCCCTGGGGAGTCGTTGAAACCAACCAGGAGAGCTGGAGAAATCCTTGATAAAAACCTACTACCATATATAATGTATATGATTATAGCCCTAATAGGAAGCTGTGGCCAAGAGCACAGTAGGTCAATGAAATTGCCAGCCAAAAAAGTTTGGGAACTTTTAAATGAGCTTAAATGTTCTTAAGATTCCAACCAATGTTAACCATGTCTTATTAACTTACTCATCATTAAAATTATGGACATTCCCATGCAAACTGCATGAACTGGATAACCCCGTGTTAGGGATTTGAACCAATGGTCTCTCTTGTTGATATTGGGCCAAGAGCATTTTGACAGTGGATGGGACTTCTGGTGTTGTAAAATGGTTATCAATTCCACACACAGAACTCCATCAGTATTCATTTTGCATACGATGCTCCATTAGGCAGCATAATACTAGGTAATCAATGCCTGTAAAATGCAGCACAAGCCTTTTTTTGGCATAGCTGCATCGGCAGGGTAAAGGAAAGGATAGAATTGGGTTGTAAGCCCTAGCCACAACCAAAAGTTCTGTAACCCAAAAACCTGGAGAACATATACTGTACACAGAAATAATACAAGAAAAGTACTACATAATTTATCAAATAGGATCTACAACAAACAAGTTTACACTTTTTCTTTCCTTCTCTCTTTCTCTCTCTCTCTCATGCTTCTCGGGGGAAAAAACTAATGGTACAATCCTAACCAACTTTCAAGCACTGGCATAGCTGTGCCAGTTGGGCATACCCTGCATCCTGCAATTGGGGGCAGTCATGGAGGTAAAGTAAGGGAATCATTGTTCCCTTTCCTTGCAGTTGTGCTGCACTTAGCTCTGAGCTGGAAAATTAGTCAGGATTGTGCCCTGAGTCAACACAACCGTAACATCTCTATAACTACGATAACATCTCTATACATGTAATTTTGTAATTTGACATAGTCTAAAGATGTTTTGCTGGCTTAATTTTGAGGAGGGTTTTGTTTCAAAAGGATCACAATTATTTCACAGTGGAGAAAATGTATTTCACAGTGGAAATACTGTGGAGAAAATTATTTCACAGTGGAGAAAATGTAGATAGCTTTAAAATCTCCAACCCGCTGGAGTGAAAATTCTTTTCAGAGTATTTTTAAGGGAAAAAAAATAAAGCTCCTCAAGCTTAAATAAAATGGATGTTAAAAAATTCTTTTTTCCCCCTTTTTTATTCTGTCAAGTATTCAAGCAGAGAAAACCTATCCCATTAGTGGGAAGATCACAAAATAGAGATCAAGTACATCCTCCATTCAGAATCAGCTATATTTCATAAAACTGCAAAGCAGATGTACTGCCAAATGAGAGTAATGCAGCAAAAAAGTTATGCATTATTAGTATTATCAAGATGGGAATCAAAAGCTCAAATATTTCTGCCTTATTGTAATTCACTATTGAGAGGTAAAGGCATTTCTATGCAGAAATTGTGCTAATCTCATTTCATCTGAACCAACTTCATTAATTTAAAAAATGCTAAAAATTTTATTCCTTTCATCTACAGATAGAAATGCCCTTCCTGCTTTAAAAAGACATTTTGTTCAATATGTTGTGCGCTGATCTTAGGCAGTTACCATGAATTATCTTAATGAAATAACTTTGACGGAATTTTATATAGAATGCTTCTGACCTAATTGAGATCTGTAATGAATGTTTTAGAACAGCTCAGGTTCAGAAAATATTCCTTATCTAATATCCACTACTGATTATTTTCTGTGGTGAGAAACTGATTCAGACTCTAGAACTAGAGCTCTTGAGATACATTAATGAAAAACAAACTGGCCTATCATTTGGATCTGTTTTGTTTCAGTTTATAAGAAGTATTAGCCTATTCAATAATTTAATTTTATCCCAGATATAATGGCTAAGAACATAAGAAGTGCCTCATCTGGATCATGCCAGAGGCCCATCTAGTCCAGCTTCCTGTATCACAAAGTGGCCCACCAGGATCTCCTGATATTCAATTCTGAGCTCAGCTGAAAATTTATTACAATGAAATATAATCTTTACATCCACAGCAGAAAGTGGAATAAAGTGGTATGTTAAGATAACCCCATGAGATGAAAATTAATTATATGGTATGAAATCACTACCATGATACATCTTAGTGGGCCATCTACTAGCTTAAGAGAATTTGGAATCAAAATTTACATCTCTCAAAGACAGGCATAGTGATAAATGAAGCTGTTCAACTGAGTTAATGCAAACTACCAAAAACAACCTTGAAAAAAGTAAAAAGAAAGTCATTTATGTAAGATGAGAAGCATCTAGTCAAACAATATAACTACAGTTTGAGTTTTGGCATATGCAAGGGTACTATTCCAAGAACCTCCCCAGATGCTTTTTGTGTTAAACAAAAGTAATTAAAAGACTAACCTGTAACTATCCCAAGTGCATCAGTTAATGTCTCCATGTGTTTTCTGGCATTATTTTAACCTTCCCCTCACAGTTTAGTTTCTGGCTTGGTCTGTATGTTTTAACTGTGCCAAGAGGTGTGTGGCAAACAGTTCACAGTTCTCATGTGGATCTACAGGCCTGTATCATAGTTCTCACGTATATTCGCTCAGTAAAATTCATTCATTGATATTAGTTCTGCTTCTATTGTATTCATTTATGTAAATTTATTCAAATTTGAAATGTATATTAATTGTTTTTCCCTGGCCCCTGACATAATCAGACAGATGAAGAGGCTGTCTTGCGAAAACATTTGCCCACCCCTGCTGTAGGTGGATGAGAGTTAGGTTACTGCAGGCACAATAGGCGCAATCCTAACCAATTTAGGCCAGCATAACTCACGTGGCATAACTTCCCATGGTGGTGTGGGGAAGTCAGCCTATACCTGTGCACTGGCCTAATCCCCTTCACCCAAGAAATGGAGCAGAAGTGCCTTACAGCAATTTTGTGGCACTCCCATGCCAGCAAATAATTTAGGCTATGGCTTATGGAAGTTAGGATTGTAACCTGCCTTCTTTAATTGATATGAAAACTGAATAATGTGGTGTACACTTCATCAAATGAGACAGAAAGCACACAGCGTTCAAAATCTTGTAGTGGTGCTTTCATTCATCTCAAAAAATGCCCTAAAAAGTCTTTGAAACATATTTAAAATATTTTGCAAATATTAAAATGCTATTTTTCAGTATTCTTCATGAGAATATCACGCTGCAATCCTAACCCTCCATTAGGCTGGCATAAATCCCATCATAAGTCCTGTGCTGGCTTGGGGTGTCACAAAACTTCTCGCCCACTCCTGGAGTGCTAGGCTAGTACACAGGTCTCCCCAAACCACCATGGGAAGTTAGGCCAGATGAGTTATTTTGGCCTAAATTGGTTATGATTGCACCCTCAGAGTCCAAATTCCCACCCTGATTTGTAAGCACAGACTACTGTGACAAAACTCTGACATCCATGTGACAACCTCTAGAAAAAGTACCCTTTGTACTTTTTTATTCCTGATGCCAGGAAGAAAAAGAAGAAAAGTGAGCTACAGGGAACAGTGTAAGCAGGGACCAAGGGTGAGAGATAACTGAAGCAGAGTTCCAGGTTATGTTCAGGATAATAGGACTTATTATAACAGCTTCAATTGTGAAGTGGCTTTTTATCACTGTTTGACAGAAGTCTGTACAAACAGGTGACTATCACCTCTGAAGGCTAAATCTACCTTGAAGACTTCCAGCAGGTCACATTGCTCCAAGCAGTCTACTTCAGCAGTTCAGCCATACAGCAAATTGAGTGATGACTGGCCAATTTTGTGCTGAATTCATGGTGTAAAGCAGCGGACATAGTTACATGGACAGCTGTTAAACTGTTAAAATGATGTGTTTACAGCCCTTAAAATGATCTTGCAGCATATATTGTTACTATGTGTCCGTCAAAGGTGATTTCCTGGTACTTTAAAATGTGATTCTTTTAAAAGTAGATGATTGGAATGTCCATTACACTGTTTACGAAATCAGCATTTGCTTAGGAAAGTAAAGCTGCAATCCTAAAGACACTTTCCTGGGAGTAAGTCCCATTGAACACAACAGGGCTTACCTTTGAGTAGGCATGGTTAGGATTGTATTCTCTATCAACTTCTAGCCTTCGTTCTATAGCAGAAAGATTGTCTATGATAACTCAGTTAAATGGCCCAATATTATCATCTAGCTTTAGGTCCCTTTGTGGAGAAAGGCACGATAAAAATACTGTAAATTATTAAATCTAGCTACACTGTTGGAAATTGCATTGAAATAGAATAGCCCAACTTATTGTGTTGAAAAATACAATACTCTATTTTTTGAAAAATAAAATATGCTACTATCCCCTACATGGGTACTATGACAGTGTTGGTGATGCTCAGTTGCCAGCAGCCCTCCCAGATGCCTTACACAGCATTGTAGGGGGAGGATTTGGCTCAAAATGTATTATAATTGTTTCTAATTTAAAGATATATGTATTGCATTTATATTTCTGACCATGAATTTGACACAATAGTTAAACCACACACTGTGAGAACAAAGCAAGACTATCTTCTATAATTGTAATAGTTCAACCAGTCCATACATACTACCAAGCCAAATTCAAGATTAGCAGGCAGTTTCTTAGTGCACAGGGACTAACACAATAGCTAATGCTGTGTGCCTTTACAACAGCATCTCCTAAATCACTGGTTCCCAGTTTGAGGGTAGCAAACGCCCTGGAAGATGTATACATTTTGGGCTTGGGATGCTAATCCCTTAAGGAGTGTAATATCCTAATCATAGACATGTAGTGCTGTTAGTATGGCAATCACAGGTTTTGCCAGTCCTCTTCCCTTAGCAAAAATGCCTGTGTTAAAAAAAATTTCTTACTTTTTCATAGCAGTGAAATCCAGACATGTCATATATGGCACTATGTGACACTTAGAAAAAACAGTGCCCTGATAGAGACATGCTTTCCTTAAGAAAACAGCATCCCTTTGCTCTATTCATTTTTAAATCATTCCTCTATTCTTTTTAAATTAACGAAGTGGCAAGGATTATGGAGTATAGCTTATTTATGTACAGTAGATGCTCCTTATCTGCAGTTTTGGCATGTGTGGGTTTGAACTGTGGATATTTTCCTGTGCTTGTGAAGGCCTTCAGGACATGACCAGAAGTTACTTCCAGTTCACATCCACAACTTCTTTGCATTGGGAGGTGTTTTGAGCTACAATGAGGCTCTTACTCCACTCCATCTGCCTCAATACAACTCAGAATACCACCCTGACATGATCAGAAATCACAGACATATCAGGAGGCATTTTCTGGTCATGTCTTGGTAGGACTGGGACCTCCAGAGGGCTAGCCATAACCTCCAAGTAAGTAATTACAGTACAGTGATGCCTCACATAACAAGTTTAATTCATTCCAGAAGCATGCTTGTTATGTGAAATGCTCTTTATGTGAAGTGGATTTAATAGGAAATAATGGAAACAGACAATTGGTTCCACAACCCCAAAAATATTCATATAAAAATATTAACTGGATGTAAAAATGATAACAAAACACTGGAATTATTCAATGTGCATGATCCTATGAAATCTACTTAGGCTGCAATCCTAAAGACACTTTCCTGGGAGTAAGACCCATTTAACACAATGGGACTTACTTCTGGGTAGACATGTTTAGGACATCAAAGACATTTTCTTCTGCAATCCAAGACACTTTCAAAGTGTCTCCCCACTTTCTCCTTCTCATCAGCCTGAACTCTCTCTCTCTCCCCTTCTCCCTTCTGTCTAACCCTGAGCTGCTTCCCTCTTCTCCACTGCTTTTCTCTCCCTCTGCCCAGCGGACGCCCGGCCACAGGAGGGACAGCATGCAAGTGTTGCTTTTACTATGGACAGGTGTGCTAGGCAGCCCTGTCACTTTTTAAAAGGGCTACCAACCAGCACGTCTGCCCCAACTGCCAATGAGTGTGCTGTTAAGTGAAGCAACACTTGTTATGTGAGGCAGAATCCTAGAGAAATTTTTGTGTGTTATGTGGATAACTTGTTAAGTGAGGCACTTGTTAAGCGAGGCACCACTGTACTGTCCTCACCTCTAGACTCCAGGATCCACTGATTTCAGTAATTACAGGTGGGTGGGGTGGTCCAGATAACAATACCCAGCAGATACCAGTGCATTTAGCAAATTGTTAATCCCATCTTTCCTTCACATTGGGACTGAACAAAGTTGATTTGGATGTTGGTAGAATTAAAGTAGGATTGCTATTATGACATGCAAGAAGATTCTGGGGGAAAAATAAAGAGAGGAAGATTCTTAGATTAAAACATACTTAATCCAAAATCCAAAATAGGAGGTAAAACTAGCCAGTAAGGGCACCGGTGGCACTTATGAAGGGATTTTGGGAGACAAGATATGGAATACATTACAATAGGCGAAACAATGTTTGTAGAAACTGACCGCTAGCTTCCATATCAAAACTGCCAAATTTTTCATTGAAAAATGGACTCTATTATCCTATTTTGAATTACTATTTATCTTCCTTCCTCAGCTTTTTCAGAAGTTTCTAAAAATTATACCTTGTTGGATATAAGGTGCAATCCTAATCTACGGTGGCACAAAAATAATCAGTCTTCCCATTCCCATGGTAATTTAGGGAGGCAAGCGCATGTCTGTGCAGTGGCCTAATCCTCCACCAGGAATGGTGCAGAAGTGTCTTTATGGCACTTGGGTGACACCCCCAAGTCAGCAAAGGACTTATGCCAGGACTTACACTGTCCTACCTGCAGGTTAGGATTGCAGCCTTAGGGCACAATCCAGAGTATCTATGGGGAGTCCTTGCTCTGGTGGAAGAACAATTTACTCTGGATTGCAATATGAAGTTCCCATGGGTTTTCCCTAGGTGGTGCAGTAACTATGGATGCACATAATGTCTCTTTATGTGCTCCCGTAGTTACTCTGGATTGCAGGGATAGTCAGGTAGAGTATCAGCACTCCATTTTTATAGAGATTTCAGCAGTGGAGCAAAAAATCTCTCTGGTTAACAGTTTGTCAAAATGTGGCTGTTCAGTTATCTGTATCCTCGTTAAAAAGTGTGGGTGTACATTTTATAGCAGCAATAAACAGCAAGTCATTTGTGGAGGTTTGATGTGTTATATTTGCAAGGGAAAGAGCCACACCCAAGTATTATTACCTTTCCGCTTTCATGGAGTCACATGTATGGAAGAAATGGCTATATTTTTGGTATTATTCAAGGAACACCATTGCAAACAAAGTATTGTTTTTAAGAATATCTTCACTCCTAAATCACTGTGCATTATCAGTACTAATTGCCCTTTTTGCTGCAATTCAAAATCATGTCTCTTTGTTTAGGGAAATTAAATCTGAAATGTATTTTACTAATGTATGCTGAACTCTGAGCTATAATTTGTGTTGAGTCTTTTTTCCTTAACTGCAGGGCAGCCAGCAGGGTTCTCCACTATATGTACTGCTTATGATTTTAGATGCATATTTTATAAGCTTCACTTTCCTTTTATGTGGCAATTTTAAATCTTAAAGTTACTAATAAATCTGATTTTGTTTCTCCCTTGTAACATTTTTGAAAGTTTTGTTTTGCAACGTGATGCTCTATAACAAATTTTAGTTTTACTGTTATAATTGGCTAAGCTTCTGGTTTTAGTTTATATAGTGAGGTTGTGGCTACAATCCTAAGAGCACTTTCCAGGAAGTAAGCCTCATTGACCTCAATGGAACTTACTTCTGAGTAGACAAAAATAGAATTGCACTCTGTGACTGAAAATCAAAGCAGAGGAAAAGGGTCACAGCTTCAGTGTGTTTTATGAAGTTTAGAATATATTGTTTTAACTCAGATTTCATCATTTTAACATCATAGAAACCTGCTGTTTTGATTCCATTAATGTCTATGAAATTTGGTGTACAGTAGGTTGTGAAAGAGAGGGAAGGACTTTTTAACATCACTGTTGCTGATACTGCTTCATTTAAGTTGTTGTAAGCTTGCAATAAGCAATTGCAAGCCCTTTTAAAACTTGTTCCGAAGGAAAAGGATTTCCTGAAAGGTAACCAAGAATCAGAATTCCTTCACTTTATGTCACACAGGAACAGAGACGCTAATGGATCTTAAGCCAGGTACCCTAAATAGGTAGTTCCTACCTGAGAGCATCAAACTTACAGAAGTCCCAATGTGGAGCTTAACAGAAGTCCCAACTTAAGCAGAGCCACGTTAAGCTCTCATACAGGCAGACAATTCACTCCAATTTTTTTCACAGACACAGTTGTCAGTTGTGAGAGGCAGTGAGGTTTTCAGGTGGAGAAAGAACTATTGTATTTCCTCAATTATAATGCACACCTTTTTTGGTCAAATTTTCCCTTTACAATAGAGGTATACATTACATTTGATGGCGCATTATAATCGCGTTAATACAGTAAGATAACAGAGATCCCTGGGGAAGGTAGCAGGCTGTGAGGCATTGGGTGAATTGTGAGTTTCAGGGTGCTCCCCCTGTTCAAATTCAGCCCAGCTGCAATCAGGTAGCCAACCAGCCAGCTAGTCAGGATTGCCTCAGATCCTGCCTTCTTCCCCCCTCCCCTGACCCATGCTTTCTCAACAACCTTTCTTTGGATCCAGGAGTTTGCATTCTGGAGCTGGTTTAGGGGAGGCCCTAGTGCGCCTTCCAGCCTCTGCAGATCGGAAGATACTGGAGGAAAGATCCATTCCCCCCTTCTTCCCTGGGCTTCCCTCCATCCTGTCACCCCTGCAGCCTAGGAAACCTCATAGCCTACAGAGGAGGTCCCTTGGGTGGGGAGACAAGCAGCAATTATGTTTCCTAGGCTGGAGGGGTGACGGGAGGGAGGGAAGCCCAAGGAAAAAGGAGTGAGAAAAGAGGATCTTTTCTCCAATGCATCTGACAGGAAGGCTCCCTGCTTGCTGCTCCAAAGGACAATGGAGATGTTTTTTCCAGGACACAAGGCTAAAAAAAAAAGACATGTCCTGGAAATAGAGGACAGATGGTCACCATGGGTATGCAAGTAAGTGCCAGTGTATTCAAAGGAAAGTGTACAATGGAAAGTGCAGTGTATACAAGGGAAAGTGTTGCAACCTGTTAGCGAAGTGGTATGGTACCAGATTGGTGTGTAATGAGTGTATACAAAAGGAAATTCTTGCACCAAGCATTGCATCCAATCTGCAGCTCCAGGTGGACTTGCAGGCTAGAAAAGGCTCACGAGCCTCCCCCCAAAACCAGCTCTAGCATGCAACCCCCCCTCCCACTGCAAGGAACAATGGGTGGGAAAACATGGATTCACGGGCATGATCCAAAGTGATGCTGGCAGGCAGGCTGGAGCCAAGGTGACCACAGGTCGACCTTTCCTGGATTTTAGCATTGTGTTCTGGAAAAAAAAAACTTTTTAAAAATCTCAAGCCTCCAGAATAAGAGTGTGCATTATATTCAGTGGTGCATTACATTCAAGAAAATATGGTATTCCCATGTCTTTTTCCTATCACTAAAGAAAGTTCTTCACAATTTGTTTTATTGCATGAATAGTGTTTAACTTACAGTTTCCAGAACCAGAAGATAACCTCTATTTAAGTAAGAAATTTCCTGTACTGCTCATCAGATATTTATTTTTTCATAAAGTTCTGAAAAAGTTATGGAGTTGAAAAAGTTATGGACTGTTTTCACATTGAAGCTATTTTTTGTACAGTATCTCCAAGCTGTGTTTTGTTGAAGGAATGCTGGCATTTGGTTGTCTTTAGCGTTTCACACTCATTGTCAAATTTGACTGAAATGAAATCTGTATTTTGGCAACTGATTGTGATTTTCTTTTTTCCCTCCACTGTTTAGTGTGGAATTAGATTTTAAGCAGCAAGAAGACAAACTACAGCCAGTTCTGAGAAAACTTCATCCTATTGAGGAAACTCAGGTTGCACCTTTGCCTTATTCCCAGGAGAGTTACTCCTCAACTCCCAAGCAAAAATCCAAAACTGAATCAAAAAAGCATGGAAGATGGAAACTCTGGTTTCTCTGAGTCCATAATATATGGAATTTAAGGCCTTCTTTGAAAATACATAGACACACACAGACGCAAACACAACGTAAGTTCTGAAATTTTTTAAAAAAGATTCATTTGAGCAGGCGGCTGTCAGCCCATGTCATTCTGACAGTATTACGGAAGAATTCTGTTCTACCATATGTACCAAAAAGGCCTTTGTACCTCTGAACTAATTTTTGAGAGCAAGGTGTTAAAGTTGCATCTTGTTAACTTTTTATTCAATTTTCATCAGTGTGGGATATAAAAGGAAAAAAATCAGGATAGTAATTTATGTTGGCAAAAATGAAAGTAAAACTACTCTCCCCCAAGCCCCTTAACCCATAAGCATTATTACATGTTAATATCAGACTGCCATCTTATTCACATCTAACAGTACAATTAAGATTGGGGGGGGATTTAAGAAATTAAGAACAAGCCTTTTGTCTCCAAATACCTTTTTCATATAATGTTTCCAACATACTGGGGTTGGGTAGTGCCATTTTCAGCACATAAAATTCTGATGAAAGCACAATATTTTCAATTGGTCTATGACCATGAAGAATCTTTAAGATGTGATTATGTGTATATTTGCCTTTTTGTGCTGTAGCATTAAGCCAAGTGATTGCTTCTCAGTGAAATGCTGGCACCTTTAATTTAGTATCATTCTCATCACCAGATTTACTGCTCACTTCAAAACGTGAGCAGCCAAAAGCCACCCAAAGTCAGGACATGCCTTTAATCACTTCAAAGATGACAGGGTCAAAGCTAGGGGCACTGAGCTCTCTTAGATATCATTTTAAATCTGTTGGTACCCAACAGCTAAAATTATATGTTCTGGCATGTTATGGGGGAGGGGAGAAGATGGATAACATTAAGTGACAGATCATTGGCAGCTGCCACAGTTTAATACTCTTTTTGTAATCTAGTCTTGAGAAAACACAATATACACACTACTGACACACTGTGCCAGATATTTTATAATGTGTTGTGCTTTTTAAAAGTTCACAAGATTCTGGCAAATGTCCATATTTAAAGTTTTTCATTGACAAATATTACTTTGAATTAAAAAGCTATGAAATAATGCTGCTTGAGGAGCACCATACAAAATTTACCCTCAACTATATATTTCTGACATGGGCCACAGTTATAAATGTTTAAGCCCAACTGATTTCACTTATAAAGAGAGGAAGGTTTGAACATTTGCTTAACTCACCAACTAAAATCAATGTGTTTAAACAATGACTGGACTGTAATCCTACATTTTTTTCATTAATTTGCATCTCTGAAAAAATATTCTGTAATGGTTTTCTTGAGAAACTTGTATTTTAAAATTACAGTAAGGTATATAAAAATTCTACTAGGCCTACAGTTTCAGTTCCCAGAACATTTGACAGGTTTTTTGAATTTAGTATTGGAAAGGAATAGAAAGAGGGAAAGAAATAATTTTATTGATAGATTCTTCATCTTAAAAGGAATATGAATGTGTGACATGCTATATTCATCACTATTAAAATATTTGCAATTTTACCTGCATCCCAAAGCAAACACTGGTCATTTCCCTCTGAAAATTGCTTAAGCTGATTAGTTTATGAGAACATAAGATATATACTATTATTATGGATAACTTCAAAAACACTACTTCCTATTTATGCTTTAATGAAAACTCAACACCTTTCTAGAAAAATTCCAAGAGGGCTACAAATCATTGTACATAAGCAAACAGTACTCTAAAATATTTTCTGTGAAAGCTGAAGGGTGAGAAAGGCATTTCTGTGCCATGAAGGAAAGTGCAATTGTTTTATGTTGGAGTGGGAAAAAATTAAATATTATGTATTTTATAATGTTTTTTAATTAAGAAGTTCAATAACTGTTTACAAAATGATCCCACCATAAATATTTTAGAATCCCAAATATTTTAGAGCATTAAATATATTATTTTTATGAAATCTAGACAAATCTTCCAATATTAGCATATGTAGATTAAACTAGTGTGTTTTGTGTGCTACTAGAAAGCAGTTGTCACATACATGAGCAGCTCTGTTCCACTGACCATATGCATGGTCTTACTGGAGACCATGGCCCTGATCCAGAGACATTTGTAACGTGACCTTAATTTACTTTTGCTGATAACAATGTTACAATCACCCAAACAAGCTGCTTTTTAAGTCCAAAAAGTATCTTGCTGTCCAATGCAGAGAGCTGCTATTCAGAGACAGTACAAAGAGACCCCAAACAGGAAATATTTACAATTCTACAAGTTGAACAGTGAGTTGCTCAATAGGTCTACCCACCACAATTTCCCAAGTTCCAAGGCACACACTAGAGAAGCTACATAAGCTTGTGCAGGTTTTCAATTTTTGCTTCAGCAGCCCTCTGTTGTCCCTTGTCCTCATTCTACACCAACTTCACAATCTCAAACTACAACTTAACTTCATTCATAGATTGTTAGTGTGCAAATGGCTTGTTGAGGGAAAATGAAAACAAAAACACGTGCATATGCTGTGTCTAGGTTCGCACATAATAGAGATTTACAGGTTTGTAGTTCACAATATATTTATTTATTTTGGGATCTCAGCCAAAACTGTTATTATGGGTGCAATTCTAACCAATTTTCCAGCTGCAGGTTAATCCAACACTGAGATAAGGAAACATACATTGTCTTACTTTGAGGAGGCCTCTAACTGACATGCAGTACATGTGCCACTGGCACAGCTGTGCCATTGCTGAAAAGTTGGTTAGGACTGCAACCTAGATTTGTCAACTATTCATAAAACTCTCTCATCTCAGAGGTTTTTTACAGCTTATGATCTCTGTGTTTCACAGAACAGCCTCTGTTTTTATGGGATTCAGTTCACATCCCCAAAAATATTTTGGGGCAAGTAACATACAAACTCCATTTGTACAGGCATAGCAAATGGAGACACTGAGCAATGAGACACAGTACCATTTTGGAAATGACAAATGAAATTTACCAATATCATTGAGCTTTCTATACATGAATAGAGTATTTTCCTAAAATGTCCACAAATCTTAATTTTTACATTTCCTCTTTCAAAAGATAAAATACATATTCTTGCTCAAGATTACATATTGTGTTATCGTACCATACTATGTAACTTGTAATAAAATGTTATTTGCAAGTGTGTAAAACGTATCATATTGTATTACATTTAGGATCACTCAGGCACAACTTAGAATTTTTTATGAGGAAAAGATTTGATTTTTAAAAATGTGTAGCTAAGTACAACATGTGATTGAGATGGCGATAGTTCCACTTTAATGAAATATCTTATAAAAAAGCAGGTATTACAGTGAAAAGCAAGTCTATCATTACTCTCCAGTTGGCATATTTCTTAATTCATTAGCAATACCATGTGATTCCAACCACTGGTTTACTTAAAAACCAACATGCTTCATGTTCATTTCCATTATCATGCTTCAGCTCCATTTTTAATCAATAAATGCTGCAGTAATTTTATATTACTTGCTATTTTCATACTACAGGGACAATATTTTCTAAGTTTGCATAATTCCCATAAATCAGCAGTAACACAGATCTTTGTTTTGAAATTATTATTGGAAAACAATACATGTAAATATCACTTGTTTTCTTTAAAAAAAACCACTGTAAGATACTTTATATAGTCAGGAGAAAATGAAAAAAATATTAAAGTTAAAACACTGAAATACAAATTGTTTGCTTTTATTTTTTAATTTATATTTTTGGTTTCTAAGAACACACTTGTACAAACAATATTAACTCTGCTGTCTGTTATTCCTCAACATTTCATGGCTTTATTACGTTTTAAAAGTCCAATAGATTAATTTTTCATGAGTGTTTTAAAATCAGGATAGGATTAGCTCAATGGCAACTGTGAAATAGGCAATGGCTTTGTATTTGTAAACTTTGTAATTATTATTGCCACTAACAGTATCATAAAAGGCACAACATTCCACTGTTCTACAACAAAGCAGTGGGCTTCTAACAACTTTCAGCATTATTTCCACATTAATAAAGTATGCTTGAAGGCTGTTTAAATTAATTTGGACTCTTAGAACTATGCTCTCCAATTTATTTAGCTGAGTAGAGTATAAAGCTAAAAAATGTATATAGTACATTTCATTTCTACAAGGTACATTTCAGATGTTAATTTAAATAAATGAATAGTTTCATAGAAGATGAAAAGCCAGAAGTCATGCAGTATGAGTTCATTTTCTGTATTCATTGCAAAAATGAAGCCTTGTCATGTCAAAAAAAAAAAGGCTTTGTCATTAGTACAATGCAGTGCTATTCAGGCACTTTAAGCATAGGAAACTGAGCTAAATCAGGAAGTCCAGACTCAGGATGTGTTTACTAATAGGAGATGTAAAAAAGCAACAAGCTTGTGGTGAGCACACTAGGCCACTGGTATAAACATGGTCCCAAATAGGAAGGCATTACCTGTACTTCTCAGTCTATCCATTCAATTCTATTCTCAAAGCAAGTTCCAGTACAAAAAAAGGTGAAATTCACAATTATCCCTGAAACTTGTGATTCACAAGAGACCATCCAGTAAATTTATCAGTTATTGAAGGCTGGTTGAAGTTGGAATTCTATAAGAATAGGGCCAGGATAAAGTATTTTCTTCAGTGCTCAAAAGGGTTGAATGAGTGGTCTATTGAGACTATTTTTGATGACTGACTCTTTTTTGGCAAGTGCAATGTTTTTTGAGCTTTCGCAGCGGCAAACTGAATAAAATAAAAGTAACATGCCAGCCCTAGAAATTCTTTGGACTTGCTTCTAACTGCATGGTATAGCTGTGGCTTTGAAGGTCTTCACATTGCATCCTACAAATTATACCAACCAAAGATTATTAGACACATCTTCACATTTCACTGAAGCCCTGAGCTGGCGGCTGGCAGAGTTGGTTTTCTTCTCAGGCAGTAGAGTGCAGTAGGTGCTGGTCAATTCTGCAACTAGCCAACAACCAAAGGCCACTTTGGCTACTGCTGTGTGGAACAGATTGCCCAGTAAGGTGGATTCTCATTCACTGATATTCAAGCAGAGGTCCGACAGGCATAAATGCTGAAGATTCTCTAGTTTTCCTGACACGGGTAGGAAGTTGGATTAAATGACTGTGTGGGTTTCTTGCAACGCCGTGATGCTATAAATCCAGCTCAGTATATTTCTGTTAACATTTGCATTTGATGGACAACATGGTCATCTCAGGAAACTAAGCATCACACTGATACATATACCCCAATATGAAGCAATGTGTATGTCAGTGCTATCCCCATCCGTCTATGAAAAGGGTAGTTAACTTCATGGAGTCTAAAATGGCATAAGTGATAGAAAAAAGTCCTTTGGTTTACTTTGAGATCCTATTTTGTGAAGTCTGCATTTAGTTCTGCATTAAACTCTTGTTAATCTTTCAAGGGGTTGCAGTGGCTCAGTGGTTAGAATGCTATGATTAGAACACTGCTTGACTGGAATTCTGATCAGCAGTTCAAGACCTGAGTACTGCAAGATAGGATGAGCGCCCATCCTTAGCCCAATCCAGCCAACCTAGCAACTTGAAAGCATGGAAATGAAAACAGATGAATAGGTAACATCTTGGTGGGAAGGTAACAGCGTTCTGTGCACCTTGGTGAACAGTCATGCTGACCACATGACTACAAAAGTGTATTTGGACAACGCTGGCTCTTTAGCCTAGCATAGGATGAGCACTGCTCCCTAGCACTAGACACATCTGGCAGTACAACGTGCAGGATACACCTGTACATTTACCTTTTACCTAATCTCTCAAACAGGCTGCTGACATCCATGGGGATGGATAATCATGAACTTTGAATGCTGCTTTTAACTCCCCTACTGTAGCATTTCAGAGCCTTGCAGAGCCGACTTTATTTAGGAAGCAAGCCATAATGCAGATGTTGTTTCCACATGTTTATTTAGGAAGCAAGCCATCATGACCCATAATGCAGATGTTGTTTCCACATCAAACACTGGCCATACTGCAACAGCACTGGCTACGCTGATGTGGTCACAAGGTCCATAACACTGGCCACACTATGCCCCGGGCTGCCTTGTAGAGGGTCCTGGTTTCAATGGGCCTCCTACCAACCAAAAATAAGGTTGCATCTGGTTGTAAGATAGGATCAAAGACCCTGGCCGGTTACTCTGCCAGCCGTGACTGTATACAGGTTGCCCTGCTGCCTATACACCAATCACAGCTGGTGACCAGGCACCAGTCACAGCTGTTTGATATGGCACTCATCCCCAATTCAGTCAAGAGCCAGTGTTGTCCAAATATGCTTTCATTGTCATGTGGCCAGCATGACTATATGCCGAGGCACACAAAACGCTGCTACTGGCCCAGTGAGGTGGTAGCTATTTATCTTTTTACATTTGTATGCTTTCAAACTGCTAGGCAGGCAGGAGCTGGCCTGAGGACAGGAGCTCACTCCATCTTGCAGCACCCAGGACTTGAAACCTGGCCTGCTGGATGACAGGCACGGTGTCTTAACCAGCTGAGCCCACCATTTGGTTATAACCTATAGTTTGGGAGTGAATCATATTATGGGTGTGGTATAATGCAATGTGGCCAATGACCATGGGTCACATTCTGGCATGATCCAAAACTGACTTCCATGTTGTATCTCATATTGCCTGTAGCCCAACAACTAGCTGTGGATCTAAACCCTCTTTGTTTTTCATAGTTAGTTGAGAGGCCTGAAGATTTGGGAACAACTGCCCTTCTATTTATACAGAATAGTGTAGTTCTGTCCAGTTTTAATAGCTGCACTAAGATACTTCTTTAGAATCCCCCAGAATTTTCTTTGACTCATGGCTAAGTCAAAGTACTTTACAAAGAGAATGAAGTCGTTTTCAATATCCCACTCTATGTTTCATCCCACTCTTCAGGCACAATTTTCAGGGTCAGATAGGTCAAGATAATTTGAAATGCAGAGGTTCAGCCCAAAAGAAATATCACCTTGACAGGGATAGGGGAATGCTATGGAAGGTAAAGCAAAGGGTAATGACTTGTTGACAAAGTTGTTTCTTCAGAGATCTCTGTTCCTCCATCTGAAATCCTGCTCCCACCCCACCTCCAGCAACTTTTTGATGTCCCAATCCCACAGTAGCCAACTGAGGAGGAGAAAGGTTTTCTATACCTTTACTGGGTTTTTGGCCAGGTCCTGGACTAGAGAGATTACACACTAGAGCTCCAAGTTAGGCCTCTCTTCTCTATCATTAATACACCAGCCAGTATGAAATTTGTTATAATACTTGTTATCACATATATGAACAAACTGATATATCAATAACAATCTTGCAAACCTTGCTATTGCACAAAAATTCAATATGAATACTATGAATATAGGATTGCATCCATGTGCATATTTTTATATGCAATGAAGACAAATTGACACAAATAATGCAGTTTAGAGGCTTTTTATGTAACTAACCAAATACATAAATATATTGTCCAGAAAAATATTACATCAAAGAGAAAAAATAAAGCCAATATATGGATTAGACAAAATAATTTTACTTGTACATTAGAAACAAAGCACTTAGAACTGCAGACCAAATTTATACCCATTCTTGAGGCCATAACTTCACAAGCCTCAATTAAAAACTGATTAAATAAGCAGACCAGTTTATATCTCATCTAGCAGAGATCCAAACTATTTTATATTCTTATGCATAGGAAGGAGCATGACAGATTTTCATAAATTACGAAGACTAGAATAATTGCAGTGCTCTCTGGAAGTAGGATTTACCTATGAGTACAGCCATTGCAGTATAGTGGAGAGCATGTCCATTTCAAATTCTAGGGCAGTTATTTTCAACCTTTTCATCTCATGATACACTAACAAGGCACTTAAATTGTCAAGGCACACCATCAGTGATTTATACCATTGACAAGGCACACCAGGTGTGCCATTCAAATCCCCTAATTTTCCTATTATTAAATTACTTTTCCCAAAATCCTGTGGCACACCTGAGGGCTATCCATGGCACACTAATGTGGCGTGGCACACTGGTTGAAAATCACTGCTCTGGGGAACTGAATTCAAATTCCTACTTTGCCTTGAATGTCACTGGGTGACCTTGAGTCTGCCACCATCTATAATCTCATAGGACTGGTGTGAAATTCAGGGTGTAATCCTAAAAAGAAGATGGGCTGGCCAGGTCCCTTATGCTGACCCACGAGTGTCATGAAATTGCTGTTAAGGCACTCCTGCACCACTTTTGGGGACTCTAAGCCAGCACATGGATGGCAATAGAGGGTGGTGGACAGGGCTGGGAGGAGAGAAGCAGGAGAGAAGCAGAAGGTGGGGCAACAACATTCCCAAGCAGCCTGCAGTTCTTGAGGGCTGCTCAGAGTTCTGCCACTAAAATCAGTGGTACAGCACCAAATAGCCCACTGGAGTTGCTACTGAACTACCTGGGATAAGGGAAAGTTCTCCCTTTTCTCATAGTAGCACAGCAGCAGTCCTAATCTTGCATTGAATACAGTGCAGGCATGCCAGCCTGCCTGTTCCAGGGCAAGACAGGATTATATTGCCTGACATCCAGAATTACACCATTCTCAGAACTTGGAAGAAGGGCAAGCTTAAAATGAACAACTAATAATGCACAGTTTCTGCTGAATACCTAACCAAACCTAACAAACAACAATAAAATGCAGACAGCTAAGTCTTATTTAAAGACTGATCACGTGGCACATCCCAAAACAATCCTATGCAGCTAAGAATTAAATGCCATTTCACATGGAGGTTAACATATGATAAGCCAATTTGCCTATTATTGTCAGCTCTCTCATACATAGCAACAAGATGCCTTCATTAAAATGCACCACCACACGCATCCAAAGATAATCACCATCGCACAGCAGCAGCCATCATCTGGAGAAAGACAAGCTGTCTCAATCCACTCATGGGGCACTGTGGTAAATTCATGCTTAGTTCTCACTAACATTTCTGTGGCACTTTCTAACATAATACAATATGTTGCTTATTTACATATTGTGCAAAGAAATGTTCTTCCTCGCATCTTCCTCTCTTCAAATAACAGAAAAAATTCTAGATCATCCATTTTCATCAAAAGAACCTACTTGTAGCCAGGGTCTATAAACTATCATCGTACTTGTTTAATGTGTTGTCACACAACCTTACAACGTATCCATGAGGTCTCAAAGACTCAGTTTACAACATCTTCAAAGGACATGATTTATTGCATGCAAGAAAAACCAACTTAAAGCTTTATAAATATTTTGACAATCTGCCAATCAACTTTGCATTCACTGAAGCAGCAATAATAATTTAAAATGCCATCTCAAAGTTAGAACAAGCTTGTGTTCTGGTGGTGCACAGAGCCTTCAAGGAGTTGAGCTATCTCGATTATGGACTAATTGAAGACCCATGAGAGGTCCAGTTCGTAATTCTCTGTCACTTCCGAGTCATTATGACTACAAAAAGAAATTTTTTATTTTAATTTTTGTCATTAAACCTATTACCCATTACTGAATTTCATCATACTATACTT
The DNA here is from genome assembly GCA_030015325.1 of Cryptoblepharus egeriae. Lineage (NCBI taxonomy): Eukaryota > Metazoa > Chordata > Lepidosauria > Squamata > Scincidae > Cryptoblepharus > Cryptoblepharus egeriae. The sequence continues at coordinate 42,324,685 of JAREYC010000006.1, forward strand.
CAGTTTTCACCCCAAACTGTCCTCAATATGCACAACAGTTAAGTTTGAAAGTACAGTAATTAATAATTTAATATTTCTTAACTAATCCTCTGAATTATGTATTTCTTGTTGAAACAGTAGCTGCTGCTTGCAGTACCTTCTATCTTATGACCACTTCTAGTGTAAGTTTTCTACATCAGGAAGAGAAAGACATTCAAACCTATGTTCCAAGAGCACAGTGTTTCAATGCAACATCAACCATCTGCAGTAACTATGAATAGCAAAATCTCTTACCACCTCTTCTACCCACTAACGATAGCCCTATTTGGGCTAGCAAGGAAAAGGGGAAAATCTTTAGTGGTATCCTATTTTTTGGAGCAATGGTACTCAAAGTGGGGGTTGGGACCCCTGGGGGGTATCATGGCCTCGGGTCACAGGGGTTGCGAGAGGGTGGTATCCAAGATCTTGGAATCTGGCACTGGGTTTTCCTGGGAGTAAGTTTCATTGAACACAATGGGACTTATTTCCAAGTAGACGTGGAGGAGCCATGGCATCCTAGTAAGTTTAACAGGGAATCCTGGACAGATTTTTAAGTTTGAAAGGGGGCTACAAGTACCACTGTTTTGGAGAACATTTCTGTGGCTGAACTGAAAGACATTACATGATTGGGGAATGTGCCTTAGAGCCCAACCCTGTGGGAATGTGCCTTAGAATATGGGAATCAATGGATACAGGATATGCAGATATGAAGTAGTCCATGAACTGAAATTTTTAACAAGCGTTCCCATTTATTACTGTTCACTAAGAGAATTTATCATTCATTTGTAAAAAATAACACCAGTCCTGTAATATTTGTTATGGAAATATTATTAAGATGCAGCTTGTTATATAACAGTGTTGGGTTACTTCATGAGGAAACTGAATGTTCACTAAACAAAAGTTAACAGTGTAAGATCAAGGGAATGCCAATTCTAGTGGGTATTTTTCTAAGTTGCAGGGCTGCAAAACCTATAAGATTAATTTAGCTTTGGAGCAGCTGACTAAAGTGGATACTCATTTAAAATGTTTATCAAAGGTTGTTCTTGAATTGCACCAATGTTTATATGAGGATACATTGTATTTGAATTACCACAATATGAAGTACATGAGGCTCTCCCTGAAGACCAAAAATTTCAACCAGCACAGAATCTTTAAAATCCTAAATAGCTTGGGACCATGGAATGTCAGTGACTGCCTACTCCGTTACAGGAAACTGATTATTTAGGTAAAATGAAAGAGTCTATCTCTAATAGAGGACTATTTAGCAGCGACACATGAAAGGACACCCAAGTCTTGCAACACCATGCTTCTAGCTGAAGGCCAGCTGCATCACTTTCCACTCTTCTGATGGCAACTGAAAACATTTGTTCGAGTCAGCCTTTTGAAGGGGGGCTTATTTTATGATCATCTATTCTGTCTTCTCTTAGTTACACTGTTTTGGTATTTTTTGATGCTGTAAACTGTTTTATTATATTTTATTGTGATTTTTTAAATAAGTTGAGAGTTGCCTTGAACACTCCCTGGAGTGATTGGAAAAGCTAGATATAACTGTTTAAATAAAATAGTTTTTTTGTTATCACACTGACCCACACCACAAAAACGCACTAAAAATATTAATACATAAATCTTAATCTGACACTGATTCATGAAAGGTAAGTTTATGTATTCTAAAGTTTCTTTCTCACTTTATTTGACATGGAATCACCACAGGTTAACTGAAACTAATTCTTTTCAGAAATGCATTGAATCTTAAATGGTAAGTGCTCCTTTAAAAATTCTTGGTGCTGTCAGCATTCATTAAATAATTATAGTATGTTCAAATGTAATGCTTTCAAGCCTGTGCTCATATTCACAGTGTGCATTTTTAATACAATGCATTCTGTTAAAAATAACTAGAGAAGGCCAGCTTTCAAATAAAGTCTACTGGAATTTAGACAACAGAGTGGCTATCAAAGCATTAATCTACAATTACAGTTTAATTCTCTGAATGTTTCTTCAAAAGTCTCACTTTCTTCATGAGGGCTTACTCTTTAGTAAGTACATTTAGGATTTCAGCCTTGGTGTCACAATTCAAATAAAGAGTTACTAAAGATCTGAGTACGGTATATATGGCTTTCATAAAGAAAAAATGCAAACCTGCCACTTCTCATTTAAGTTAAAGATTATGGATTTTGAAGAAGTTAAGAATACTCCCTCCTCTTTTACCACAAACTCACTGGTCTATTGTGCAATTCTCTACTCTTTAAAGCAGTGGTTCTCAACCTTCCTAATGCTGTGACCCTTTTATACAGTTCCTCATGTTGTGGGGACCCCAGCCATAAAATTATTTTTTGTTGTTACTTCATAACTGTAATTTTGCTACTGTTATGAATCGTAATGTAAATATCTGATATGCAGGATGCATTTTCATCATTACAAATTGAACATAAAGCACAGTGATTAATCACAAAATAATATTTAATTATATATTATGAAATATTTATTTCTAATTACAAATAAAAAAGATGCAAAATACCTTGCAAGGCCCCCTACACGAGGGGTCTTTAGGCGACCCCGATGAAAGGGACAGGTGACCCCCAAAGGGATCTTGACCCCCAGTTTGAGAAACACTGTTTTAAAGGGTTCTGGCCTTATCAATGACATACTGAGGGGAAAAGAATTAAAGAGAAAGAAAGAAAACAAAGTATTATAGCGATCAGAAGGCTTAATTTGTATTGTTGTCTTGCTTCCCTGCTATTAGGCAGGTCAAATTTGGGAAACTGGTATTAAACCTTCCCAAAGAAGAGTCAAGGATCCTGGACAAAAGGCCAGAAAGCTCATTCCTTTTGACCAGCCACAAAAAACCAGTAGCTCACACGTGCAGAAGCTTTCACAAGTCAAACTTCACAAGTCAGTTTCTTCAAGAAAAACCAACCAATACAACTGCAATACTGTATGTGGCTCCCTCTGACAACTTTATTATCTACAATTTATTAATTAGAAAAATTAGAAAATCAATTAGAAAAATTTTATGAGCAAATAATAATAAAAAATAACTATAAGCTGTAAATTGTTCAATTACCTTAGAGCTTAGTGGCACATCTTAGCAGGCCTCCGTCAGTCTTGAAAGACTATGGTATCATGCTCGACGCTGCATATGCTGCATGCGAAGCACGAAAGCCTGGGTTGGATTGTTATGGAGGATAGGCTATTACCCAAGCAGCAAATCCCCCCTCTCCACGCCACTGAATTAGTCCAATGGAAAGGCAGAGCCGATACGATTGGATCCAGCTGGTGTCACAAAGCTGGGCTAAGGACAGGAGCTCACCCTGTCTTGTGGGGCGGACCCGGGTCTTGAACCCTGCCCTGCTGGTTAACAGGCACAGCGTCTTAACACAGCTTGTGCCACCCACACATATAACTATTAGAAACTGATCAGGGAATGGAGTCAGAATACAATTATGGAACAGAAATTCAGGTTATAACTCAACTTGCGAAGGATTCAAAAAGGGAAGATCCTAGATTTGTCTCCTCCTGGGACCACCTCCCAGTTTGCTGCTTCTGCCCTTTGACACAAAAGGAATTGCAGTGTCATCATTATACCACTACAGTAATTTCCAGAATCATACTAGGAGATGAAGCCTCTCTCAGCATGACCCTGAGCTACCCCTTCATCTCCTCCACTGACAAGGCACAGAGCAGAGCAAAACAAAAACATGCCAAGAGTGGCTGCCACTCTTGATAAGATGCCATTCTGGGCCATGTCTTTCATATCCTCTGGAGACAAATGATGCAGCCCAGAATGCAGCCCAGAATGATGCCAGAGTGACTGCAAGTGACTACAAGCTGTAATCACTCTGGACGCGATCTGCACCAGTCTGAGCTGCTGCTTTCTTATCTCCTTCATATAAAAGACATTGCCAAGAGCAGCATCATACTGGAAGGGGCCACTATACCTGACATCCTACCACTCTGAACCATGTCTTTATTTTCCTCTTATAAAGAGGAGGAGAGGAAGGGTTGGGGTGGCCCAAAGTCACATGGAATGGTGTCAACTTGTAGCCAGACTACCGGGTATAGCTCTGGGCTGTCTCCCTTAGGACTTTTTCCCTCGAGAAGAGGTGCACTACGGCTGATGGCACTGCTCCTGCAAGCGTGGTGCCCAGGGCATTTGTCCCCTTACCTCCTAAGTTATGCCAGTGGATCATAAGAGGACATTAATAAATAAGAGAAGAAAGAGTCATTACAAATATAACATACAATGAGGTTGCTCAAGAAGGAATGGAAAGACCACAAGGGTAGAATAACAAAATATTTCATTCCAAAAAAGTATTATAATTTTGTCAACATTAAAATGCTATGGAGAAAAATAAATCCAAAATAGAAATAAATCCAAGAAAAGCTTAGAGAACCTTAAAGGTAAAGTTTTTGAAAATTAGTATTTAAAGCTTGTTCTTATTTCAGAATGTCAAGGAACAAAACACAATGTGGAGAATCTACAAAAGAAGAATCTACAAACTCAAAACTATTCCCTTTTAAAACATGATAGAAGTTAATATATGATAAACTGAAGAAGAAAAAATTGTGTAAGGTTTTCCCCTCCCCATGCACAATTAAGTTGTGAACCTCTGTTGGCAAACTGCAAACAAACATTTTAAGTTAGTAAATGTGAAACAACATTTCAAAAAGGACTATAAAATTTATACAGATAATGTGTAATAATCATTATTAATCTGTCAAACTCATTTCTGAAATTATTTAGATGTTAATACCGTGCTAGGTATAATCATCCCTGGATTTCAACCAGTCATTGCTGATTATGTACTTAGCATATGGCAAATACACAGACTTATGGAAGTTCACATGTTAATGTCCAGTCCACATAGCCATTCCAGGGCGGAGTGGTCTATATTGAAAAAATAAAACACTGAGCTGGTGTAAACTCTTGATGGACACTCAGACACAATGTGATGAACATTTTGTCAAGGTCCACTACAGTCACACTGAGGAATAAATCCAAGGCCCCACTTAAACAGCGAGTCCTGGCAGAAATCATGTTGGGTATGGAACCCGTTCAGAGTTGACCAATGCTAGTGAGCGCTAGCATTTCAGAGCTGTTCAGCATGTTCAAAGCTGACCTTTTGTGCTAGCATGTTCATACCTAGCATGTTAAGAGCTGACCTTTTGTGTAGCGTCCTCTACATAGCTGCCTATATCTGGGCATTCAGCAGCCCAAAGAGGCTTTCAAAGAGGGCTTCTTGGATTTAAACCTGCTAATTGATAGATGAGGAAGATCAGCATGCACAGGAAGAATTGGGTTTCTGCAGAATTTTGTTGTATTCCTTCACTAAGGCATCCTGCCTTTGTAAAGCTGGTGGTGCTAAATGGCTCAAAATGGGGAGCCAGCAAGTAGGAATAGATTTTATATAACTGCTTATGATCCTCATGGTTTTGTTTAGTCTGGAATCGAACTTACTAGTATGGCAGCTACTACACCATACATTAAGCCATATATTAAGCTGATTGAGTGGATAATGCAGATATGGTTTTACCAAACTCTGGTTTAAATGCCTCAATTATTAAAGAGCAGGCCAAATAAATCGTTACTCAGACCTTGTACCATTTTTATAATAATTTATAATGATACACATCCAACCAATGGCACAGCTAAGAAGGGTCTATACACCAAATATTGACTGCACTTGAATTCACCATGACAATAGGCCCCTTCTCCTCACTGCCAGAGCTGTTAACAGGTGGTTGGAGCAATGCTGTCAATAACTAGACAGCATTAAACTGCCCTTTGCCTTGCTCCTGCAGTCCATCTTGCATGCACTAATGTAATTTCTATCCTACTGCCCATTCTTTATGAATGACAAAGGAAAATCCCTTTAAAATACTGCATTTTTGCACTGAAATATGATTCAAATGCAAAAAAAAAACCCATACCAAGTTGTTAAAAAGCTATGAAGAGGTGATGCAAACATAGCAAAGTGCATTTATCAGGCTTGCTTCCAATATCTTCCATCTAAATCAAAATCTTATTTACCCGGAAATCATTATACAATTGAGTATGTATATAGGAATAATTGACCAATGAAATTAACTTCAATAGATTTTGTTATTTAATAGAAAATGCTGCCGAGGAGAGAACTGACACTTTTGCAGAAATAGTAGAGGCATCCACTGTATTGTATAGATAAGTTCATTTCACTCATCATTTCACAATCCTTATTTTTTTTTATCTTGATGATCACCATATGGCACAATTAGTAAAAGTATATTTGTTTCTTTTAAATAGATATTTCTGAAATCCTTGTAAATGACTTTCCTTAGTGCAAAAATTGTTCTGAGATAAAGAACGAACTGTTTCTGGTTCATGTGTCTGCTGAAAGAAAAAGCCTGCAGGCATTATATTTACTGTTTAAAGGCTTGCCTGACAGAAGAGTTTCCAAAGGAAAAAGGACAAAGTCTTCATGAAGCTAAAGCAAATACAAAGATAACATAATTTCTCACAATGAACAATAGTATTTCTTGGTGTACTTGTTCATATTTTAGTAAAGATCTTCTGCTCAATTTCTACATTACAGAAAAATAAAAATGTTTTACAGCACAAAGACTTCTTTGTTTTTTCTTGTGCTGCCCAAGGGCTGATTTTTATACTATTGATGGAAACACACCAGAACTGCTGCAGAAGAAACCCCAAAGAAATTAATTGAGCTTACTAGCTCATTCATGAGCTTACTAGCTCATGTAAGGAACATGCACAAGTTTCTTATCATTTCCCACAGGAGAGGTTTCCCCCAAATTAAGCTCTTTTGTGATATATATTTGCAACAATATATTTAGATTTTTGCCTAGAGGAACTTACTATGAGTTCTGAATCGCGCCCCATTGAGATGACTGTTCTGTTTACTGTCCGCAGTAGCTTTTCCATAATAATCTGCACATGTCGTTGTGTTGGACCCTTAAGACAAAAAATAAAACCCAACAAATATCATTGATTTACTAAGGCTACTCAGCCATGTCTGTTACTAAAGCTAGCCTTCTCACAGAAAGTTTGTTTTACCCTCAGCAAGCAACAGTATCCAGATACATTTCGTAAAAAGCTAAACTGTTGAAACTATGTTTAGTATGGAAGTCCACTAAAAATGAAGCATGGTGAATTTTCACTTTTGCCATTGCCCCCTGTAGTTTCTCACTTTGACTTGGCTGCACCTTCCCACCTAACATAATCACCAGATCTTCCTTGGGTAGTGGAAGAGGCTATGGCATAGCCACTTTATATGCTGATTCAAGGAACTTCTTCATGAGATATTTGACACCATGTTTTCCCTATGAGGAAGTTGCTCGCATCAGTATATAAGGTGGCTATGCCAAAGTAGATTAGGAACACCAAATTGGCACCAAAGGGCAAAAATGAATGTCTTTAGTACTATAATGTAACTGGATACATTCTTCCATTCCTGGATACATTTCACTGCCTTTAATAAACTGGGATTTCTAACATCCAGTCCTAAAAAAACATGTTAGTTCTTCTTTTGACACCATTCCTGAAAAATATTAATTGTACAATAAGGTCCTACATGAATTGTGACTAGGTTTACAAGTTCCACGTGGGTTTTATCCACAGGTAAGGAGTCTGTCTCATTTTAACCTAACCTTAGCTGAGAGGTGTCCCACAAGACTGTTAACACAACTATTTTGAGGATTTTATTTTATTTTTAAGCCTGGAAGGATTCTTGTCTGACTGAAGAGAACCATATAAATTATGTTGTTATATATTCTACCATTACAAAGCACAAAGTAAAGGTGTTGGCACATCCATCATCACTTTTTAAAAAATCAGTGTAGTTCATTGTGTGCATACCAGGAGCTTTCACTTATGGCACCCATTTTAAATAATCTTTAAATAAACAGACTTTCTATCTATTGGATTGAGGTACCATAGCTGTTGTGGATAGGAACCTAAAATTCCTCAGAGTACAGAAAAAAACCTTCAAAAAGCCCCATCCTATAAATACAGTAGTCTCTTTTCCAATACATTCATTTGTATAACTCATTCCTGAACCATGTATTTTACCAGCTTGCTAAAAAAGACATTTACAAAAAGAATAACACAAGAGTCATCGCTTCCCATATTCTTCTCATTTAAGAAAGAATTGGTCTCCTTGACTTTAATCACAGCTGCAGTACTTTCTAACTGACTTTTCTTCAATTTTTCAGAAACAAATATATAATCATCCAATTTCCAAAGAATTCTTGGGAACTGGACTTCTGCCATCATTAAAAATGAAGTTTTCTTAAATCAGCGAGTCATCTCCTTTGCACTCTCTTGTCAGCATGATTCCTGCCACTTCCTAAATAGAATCACCTGAACTTCGGTCATGTCAGTGGGTAAAGAAAGTGTAAGATAATTGCTGGTGCCCCAAGATACACTTCAACCAACTCTACTTTTCAAAAAATATAGATCCTGCTGATATACTAATCAAGGCTACATTTATCTAAGAACACTAGAACACAATCAGGTTAAACAGGATTTCTGGCAACTCATCCTTCTTGAATGCAGGGAAGAAGATTTAAGCCAACAGTTCCCTAGTTTAATACTCCTTAAGGGCTAGTGAGCCATCTGGGTGCATATAAAATTTCAAACCAAATGAGTTCAAGGCATCTTATCATGCTAAATTTGGGGATATGAAGAGACTGGAAATAGAATACAATTGGGAAAATCAGCAACAGCAAGGCACATGGAACTGTGCATAACCTGAAAAAAATAAAATCACTCTTTGAATGAAACATTGGCTGCAGTCCTATATACACTCTCCTGAGAATAAATCTCATAAAACACAATGAGACTTACTTCTGAGTAGACACATTTAGTAGCGCACCCATCATATTCTACTGCTGCTGTGACTCAGTGAATTTCATGCCATCATAATGATGGCATGTAACTGAGAGTGAGGATGTTTACAGTAACTGAGAGTGAACATCTCAGGTTAAAATGCAGCAGATGACCACTGCTTTATTTAATTTTTTCAACTTAGGTCACTGAGCACAGGCATCCATATTACATAGATTTAGTTGTGCATTTTCAAATCCTGAAAAAATTAATTAAACATCAATCCAACATTTCAGATTTACCCATGTAGCAAACAAACCTTGTGGCTGAGGCATTTTGCCAGAGATTTTTAATTCTTTCAAGGACTGCTCTTTTTAGTATGAAGGCCAGAGAGCAGACAGATTTCCTGTGGTGACAATAGCTTTTTAAAAAGGAAAAAAAACTATTCAAACAAATCACTTTGCTTATAAAGTAATTAAAAGCTAGCTTCAAAAGACAGCATGCATAAACAACTGAAAAATTGCCTTTCAATGCAGCATCACATAGTATATTTTTTCAGCTAATATTGATATATCAGCTAATATTGAGCTGATGGTTGCAATACTGCTCACTGGCTATTGTCAGCTTTGCTCATTGGCCCTTGTTAGTGGTGGCACTAGGAAGAAGGCCCACATCTTCCTCTTCTAGCAAGATAGCTCAGCACCACAGAGAATCGAGATACTGTATCCCATTGTCAGAAGCTCAGCTCCAAACAAACCTCCAAGCAAATGAATAATTGGGGGTTGGATAAAATAAAGATTAAATATTTCTCCATATACTACATGTTACAGGGCAATCCAACTTTCTAGCCCCAATGCAGCTACAATGTGACTCTGCAATATGTTGACTGTTCTCCATGATTTTCATCCCTCATACCCCCTCATTGACAAGGCTGCATCCTATGTAACTTTCAATGCTGGAAAGTTACATAGGATGGGACAGTGTGCTCTCCCCTCCCAAACTGAGCTCTAAAGTCAGTGATCAACAAAAAATCACCTATTTTATCCAAAAGTTCATTCATATCCATTCCAAATATTTGCAATAGTAACAACATCTTTTCTATAGAGATTACTAACCACATCTTTTCGGTAAAGAACTTCCAGGATGTTACTGAGCAATTGACAGCATGCTTCCAAGTCTTCCTGCCTTTCCAAGTGATACTTCAGCTGATCTGTCATCATTGGCAGCAAAATTTCTCTACAATCTGTATATTTAAAAAAAATCAAGTTGTATATAAAAGGATTAACCACTAAAATTAATTAAAAATGTACCATATGAAAACTAAAGAAAACATCTCAAAATTCACATTCAATAAATATTTATTGAAACGTACACATTCAATCAATGGTGGCATCAGAAAGCAGTCAGATGCCAGTCTATCCAATTGCTACCATGAGACTTTTTATAGTATAAAAGATCATTTTAATAATCTAGAATCACCAGACACTATAATATTCTTACCTTATGTGCAAGTCACAAAGCAGAATGAGAATGGTGAGAGAAGAAATTGCCTCTGTCCACCAATCAAACCTGAATAGTGGCCCAGTCCCTGAAGGACCAGCCATCACTAGAATTGAGGCGAATCTGAAGTAACAATTCAGAAATGCATCCTATCTGCTTTTTCAGTTAATTTTTTTAAGTTACGCTATTTCCACAAACCTCTCTTCCAACTTGCTTAATACAGGTTGTAAGTGTTAAACAGCATCAAAACTATTTCTTCCCAAAGCTGATTAATGAGTGACCTTGAAAAATAAAAATCTGCTACCTACAAGATCATGTTCTTGTTTATAATCCAAGACTGACAATAGCTCATAAGTACGAGACAATAATCACAAGAACAATACTTTAACATCTGTTCATCCTCTGCTGCCCAGATCTAACCCACAATGATTAATGTCAGGTACATGTGTGCAGGAATAAAGAATTAATCTTTTCTATACAGATGCTTAGCAGGGCAACATCAGCTGAAGCAAAACCGTTTTTACTGCAAAACAGACATTAACATCCATGTTGGCATAAAATGCAAGCGCTCAGATATATCTGTAAAATTAAAACATTTTATGAACATCCAGTTTTGAAGGGTCATGTTAAACACATGATGCAAAGTTGAACAACCTCTCAGCCATGAGAAGGTGCTAAAACAGATTAATGTTTTTAATGAGAATTAAAACTGCAAGAGCTTGTATTAATGGCTCTTTTATGGACAAGCAATTTTCAGAATTCTGAATACACAGCCACCATGAACCATTTGACGTCCTACTTTTAGAAACATCGGAAATCTATTAAGATATGTCAATGCTTACATTAAAACATTTATATTAAACATTATTGTCTAAGCAACTCTTGGTGCAATCCTAACCAATTTTTCAAATGGCTATGCAACTCCAAGGTACCTCGAGCCACCTCCTAACCTGCACTGGATTCATATAAATATATATAAATAACATATGGCATATGTTTTATATAGAATCATAGAATCATAGAGTTGGAAGGGACCTAGTAGGTCATCTAGTCCAACCCCCTGCCAGCAGCAGGAAATCCCCCTAGAGCATCCCCAATAGGTGCTCGTCGAGCCTCTGCTTGAAGCTCATCGAGCCTTTCGTCAAGTCTCTAACATATGAACTCCTGGGGGAATTTTATAAAAAAACTTTATAAAGAATAAGAGTGGCAAAGATATCCAGATGCCTTCAGAACCACTGTTTTTCCATCCATTCTGGTCACCAACCTATTTTGCTCTCAGTGCTTGCTCAGAGGCATTGTACGCATTCACTGTGAGCAAGACCTTCTTCAGTCTAGAGGAATTCATTCCCCATGAAGGATTTCTTGATAATCTATAATCCTTGCGAAACTCTATCAAAGCCTGGTTTTCTTGTTTAGTTTTGCCCTGCAGATTTTGGATGGCCTAGTGGAGAAGAGAATCTATGCTTTTCAATTATGGATTCTGGCTTTGTTAATACAGATTTTAAATTTCATTCTTTATGTTTTATCCAGTGTTTTATTCTGCTTGATTTCATTGTGAGCCAACCTTGAGTTCGCAAAGTTCAGATATGTCAGGAAAGTTCAAATAAATTGTAGAACGCTAAATATATAGAAATATAGGAAACTGTACTAGTTACATGCCTTTAGTTACTCAAGTACTAAAGCTTGAAAATTTGGTGTACTGTAAATTCAGTGAAATATTTCAGAAGGCGATGGTACAAAAGGAGATGGTACTTAAAAAGTTATTTAAAAACAAGATTAACATTTCTAGGGCTGTGTATATTGTGTGATCTGATATTGCAAGCCCAGAAAGCGTTATTGTGCACAGAAATCAGCACCTGAACAAGTCAGACAAAAAGTTCTAATCACAGTTAAAGCAGCAAAAGAATATCTTGACAATATCTGTAAAACAGCATCCTGACAATGCCCTCTGATCTCTCAAAAGCCAGAAAAGCAACGAGGGAGATGGAATGCTTTTTCTGGTATTCAGTCAGAAACAGAATAAAAGTCTACATCTGCATGCCAAACATTTATCTGACCTTATGGCAAGACTGCAGGCTTGCTGGAAGCAACTTTCCTCAAGCATGTAGAACAGATTAGTGAGAAATCCAGAAGAAGACACAAAGGGAAAAAATGCCAAGCTTAGTTTAAAAAATATACAGTAAGTTGCTAATTTTTAAACTCCATGATTTGGCCATCAGCTTGGAAAATGGTCACACTTTAACAGTGACAGCTATGGAAGGTGATGGTATTCTGTAAAGGCATGTATTCCTGAATGTAAATGAGAATCGGTAACCAGGAACCCCCCCTTCTTCCCCCCATGCGTGTGTTTGTTTTGGGGTTTTTCCCCCCAGAACTCTGATTATTTATGGCTTAGATTTTTATGAGGTTTTTTTTCTTTTTGGCAACACATTTCCACCAATCACCATTGTCCATAGAAGCGGGCAGCTTGAACCATACGATGGACTTTGTTCCACAAATTCCTTTCCCGTATTGTGCCTTATCTGAAGAGTTGGGCAGTTGCACTGTTACATGTTTCCCACTGCTGTCCCACTCTCTCACCCACTTTCACTTCCAATGTGTTTGGGTCAGTTGAGGCAGTATTTTGTGATCATTATGGCAGTAGTTTTTCAGGAATCAGAAATCATAATTTTTCATGAATTATAGTTTTGTCATGAATCAGAAAGTCAAGGAAAGTATTGAGGCATGACAGGAAGGACTAGGGAGAAGGAAAGGGAGTGAATGCCTAATGGTGAAATCAGGGTTTGCAATTACACGCAAATTCACCTAATATTTTTATAATCTTTCTCTATACGTATACAGGCTTTGTGGAAGCAAGGGAGCAATTTTCCTTGGAAACAACCTCACCATAATCTGCAGTGAGGCACAATAGACAACAATAAAAACTGGTATATAACAAACGATGCAACATTTTAGTGATTCGTTAAAATATTCTTTAGTTTTTCCTTACCATGCTGTGTGAAAAGGTCACTGTGAACTATTTCAATCAAACAGTACAGCTTTTGAATTGTGAGACGTCCCACTGGAACATTCAGTATAAAATCCGTGAATAGTTTACTACCAAAAAAGAAGAAAAAGAAAAAAAGGATATATTTAGATATAAGCAACAACAAATATATTGCTGACAACCTTTCCCTTTTACTTAATCCCGTTAAGAAAGTGATTATTAAAAAGTATTTTTACTTTAGGGACAAGTTATAACAGTGACATTTACCTGTCATCCTGACTGGAAATCCCAAAGCCACAACTAAAAACTCCTCAATAAAATTTCAGATAGACATTATCCTTTTAAAAATTTGTTTTATCCAACTCTGCTCTGCGACCATCATCATAGCACTTGTAAAAATACGGATGTAACAAAAATGGATGTGATGTACCAAGTAGGAAGGGAGGGAAAGTTAGGAGGCTTTAGGGCAAAAGGGAATCTAACCTTCAAACCCTGCAATGGATTTCCTTGGACCTGCACTACCAATTATGTCAGCAAAAGTCTAAGGAGAAAAAGGGGATGGGGAGACTTCAGGAAATGGGAACAGATCCTACACATGCTATCACTGTCAGGAACCCTCTACAATCCATCTATCCCCTGCCCGTTATGCTCCCTTTCCCATCCAATTTTGCCCCATCATCACCCCCTCACTGACTTACCTGCTCTAGCGAGTGGCAGGACATAACACCAGCAGCTATTTAGCACACTGCCAGAAAACACTTTAATGTTGATTTTCTCAGCAATAATCAGCAAAACACTACTGCTTCCCGTGATTGGGCCACTTTATATAATTGACCACCCTGACCCTTGTAACAGGATCAACCATGGACACTAAGCAGGCATTAAAAATTGATTGTCACTGGATTAACTAAGACACTGGTACTGGATTAACCTGAAAATTTCTCTAAACACCTAAGTCTCCAATAATTTCAGCGACATATCCTCACTCTTTTGGTCATTTGAAATATTAAATGACCATTGGATGTTTTAAATGTCTCTTAATTCTTTTGTTTATGGATCATAAGAGCAAAAACCAAATTGTAAAATAGCATTTTGAGGAATATAAACAAATATTCATGAAAACTGGAACTGCCTTTCTAAAGTGCCTAGAGAGTCTTCTGAGTCCAAAGGAGCTGTGTTTGGGCTCCCTGTGCCTCAGAACACTTGGGTATAACTATGTTCAGAGGTCCTATGATGGCTCCCACCTACAGATTTAATTATCTATGACTTCTGGTATCAGCAGGGAATCCATAAACAAATCCCATGACCAAGAGCACCAACTGTGTAACCAAGCTTTCATTTCAGAGAATTCAAAGAGCTTATATACAATAAAACTGAAAAGTCACTGACTCAGTCATTCACTCACTGACTCATCAATGCCCAGCCCAAACCGCTGGGCTTTGAAGGCACTCACTAAGAACCAATTTTCAGAAACTCCAACCAGAGGAGGGTGAAAAGGGGCGCAAGCATTTTCCTCCCTATACTTTACATTGAAGAATCCCTGACTGATTGATGCTCTGCCCTAACCCCTGAACCTAGAAGCATGAAATTTGGGTGTTCCTTCTGTGACATCAACACCCACCAAGAACTGATGTTGAGAAATTTAACTCTTAAGGGGGTGAAAAGGGGTGCAACATGTTTTTGTCCTATACTTAACATTGAAGACTCACTGATCAACATCCAGCCAATTTGGTGCCCAGTGCCTACTGCACTGGGAGGGAGGGTGCATTGTGAGGGACAGTGCGCATGGGAAGGTTGATGCCTATGGCATCAACACCTATGAGGGTTGGTGCGCATTGGGGGTTGGTGCGCATTGGGGGATGTTGCACAAAGAGGGATGGTGTATTTTACTCCAACAACATGGGTACATTTCTCTAGTTATCAACATAATTCTTAAAAGACCACTCTAAGAGGGAAACTGTTTACAATTTTAGAATTTTTTAACAGATAAGATTTATCTCTTCACTAGTGTAGAAACATTTCCAAAGTTGGAAATTCGTTTATCCAATAAAAATCTGCCTATATGAAAAGATGTATGATTTGTACCTAGTGTGGGAACAAGTAACAGAGTATTTGTGATAAAAATATATGCATAAGTAAAATACATTAGACCACCTCTACTCCAAGATAGGAATATCTATTAAGAGACTTATGCCCCAATAATTTATAATTTTTGACACCACACTGCAAAATCTATAACTAGGAAGGTCAACAACATTTGTCTGGAAAGAGACTGTTCTAAATGTGATATATATATGTTCCATTTGCCTTCAAGGAGTATAATATATAACAAACAATTATAGTTTATCACCTTGGCTGCCAAATTTCCAATGCAATAACATATATAGCATGTAGAAAAACAAATGTAAGCTTTATAATGTAGCTAATAGCATAGCAACATTTTGGACTGTTAATAAAGGTTGTACTTACCTAAGTTCTTTGGGATCAAACACAAGTTTCACATCATTAACAATAGTTGGCAAATATTTAAGTGCAGCTCCCTAAAATTGAACAAAGAAATTTATTTTTAAAGGATAAATTGAATTTGTGTACAACAAAATTCAGCATAATATGCTAAACATAATTATTACATTATAAATATTTAAATACCACCACCACACTTGGGTTTGCATGGTATTATAAAACACAGCCAAATTTATGGCTTTGCTGGAAATTATTTTTGCTGCTGCTTCTATGGTTTTATTGGTTTACAATCCTACTGTATCTGTAAAATCAACAGAATATGATTTTACTGTTCTGTTTTACCTTGTATGTCTCCCTGAGACACTTGCCACAGAGAGGCAACTTACAAAATAAACAAGAAAAACAAGAAAAACAAGAAAAATTTGATAATACAGGCTTGCTTCATAAATATATCCAATAGGTTATCCATCATGCTAACCTAGTGCTCAAAATTTAAAAAATTTACACAATTTCTTAGTTTTTCATCACATCTCCATAGCCAGACACCACTCTTCCTGGACTTAGGGCAGTGGTCTTTGGCCATTTCAGCCCAGGACCCCTTTTCAATCTTTGGAATCTGTCCATGCCCCCCTTGTCAAACTTCCTACCCCCAATCTGGGACACAAGATTTCAAAAAGAGTACCTGTATTGGAAAAAAGAAGACATACGGTCACTCTGCTTTTCAAGTTCTCAAGCTCTCTCCCACCCACCCCTGTTCCAACCTCACAGATCCTCCCTTACCCCCAACTGCCCCCAAGCCCCCAGACCAGATGCCAAACTCAGACGCCAAGTTCCACTGACTATAATGCTTTTAAGTGCACATAATTGGGCTTGGAGGCTTAAAACTTAAGAAGCCAGGAGTTATCCCCACCGTCCCTACCCTGAGCAGGTTGCCAACTTTACACCCAGCTCCTGCTCCTCTGCTTTGATAATAACTGGATGAAAGACCCCACAACCTGAGCAACTCAAGCCCTTGTTGTGAAATACATGCTTTTTGTGCAAAGTATATATTGGTGGAGCCATCTACAAAGGCATAGGAGCAAGAGAGGCTGGGGTTTCTCTGGTCAGTTGGCAACCCTGCTTTTAAAAAATTAATTCTTCCCCCCTTTCTCTCCAAAGCCAAACTCGCTGCAGGTTCAAAGCAGCTCCACTTCCGGGACCCCTCCTTCCTCTGCTCTCCTCTCCAGCAGTCTCAGCTGAGCTCCCTCCTTCCTTCCTTTGCACAGCAAGCAGAGTTTCCTCCCCCAGATCTTTTTCTCTGCAGGGACTGGGAGCCACTGCCAGGCCCAGCCATTTGGGAAGGGATACTTAGAGGCCCCTTTAGAGGCCCATTTGGGCCTCTCTGGGAAGCAGGTTGCAAAATGAGAATCTGGCATAATGCATGCTGGGAGATGTAGTTGTTCCACTGACAGCTTGGAAAAGGGCTTCAGCATGGGGGGGAGGGGAAAGACTACAGTTTCCTTCCGTCCCTCCCTCCCTCTCCTCTGTTAACCACTGAACACAAGCTTCTTTTTCATTAGTGTTTATACGGCATAGTGACAGGGACTGTTATTATAGATTTCTAACGCCATTTCTCCCGGTTGTGGGCTTGGTCTGGGTGCAGGTGGGTGGTTCTCAGGTCACCATGCAGCGTGACAAGCCAGCGCTGTTTTAATCAACCCTTCAGTCATTTGTCACTGATTTCTAACTGCAGGCCCAACTGTGATATGGTGTTGCTGCTGGCACGCAACATGTGCCTGTACTACTGGAGACAAGCTTCTCTTATCTTATAAATGATTGAAGCAATACCATATCACTGCCAGATTTTACTGTTGTGGATGTGGTCAAAGCAAGTGAGACCACCTATCCACCGAAGCATCTTTGTATTCATGGTACTAAGGCGATGTTCAGTTTCTCTTGTCGCTGGCCAGCATTCAGCTCCATAAAGTGCAAGCAGCCGGATGACCATCTGGTAGATCTTAGATGGTCATTGATCTACTTGTCACAGAGGACACCAGTCGTGCGCCACTTTGCCCAGGCTGCGTTTACTTGTGTGGTTGTCTCATGAGTCAGACTGCTTATTATATAATAAGCGTATATACTCAGATGTACGCAGAGTATTAAATCTAGCAGGACTTCCTTGTATATAAATGTATCATAATTTTCGCTCCATAAGATGCATATGACGGGGTATTTAGGTTTTTAGCCTTTGATTGTCCTGCTGACGACGTTCGTGATTATATCTTTTGCATATCTGTTAAGAATTGTGTTCAGCCACGATACTTCGGATGAATATCAGTACTGTCTATTTTTGGTTATGGAAAGGAATCATCTAGTGGAGAAACAAGGCTGGTAGATCTAGATCTCTTATTTAATTCTTCTGAGAAAGGTATCTCATTCTTTCACTGCATGAAGGTTCTGTTCTTTTTGTGAAGAGACAACTGCTCCATTTATGGGTTGGGTGAATTTCTCCTTCATTCTTTGCTAACTAAAATCAGTTTAATAGGCAACATCTTGAGAAATATGTAAATTAATAATTACCTCATACATTATTCAAGAAAGCTTATTTTGTATCATTGATAGCTCTTATCTTTTATATAAAGATATGCTAATGGATTTAATTAAAATAATTATGCTGAATAATTTACCCTGAACTTTACCCTAAAATAGTTCATATTAATCACCATCCATAGTTATATTTTTAGTCACAGTCAGTTATACATTTGATGGCTAAGGGATAAGAAAACATATGGCGTGATTCAGTCACTCTAAAGCAGTGGACAGGGCAGCTTTTTGAATGTGGTGAGCTGTTTTCACACTGGGTACAATGCAGGACTCTCGTTGAGAACACAAGTAGATTATTATTAACAGTATAATCCTAGTTGAGTTAACTCAAATGTAATTCTCATTGTGTTCAACATCCATGTTGCCACACTCAGTGTTGGCTCACTCACTGGGAGATCAGCTGAATTCACCAGTGTTCAGATAATGGTGCATTGACATTAGTGTGCTTCCTCTCTCACAATGAAAATATTTGAGAGGATCATTGACCATCTCATCAATGTACAACTCACAATGAGCCAAGCAGGCTTTATTAGTGATTGTGGCACAATAGATTCAGTGCATGCTGCCCAACATCAGTTTGAGAAGCACAGAGAAAATCAAAAGCCATTGCATGTGGCCTTTCTTGACCTTGAAAGGGCATTAAACTGTGTGCCACATAATGTCATCTGGTTTCTGCTGATAGTTGAGGGATTCCAGAAGAGCTAGTTCACAGGGTAAAGTTCTTGTATAGAGACCTAAAGAGGCTGCTGCAGGAATATCAAAAGATTTCCACATTACTGTTGGTGTTCACCAAGGCTCAGTGATGTCTCTACTGCTGTTCATCACAGCAGTGGACATCATCACCTGTGAGCTTCAGAGGTTTGTTTCATAGACGCCCCACTATGCAGATGATGTTGTCCTTGCATCCGAAAATGAGGTTGATCTTGAGCAGTAAGTACAAGTTTGGTGCGATTATCTCACAATGTTTGGCCTCTGTCTCAACATCATGTAGACAGAGTATATGACGACAAACCACAGCGAGTCTGGGACAAACCTCATAAATGGTGCCATCCTGCCACGTTGTGAGAAGTTCTGGTATCTTGGCTCAACAATCACAGCTGATGACTTCCCTGAGCTGTCACCAAGCACCTTACAGTATTTTTGTGGTAACCAGAGGCACTGGAACATGAATTCCATTGACACATCCTTTACCTAACATTGGATCATTAGTCTCTGAAATTTCGTTTACATACATGAATAATTAGAACTAAACCCATGCCTTAGTTCACTGCTAAGAATGAAAATGCCTATTTCTCTTTCATGTCTCTTCGAGGATCCACTTCAAATACTAGTTTTGAAACATCACAAATGATCCATTTCTATGCCCCTCCATAGTTATGCTACTTTAGCAGTGTAGTTACTTTAGCAGTATTTCTAAAACCTGATATTTCAACTCACCAAGACAGAGGTCAGAAATTCAAGATTTTTAAAAAATATGATTTTATTGTAAGGTATGATAAAAATTGTTTAAAAGATTTTACATTAAGTGTAATTCTCCTGAATCAGTGTTCCAATAATATAATGCATTCCCCATCTTTAAACTGGTAAGGGTACAGGGTAGAACAATGTTTCATTATTCCACAATGCAATTGGGTTTAATTTTGATAAGAGAACTAAGGACAAATTATTGTTTGGAGTGCAACTTGGAGCAAAGGGATATTTATCCTCTTACCCTGTGTGATGTACCAACCACTCCATGGGGCTACTCAGATCTCCACCAGCGAAATCACTGGAATAATCTGAGCAGCCCATCAGGCTAGCTGGGATCCCAGCTGGGATCAAAGGAACAGAGGCTGGTTCCAAGTACTGTGTATGAAAAATAAAAGTTTAGGTTTAGAAGGTTTAGGAAGTACTGAGGCTCTATTCCTAAAACCCAGTTAGGCCAGCACAAGTCCCAGCACAAGTCTTGTGGTAGTCTGGGAGTATCAGATAAGTACCATAAGTCACTTCTGTGCCACTCCTGGGGTAGTTAGTGCACAGAGATGTGTCAGCCTCCCCATCGCACCACGTAACAGGGAGATGGGTGAGTTGGGCCAGCCTAAATTGTTTAGGATTGTGCCCTGAGTTAGTACCATATCGAACAAGGACTTTATCCAATATGCTGATTTAACTATTGATTTGGTGTATTAAAAATAATACACCAAATAAGTGTAATAAAATAAAATAAAATTTAAATAAAATTTAAAATAAAGCAAGTCTGGATAGTATTTGGCAAAACAAATTGTAGCCCACATGAACTCAGCTATTGTTGCAAATCTTATTAAAATCATAATTAGAAATACTAAAAAAAGATAACTTCTCCATTCCAGTTATCTCAACTAGTGGTATGTATGGGTACTACCACTGGTACTTTAGGGAGTGTTTGGTGGTCCTTTCAGGACCTTGGAAATCTATGCCCAGCAGCAAGACCAGTAACACAGTGCAAACAACTCTGCCTGCTGCTCAACTAAGCAGCTCCAAATTATGCTTTTCTGCAATCAAGTAAGTCTTCCCTTCCACACCAAAATCTAGTGTTTGTTGCATTGCATCGAGCCTCCCAACCCAGAAGTAACTGGTGATGTCATCATCCTCTGATGATACTTTGTGTAGGTGGACCACGTGATGTGTTACAGCAGAGGGCAAATCTTGTGAAATACTGCTCTATTAATCAGAAAGCGTGCTAACATTGCACAAGGTCAATACTAATTCTTACAAAAGCAAAGAATGCAGCCTTTACTCTATTCATAAGCTGTAGCTGAAATGAAACGGTGCATGATTAGTGGCATCATTACTATCTTGGCTATTCCCAGATGCTGATATGCACGAGTACAGGGATATTAATTTCAGGCGACAGTCATCAGATACCAATGCAACATCAAGAACAATTACCAACAATTAAGCAGTTTGTTAACTTCTTAAATTAACATTTTTAATTAGAATTACTAACATACAGCAATGAGACAAAGTTCACGTGCCTGTTCCCATAAAAGCAAGACAGGTAGAGTATAATCAGACCAAAGGCAACCCATATTTTCATAATCACCAGCAACAAGGAAGTAAAAAGGAGTGATTCTCTATTATTCTTAGACAATGTACTAAAGACTCTCAAATCCCTAATTCTGCTTTACCAGAAATTACAAGAAATTTGCATGCTCTTCCTCATAAAGTAATGAAGGATGCCAGCAATCAAAAATTCAATATGGGCAAAAAACGGGAACTGTGTGGTTGAAGTGGGACAAAGATGCAGGTTTGTTCAATTCAGATATGTGAATCTGAAAGCAGTTGGCTTAGAATTTGCTGTAAATAGAGCAGTTCATATTCAAACATTTATATGTATTGTTCCAGGTGCTGATTTTGGGTCCTTCCTAGTACTAACCAGGTTTTCCCCCATCAGAAGAACATTTGATGCAGTATGCAATATGCTCGGTAAGCTGGCAGAAATCCCATTCACACATTGGATCAAAACAATTGTTCTTCTAGTATGAATCTAAGAAAACTCTGTGAATTAGTCATGGGCAAAACTGTTGATTTGACACTGATACAATTGTGAGAAGCCAACTATTCATTTAAATCATTCTACAAATCCTATTCACCTTAAGACAAGGTAGGCTATCCACGATGAAATTCCTTTTTATATCTTTCTAGGCATCCCATATATTCAGAAAAGAGGATCAACCACTGTAAAGTTAATTACTCCTTAATGAAAGTGACACAGTTTGCAGACAGAGTTATTATAGGAAACAAATTTCTCATTTATTTAAATGATTAAGTACTCTGCAACAAAATCTGAAAAGGCTATTTTCCAGGCTGGTCTAAATTAATAGAACTGTAATTTCACATATCATCAATTGCTTTGCGATTACACCACACTGTAGGGACTAGGTTGAGGGACACAACAACAAAGCAAAATCAGAGTATTTAATGCTTCATTTCTCTTAAAAAAAACCAGAATAGAGAAGCAGGACAGCTTACTGGGATTCCAAGAACACTAATCTTGCTAATGATTATCATAATTCTCACATCAGTGGTAGCAGCATTTCAGACCTGGTATTTTTCACTCATGCCAGAGATATATTTTAAGATTATCTTTAAACACTTAAAGCAGAGGTTCTCAAATCCAGGTGTTGTCACACCACAGCCTTAAGATTTCTATCTTTGCCCCTTTAAGGAGTAGCAATACAGCAATGCAATCCCCAGGATTGCACCACTATTGTGGGGGCCAGGGGTTTTCTTTATTACAAGACACAGCCACTGCCTTCCAATTGCAAAATTAAATGCAAAACCAGAAGGGTTAGCAATCATTATTTTGACATCCTCCGTGGCTTGGGGAGTCCTGCACCACTGAGAGGTAGCCGCTCTGTCTTGTGAGCAGGGCTTTTTTTCTGGGAGTACTCACTGATACTCAGTACCAGCACCTTTTTCCACCTGTCCCCCACCAGCAGCTAATTAATAATTTGTTAAATGGGATGACCTGTGGGGAGTACTAACACTTTTTTCCCCGGAAAAACACTAAGTAAAAGAAGTAAGTAAAAGAAAGCCACTGCCTCTCCCAGTAGTGGTGGGTTCCTGGGAAATACACTCTCCATGGCCCTCCTCCCAGCAAGACTTGCTTTGAGAGTATTACTCTGAAGATGTTTGACACCCCTACCTTAAAGTGTCAAAAAGAAAGATGCACAAGTAGATCAAGCTTCTACATTTCCATCTGGCATGTCTGATCAACTAACTAAACCCTGAATCACATAAAGCCAAAGTATATAGCATGTCCAGAGAGAACAGCTACAAAATATACTATATGAGGCTCTCTTGTACTAGGCTCTGTCAAGAGACTTAGGCTGCAATCCTAAAGACATTTTCCTGGGAGTAAAACCCATTGAACACAATGGGGCTTACTTTTAAGTAGACAGGGTTAGGATTGTCCTCTTAGGCTGCAATCCTGAAATGCACTTGGGCTTGCCTGTGTATAACTGGGCTGGTCCAATTCCAAGATGGGCCAGCCCAGTTACACCAGAGAGGCTTGGGCCGGTGTAAGTCAACATAGGCTGTCCTAAGACAGATGGACCTGGACCAGCCTAGCTGTGTCAGCCTAGGCAGTTCAGGAGAGGAATGTTGAGGGCATGTTCAGCATGGCCTAGAACAGTGCAGTTAGGCTATATCTAGAGCCTGTTTCCAGGGCAGACATGCCTTCTTCCAGCTCTTCAGAGTTATACCACCTATAGGGCAGGAATAAATCTGAGGAGACCCATAGCGGTCGATGATAAGTCAGAGTAAAAATGGAAGTGTCCACAAAACATTTGTGTCCTTGACCAGCCTACCTGCAACCCTGCCTCTCAACTTCAGGATATGCACAACTATGACAGCCCACTAACCTCAGGATACAGCAGGACACTCCAACAGTCCCTTTGCATCTACCCTCCATAACAGGTACTGATGAACTGCAGTAACATGCTGCAGCTGTTACTAGTTGTCAGGGACTGCTGGGCTTCCTTATAAGGCAGGCACCACAGCTATTCCTTGTTCAGTGTGATTTGAAGGGAGGGGGGTCTCCTTAAGAGCAAGCCTTCCCCAGGTGCCACTTGAGCATGCCTGGAGCATCTAGGACAGCCCAGGCTTCCTGTTTCTCTGGATTCAGCCCAACCTTCTGGTCTGGAAATAGCCTAATTAGGGCAACCCAGCTGGGCCATTCTCACTGCCCTAACTCTAAATTGCATCCTTATGCACACCAGACAGCTAGATACTGCTGTTTTTGTGCAGGTTAATTTAGTACACATTATTCACAGTTAAATACTACCATATTTTATTATTAAGAATAATTCTATACGTACCTTATATACTATAAAAAGGTTCTTATAAAGGAGTATGAACAGTAAAGAACTTAAGACAATGGTTCCCTATTCCAATGAGATTCAACATCTAAAGACTGCTAAATTATCATGATAGACTTGCAGTTGACATTTGCACACTGGTTCACAGTTGCAGATGCAAAGGTGGCACTTATACCTTTCTTCAACAAAACAGTGTTTTGACAGTAACATCTGGGAATTACACTAATGGGACAGAAACTAAAACCAATGTACTTGATCAGATGTGGGACCATAGTCTTATGGGATCATAGTCCTATTCCTACAAACCAGAGTGAATTTGTTTGCCTTATGGAAAAAATAAGGCAATTTTATTTGGAGGAGTGGTTTAGACACTTCCAATGCACCTGCCTTTTACAAAACCTTGTAGCAAAGCCAGATGGGCACCACTGCAATCCAGAAAGTAGCATTAAAGCCACAGAGATTAATTTACAGATGAAATTATGCTGATACCAATCTAGATAAGCTTCATATCAACACCACAAGTACACTAAGGGTACAATCCTAACCAGTTTAGGCCAGCACAACTCACCCGCCTCCCCATTCCCACAATGGTGTTCAGGGACCAACACATGTATATATGTACACTATCCTAACACCCATCCATCCCCAGAGAGACATAGATGTGCCTCACTGCATTTTTGTGACACTCCCAGGTTATGCTGGCCTATCCGGGGGGTTAGGATTGCACTGTAAAAGGATCACGAGGAAAGAAAAAAGAAAAATTTCTGAAAGATACCTTTACTATTACAGTTTGATCAGAGGGACTACTCATCATCTCATTTATGGACTTAAAGAGCTGAAGCAATGATTCCCTAAAGTCAGCTTCTCCTTTGTTTTCATAAAGCCTGAAAATTAATGGAAAAGATGTTAAAATATGGAAGAGATATAGGGTTTTTTTAACAGGAGTGATTTCACCAACAGACATGGATATCAACCCACTAAACTGATTGGGACAATACATTTGATCTGTAGACCAACAAATAGCAGGAATATAACACTTTAGCCCTGCCCACCCAGCATGGTATCCCCACCCCTACATGTTCATGTTGCCAGAACACTTAAATCAGCGCTTACCAGCACAGGGCAAATTCAGAAGTGCACTTTGGATACCCTATCTATCACTGGGCTGGTCCAAGTCCAAGATGGGCCACCCTAGTTATTCTGGAAAAGGCTTGGGCCAGCCTAGGCAGTTCAGGAGAGGCATGTTGAGGCATGGTTAGCACTGCCTAGGGCAGAGCAGTTACTCTGTATCCAAAGCCTGTTTCCTGGGTGGAAATGCCCTCTTCCAGCTCTTTAGAATTATACCACTTCAGAAGCAGGTATAACAATGAGTAGACCCATAGGTGTCCATGATAGAATAGGGGTCCCATAGGGGTGCATGAATTTTTGGCCAGCCTAATTGCAACCCCTGCCTCTCAACTTCAGGATATGGCACAACTACGGCAGCCCACTAACCTGTGGATACAGCTGGCCACTCCAAGATGCCAGTATTCACTGTAGACTGTACTGACATTTCATCAAGGACTTCTTATAATGCAGGCACTACAGCTGTTCCTTGTTCAGTGTGATCTGAGAGGGTCTCCTTGGGAACACGCCATCCTCAGGTGTCATTGACTTGGTGCCTACTGAGCATGCTCTGGAGCAGCTAAGACCGCCCAGGCTTCCTGACTCTCTGGATGCAACATAACTTTCTGCTGGATTCAGAATAGTTAGGGCAGCCCAGGTAAGGCACTCCTCACTGCCTTAACTTTGGATTGTGCCCACAATTAAACTACTACTTTGTAGTGTTTAGACTGTGACCAGTAATTCTCATCCCATAGATTCATGCAGAGGTGAGATTGGAACCTCACTGAATGGGTTAAGAACAAGGTGGACAGGTGCTCCTCAGGCAATACAGTATAAACTGGTTTACTAATTTTCTCATTAGCCGCATCTAACACATAAAAGTGCATGATGTTTGTATTTTTTTAATGCAGTATTTGCAAGTACAATGATGCCTCACGTAAAGTATGTTTCACGTAACAAACAAAAATTTCTCTAGGATTCTGGTTCACGTAAAGAACATGCTTCACGTAAAGAAAACATTCGTTGGCAGTTGGGGCAGACGCGCTGACTGGCAGCCTGTTTAAAAAGCATCAGGGCTGCCTAGCACACCTGCCCATAGAGAAAGCAACACTTCCATGCTATTCCTCCTGTGGCTGGGTGTCCACTGGGCAGAGGGAGAGAACAGCAGTGCAGAAGAGGGAAGCAGCTCAGGGCTACCCAGAAGGGAGCAGGGGAGAGAGAGGCTCAGGATGAAAAGAAGGAGAAAGTGGGGAGACACTTGGAAAGTGTCTTGGATTGCAGCGTCTTAACCATGTCTACTCAGAAGTTAGACCCACTATGTTCAATGGGTCTTACTTCCACGAAAGTGTCTTTGATTGCAGCCTCCTAACCACATCTACCCAGATGTAAGCCCCATTGTGTTCAATGGGGCTTACTCCCAAGAAAGTATCTTTAGGACTGCAGCCTAAGTAGACTTCATAAGATCATACACATTGAATGCATATTTTGTATTCAATCCCAGTGTTCTGTCATCATTTTTACATCCAGTTAATATTTTTATATGAATATTTTGGGAGTTGTGGAACCAATCGTCTGAGTTTCCATTATTTCCTATGGGAAAATCTGCTTCACGTAAAGAATGTTTCACGTAAAGAACATGCCTCCGGAACGAATTAAATTTGTTACGTGAGCTGCCACTGTAGACAGAATTTTTGGCATAATAAAAAAACCCCAGGCTTTCTATTTCATCACTTTCAGTAATGAAATATTTCACTACTGAATATTTCATTTGTGAATAGTTCCACAATCATTCCAAAACATTTTTAGGAAAAACCTAAAATTAGTAAAATAGGGTTTTGCATATGTTATCTCTGTACTGCAGGAAGACACTTATGTGAGAACAGGGAGAAGTGGAATCTCTTTCTAATCAACCAATTTGTTCCTGCAGAAAAAATTGAAACTTTCCATTCAAGAGGTCAGGAATACAATGTATTCCAGTTACCAGAATACCAGAAAATGTATTGCAGTTACTCATTACCAGAATCATACAGAATGAAGAAGCACGGGTTATGTACAAAACTACCTTACATTAATAAGGTAGATTATTTAACTTATAATAAGGTAGACTACATTTACCTGGTTCAGTATTGTCTGTATAAACTGGAAGTGATGCTTCAGGTTTCTGACAGGAAAGTTGCCACGGACTGAACCTTTCGCATGCAAATCAATAGCTATACCACTGACCTAGAATCCCTTTCCTCTAATGAGCATAAGCATAAACGTGGGACCTATTTCCAGTCACATTCCCAGCATAATTCCAGGGATGGAGCTTGAAGAGTTTTAGAGCAATAATTCCTAAACTGTAGGTGAGGGGACTACCAGTGAGTGCTGACTTAATTTTCAGTGGGTCTCAAAACTGAATGACTTTTCAGCACCTTACAACCATTTTCATGTCAAGGCATATTCACAAGGTGCTAAAATTGTCATGGCACACCATATGCTGGTGGGAGACTCACATTCCTCACCAACCCTTCCCCAAACCATGGGCAGCACTCCTGCAGACCTTTCAAGGCACACCAGTGTGACATGGCACACTGGTTGTTAATCACAGTGTTAACAATCACTGGTTGTTAATTAAACTGGTTGTTAATCACTGTATTAAACTATGTCTAGACTAGACAATTAGACTATGGTTAGGCTAGACAAGGTTAAATAATCTGCTACTTGGAGGGGGGGAGAGTTCTAAGGCCAAATAATCTTTAGAGGCACTGAGGTTTAAGTGGTTGGTAAAGCTTTTATTTTTGGTGAGTCCTGACACTAAAAAATTTGGAAAACGCTTTATGAAGAATTTGAAAACAAGAATACAGGTTGAGTCTTGGAATTTGTGAGGGGTTCCAGGAACCTCCACAGATGCAGATGCTTCACACTAGCTTTAGGCTGCAATCCTAAAGACACTTTCCTGGGAGTAAGACCCACTGAACAGAATGGGGCTTACTTTTGAGTAGACATACTTACATTGTGCAAGTCTATTGAAATAAATTTCCTTTATTTTGTGAATATGTGGTTCAGCACTGCATGGCTGAAGAGATCACATACATACTGTATTCTGACATTAATCATATAACATTAAATCCCTGGTGAATATTTTGAAATATTATTCCATTAGAACCCACTCTTAATAACCTACACTATAAAGTACACTAAAGAGCTGAAAATATTGTATCAGGGTTGATTATTGGAAAATTAATACAGTACTTTGTGCTAAAATTATATGGATTTAATGACATCATCCTCAACTTTCTACGAGTTTCGTCTGAGTTAAATATCTAGACAGGAAAGGTCTCTATGACTATCTAAAAATAACATGAGAGTTATTTTACCTATCATTCTTTTTTGTATTGAGTACAAGATACATAATATGACCTCATTATCTACCATAATCTTGACTAAATGTTTTCTTTATAGCTCAAATATTACCAGATGTTTGACTTGAACTCTATAGCAGTTTCAATATTTCTAAAGCATCCATATTATCATGAACTGTGAGTTTAAAAAATGAAACATTATTGCAGTAATAAAATCTGGAGCCTTTACTTCCTTATTCAGGGCCAATGCATATTGCCTTGCCAGGGTTATACAATGAATTAACACAAATGAATTAATGATTAGGCAGCATGAAATTGGACACAGTGCAATTCTAAACAGTCAGGGTTCATTTAATTAGAGAATAATAAAAAAGGGAACTTTTTTCCAGGCTGCCCAACACAGTCATGTTCATCACCTTATTTAACATTAAAAGATATTAATACAGTATAAGAATTTAAAAACTATGATACAGTGAGGCAAAGATAGGATAGGATACATACTGGTTGAACAAAATTCTGGACCGTACAATAAACTTGAAGATGTATTCCAAAGATTTCATAGCTTTGAATAGCTGGTCTGTGACACCAGCATTATCCACATAAGTTCTTAAAACTTTTGTCAGCTTTCTGTGTAAAAAAATGTTTTCAAAAGTTACTGACAATGATATATACTAAAAATGATGATTTTACAAATTTGTAAAATCTTAATTTTATATAAATATATAATTTTATATAAATATATAATTCTTTATAATTTTATAATACTGTTAACATCATTATAACTTTCTTTTAATATATAGTGGTGTAGTATAGATGACAAGTTGTTGGCAACCCTGAGATGCTTATTGCTATGCATCCAACAGCACCTCTATATATTGCTACCATCAGCACTGAGCATTACAAGGGTCACACAGACCAACTGAGTCCTTGGCCAATGCAAGAGCTAAACCCCCAAAACATTCCCTCACAATGGCACTAATAATTGCCACAATCCAGAAAACTATCACTAGAATCCGAACAAAACTCAATACTAGTTCCAACATATAGGTGAAGCAAAAGGATGTTTACTGATCAAATGGGAGACAGAATACAACGCACAAAAATCTCACTAAGATGCACAAGCTTTTACTCAGAAGCAACTCCTTGAATATCAGTCTAAAGAAATATCCCAATGCTTCACACAACCACTTTTCCTGATACACACACTGGCTTGTGAGACAACCGATTCCCATGCAGAGTTTGCACTCCTCTGTACTGTGACAAGCCAGTAATCAAATAAAAATTGAATATAAAAACTTATAGCAACAGGGTCTCTTGTAATTGACAACAGAATTGCATATAGATGATGAGCACTTATTTCAGACCTAAAATACATTTAAACAACTTACGTGTAGGCCAAAGTAGCACTGAAATGTTTCTTAATGTAAGTTTCTAAGACAGGGTTAAAATGTTGGAATTTCCGGTCAGCAATCAATCCAATGATGAATACCTGTTATGTTTCAAAAGATACAGCATTATTCTGAGAAGAGTGTATTTTGAATATTTACAATCCTCCTACTATGTCCTTTGTTAGTTGGCTCAGAAAAGAGCATTTTTCATTTCTGGTATTCATGATGCTTCTTCTTGCTGGGAGATCCTTATGAGATCCACCAGCCAATATGTGTAGATTATTTGGCTGTGATAACGAGTTACACTGCTCTGAGTGTACCACAAGAGCCATAGTCTTCAATGGATTACTAGTCAACATATACTAAAGTGCATCTAGATGGTCAAATCAGTTGAAAGTATAAGTCATAGTTTTAAAAACTTGTGAATTCATTATTTCTGCACAATTTTCCTTTTATTCTCCTTTTATCTAAAGTCTTAATAATGAAAACATTATAATAATGAAAAAATTAAATCCTTTGTTCAACAACTATAATGTAGACTCAGTTGGTAATTACCATAAATTCCACAGAGAAAGGCTTCACCAGAATGAAACTTTCCTCTGTGTTTCAAAGACTAGCAATAGCAAAGTTACTATATAAATTTCTTCAAAAAATGTGAATTCACAATTACTAGTTCTATGTCAGTTTGCTTCAAAAATCAGTTTGCTTCTGATAGTTGAAAGTTCAGATTGTTTCACACACACTGATAGTATAATATTATATTATATTATATTTAGAGATCACCCTGACCTGTCTCAGGGCCGCTCAACAGTTCTTTTTCAATGGTCACATTACCAACTTTCTATACACTCTGAGCCACCCATCAAGTAGAATTCAGCAAACTGGTTCATATACTATATCAGAAATATTCTTTTTCTCTCTCTGATCTTTTTCTCCTTAATTTTCTTCTTCTGGTAAAACTCACAATCCCACAAATCTTCAAATGCTGTCTTGCTTTTCACCAGCCAAATTAGATTCTTTCCACATCTTACTTTTTAGAACATGTCTGACTCATGCCTTGGAAGTTATCGCTAACACTAGTTTTACAAAATACATTCACAACCAGATCCTTTCTTCTTATCTCATTTTGTTCCACATTTATTATAAAGCCTAGAGTCACATCAGATTTAATGGCAGTACCATCTGTAAGTACTAGCACCAATTAGGACCTCAAACACCAATATGGCTTTTCTGCAACATCATCTGAACGCAGCAGGCACATTCTCAAACCAGCATATAAAAGGATCAACTGAAAGATTACTATTTTTAAAAGGTCTTCTATACAAAGCTGAAGATACTTGGAAGAAAAGCTGTATAAAGCCCTAAAGGAATATTTTAGCTAGAGAATCACATCACGAGTCACCCTGAAGCTAAGAGGAATGTGGATATGAGCAGTGTCTGAATGTGAGACCAAATTTAGGTTATAACATAGCCCCTTTAAACTTCCCATGAGAAAGGGGATGGGGCATAATAAAGCAAATGAATTTTTTTTTTAAAAATTGTATTACCAAGGCATCAAACACCAATGTATCAAATGTCTCACTCTCTGAATTCTCCATCATGATGTTAAAAAGTGCATCCAATGTATCTTGGAGAAACTGAAAAGAAAAACAATTGAAATCATTAATTTAACACACAGCCAGAAATTCAAATTTTCTTTCTATATACAGTTTTTTTATATACTATGAGCACAATCCTAACCATGTCTACTCGAAAGTAAACCCCATTGTGTTCAATGGGTCTTACTCCCAGGAAAGTATCTTTAGGATTGCAGCCTATGTCTCTGGATAAGTCTGCATGAGAGAGATAACGTAACAGAACATATCAAACATTTTTTTTCTTTTTTAATAAGCTGCTTTAAAAGTCACTTAAAAAGTTATTATTTAACTTTTAGAAAATTTACACAATCCAATATTTGGATTTAAGATCTTCAAGAAGATGACTTTGCAGCAAGACCAAAAACACTTCCGGATGGAACAAGAGGTTTAATAGATTCACACAGGTAAATCAGACACATGAAGCAGTGGGTATGCTACAATAGGTGAGTGGTTTGGGTGGCGCAAGTGGTTAAGACACTGTGCCTGTTAACCAGCAGGCCAGGGTTCGAGACCCAGGTCGGCCCCACAAGACAGAGTGAGCTCCTGTCCTTAGCCCAGCTCTGCAATGCCAGCTGGATCCAATCATATCGGCTCTGCCTTTCCATTGGACTAATTCAGTGGAGTGGAGAGGGGGGCATTTGCTGCTTGGGTAACAGCCTATCCTCTATAACAATCTAACCCAGGCTTTTGTGCTTTGCATGCAGCGTATGCAGCACCAAGCACGATACCAGTCTTTCCAACAGAGGCCTGCTTGGAAAGCAGAGAAAATAACAAACTGATCCTCAGAGAGTAACCCAGATCTGTTGTTGAATACCATATTGCCTGAATAAAGGCAAAAGGTTGTTAATTACTACATAGGCATAGAAACTATACAACTTTGACAAATCAGTCTTGTGGGTTTAAAATATCTTCAAGTTGGCTTTATTGCTCCCTCAAGACTGAGGTCCTGCACATAGTCAACTTTAGAGTGTTGAAGTTGAGGTGCTTTATTCAACCAGAGTTTTGAAAAATGAGGTTCTAGTAACTTACTCTTCATTATTTCTTGAGCAACTCAGCTCAAATCAGTTTGATTCAGCCACCAGCTGGAATGCACTCAGTGCTGAAATTATGTATCTTGCTAATGACATTAGCAATCGGCAAAAAAGGGGAAATGCATAAAAGATGACCTTTTCCAAGAGGTCATGTGCATTTTGCTATGGAGCAGCAACTGTGTTCAACGCAGCTACAAGGTTTCTGGCAGTTGGCATTGTGCCTCATATTAAATAGGTCCACTTCAGGTAACGATCTGTATCATTTATTATTAGATTTGTATTCCGCCTTTCTCCCTGAAAGGCACCCAAGGCGGCTGTAGACCAGAAGTCCTTATCCCACCAAAAAGAATAACAGTAAGGATGATGTATGTTGTACAGTTGACTATGTGTGCAAAGGAGAATAGGAATTTCAATGCTGTGTTTATGTAGTAGATGACTACTGTACTGTTCATTTTAATTTGAAAATGTATAACCCCTCAAATATGGTAAAAAAGGAACTGTTGATCAAGAGGTTTGGAAAGTTGATGGGAGCTTTCCCTTATGAAAAAAACCCTATGGATTTTGAGGAATCCAGTTACCCCTGCTAACTGGACAAGAGACACTCTTTTAAGTGGGTGTTCCTCATTTATTTAGCAGGGGGAGAGTAACGGGCACTACACACCCCAGCAAAGTCTGTTCTGGTGGCTTCTGCATTATTTTGCATTTTAGATTATGAGCCCTTTTGGGACAGGGACCCATTAGCTATTAATTTTTTCATTTTCTTGTAAACCGCTTTGTGAACTTTTCAGTTGAAAAGCGGTATATAAATACTGTAGAATACTGTAGATAGAGGAAATCTCAGCAAGTTCCCCATTCTATTAACATACCAGCAATTATTATTCTGGATAGTGCTAGAATGGAAGGGTACACCCTCAAAGACATTGACTGGAAGAGTTCAACAGAAAAAGGAATGTAGGATTTGGTTCAAATAAATTAACATTTTGTGTTGATACTGTCCATCATGCCTGAATAGCAACAAAAAGCTATGCCTATACAGCCTCCATAAATAGTTGTGCCAATAACTGCTATAGGAAATGCCATGACATGGAAAAATTGCTTAAGTAACCATGTGAGTTAAGATAGTGATTTTTGGAAATCCATGATGAGAGTCTAACTCTTCAATTCCTGGATACAAAAACACACAGAATCCAGAAGAATTCTATAAACAAAATAAGCTGAGTTTATTTCAGCTGAAATTTGTTGTCACTGACATATAGACACAGGAAGGTTAACAAGGTTTGGACATCCAGATGATTTATAAGTTGCTGCTTGGATTCTGCCACTATACATTAATTCCTCTAAGTAAGAAAAAGCCATTATCTCTCAAAACTGAAGTAAGTGTGAGAACAGGAGCATAATTTGTAAATACTCCCGATGCTGTGGAAATGCCTTAGGGAAGCACTTTATATTCAAAGTGCTTGGTGTGGACTTAAATCATAGATACTTCTGATGTTGCAGATATATTACAGTGTAGAAACAGGCATCCTTTAAAGTTTATGGCCGCAAACAAGATACATTCACAGAGACGAGTCAGGATGTTCAGTAATGAGATGATTCAACATTTCTTGATATGGATGAAAGCACTAACATCCTGTATGTTTAGACTAGGATGCAGACATCGACTTTCTTCAGTACCAAGAAGTACTTCAAGGTCCCGATGTGATTTGAGTAGAAATCTAATAGATGGAACAGCAGTAATGACAGAGTGAAACATGATTTATTCCAGTGACACACAGCTATTTTTAAAGAGAAAGGGAGGAAATGGCACTTAATATGTGGGAGCCTCAGAAACCAGTTGTTTTCAAAAAGTTAGTTAAGTCCTTCATAACTTTTAAGAATCCAAATCCTTTCCCAGGATAGAACCACTTTATGTGGCCCTGATCAAGCCAATTGATGACTGGGCCAAGGATTCATGCTTCCTGCATGAATCTGAATGCTGCAATCCCTCTTAGAATATAATCCATTTAGTCAACATTGATTCAAAATTTTGATGACTAGACTTCAGTTTTATGCTTCTCACATGAGAATGAAAACCAGAATCCGCATGGGACCGAACCTATTTAGGAAACTTTAATTTTGAAGGGTTTTGCAATGGATCCTTCATGAGTTTGGATGTATTTGGATACCAAAATCCTTTTCAGCATGGGTCCCATTCAGGCAGCTTCAATTCAGAGGATATGTCCAAGTTTCAACTTTTTGTATATGACATGAGACTGAAAACCAGAATCCTTTTCTGGAAAATATGACTAGGCAGTGAGGAGAAAAAAATGTTTTCCTTTTTAGCATTTTTAAACCAGTGGAAAAAAGATATATTCAGATATATGTGAAGGTTAAAAAAATGTTCTTTCACTTTCTCCTTCTTACTTTTGCTTATCTTTTTAAAATAGAGAATTGTGATGAATGGAGATAAGATCAGGTAAAAATCTCTCTCCATCTTTCTCCCCTGAACACCAAAAGTAGAGGAGCAAGATAAAGAAAAATCCTAGAGATAAACTATTTTCACATTTTCATTTTAAATATGCATGCTTGCCATGTAGGAGGGAGCAGAACAAGGAACAGGCTAGCACTTTTTCTTCTTTTGGGGAAAAAAACTAACTACTAAAACGAAGTAAATAAAACTAAGCTGGAGTTAATTCATTTTTCTGTCAAGTAACATGATGAAGACATGAGAAAGAAATCCAGAGTAACTACGGGAACTTTTACACCAACTTAGTTACAGTGCCACCTATGGGAAACCTCTGCGAAATGCATAGAGCAATCCAGAGTTAGTGCCTATTACATCTTCCCGTAGTTACTCTGGATTGGAGGGTCTATGTTCTTCCTGCTTTTGAGTTTCATGCTGCACATGGGGTTTTCCCACACTATAGCAGGGATGGACAAGGCTATAGGAGGCTTCTGAGGCTGAACTCTGCAGATGTACAGAATTCTAAAATATGGCTTCACATATACCACAAAGAACCACCAAAAATACTTGGTGAATCTTTTGTCCAAATAAGTTGATAGTAAACACTATTGCAAATTGGAGAGCCGTTGTGCTGGGTGGACGAAATGAACAGGAAGATGTCACTTCAATACTGCTCGGCCTGGAACTCAAAACACTTGGTCTCGCAGTAGGTTCTGTATAACAAAGGTTGTTGCAAGATTAAAAGTGGTGGGAGGGAAGGGAGGGAAGAAACCATGACTGAGTAGTCATACAGACTGTCAGCGATTGTTCATGCCAATCTATCATCAACAAAATCTTTACCTGACTACTGTCTAGAAAAGATTTATTAGAAAAAGAAAAATCTGTTATGAAAACTCTTCCTATTTATTCATCAAATAACTATGTATGAACAAAAAACTAGGGTTGCAATCCTTTGTAATTTACCTGCTTATACTTACATGTATACATGATCTATATATGCATTGGATCTACCTTTGAGTAAACATACACACGATTGCCTTGTAAGTCTGTATATAAAAGCATTGGCTTATGGAGTTCCATATTGCCTTTACTATCTCCTATTCCAATTATGACTACAATCTGAGTTTCTGTTATCCCATATCACAAGCAGATTGTTTAGCAGCACAAGTAGTGTACTTAAAAGTGTGGCTCTAGAA
Source organism: Cryptoblepharus egeriae (assembly GCA_030015325.1). Taxonomy (NCBI): domain Eukaryota; kingdom Metazoa; phylum Chordata; class Lepidosauria; order Squamata; family Scincidae; genus Cryptoblepharus; species Cryptoblepharus egeriae. Next base: position 42,361,036 of record JAREYC010000006.1, read on the forward strand.
AATTCACTGCACTCAGAACAACTGTTATCTATATAAGTGGTTTGAAATTTGGTACTTGTTCCATTTACTCTTCCCATGAAGTAGTAATTTTTTACAAATTTATACTACTAAAAAACACAGGTTACAGCAAATAATGAAAGTATTATTTACTTACTAAAACCTTCAAAATACTGTTATGGGAGCATCCCTGTTTATTGTGCATCCCAAAAAGCAAGTACATTTATAAAAGTAGAATTATGAAATGTTAACCTACATGACAGAAGTATCAACACATCAGCAAGACTTGCTAATAATTGTATTTGTTACCTTAACAACTTCACCTCCATCAACTTTCATCAGTTGCCTCAAATTCTGTTGTAACAAATTGGTGTTGGATCGCCACTTCAAGAGCCCCAGAAGATCCACTGAGTAAAAAAAGATAAAAGGAGACAGCACACCAGAAAAAGGAAAAACTGTTAGCTCTTAATACAGCACTAAAATAAATTCAGGATAAGGTTGAAAGTAAGCACAATCTAGAACATGTATATGTAGAAATGAGCCCAACTGAACTGAGTTTACTCCTCAAATTAGTGCATAGGAATATACAAATCTGGCATATCAAATCACTAAAACATCAACTATCATTAAGTGTAAATGTACAAGTAAGAGCGTAACATTATAGAATTGTGGTATTACTTGAAAAAGCAACACAAACATAATAAAATTGCCTCCTAAGCAGCAGAAGCATTCCAGGACTTGATCGTAGATGAAAACGCAGCCCTGGTGAATATAACACAGATCTATAAAGTCCTTCGTCGCTTGGATTCAGGGTATTCAATAGACTGCCTTTCTTGAATATGAGATGATCCACCTCCCAAGATCAGCTGGGAAGGTCGTTCTTCTAGTGCCAGGCAAGCTGGAACCTTCCCTATAGTGGTAACACAATTATGAAATCCTTTGCCTTAGAATTGAGAACTTCACCTTCGATACCTGCCTTCTGGCTGTCCTAATTCAACACATGTTTAGTTTGTTGTAGGAGATTACTTTGGGTTTTTTGTTTGATCTCCTTAAGTCTTTATTTGTGGTTCTGTTTTCTGGTGGGTCTTAAAATTCTGTTTTCTGGTGGGATTTTTTAATACATGGACTCAACATGAATGGCCACTGCAAACCACCGTTTAAAAAACTACTTTTCCACAGTTGTAGAGAAGCAGTCAGGCAAGCAATATTCCATTCTTCAACTCAGCCACGTTTTTAGGACCAGAAACACATGTTTCAACTCAGAAATTTCTAAGTGCTAACTGCCTCTCCACAACAGGAAGAAAAGGTGTTGTAAAGGCACACCCTTTGTTATTTTCTAAAATTCCTTTTATTTAACAATTTTCTGTATCCCAGAATCAAACCCCTGCAGATATAGAGCCAAAACCTTATTCCATTTGGAACAATGGAGGAACAAGAAACCTGGAAGTGGGTCTTTAAATATTTTTTCCATTTTTAAAAAAATCCACTGATTTTTTTATCCACAGGAGGTTCCAGAACAAAACCCTAGTGAATATCAAGGAAAATTTTACAATATATGCTATTTTACTTCCTGCTTTTATCGTGCAGGGGCCTTGTTCACAAGAGGAGACAAGATATAATTTTTTTTAATACTGTAAATATTCAACCATGAATAGTCACAAGGAACACAAGCACCATCTGAAGGCAGATTGCAAAGTAGATCATCCAAGAATGATGGCATATTTGTTCAAACATGATTCATTATTTTCTAGCACATATACTTCCGCTATTCAAAATGACACTTGTGCCACACAGAATTAATTCTTGGGGGTTCCAGCTATGTGGTGTCAGTAAAGTATGAATCACCTCCTTCATTGTAAACACACAAATGATTTCAAGAGAGCGGGCTGAATGGTTGATGATGATAATCTACAATTTGCATGCTATTTGAAACATAATGCTCCCTGCTCAGTCTGTCTTCAAAAGTCCTCCTATACTTTATGATATGCACAGTTCTGATTCATCTTCACTTCTAGTTTATCTACCAGGATGAAAGTGACAGGGGGAATGTAAACAACAATCTAGAGAGGCATGCTATTAAGTAGCATATGCCTGACAACTGTTAACAGATTTGGATACAGAATCTATGAAAATGAGGAACCCTTTCTCTGTGACCACCATGCACCCATTAATGCTTTTTAAATGCTTACCAGACCAAAAATGTCCTTGACTTTCAAGCTGCTATAAGCAAGCAAGCTTAAAGTGATATGCAGGATGCTTGAAAAAAACTAGGTCAAGGTTTTGCACAGGGGGTTGATCCATGGAAAACTGAAGCCATGGTTAGGGGATCTGCAGAAACACAGTCCTGCCTGTACAGGAAGAATTGCTAATGTCTCAATTTGCAAATCAGCACAGAGGTAGAGACTGGATAAAAAAGAAAATAAAACAAATATAAGTTTGATTCCCTGATATCAGAGGGAAGAGCAGAAGACTGAGTAGAAGACTGCTGCTGAAAGAGCGTAACAGGACAATCCAGAGCAACTAATCTGTCCACATAAGAGCCCTTAGGTTGCCCTATCTAACACTAGAGTGGAGCAACTGCAAGCTGCTCCAGCCCAGTTACTCTGGAAGAGGCTTAGGGCAGAGCAAGGCAAGATAGGGTGCCCTAAGAGAGGTGGACCTGCTCTGCCCTAACTGGGGCAGCCTAAGCAGCTCAGGAGAGGCAAGTTGAGGGCATGTTTAGCATTGCCTAGGGCAGAGCAGTTACTCTGTATCCAAAGCCTGTTTCCAAGGCAGAAATGCCCTCTTCCAGTTCCTCAGAGTTATACCACCTCAGGAGCAGGTATAGTAATGAGTAGACCCATAGGGGTCCATGATAAGGCCCGAGTAAGAATGGCAGTGCTGACCAAAAATCTGAGTTCTTGGCCATCCTAGCTGCAACCCCTGCCTCTCAGCCTCAGGATATGGAACAAACTACAGCTGCCCACAAACCTCAGGATACAGCAGGCCACTCCAAGAAGCCCCTTGTATTCACTGTAGAATGTACTGCCATCTCATCAGGGACTCCTTAGAAGGCAGGCACCCAGTGGCGTCACCAGACAGGTGCGGCTGGTGTGGGCTGCATTGGGGATGCGCTCCGTATGGGGTGATGTGCCGGAGGAGTTTGACTGTCCTTTGGCAGGCCCCGGGCGTCAGCACCCCCATTCAGGCCTGCTCCAAGGCGGAGCAGCAGCTAGAAGCTGCCACTTGTCTGAGGAGCTGGCCTGAACGACCATCTGAGGTGCACTGCGCAGAAACACACTGAGCATGCCGAACAGCTTCAGAGGAGACTTCCTTAGAGCAGAGAAAGTCCGCGCCTCTGCACAGCCATTCGGCCTCACTCAGGAGGCAGAGCGGCAGCCGAATGGCTTCAGAAAGAGTACTGCACAGGCACCAACTCTGACGCCTGCACAGTCTCCCCCGAAGCCAAAAAGCTTCAGAAAAGTACTGCGCAGGTGTCAGAGATGGTGCCTGCGCAGTACTCTTTCTGAAGCCAGTTGGCTTCAGAAACAACTGCGCAGGCACCAACTTTGGTGACTGTGCAGTCCAGGTGGGGGGGGGCGCATCCCAGGGATGACGCACAGACTTCCGCACCAGGTGATATGCAGAGTCATGTCACCACTGTAGGCACCACAGCTGTTCCTTGTTCAGTGTGATCTGAGGGGTGTCTCCTCAGGAGCAAGTCTTCCCCTTGTGTCAATTACTTAGCATGCTCTGGAGCAGTTAGGGCAGCCCAGGCTTCCTGACTCTCTGGATTCAGCATAACTTTCTGCTCTGGATACAGAATAGTTAGGAGAGTGCAGTTAGGTCAGAGCAGGCTGAATTTGCTCTGGATTGTGTCCTAAGACTGCTGCTGAAAATGACAGCTATGTGCAAACTTCCATCTAACCAAGTGTCTAAATATCACTAAACGTTACCATCCTTTTCCCTACTCTATCAGTTCAACAGTGAAATAATCTGCCATCATCCTTTAATTTTCCAAAACAAATACAGAGTCAAATTTGTGTAATAACTGGTTGCCAAGAATTTTAATTTGCTTCCTTGGACATCCATTTTTCTCTCAACTATATTGCTATAAAATAAAGCAGCTCTAGAATAACAGCTTCCTTATTTCTTTTACTCAGTTCATTATACTATTCAGAAGCAAGAATGCTTTTTTGGAACCCTATGTCCTATAATGGTCCTGGCAAACAATAACATGCTGAAACACAAAATAAGAAATCTAATTTAAAAACAGACATCTGTGTTGCTCTTTAGATATCTTTAGCAGGAGTTAGAAATGCTTGTATCTTATATACATACTACAGTTCTAAATCATGCCTTAACACAATGGTATTTGAGCATTTCAGCCCAGGACCCCATTTGAGAATGTCAATCTGTGCGGGATCCCCCAGAAGTGATGGCATGGTTGGAAGTATCATTAAGGGTGCTCAGTGCAAGACTCCAAGATGGCTGCATCCAGCTTTTCATGACCCCCTGTCATGCCTTTCACTGTCTGCCTCACTCGAGAGTTCTACTTCTATGCCTTCTTGCTTGTCTGCCATGGCCTTTTAGGTTCCACCAAGGTGAAGAAGACACTGGACTAGGTACATAGAATGAACACACAAGTTTACTCAATTTCTCTTTAAGAGGCTTCAAAGCTTAGCGGTTACAAACGTCTGGTTCTTTTTCTTGATTGTTTTACAGGTCAACTAACAGAATATGACAACGGCTCCCTTCATCATCCGCACAACAAGCGCAGGAACAGGTAAGAACCCCCAACCGAGTCCAAACTTTAACCGTCTCTCTTTTCTTCCTTAGGTGCAGCACATCCCCTTGGAAGTCCTCAAGCTTGGAGCCCCAAACTTGGTCCTCCTCGTTCCTCCCTCACCTCTCCGGGACTGCCCGCATCTCCTCCTCCCTTCTTTAAATACCGCTATCTCTCCCCCTCCCCATCCAGGCTCTCTCATCCAGTCCTCTTTGTCTCCAGCCGCGGGAACAGCCAGGACTGGATCGTGCCAAGATTGGCCTACCAGGATACATCCTGGTCTTTTTGTTCATATAGAGGCGCAGGAGGTCCCAATATGAATCGGACCAGGTCTCCCTCTCGCCTTCAGTGGATGCTAATACTTCAGCCCACACATCCCTTCTCTGCACTGGTTCTCCCACCAGATCCTCTTGTACTGTCGGGGCCTCGCCACACCGCCCTGAAATAATGTTGTGACCCCCCCCCCAAGGGGATCCTGACCCCACTTTGAAAACCACTGTCCCTACTTTGAAGACCACTTAGCAAATAAGAAAGAACATGTTTAGTGAAAAATCATTTAATAAGAAGGTTGTTGTGAGCCATTCTGAGAGACATTTCATGAATAAATAATAACCAGATATGTGATAGAGCAACAGGCCTCTGAATTTTAAAAGGGGTTATATCTTTTGTACTTAATTTCTGCATGGTCACCTTTGGGCAAACTTAGAAAAGGAACTTATATGCTTTGAATAAATTAAAAGACATGGTCTTATAGAAATATCACTGAGCATACTGAGGCACACTGAGGCCTCACAATGAGTTGGCTCCATTTTCCTCCACCTCATTCTTTTTAGATTTTAGATTTAACAATAACAAAACACCAAAGCCTCCAAAAAGTCATACGTGGATCATTAACTATAGAAACATTACCTGGGGAAACTGAAGAGAGTGCCTACAGATTATTTTCTTCTTTCACAGAGCATGCAGATACTTGAGAATAATTTGGTGCTCCTTATAAAGCTTTCATAAGTTCAGATCATTGCCATCTGACTTTTTGAAATATTTCCATCATCCCTATGAACTTAGCATCCTATTACTACTAAGCAGATGACAAAATATGAATTGTGTCCCCCACAAATAAAATTTCTGGAGACAATGATCTTGGTTTGGCTCAATTACTTCAGTACACTCTTCCAAAGTGGAAAATGTCAGTACTTCTGCAACAGTTGGTAAGTTTCGAGGTATTTCCTAGCAACAATCTCCAAGACAGTATATGTAGTGAGAATAAGTAACAAAGAATAGATTCTTTCTTGTTTCCTTTGCTGCATTTGTTTAGCTAAGGGACAAAATTTAAGATTCTGTATTTCTTCCCTTCCTATGCCCAAAGAGCTTGAATTTATTTGTTTTATCTGATAAGAACGTGATGAATAAAGAAAAAGAAAATGCCTACACATGAGAGACAGTTACACACCAGAGATGAGCAAGAGACAGAGCATGCAAACAGCTGACAGTAGGTTCCTGTCAACAAAAACTAATGTCACAATATCATTGAGTTTAACATAGTATTAGACTATTTCTAGCATAAAAACAAATATAGCTAACCCACTGAAAATGATTGAAGTCATTTCTGACTATTGCACTACAGTAAGATGTCACAAATAAGTAAAAAGCATGTTTATGGCACCCTGTGAGTATACTGCACCAGCAAGACAGCCTGCACCATCCAACCAGCACTGAACCCACAAACATCACCTAACTAAGTAGGTTGAGCAGAGGAAGTTGAGAAGAGGAAGGGAGAACAGTGCTGGAAAGGGTGTAATGGGGTGGGGAGGAAGGCCAAGCCCTGGGAAGGAGTGGGATTGATGGCACTGAAATGACCTATGCCACATCCTACTTCCACTCCAGGGCCTTAAAGCCTTATATGGGGCTTATCTGTCTTGCACCAGCAATTTTACTAGCACAGATTCGAGTCACCCAATTGAGCAGCCTGGGGATCAATACAGGGTAAGGGGACAAAAGAGCAGGAAAGGGTGTAATGGGGTGAGAGGAGGGACATAGGCAGTTCACTCCTGGGAGGAGGTGGAATCAGTGGCACTGACCAATGCCTATGCCTTTATTCTATGCCTATGCCACATAGGTTCTATACCCTAGGCCTAGGCTATGCCTAAGTTCCTTATCCTAAAGAGACATATGGCCTGCTCAGTCAAAGTGCTGGATTCCCTAAACCCAAAGCATTCCCTAAACCCAAGACATGAATGATAGTCTCAATGGAAACAAGTGTCTGTATCAGTCTTCCTTAATACGTCGCAGTGTAGGATCCTATGTAGCAGCACAGGATTTATTTCAAAGATTTGATCATCTTCCTCACCATTTTGAGTTAGCTTTGTTGAACACACTAGTGTAGAAATCTGGAAAGAATCTTTACTAATGGTGCAGCTTCCCAGATTCTGCATACTCTTGCCAGCTGTTGAATGACCTTTTTCCTCCAATTCTATTTTAGTAGATGGCAAACTTAAATAAGTTGACGAATCTTCTAGTTTCTTTGCTTCAGCCTGTAATGTTTTCCCAAACAAACAAAATATGAAGCAGAAGGCTAAAACATTATTATTTTTAAGTATTCACTGCCAAGATAAAACACAGGTTTTATTTTTACATCTCATTGTGATTAAAAGCAGATACACTTAAAAGTGTTTATTTCACTTTTAATGCCATGAAGGCACTTTCCCTTTAGTATCTTCAAAGACTAGAACATGTCACATAGCAAAATTAATGCTTTTCTATACCTGTGAAATCCACCCATATTCAACTTACTAGCTAGAGGGAATGAGAACAGAAACATTTCACATATAAAAGGTTTAACATTTACAAAAGCCGAAAATGGTTTGAAACAAAGAAAAACTGAGGAAGTTCAATGGGCTTCATGCATATTTATAAAGCAGTAGTACAAAAGGAGGCTTTTGATTTTTCTTTCTGACACCCTAAATTTTTTCCCTGTGCCATGAGAATGCAATTTGAATAAATAAAATAAATCACATTTATATATCACATTCAATGTAATAAAAGGTAAAGGTGTCCTTCACAGGTTGTAATGCAAGTAGTGACCGTCTTTAGGGTATAGTGCTCATTCCTGTTTCTAAGCAGAAGAGCCAGTCTCCATGGTCATGTGGCCAGTATGACTATATACAAAGGCACAGGGAATGCTGTTAACTTGCCACCAAGGTGGTACCTGTTTAATTATTTGGATTTACATGGTTTCAAATTGCTAGATTCCCTACTAACTGGGCAAGAGGCACTCTTTCAACTGGGTGTTACTCTTATTATTTAGCAGGGAAAGAGTAACTGGCTGTCCCCACCACGGCAATGTCTGTTCTAGAGGCTTCTTCTGGTGTTCTTTTGCATTTTAGATTGTGAGTCCTTTTGGGACAGGGTCCAATTAGCCATTAATTTTTTCATTTTCTTTGTAAGTCCCTTTGTGAACTTTTTTAACTGAAAAGCAGTATACAAATACTGTAGATAGATAGGTTGGCCACAGCTGAGCAAGGGAGAAGCTCACTCCATCCTGTAACATCCAGTCTCAAACCCTGGCCTGCTGGTTGCCAAAAATGGCATCTTAGCCACTAAGCCACTATAGCCCATGTAATAACTACCCCATGTACTAACCCATGTAATAACTATGTATAATAACTATCCCTTAAACATTTTGAATCTTAAAGTATTGTTTTGGAGTGATACCTTGTACACAATAAGATCATGTTCTCCATCACGTAGAGTGGTGCCATCATATCTCATCAATTTAACAAATGCCAGGGCAAATATTTTCTCAGACTTATCTTTGGCTGCATAAAATAAAAGCACATCAACATACTGTAAATCAATAAAGGCAATAAAGATACAGACATTCTAGAGTGCAGATATGACCAACATATGAAAATTACTTGCTTCAAAGTGGAATATACAACCCAGATGTCTGCTTTATCATGTGGAATGCAGCATGGAGACATCTTATTGGTCATGACTGAAGAACAAGGACTACTGAAATCTGGTTCTGATGAGTTTTATTTGTACCACACTATAGCCATAGCAAATATACTAGTTTGTACCAACACTGGTCAAGCTTATGGAATGTTCACCACACCTGCCAACAAGGCGTCCAATTTCATGTATCAAGCAAATTACCTTCAAATATCCAGCAACCAGATGCCCGCATTGCTCCCCAGACCATGTACAGTGGACCCTTGGTATCCATAGGGAACCCATTCCAAGACTGTCCATGTATACCAAATTCTACAGAGTTACATCTGCAGGGAGGGTGCCTTTCAGAAGCCTCCACACAAGACCTCCCTATGCTCAAGCTGCCTAAGTCCTGTTCACAGATGGATCTTGTGATCCTTTTGTCCTTCCTCACAACTTCCTGGATTTTTTAAAAAAGGAATTGATTAACTGACTGATCGGAAAAAGCTTCAAAGAGTGTCCAAATTGTGAGATATGAATTCCTACTATGAGCAGTTTCAATGTACATACCAGCAGAATACTGTATATACAAATGTTAACTCTCCTCCCCACCCACTACACACACACAGGCTAGAGCCTACTCTTAACTGTAATCTCAGGGAGCTTCAAATGTTCATGGGGAAAGTCATTCCAACACAGAAGAGTAATAAAAATGACAAGAAAAATTTTTTTGACCAATTTTGGCTAAAAATATTTAACACAGCTATTCTTCAAAGACATTTATTCTTTGATTGAGATGTGATTAAGAAAGCTACAATATTTAGTGTTAATATAAGATCTCAAATCTTTGAGTGAAACCTAAGAACTACCACTACATGTCCACAAAACCCTTCTATATGCGGGGTCGTAAGTTTTTGCGAAATTTTATTGCTGGGAGCAATGGGGTATTTACACTTGTATAGGGATGTTGTATGGTTAGTGTGTTTGTCTAGTTTTACCTTGGGGAAGAGCACCTCATTTCATTGCACCCAATTGTGAGTGTAATGACAAATACATTTCTTATCTTATCTATTTACTTAGTCATTCATTAAAGTTATTCAAATGCACAGAAGTTCAAGACACAGATTTCAGGAATATACTTGTCCCCTAAAACTTATTTGTTTGTAATACATCATAGAAAGCTTAGAAATATTCCACACTTCTGTAAAAAAGGTCAAGTTTCCACTGGGTCAGGGATTACCATCGGTTCTCAATGAACCTAATAAACAGGTACTTTAGATTTCTTTCAATATTTATAGTAATAATGAAATCCACTGGTGTGGAGGCAAAAGGACAGTACAAGCAGAGATGAGAAATAGCAACTGGAGAGCAACACACATTAACCCAGTAGCAACCCAAAGAATATGAGAAAACCCACTGGAGGTCCAAGACTTAATCAATGATGAATACAATAATCTAGAGCTTAATAGGTTTGGCCACCCATGAACTGCTGCAGAATAATATGAACGCTTCCTACCAAATCAATTTATAGTTCACAGTCATAAAAATGACAGTAATTTGCTGCACGTTGTTTTCATTAGCAAAATTGTTAAATATTCTATTAAAATAACTACTGCTTTCATATGACAAATTTTTACATCAAAAATAGTTGCTTTAATTACACAAGCAGTAACCATTATGGAGTAGGTGTCAAATATTACAAGTTCTTAAATACATTCAGCAAAGGTGACATGATTAAAGTTTTGAGTCCTTTGCCGACAGTCTAATGAAAATTCATACTCCAGGTTTTCAGAAGATTCAATCATGTTAGCTATGATAAGTGCTTTATCACACATGCAAGTCACAGTTCTTCTAGTTCTAAGTCATTCAACACCACACACAAATAATGTGTATACTCGGGATGTCAAAAATATAAAATTTTAATTAGAAATATGATCACATCCCTCTGTACTTGGTTAATAAATAAGTCACTAGCAAGCTAGTCTCACAGTTGAACTTCATGAACAATGATTATCACAGCAGCTAACACAAATGCAACTCCATTTATCTTGTCTGCAAAAATATTTCTGCAGACCAAGGATGCAGTCCTAATGAATTTATGCTACCCTAATTCACCTGGCATATTTTATTCACCTAGCATATCTTCCCGTGGTGGTGTGGGGAAGTAGGCATATGCCTATTCTCTGGCCTAGCCACCTTAGAAGTGGGGCAGAAGTGCCTCACGGCTGTTCGGTAATACCTCCAGCTCGGCACAGGACTTATGCCAGCCAGGGCTTATGCTGGCCTAACTGTAAGTTAGGATTGCAGCCCAAGTGTTCCTCCAATCTATGCATACTCAATACATAGCCAGGCTTACTTAAAGAAGTGCAAGAAAACCAGCAGCGAAGTATTACTTCAAAGATATCTAGAAAAACCTGAAATAGTCCCTATTCTGAATTCTGTTTTGAAAAACTATTGACTTCTCTCTTTCTTCTTTTGCTTCTTGTTGCTTTTCATTTGTAACCAGAAACAATGATGTATCTTAAAATTACACATGTGTTAAAAACACCCTTCCCATTTTTTTCTCTGTCTCCTGGAATGTAGCATAAGTCCTACAAACTCCAAAGAACATGTTTAGCAGATTTCTGATAATCCAGTACCATTGGGAGCTAGGTGATGCTGGATTATTGGATACACTGGACTATCAGGAGATATTCCTTGCCATCTTTCAGACCACAGCTGCCCAACTGGAATCACTTTTCGTACTACCTTTTTGAAAGCAGGCAACAGCAAGACGATAAAAAGGAATCTGTTGTGAAACTGAGTTGTGGGTGGCAACCCTTTGCAACAACCTCTTTGCGGCATGAATGGCTCCTCTGACCCATTCCAGGAGATGTGGGCAAAACAACGACAATAACAACAACATGGAAAAGGTGGAGCCTACATTGGGCTAAGGTGCCATCAATATTGTTAAGGGAGCTGCAGCAGCTCAGAGCAATTTCCAAGCCTTAGCCATTGTACAACAAGTTGTGCTGTATAATGAGAAGCCAGACTGTTGGAGTTCTACTCTACCAACTTATCTATTCACACATGTTTTGAATCCTATAAAATATAATTGAACAGATTCCCACTATCCCTTAGAATAACAAGACTCAAGTCATTATGGTGTTTGCCTTCTTTTCTGCTGCCACATTTGTTGGCTGCTATAGCCAAAGCAGAAATAAATACCAACTAGGAGGTCTGGGAACTGCAGTTCTTCAGAAAGTATATCAATTGGATGACACACAGCTCCATCTCTGAAACAAGAAGTCTGACGGTTTCCTGAATGCTCACTTTTGTGTGTATATTCATAATGTTTCTTGTTGTGTTCTAATGTTGACTGGCTCTAGTAGAGCAAATAAAATCTAAAATCTCAACATGGACACATAAAAATATGTCTCCATGAACTTCCTCAAGGACAATTTCTCTTTAATTATTTCTTCTCCAAGCTTAGGACTTGGACTGACCTGTTATAACTCTGACCTGACATGACCTGATACCAGTAAAGTGTACATATTTTTCCTAATTTTTTTCATACACACACCCACACACACTTTGGCCCTGGGAGAAAGTAGATCAAAAGTAGCAAGTGGAGATAAGAGAGGCCAAATGAATAAGCTTTACAAACATTTTAAAAATTTCAAAATCATTCACAAAATTACTCCCTTCAATTCAGATTCAAGGACTAAGGAAAAACAGAATCAGTGGAAGAAAGGCTTAATTACTCACAGTCCTGTGATGATCTGTGGCGGAAGGTAAACCTTAAGTGGCTGCGATTTACATCTTCAATGGGAATTGCAACCTTTTGACAAAACAAAAACACAAATGGCTACCTTGAACATAAGTCCACAATGGCTCTTATTCTAGAAAAATTAGGCCATAAGAAGTGTAAGAACCCAAACTTTGTAACTCCCTTGACATCCAAAGTGATAAAAGATCACATGTACATAATATTAAGATAACACATTCATCTCCACTCACACACACTTTGTCATCAAGTAACCTTGATTTTCTTGATTACAAGACCAGATTAGCTGGTTTCAGATAAAGGTCTAAGAAAATGCTCTTTAATGTCCTATTTTTGTGTTTAACACCAATATAATATTCAGAAATTTTTTTATTGTGAAGAAAATTGATGAAACGTATATGAAGTAAAGAAACCTGCATTAATGAATACATTACGAAGCCAGAAGCTACATGAGCATTACTGAAGGCTAGAGAACACAATTCCTCCATCACAAGAAATATTGTATTTACTCAAACCAACTGCACCATCAAATATAATGCACAACCTCAATTTAATAGGATTGAGATAAAAATGTTTACTACCAATTGTGATGTGCAGCTGTAAAGCAGGTACAAAATTTAATTTTACTGATTTTACTAATTTTAATGAGTTACATAAAAATAATAATATGATAATAGGTTTAAGTTATTATTTTTTACCTGAACTACTTTATATACTTTATATAAAGTATATTATTTTTACTTTATATATACTTTATATAAAATATATTATTTTTTACTTTACTTTACTTGAGTAAGTAAAATACTTACTCAAATCTAATGTGACATCTAATCTAATGTGCAAGCCAATTTTGGAGACAAAATTCGGCTGAAAGGGTTTATATTAGATTTAAGAAAGTATGGTAAATTTTGTAGTCATGATAAGCCATCTCAACATCCCAATTCTGGCAGAAATGAAGTTTTTCTTCAGAAAGTTCTGATACTACTGATCTCTTAGCTACCTTACTAACATTTTTATTCTGTATCAACTTTTAGGATAGGGCCAGCCTTTCCGCCACCTCTTGCACTACACCAAGCAGTTGTCCAAAATTTCTGTTGCAATCTATTACAGTTAAATCCTTGGACCTTCCTTCATTTTCTTATCTCTCCATTTCTTTCCATTTCCAATCCACTTTCCATTCCTTCACCACAAAACATAAATGCTAAGGAAAACCAAGGTAAAAATTGTCTCAAATTGCTCTCAGTAGTTACAACAAGAGGTGAATATGTAACACAAAAATATTAGAGCCCCACTGGATTGGGCCAAAGGCCCATCAAGTCCAGCTTCCTGTCTCTCAAGTCCAGCTCCTTGTCTAGCTTCCGCTAGATTTCCCTGGAAGCACACAAGACAATCTACATCCTGATGAATATTATACAATTATCTCCCTCAACCATTAAATGCATCTTTATATTTCAAAACTCTTCAGAGCTACAATATAATATATCTTAAAACTGTAGCATGGCTAAATTATCAAGGAAGAATATTGCTACACAACTTATTGTCATACTTTGATTCCATTTCTTATCTTTATTGTCTTTTTCTTTTGCTAACTTTATAATGGTTAACTCTTGGAGGCTAGAAAGCTGATAGCATACATTGTTTTTCCAAAGTCTAGCATTTGCTTTGATATATTGCTGTTGTGGTCCCTTTGTTAACAATATACTGTACAAGCAATCCCAATAATATCTCATTTGTTTGTTTGTGCAATTTATGGTAATATTATTTTATCCTGAATATACCATTACTTGCTAAATAGTACAGCTAATATAAGAGAAGTACGAGACAGGTGTTGGAATAATTCTGTCTTGACCAGAAAACTGAGAAGGAAATGTATTCCAATGTCTTCATCTATGCTGTTTCTTAGCAACTTTCAGCAGCTCCTCTGGCACAGCTACCTTGTTTTGCTTGACAGTCACACATAAAATCTATCAATGTGGTTCTCCTTTTTCAAGAAAGAATCTTAAGATGAGGCATACCTTTACAGTTTCAAACCAGCGAGGTTGTTTTACTTGATAATATATCACAGACTTGTATTCTGAAAGGGCTTCATCTCCAGCACCAGGAAAAATCACATTCTTGAAAAGAAAGAGTCAAAAGTTTAGAACCTATTTCTCAGTTGCAAATCTGAATAAATGCTAAGGGAAATCTCCTTTTAAAGGCATCAAGTCCAGATGCCATTACCACAAACAGAAAACACTCCCTTGTTATACAAGAAAATGAATTCCTCCATTAGCAAAAATAAAAATTTATATTTATTTATTTACTCAATTTATATTTATTCAATTTATACCCCGCCTTTCCTCCCCCATAAGGGGGATCCCAAGGCGGCTAACATTAAAGAATAAAACATCATTAAAATTGCTAATAAATACAAATTAAAACATCATTAAAATACAATTAAAATACAATAAGAATTATAAAACTAGGAACAATTAAAAACAAGCTAAAAACATTTGTTAAAACAATAAAATACAACACTAACGCACTGCCCCCACCCTCTGCCCCGTTTAAAACGCTTTTTTAAAATAAAAAGTCTTAAGGCTCCGCCTGAAGCTCTGTACTGAGGGAGCTTTCCTAAGTTCTATGGGGAGGGAGTTCCAAAGTCGGGGTGCCACCACCGAGAAGGCCCTATCTCTGGCCGCCACACCTCTCACATCTTTTAGTGGCGGCACAGTCAGTCACTTTGAATTCAGACCGGAAACAAATGGGCAGCCAGTGTAGTCGCTGAAGCAGTGGCCCGACAGAGTCGAACCAACGAGCCCCAGCAACCACACGGGCCGCCGCATTCTGGACTAATTGCAGCTTCCAGACCGTCCTCAGAGGCAGCCCCACATAGAGCGCGTTACAATAATCTAGTCTCGATGTCACTAGGGCATGGGTTACCGTGGCCAGATCTATGTGGGTTATATGTGGACAGCTTCATATTTTTTTTAAAAAACATCATTGTTGTATCAATTGTTGGCAGGATGCAAGAGATGTTGCCCCTTAGCAACACAAAGGGGCAAATCTAGCAGCACAGTAAAGTTTATTTTGCTGGTCACCTGCAATAACTGCTGGCAAATCCCAACAGGGATAAAAAGCAATCATTAGTTAGGAAGTCCTAATACAAATCCATTGTATCTGCTACAGGAACTAAGGATAGCTCCTTCCAAGTAAATTTCCTATCTACCAGATATGAAGGAGCCCTCAGCAAAATGACGTCTCCAGTAGGTATCTCATTCAGAGCTAAGATGGGCTAGAAAGGTACACATCTTCTCCCTGGTTCTCTCAATGATCACTGATAGGCAACCATCATTTTCCCCTGCAAAGCCATTGACCCAGGGCATAATGGGGAAAAAATAGTAGCTGAGAAGAACCACCAGTTGCAGAGTTTTACGGGCAAGCTGTAACCAATGGGCCTGGGAGCCCTAAGAAGCTTCATTATATTTTTTATGCTGAGGCTAGGTTTGTTCTAACTTAGTAATGGTTGTGAGAGAAATTGACTGAGATATTTTAAAAAAATGAACTACTGAAATCAGTTTAAAGTACTGATTAAAAAAGACAAAATGAGATATTGTAGCAAGTGAAATATGAATTTGTGAAGCATCAGGAAAAAGTCCAATAAGTATATTGGAAGTTATTAGTTCCAATATATTAATGCTTTAAAAATATGTACCATTGGTATGGCTGGTCAGTCAAGCAAGTCTTTTTTGAGCATCATGTGCTTAACTCTGTATAAAAACCTTGGAACAAATTCAGAACTGAAATACCTCCAATCTTTTGCCATCTTCATCATATACAGATACTGTAACCTCTACATTCTTAGCTGTAGTTTTGCTGCCTTTATCAAAGTCTCCTTGAACTAATGTAACATAGATATCGTTACGGACATCACCTGAGAGAGTGAGAGAAAGGTGTATAAAATATTATCAATAAAGAGAAATTAATCACATTTAAGAATTAACCACTTTGAATGTCTTATACCTTTTCTAAGCCACACTTTTTCTAGCTTTCTTTTTTAAGACTCTCAAGACTGTATATGTGAGAAAGAAGAATTTTTGCTAATCATATGTTAACATGGCATTCAGAACACATGCTAGAGTTTCTAGAAAAACGTACTTGTTTTTCAGAGCATGGTCCTGACCAGGCAATCTGGCTCAGCTAGCACTGAATCCAGAGCAAGGATTGGGGCTGCTGATGTGCTACCACAAAGAATGGGAAACTTTTCCCCTTTGCCAGGTAAAGACAAGAACAGACTCATGGATCTACTCGGATACAAGCCATCTCCTAGAAGTGTAGCAGATTCACAGATGTGAATAACCTGAAGATGCTCCTGGATGCCTGGAGACCAAGGGTTGGTGCAACGGACTTACACTGGCATAAAAGAGGGTTAGCATTGTGCTGCCCTTTTCACCAAAGAGTGTCAAATTTATGGAAAAGATCACAAATCTGCATACATACCAAAAGCTCCACCATCAAGACCAAACCAACATTTCAGTCATGAGTTGTCAGTTCCAAGCCACATAAATTACATTTTTTCTTATTATTATTTTTCTCTTATTATATATCTTACTAGCGAAAAGCGTACCCGCGTTGCGGGAGTAACATTTCCCCATATGCCATGCCCCCACGGCGCAACTTCTCCCCATGTGCAACTTCCTTCCATGCACATCAACCCACATGCGCAACTTCCCCCATGCGCAACTTCTCCCCATGCGCATCAAACCCCCCATGCACAACTTCCCCATGAGCATCAACCCCCACGCGCAACTTCCCCATGTGCATCAACCCCCCACACGCAACTTCCCCCACATGCAACTTGCCCCCACACGCAACTTGGCCCCATGTGCATCAACCCCCCATGCGCAACTTTGTCCCATGCGCATCAACCCCCCATGCGCAACTTTGCCCCATGCACAACTTTGCCCCCATGCGCATCAACCCCCCCTTGCGCATCAACCCCCCCTTGCGCATCAACCCCCCCTTGCGCATCAATCCACCCATGGGTAACTTCCCCCCATGCGCAACTTCACCCCATGCGCAACTTCCCCCATGTGCATTAACCCCCATGCGCAACTTCCCCATGCGCATCTTCCCCCATTCACATCAACCTGCCCATGCGCAACTTCCCCCATGTGCACCAACCCCCCCCCCTTGCACAGCATCCTCCACAGTGCAACCCCTCCCTCCAAACAATATCCCCCCCCCCAGTGCACCAGGCACTGAGCACCAAATTGGCCAAATCAAAATATAAAGGATGCATTTCATTGAGCAAACGTTATCATTCCATGCACAAAGGTTCACACCTCACAAAGGCTGCATGTAATAATGAATAATCTAAGCACTTGATAGCCCATTTGGACAAACATGCACCAAACTACTTTTCAAGTCTGCTTTTATTGCTTTATAGATTCATTTATAATATACATTAAAAGCTCAGGTGGTGAAAACACACCAGGAACCTCAGTTCTGAAACTAAACGAATGAGACATTCTACCATCTGTGCCCAGTTAGTCCGCAATATTTACAACAGTGCTACTGCATTATTAATAGAAATTTGAAAGCAGACTGAAAATACAATTTCAAAGCCAAATATTCAAAGATGATGGTTTAGCACCAAAAATTCAACTAATACTTTTTATTCAATACACACACCTGAAAGGCAAGACTATTAGCAGTATCTTCATTGTTGGAAGAATAGCAAATCAATTATTGAACTCTTACCAGGCATAATAATCTCAGGAAATCCCATTTTCCGAGCCACAGCTGTGGATCTATCAACTAAGTGAGGAAACTCTTTTCTTATCTGATGGATATCTCCAGGAAGAAGTTTCAATGTCACCCATAAACCTGTAGAATTAAATTCAAAATACTGATTGAAAAACCTTTGGTGGAATGTTGCATTTCAACTACAAAATAAAAAGCATTTTCTTATATAAGCATTATTCTTATATATTCTCATTCTCTCTTAACAATAAGCTGAGAAATTTAGAAAAATGAAAATATCTAACTATCTTCCAAAGTGGGGACAACTAGTGCGAAAAACTGAATACTTTTCCTCAAGTCTAATTTAGACTATGAACCTGAAGATGCAATTCTAACCAATTTTCCAGCTCTGGGGTAAGGGTAATGCAACTCCAAGGTAAGAGTTTTCTTACCTTAAGGAAGCCCCTGTGACTGTCCCCCAATTGCGGGATGCAGCACATGTCCCACTGGCACAGCTATGCCAGTGTTCAGAAGGTTTTGAGGGCTGTACCCTGAGAGCATATTCCTCCCACTGTTCCAAATTATGTATATACACCATCATGTTTCAGCACTCCAGCAATAAAACATAAGGTTCTAACCATTCCTAAGAAAGGTTCAAGGTATGGAGAGAGAACTAAAGAAAAGATCATTGGGTTTACAGGATACCAGGAAGCCTACAAGACATAAATGTTCTCCACGGCCTTACAACAAGGGGTATCCAAACTTTGAACTTTAGGACCTTTAACAATTGTGTAAACTTAGGAAAGAATTTCAGCAAGTGCTGCTTCTCATCTCACACGTTAAAGGCTACACCTGCTGGAATTTCCTTTTCTATACAAGTATTAAAGGTCCGGAAGCTCTAAAATTTAAAGTTTGGACACCCCTGCCTTATAGGAAGAATTCAACATCTACTAAATCTCTAATGCCAATGATCAACAAGGATATCATCCTTGTGTTGACTTTGCATAACTGACATTAAAACAGATCTATCTATCTATCTGAACAGATCTGAACTCTACTAGGATACAACCTATAATAAAAATGGTAATGTTCCAAAACTGAACACACTTACAGAAAATATCCAGTATCCAGCACCAATATCCAGTATTAGTGCAACACTAATGTTATTGGACACATTTGATGCCACAATATTTGCTTGCCACGCTAATAGTGTAAATGAATCATAATACCTACCCTGACCCTTGTGGTTAACTTCTTTAGCAGCAATCACTTTGTTTATTACAGTCTGCAGGAAATCATTCTCTCCTGCCACCCTGGGTGAAAAACGGGATGATATGTTCAGCTGCTTGTGTCGAATGGCGTTATCCAACGCTAGCCTGGAGGATGCACATGACAACCAACACCAAAAGGAAACAAAGGTGGGAGGACAGAAAACCAGAAGTCACAGCAACAAGAAAACACAAGAAAGTGTAACATATAGATGACAAAGAGCATTCGTTAGTCAACACAAGACAAAGGATATGAAACAGAACACCACAAACATAGGAAGATAATCATAAGGAAAATGTGAATAAGGAAAATGTGAAGTAAAACAAACCTATAATTCCAGAAACATTTATCAGATCCCAATTTGGCTTCTAGGAAGCACGAAGAAATGAAAAGTCTGAGAAGTCACATATAACATCCAAATGTAAGACAGTAGCCAATGGAATGGCCAAGACCTGCTGTCATTATATGAAGTGGTAGCTAAGAGAGTTAACAGAAATGGAAATAAACTACTAGAAATAGAAGTAGCATACAGCAAAAGAGAAGATATAAAGAACTCATGAAACATTTTATTCTGTTATGGCTGATGAAAATACTGAAGTTGTAAATGAAACACAACATTCAGAAAAATGGCACAGCAAACTTGCTGCGAAAGCGGTTGAGTTTACGTTTATTAATGGCAACCCAAAGCCAGCATGTGAAAAGAGAAACTCCAAATGGCACAAGAAAGGCACAGCATGAAAGGAGTAAGAAAATCTTGCATAAGGTGCTAAGTCAACATTGAGAATGACAATGCTGTTCATCATTAATGAGAAAAGTAACTCATTCCCAAAGCAGTTTTTCTGAAAAACACTTTAATTTGCCATAGGAAATGAAAAGAAAAAGAACCAAGACTTATATTTATTGTGCATCCTTTCAAAATGTTGGTTATGTAAATACTGCTATAAATTAGATTTAGTGGTGCAAGAAACCAGCAAGTACTCCATGTCTCTGAAATGTCTATTTAATCTCTATTTTTCTGTCCTTATAAACATGCAATTTCAGGTGTGCTTATTTTTAGCTACCCTGATACCAGCTTGTAACAGATTAATATATAAAGAATGTGAAACATGAAAGGAAATACTCTCTTATTCCAAAGTTTCTATGATGATTGTTATCATCTGGATTCATTTTTAATAATCAAGCTTTTAAGAACATGTACACACATCATAATTGCCTTGAAAACACATTATTTGTAGTCATCATCTACTCACCAAGTGGTGATTAATTCAAGCAAATGAAAAACTGCTCTATCTTTCATATCACAACCTCACATTTTTAGCAGTTTCCATGAAAATTTAGTTTGTTCTAGTCTTTTTTAGGTTTAGTGTGTTGTTTTTATTTAAACATTTTGTATTTGTAAACATGTAGCTGATTAATAAACCAGTTAAGTACAGCCAGTGGCATCACTAGAGGAGTTAACGGGATGAGGGCCACACTGGTGACTGGCAAGGAGGATCACACTATACTTGCCAAAAACGTTTAATTCTTCTTTAAAAAATAATACCATCAAGGTATCTTTCAATGTGTAATTTCATGCAGAATGCAATGAACAGTGTTGAAATATTTGTTATATCAAATATTATAGCCCCAAAACCAGCATATGGTGGCATCACCACACCCACCACCCAGAGGGCGATGCACTGGCCTTCTGCACTGCATGATAAAAATCTAGTGATGCCACTGAGCATAGCTGAAGTGTTTCAGTAAAAACCACCCAAATAATGCATAATTATCATCCACATTATGCATAAAATACTCAACAATCATTTTATAGGAAACCAAAAAGAAATACTGTTTTCCTCATGCTGTGCCACCAAGGACAGAAAACTGCCACAACAACTAGCTTAAGAGAACAAAATAGATTTTAGCATCCATGGCTGACATGAGCATAGAGTCCAGGAAGCTTATGTTTAATAGTTAGCATTTTTTTACAATTTCTCTTATTCAAGCTTTCATTCTAATCTAGAAATTTAAATAAACAATCATCTCTTTAACAAATGAGGATCTTCCTTCACTTCAGTGCACAATGCTACAATACACAGGAACATGTATATGCATGTATAACACAAAATGTCTGCATTTTTCATATACCAAAATGAACAAAGAAGCCAGCTAAAGCAGTGATCATCAGACCCCAATGGGGTCACAAAGCCTCATTTGTAGATTGCAGAAACTTACAGTAACAAAACAGGCTGCAGAAACATGGAGAAGACCACCCAAATCAAATGGGGAGTTTTGGGATATCTCTTAAGGAACCAGGAGACTGTGTCCCAGAAACGCTCATGTTCTTAGCAATTATGCAAAAATATATTTCACTAGTGTCATGTTTCATAGTATCTTTTTTTGCTCCCTCCTACTGGACAGAGAGTGGATGGTGACTCTCTCTCTCTCTCTCTCTCTCTCTCTCTCTCTCTCTCTGCCCGCTATAGTAAAACCACTACTCTAAGGTAATTTAAAGTTATAAGAGAGTCCAATTATCTTACTGGGAGAGCCCAACTATAAATGGGAGTCAGAATAATTGATTCCAGGGGATGCATCCAGCCCATGGATCTTAACGTTTGACATCACTGGTCTAGAAGGTCCATAGGCCTATCACAGTTTTCATTCTTATAACAAATCCCTGGCTGAAATCAAAAGCATGAGCATCTGCTGTGCAAAGAACTACATTATAGATTCCACAAGTTGAACACAAGCTCTTGTTTGCAACTCATATAGCTCTCTGAATTATAGACAGAGATGGCACTGCCACTTGCATTCTTCTGGACCACAAACTGTGTATAACATATATTCAATGTATCATTCACACATGGCATGGTGTTTTCCTTAACTTGCTGAACAGCAAAAATTTTATGTGGCAATTCAAAGCTCTCTCATAAAGGCTAGCTATAATAATTTTATACATTTTTGTCATGTCATGGACCTGATGGGTCAAAGGCACTTAGGGTCTCCTGGCTAACAGGAAACTACTGGTACATAGTCCCCTCCACCAGCTTAATTAAAGGCCCAAACCCCATCTCCTCAAGACATCATCTACTCAGCAAGTTGCTGAGCGTGTCTTCCATCCTCTCTTCAACTTGCACATCTCCATCCCAAACACTTCAGTTGCAAGCAGAAGAAGGGGGATCACTACATTTTCAGCTGTACTACCGAGACCTTTCAAGGTCCCATGGGGCAGCCCCGTTCCCTCTGGTAAACCAATAAGCACGCACTCCAGCAATTTACTTGAAAAGGTTTATTAAAGCTTTTCCATGTTAGTAAGTTAGAAAAAAATCCCTCTACTCACAGAATGAGGTTCTAAAAGGAAAATTCAGTTCAGTGTGCAAGATACATACATTTCAAAAACAGCATAAAAACTTAGTAGCTAATTACTTGTCTAAAGTCTCAAGAATCTCACTGTGCAGGGTCAGTATTCTTCTGCAGCACTCCCAGAGTGAAGCACATTTCTGTGAACTTACAGCTTATGTCTCATGGGTCCAGTCCAAACAAATATTCTTAATTCTGCTGTGTCACAATTTGCCCCCTCCACTGTCACAGCACATGCTATCTGGGCAAGAAACACTCTTTCAAGTGGGAGTTCCTCCTTTATTTTGCTGGTAACTGGCCCCACACCCCATCAACGTCTGTTCAAGTGGCTTCTGCTGGTGTTCTTTTTGCATTTTAGATTGTGAGCCCTTTTGGGAGAGGGGCCCATTAGCTATTACCTAGCTATTATTTTTCATTTTCTTTGTGAATTGCTTTTTAGTTGAAAAGCGGTATATAAATACTGGAGATAGATATCTTAGGTGTCTACCATAACACCAAAATTACAGTCCACATGCTAAATAAGCCACCTTATGAGCTACTCATCTTCTGTTTCCAAGTAGTAATTCTCCAACCCAATGTTTTATTCCCCTTAATGGAAATTGCAATCTCTTCAAATGATTTTGCATCAACATATTCACACATACCCCAAACTGGACTTTACAGGAAAGTATTTCTACCTCAATACAACCCAGATCTTACACAAAAGGCATCTTACCTCAAAGCCCAGCTCCTTTTCCCCACATTCCCCATTCACTCCCACGAAAGGATCTTAACGGGGGAAGGGAATTCCAACTCAGTAACAACTTTATTATGCAGAATCACAATCCTCTACAATATTTATAGAAGTCACTTCTGACATTTCTTTTGCATTACTTTGTACTTACGATTGAAATGGAATGAAGTGTTGCTTGTCTTCATCATCTACTTTCCCATTAATTATGTCAGTTACATCCATTACTGAAATCAAAAAGAAAGAAATATCATTAAAGAGATCAACATCTAAAGAAACAGAATGGCAAAGACACAGAAAGACATCTTTGTACTTTGTGACAGACATTAGGAACTGTTTTAAGGCAAAATATATTCTTATGTTCAAAGATAGCCTGTTATTTTCACATCAGTGAAAGAGTAGAATCTTCTGAAATTCAAAATGGATATATGCATATGTGAGTCACATACTAAAACATGCTGCAAATGATAATCCACTTCAGCAGAGTTTAGTTTCACAAAGGATGCTGCAAGACTAAAGAGAGGGGTGGTAATGATATAAATACGAGTGCTTGCATTCTAAGTAATTAAGTGTGTTTTGGGCTATCAGTGACACAAGATTTCAATACTTTCCTCAACATTTGAAATATTCTCCAGCAAGATATTTATTTTATAAAGGCATATCATGTAATAAGAATTTATTTGTCCTAACTGCTTTGTGAACCTTTTCTTGAAAATTGGTATATAAAAATAGTTGGTTGGCTGGTTGCATGATTGGTTAATTATTTACCAAAAGGGAAATCTTGCACAAACCAGCCTTGGGTGTGCTTGGTAGAGGCATTGGCCTGACAAAGAGGATTTTGACCAGATTAAGTCAAGGCACCTCCATGGTTTGATTAATCCTGGCAAGGTGGCTTATGAAACATAAAAAGTACAAATGCATAAGTACTGTAGAATAAGTAACAAACCATAAAAAACAGAAAGTTGACATACAAAATAGCACTGAAAAAAAACTGCTGGCATAAAACACCACATTTAAAGAAATGGTAAGAACAGACTATGAGCACAATTCTAACCATGTCTACTCAAAAGTAAGCCCCTTTGTGTTCAATGGGTCTTACTCCCAGGAAAATGTCTTTAGGATTGCAAGCTATATCCAAAAAGAAATAAATCTTAATCTAACCAAAAACCAGCATATACTGTGACAAAAAATCCAGAGAAAATTCTTAATCACTCCAAGTAGGATAACATGGAGGCCATAAACCTCAGCTCAAAAGGGAGAACGAAATAGACATTGAAAAAAGGAAATGCAATACTTAAAGAATTACCACTCTATCATGCTGAAAACAAGAATGAATGCTCAAGGCATGCCAGTCTAGTATTCGTTTCTGATGGTTACGTGGAGTAGCAGAGGATGTCTATGTGGTTATGGAGAAACGGCCTGCCTATTTATGCCACATGCATAAGAACAATCATCAATTTTTCCACATCAAAGCTTCATCAGTGTACTATTAGAAATTAACGTTCTCTTTACATGGGTTTAACTTCCCACCTCCTTCCAGGTAGTCAAAGTTTGAACCTGAAAGATCACAGAAAAGTTTTCTAATTCTGTCTTTAAAGAGATCAGATCAAGAACAGCTTTTTGGAGAACAGGAGATCTGAATGCCAACATTCCAAGGTGACACATTTTGGAGAGTATGAAAACAGAGGCGGGCTAGGATATTAACTAGGTTCACATGGGTCCTCTGGAATCCTATGGCGAAGAGAGTACAAAATCAAGTTTTGCAAATTGAGATCATTTGCCTCAGTATGATGCAGCCCAAGCAAGACTTCAATATTCAACTTTCAGTTTGTTGTTAGTTGCTGAAGGAATGTTAAAATGCATTACCAAGATCAGACTCCATATGAATTGGTGGGAAAACGTACCAGGTCATCATGCAATAGAAAAACTAGCTGCACAAATTTTACCAAAAAGAACAAGGCTTAGCATCCAAGGTAAAAGTGCAATTTTTATTCAACCCAGTCAATTTCACATGAGAATTCAGCCTTACGTCTTCTGGTAAATACAGCAAACCATTCTTGGAAGCTAACCGCCCTAAGCCAATTCTACAGCATATTACTGTGTCACCCTTTCTCCTCCAACTTCTGGTTCTGATGCAGCAGGTACACCTGCCATGGATTCAATGGTATGAAGGGTGCATAAATGTTCCTGAGCAAGTTATACATAAGAGAAGTATAAAATACAAAGTGACTGAATAACTGTTTTCAAAAACTACAATATGCCAAGTCAACAGTTGTTTCATATTGAACAGTTGTTGTTTCTTATAGCTTACTTTGACAGTGTGCCTAAAGAGAATGGATTACCTGCTACACCAAAAGGTCGTCGTAGCCCTGAGGTTAGTTTTCTTGTGTTGTTGTCTCTTAGTTCCATTCTGCCTACTCGTACAATCTGACAGACAAAACTGATTTTCTCTCTTTTCAGGTCTTTGCTACCAAGGTCCTAGAAATGTGAAGTGTTCATATATTAACCTTAGAAAATACATTCAAATCTTATCTGAAAGTTGTTTTCTACTAGCTGTCTTAGATGCCATCTTTTCAATACTAAAAGTTATTTGCATACCAAAAAATTCCATACATTTATATTGTTTTTTGTTTTTATTTTTTTTAAAAAAAACAGAATTAGCTTTAAAATTGTATTTCCACACACATCAAGAATGTTCCAATTTGGGTACCATATTTTAAAAATATAAAGACCAGAAACTCCACAAAATATATTCTATTTATCATAGTAAAAATAACTTCTTATAATGTGTCTCAAAACAGCACTAAAGTCATACGTAATGTCAGATGCTTGCAATACTATAAAAAAAAGCAGGCAAGAGCAGGCAACACAGGGCCATATTGTCTAAGTTCTCTAAAGACCAACATAAAATACCTGGCACATCACTGAAGGCTGGAAAAAAATATTTTAAATAAATCAAACAAACGGATTAGAAATTGAACTTAAACTATTGGATAAATGGGCTCAAATTTCCAGGATTTCTGCAAGAACCAACATACAGAACAGAAATAAAGTACCCTTTACAGCTGTAAACAAATTGTACATTGCAAAATAGCAAGCCCTAACAATATCATGATGAGCACTATCTTAACCATGTCTACTCAAAAGTAAGCCCCATTGTGTTCAGTGGGTCTTACTTCCAGGAAAGTGTCTTTAGGATAGTAGCCAATGTCATAAATAAAAAGAGAAAACTCACTGTGAAGACTGCTCGGAGATTGTGTAATCTGTCTATGTCTTTTGGTAGCCCAGAACTTGACCACCTCACCAGATAGTTCTCACTATACAAATAAAACCAGAGTTTATATATAAACAGCATCACAGTTCTTCTCTTACAAACAAAAGCTGTGTCACATCACATTAAAATTTACATTTATCCAAGCAAGCAGAAATTCTACTCAAAACACAATTTAGGATTGGGTGTTGATCAGTCAGTCTTCAATTTTAAATATTAGGACAAAACATGGTGTACCCCTTTTCACTCCCACTGGGGTTAAATTTCTAAAATTTAGTTCTTATTGGATGCTCATGTCACAGAAGAAATACATTCCCCAAATTTCATGTTTCTGTGGGTTTGGGCTGGGCGTTGATAAGTCAAGAGATTCTTCAATGTTAAGTATAGGGATGAAAATGTATTGTGTCCCTTTTCACCCCCTTTCATTTGGAATTTCTAAAAATTGGTTCTTATTAGGTGCCTACATTACGGAAGGAAAACCCTCCTCAAATTTCACACTTCTAGCATTTTCTAAGTAAGATCGGATATGACCATCCGAGTTTGAATCAGGCAGGCTCTAGACTTAAAAAATAACAAAGCAAACTAAATATTTTATAACACACTGACCTGATGAATTTTGATTCCAATGGATCGTATAAAGACATTAGAACTTCTGCATCTTCACCAATTTTGCAGACAACATTTTTTAGGTTAACAAATAAAGCAAACGAAGGTGTTGCAGCAAACTTAGCTTGTCTACTAATGTCCAGATTCTGTTTTTGAGACTTAAAAAGAGAGAATAAAAAGATACTGAATAGCAACTATAAATCCATTGACTATAAACAATAGAAACATTTACATTACTCTGATATTACAAATACTTGTGAACAAGTCTCCCCATAGCTGATTTTCTGTGTCCTGTCCACACTTCTCTCATTGCTCCTGCATCACAAAGAGCTCCACTTGCTATGGCAGTAGTAGTGAGAAGAGGAAGGTGGAGGTATGTCCTATACCTTTAATAGCCAGGAAGGCAGCCTTCGCAACCAGGAACAGCCTTGCAAATTGTCTGCTGTAGGGATAGTTGCACATCCATCTCTTCTGAGTGCAAAGTGAAGCAATGAGCTATCTTATCCAAAATCTTAAAAGTACTTACAAACAAACCAGATAGTTTTGCAATGCTGCCAGAGTAGCTTGACAATCGTGCAATTTACCATTTATCTGTTTGAGGCAACTGGCATCTGATCTAAATGAAAAGACCTCAGGCAAAATCTTATTTATTTAACAGATTTATATCCCACCTTTCCTCTGTTAAAAACAGATGCCCAAGGCAGCTTATTTCCTACAACTGGGAAGGATTCTGCTAAACCCTGATTCATCTTCTTTCAAAACTCTGGAAAGGGGTTAAATATCATAGTAGGACAACATAAACAAAGCCAATTTTAGATAATTAATTGTGAAAACACTTAGCCTGAATGCACAAGGCAATCGTTTTTATAATAGTCAATTCCAATTATCATTGTCATTACATAATTCATTTTTTAAAATGCATGTTATCTCTTACTTTTTCTTCCAGCAGTCTTTCCTCTACTTGCTTAGAAGCGATTTCATGAGCTCTGAAAAGGCTGATGGTACTTGTTTGTTCTGGATCTAAAATATTACCATCTTCATCTCTTACTACAAGGTCCAGATCAAGAATTCTGTAGGAAAAGGGATACAGTTGAGATCAGACTGAACGAAACAGTTCAAACCAAGAAACTTCTCAGATAGACCTCCCTGCCTCCGTCAAAAGCTTAATATAATGGCCGGAGGAGAAGAAGAGGAATAAAAAATGTGTTCCCATGCACTCCAAGCAGAGAGAGTAAGGATGCATGGTACACCCTTTTCTACATGTTATAGAATGTTGAAAAGAGGTAGCACCAGTTCCTGTTGATTCACAACATAGGATGAGAGAAAAATAATCTAAAAGCTGTGTATTGCCTTCTACATGTTCCCAACAGGGAAATTAAAATCAGGGCATGCCCCCTAACAGGAAAAGGCCCTGCAGATATGACAGTGATAGCTCCCTAGCAATGAAGCAACCAAGAGATCTCTTAAAATACCTGGGGTACTGTTGTAAACCTCTAAAAAGTAAAGTGGCTCTACAGAACCCTCAGAATTTCCAGCTGAAATTCCTCATGATACTTGATATTCCTCATGATACATGATATTCCTTGAATATGTTTTTTTTCTGGGATAAGATATGACAGAGGAGAATTACACTAGATGACCTCCAAAGTTCTTTCTAACTCTAACTTTCTGTGATACCAACTGAAGCACCAAAACATTTTAACAAACGCCTCTCTGAAGTTTCCGTAACAATTCTAAGATTATTATAACAGATAGTCAGTACTACTCGTTATAAAACTTCAAACCCAATGCTATCTATAATCACCTCCATAAATACACTAGTTTCAGCAAAATAAAACGGCTGTTTTTTCCTGCTGTTTCAGAAAACAAAAGGGAGGGCAAACAAGCTGTTTTGTGAAGTCCACAGGGTAGTTACTGAAGGCATGACAAATAATGTTTATGTCTGGAGATATCCAATCTGAAACAACCATTTTTGTTTCATTAAGGGAAACAATACACAGCTCACTGTAACAAAAATTGCATTCTTTTACTGTACACATTTTACTCTAAGTGAAATCTAAACTCAGTTCTCTTGCAGGTTTTACAGAGAATGTTGGGATCATTCCATTAGTTTGTCAAAACAATAATGAATAAGAACACAATACAAGATGGTCTATAAAGTCTGTGCATTTAGCATCTGGAGGTTATTCAGAATACTTTTCACCAGCTCCTTAGCCAGATGGCAAAATAAAGTAGCCAACTAATAAATATTGATAACATCTGGTTAATTGTATGGCACAGAATAGCCCATATCACAGACTACACATGTTCAACGCTGCACTGGTGCTGAAAAACCTTTTTTCCCCAGAACAATTTTTACTGATAGGAGAAAAGTACTCTCTCAAGTAGAAAGCATGCTATGCATCTTGAAATGCATGTTATGCACCTCAATAAAACTGACAGCCCAGTCTTTAGCATGAGTGTACTGACAGGAGTGTATGTCAGTATGGGTGTTGCAAACATGATGAGAGGTACATCTGGAGAAGAGGGGCCCAGAGACTCAGTACTTTTCAGAAGTTCGGCCAGAACTCTAGCTATGCTGGCCAACAATCAATAGTATCAAGGAAAAGGGAGGCAGGGAGTGAGCAGAACAGGGTGGGGGTTGAAATCAACATAGCTCTGCTCTGCCAGATTCTGAATTTAGTGTCACTGAGGGTGCAATCCTAACCAACACAACTCATCCATCTCCTGTGGAGGTATATTTAGGCTGGCACATGTCTGTGCACTGGTCTAATCCCCAGGAGTGGCAACACTTATTTATGGACTTGTGAGGATAAAACCAGCTTGATAATTCTGATGTCTAAATCAGCATCTGATGAGAAAGTAATGCTTGTCTTAATAAGAATATGCAGTGGTCAACAAATCACTCTGCCACTCTACAAATCCTATATAGCAAATAGAAACCATGTAGTGTATTTCAAAAGTACATATAACAAACCTGTTTCCATAGTCAATCTTGGCTGTAACTTTCTTCTTCAGTTCCTTGAGCTCATCCTGGGGTAGCGTTCCAGACAAAATTTGTGATCTCCATTCAATAAGGTCATAAATCATGTGTCTCACACTATGGAACATTTCCCGATTATCTTGCTATAAAGAAAAGAAAACGCTCAAAAAGAGCTGGTAACAGACTTCCCTCATAGGAGAGCA
The DNA here is from genome assembly GCA_030015325.1 of Cryptoblepharus egeriae. Classification (NCBI taxonomy): domain Eukaryota; kingdom Metazoa; phylum Chordata; class Lepidosauria; order Squamata; family Scincidae; genus Cryptoblepharus; species Cryptoblepharus egeriae. The sequence goes on from JAREYC010000006.1 coordinate 42,391,622, forward strand.
TATCAGCAAGCCAAAGTATGTGAAACCTAGGTTCAAATCTCCTCTCAACGAAAAAGTACACTGTGCGGTCTTGGACGTCACAATCTCTTAACCTTCTTCACAGCCTAAACCTAAACTGCTATCGTGAAGGAGCCAGTGATGCAGGCAATAAAACAAATGGAAGCAACTGTACCTAATGGGTGCTTCAATAATTATAGGTACTTGACTGTTAAGAGTGAACACTGAATCCATTTTTTTGGATTTGCAAAAAGAGTTACTAGAAGTTAGATGATGGGTTAACAAAAACTATTTAATAATGTTCAGTAGCTAGCTGAAGCAATTTGAAAAACATGCTAGAAGATATTTCTGAATTTTTGCTGTTTTTCATCTTCTGGAACAATACAAAAGTGAAATGCAAAAAGTGAAACTGAACAATACAAAAGAACAATACAAAATGTCTCATGCTGATTTTCTTATACAATACAGTTTTGAAGGAATAAAAATACACAAGCTATATAACAATACTGAGCCATAAATTAAAATTTGTTCCATAGGTAGTCCAATAGCTCTAATTAGCTTCACTGTGCAGCATTTGCTACAGGGAAGTATACTTTGTTCAATGGAACAAGAATGAGTGGATCAAAATTAAATAAAATTGTACGTCTTTAGCCTGATCAAAACATCCTCATTTTCTGTAGTGCATGGGAAGCTGGTGAATGCATGTACAAAGCAGACAACTGTCACTATGAACTTTAACAGTAGTAGTCACTCTTGCAAAATGAAGGGAGAAAGATTAACCATGAATTCTACCAATTCAGAGAACTTGGAAGATCCAACATCATGTGCAAGAGGCAGAAAGATGGTTTATTTTAACTGCTGAAAAGAAAACTTTTCTTCAGGATATCTTGAAAATAAGAATTAAAAAATAATCTGCAAAAATGAGAAATTTGCATTTTTAATATAAAATAGTAAAACAAAATTTAATTCTCAAATTAAGATTGTAACTAACTATATCCAAAGTTAAGATCAGATTTCCTTAGTGGAATAAATGTGTTTTTGTTCTTTACAATTAGATGAAGCTGTCTTATATTACCAAACTATTGATTGAACAAACCAAATGTCTTTCTTCTCTAACTGGAAGGGGTTTCCAGGGTTTCAGCTAGAGATCCTTCATAGCCCTGCAATATCCTTGTATCCATAAAATGAACCTGGGTCCTTCAGAAACCATATACCTTATTCCTAAACTGTGGTCCTAAAGACACTAAAGTCTTTAGCATTACCAACTGATAGACTGACAATGCAATCCAAACGCCCGCTTCGGCCACCACATCTCCTATGCTGGGGACACTCCTGAGGTTGGGGGTAAGCAAGATCAAAGACTGTGTCAGCTTCCACCACGCACTCCACAGGAATGGAGAGATGGGTTAGTTGTGCTGGCCTAAATTGGTTAGGATTTCGCCCTATCATTTCAATGACAAAAGGAACAACACTCTCAAACCATGGCTACAGCACTATACTTTACTTTACTTTACAAGCACTATACTTGAAACTCTGCTATACTTACAACATAGAGCTGTCGCCATATTGTGGACCATTCACGTAGTGTTGTGGTAACCTCTTGAATGAGTGGTAGTTCACTGGGTATAACAGTTTCATATTGCCTATAGAATTTGCAAATATTAAATAATAATTAACATAGTTTCATTGGAAAAGACACATAATTAAGATCAAAACAACTCCTCTGGCATCCTCCACTGGATCGTTGGCTTCTTTTGTCTGCATAACAAAATGCTATGCTATCCCTACAATCCAGAGTAACAATGGGAGCACGTAAGAGACATTACGTGTACCCGTAGTTACTTCAACACCTAGTGAAAACCTATGGGAAATTCATATTGCAATCCAGAGTAAGTTGTTCTTACACCGGAGCAAGGACTCCCCATAGTTACTCTGGATTGCACCCTATGTTTACAAACTGGTTTTCAAACTTTCTTCAAACTTTCTTCAAAGTTTGAAAAGCAAAGGTGATTTGGCAGAAGAAACTATCGTCCAAAAGAAAAAGCCAGATATTGCACTGGGCATGCCAACTTCCAAGCAAGATTTTATTCATTAATGAATTGATTATTAAAAAAACTAACGTTTATTATTTGTATAAGTTCCAGGATTTATATACCTTTTTTAAACTAAAAGTTCACAAAGCAATTCACAGAGAAAATGAAATAATGGCACCCTGTCCCAAAAGGACTCACATTTTAAAAAGATGCAAAAAAACACCAGCTAAAAGAAAAGGCACTGCAGGGTGAGGAGGGCCAGTTATTCTTTCCTTGATAAATAAAAGAGAAGTACCCACTTGAAAAGTGCCTCTTACCAATTAGCAAGGGACATCATACTACAAATATTTTTTATCTATACCTATAAAATTGAAGAGTCACTGACTGATTCATTCATCAACGCCCAGACAAAACTGCTGGACCTAGGAGGGTGATGAAAGGACCCACTAAGAACCGGTTTTTGGAAATTAGAACAAGAAGGGGGTGAAAAGGGATGCAACGTGTTTTACTCCCTGTGCTTTACATTGAAGAATCCCTGACAGATCAAGGCTCTGCCCCAACCCCTAGACCTGGAAGCATGAAATTTGATGAGGGTGTTCCTTATGTGAAATCAACACCCACCAAGAACTGATGTTGAGAAATTTAACCCTTAAGAGAGCGAAACAGGGTGCAACATGTTTTTTGTCCTATACTTAACACTGAAGACTGTGCCTTTAAACTGCTGTGTTTAAAGAACAAATTACCAGAGCACTGCACAACTGCTACACCGTGCAGTATGTTAAAAGTATATGAAGGAGCTTTGCAATCAGACAGGAAAGTGCTATTATGCAGTAATCAAATGATTAGTGCTTTCACAATTTACATATTTAAAAGGGCATAAAAATAAATCAGGCAGAAAAGAACATTCTGGCTGTATCTGGCAAAGTTTTTGAACAATTCACACTTTGCGTGTCTCTTAAAATATCAGCTAATTTCTAACATGCATGCATGCATACTTAACTGAGCACCACACAACCATTATCACATAGTCAATGAGTAAACTGCCCTACTTAAACACCAAGGACAACAGCATATACAAAACACTAAAGGTGCAATCCTAACCTAGACCAGCACAACTCATAGGTCTTCCTGTTCTCATGGTGATGTAGGGAGGCCTAACCCTCCCCTGGAGTGGTGCAGAAGTGGTGACTTTGATGACACCCAGGTGAACACATGGCTTATGCCGGGACTTGGGTAGGCCTAACTGGAGATTAGGATTGCAGCTTTTCTGAAATGAAAATAGAGCTCTCTTTCAGAAGCGTAATAAAGGTCTGGCAGAACAGGACTATATGAATTATTCGTGATCTGAAAAATACACTTCGCAAAAAATCCTTGCTGGAAGGCATAACTATACTCCTTATATTCTTTGTTCTGTTAGGGAAAAAAAGGATTAAAAGGCCCAATTGCAAGATGAGAAAGCTTTTTAAAAAAGAAATGGGGAAAAACAATCCACATTTCTAATAGGACGTACAGTAATTATAAAATGTATAACCAATAAAGAAAAAATATGTTTAAAATATGTATAAAAATATAAAAATAAATACATATAAAAATATGTATTTAAGTCAAGACTAACCCCCAATCCAGAGTAACTACAGGAACACATAAGAGACATTGTGTGCACCCGTAGTTACTGCACCTCCTAGTGAAAACCTATGGGAAATTCATATTGCAATCCAAAGCAAATTGTTCTTACACCGGAGCAAGGACTCCCCGTAGTTACTCTGGATTTCGCCCTAAGTTATTAATTCCCTAAATAAACCCTGACAATCCAGACTTTTGGACGCACAAGTGGATATGTGTGCTCAAGTGTGTGTCATCATTAACTTCGGTGGAACAAGTACGTTTGTCCATGCAAAGCAGTTTTCTTCACCAAAATAAAAGTGCTTGTAAACCCAGGAGGATCCTGGCTTATATAAGAGCTTGAGTAGCTTCTGGAAACAGCTAAATTGGACCACAGTCTTTCCCATGCACACACCAGTTCCACACTCTTGGTACTTACCTGAATGTCCAGTAATATGACTGGAAAATCATAGTTGGTCTCCTTTACAGTCAACAGCAACTGCTTTGCCAAATGTCTTCAGCTACTTGCTCCCACCCAGTAGCTAACTCTTTCTCTCTTCTTCATACTGCCTCACCAACACTTTCAATGAATGTCAGAGACAAAGACTCCTATTCTTACTTTTTCTTTTAAGATAGTTATGATTGCTGAAAACCTGTCATGTAACCATTTCTCTACAAGTTCTTTTTGTTATTTCATACAAAAATGGCAAAAGAGAAGGTCACAGGTAAACATGACAGCTAAATCTAGGAAATCCTAATGTGAACAGAGTTTTCTAAACAGGACCAAGTGCAAAGACAGCCCCACACAAATATTTTCTTTAAAGCTAAAACTTACCCTTTTCCTTCAACTATTGCTTCTTTAAGCTGTATATAAGAAGCAGGAAATATTCCCTTTAAAAGAAAAAAAACAAAATGTCATCATTTTAGCTACATATTCAATACAGTTCATATTTTTAAAAAAATTCTTTCTGCTACAAATTTGAGTAGTCCCATTGCAGAACTACTTCCCTTACTTCCCCTTCCCATCCCCCAAGGAAGGGGATGAAACTACCCTTCTCCCAAGAAACTGCAGCTCAGGTGGTAGCTCAGAATAGCATGGCAGAATAGCATGGTACTCCTGGTGTGATAGGCACTTTAGGATTGGGGCTGTTAGACATTTTGATCCTGCATAGAAGGATTAATGATCAAAACCATGGGTGTGCCAAACTGAGCCACTGTAGGAATCCTGGATCTCTAACAATTGTATAGATAATTTTGAACCAGTGTGCGGATAGTCCTCAGGTGTGCCGTGGGAATTTGGGGACTGACATTCATTAACAGGAATATTGGGGTATTTGAACAGTCTGGTGTGCCTTATCAATGTAAAAACAATTGATGGTGTGTCTTGACACTTTCAGTGCCTTGTTAAGTGTGCCATGAGATTAAAAAGATTGAAAATCCCTGGTATAGATGGAAGAAGCAATTTCAGAAGATGTAGCTTATCATCTCTAAGTTGACAACCAACATCTGCTGAAATTCCCTTTTCTATTAATAAAAATTGTTAAAGTTCAAGGATTACTAGTGTGGCCCAGTTTGCCCAACCCGGTCAAAACAGATTACAAGGTATAAATTCAACTGAATAAGTTATTTAAGATCCAGGATCCCTAAAGAGAACCACTTTGCCCATCGAAGTCAAAACAGACTACAAGGTACAAATGCAACTGAATAAACTGGATTCAGTTGAATAAAAGGTAACTTCATATAAGAACTATCCCTGCAGTTTCATTTTAAGACAAAGAACTTTTTTGTATAAATTTATATTAAAATTCATTATTCAAGTTTGCTTTGAATTTTAAAACAATTTTAAAACAATTTATCTCCTAATTCTATCAACAAAAATAGGTGTGAAAGTTAAGTAAGACTTGGGGAGGCAAGGAACCTTATAATAAAAGCAATTATCATAAAGTCAACATCATCATAGCCATGTTACTTGGTAATTCATCCAAGTTCCTAATTTATTTTTCAATAAGATGTTCCAGAAGAGGATGGTCACTATGAAATATCTTTGCTATAAGACACAATGAGTTACAATGGAAGCAGAATACATACCTTTTTTGATTTTTTCCTTAAAGTATAACCTCTGTACCAACCTAAGAGAAAAAAATTTCTTAATAAGGATTGGTCAGGCAACTGCAAAGCACTACATGCCCACAAAATAAATCAATCTTCCCAAAAGGTTCAAATAGTTCACAAGTGATATGTTTGGTACAAAACAGTCCATTTTTTCTAAAACACTAGTAAGAAAGCAATAGATTCCCACTGTGATCCATAGAATTACTATCCGTGATAATGGATGGTGCACTAGTGGTACACTAGTACCAGTTTCCCAACTATGCATTAACAACAAAAAATGAATTCATAATTGAATGCTTGTTCTAAGAGTTTATACAGAGCAAGATTTTTATTTTATTTTTATTTTGAAGGATCACCACTTTCTTGAGAACATTTCATATCAGAGCTACCGTGTGTCATGCGGAACATGACACTGTTATATAATGCAATTCCAAAGTTTTCCTTATATATTTTCAGAATAAATACTGGAGATTCATATAAGATAACAGATGTCTTCAAGCCACTGAGTTCTGTTGTAGCTCAATATTATTCTGTTGTAGCTCACAGTATTATTACTCTCAGGCAACAGGGACTGAGGAATACCAAATAAAACAGTCAATAAATTCCACCACTCTCCTACCTCTCAAAAAATTATAAGCACACCAATTAGAATAAATTCTAATAAAATATGATTTATTAAATTTACTAAATTGCAAGCTAAACATCTGTTTTTAAAAGTGCTAATCTGTTTTAATGTGACTATATTAGGAGTTTTGTACTAATTTAAAAAATGGGACTTTGATTTAAACTTATGCATTTTTTTCCTAATCTGCAAGAGAGTTATATGCCCTGAATGTGCTATTAAAAGACAAATTCAGCAGAAAACTAGCTTTTGAGACAGGGATAGGCAAGGAAAATGCTTCACATGCTTATGTCTGCAACTTATGTCTGCAACTTCCTGGATTCAGCAATTTATCTCCTTTCATTCAACTGTAGTATTTATTATTTATTTGATTTATACCCTACTTTCTACCTAAAAAGGGTATCCAATGTGACTTACAGCAATTAAAATACAGCTCTAGTACTTCGAATAGTACTTTCCTGAGTGTATGCCCCATTGAACTCAATGGAACTTACTTCTGAGTAGACACAAATAGGATTGCACTGAATTTCTACATCTGCTATTTTCAACTGGTGTATCATGACATCCCCTGATAGCAGCTCCTGAAAAGCATGCCTTGAGATGAAAAGGACTGAAAATTGCTGATCTACAGGATTCATCGCCCATCTCTTTCTTTGTTTTGTAAGGTTCACATCAGAGAATATATGGGGTTGGACTAGATGACACATTATGACTCTATGATTCAATGAGTCTATAAGATTCTGCTTCTCAAGCTGATTTTAAACCTACCAGTACTTCTTATTCGCTGCTACCAAGAAGTTTCACCTAATTCAATACCCTAATTTTGCCCTATAGAGTGAGTTTCCCTCCAAAAGATGGAAATGGCAAAACACCATGTTCTTCTATTTAAAAAAAGCAGGCCTCCGTCAGTCTTGAAAGACTATGGTATCATGCTTGGTGCTGCATACGCTGCATGCGAAGCACGAAAGCCCGGGTTGGACTGTTATGGAGGATAGGCTGCAAATCCCCCCTCTCCACACCACTGAATTAGTCCAATGGAAAGGCAGAGCCGATACGATTGGATCCAGCTGGCGTCGCAGAGCTGGGCTAAGGACAGGAGCTCACCCTGTCTTGTGGGGCCAACCCGGGTCTCGAACCCTGGCCTGCTGGTTAACAGGCACAGTGTCTTAGCCACTTGCGCCACCCACAGCCCATACATAGCAGTCCAGGAAAGTGACAAAACAAAGATTTTTACAGATGTGTAGATAAGAATTTAAATAAGTACAATTTAACAATTTTTTGGTTTTGCACTGCCTTAAAAATTCATATTCCTTCTTCAAAGCACTCCATGTGAAAATGGCAGAAGATTCTCTCTGTCACAGCTAGCAATATAGATTTTCCCCACTGACAATCCTATTGTAGTGTAATTATTTCAGCCTATCGAAACATTCCTCACATTTGTAACAGCAGGATGCCATGCAAAGAAAACAAAGAGATAATTTCTCATTCATTGTGCACCCCAATCCACAACACATCTGCAAGCGATCAGCATTATAGGCTTTTATTGCTACCAAACCCATTCTGGTTAAGTGTGACTGTTTAATTAAAAAAAATCCCATACACAATAGTCATTCACAGAGAGTGATGATACTGTGCCAGGCAAACTGGGAGGGATCTTTCATAAAAACCGTACCCAATTCACCAGAGATTTGGCAAGCAAACCTGCATTGTAAACTGTTCTGTAGGTCAGTTTCAGAAGTATTGGTCCTTTTCTCATTGATAAATGTTATAACAAAAAATTATAAAATGGGGAAAAGATAAATCACCTCCACTCCATATATACCAGTAAATTACTGATTTTTCAATGCATTTTGTCCAAGCCATTTAGAGGGCCTGCCTACCTCATCCAACACAGATTATTGGCATATACACGAGGGAGGCATATAAGATCTCTTGCCTAACCACCATGTGGTTTCAATAGCCAAGTGACTGCAGATAGAAAAAAAAAAATATTAGAGAGAGCTTTATTCTCAATCAGAAAGGAGCCAATAGAGACTTTCAGCTCAATTACTTCACTTAACAAGACACTTAACAAAACTTGTGTCTTAGCCCTAAAATGCATGGAAGGAAGTTCCACGCGAGAATCCCTCTCCTTCAAATTCCCAAATCAGCCTAAGAAAAGCTCTTCCTGAGAGGTTTGAGACGCCCTAGAATAGGGATGTCAAAATTCATTTCATATATAAGCCAAATAGCATTCATGGCACCTGCCAACAGCTCGACTTGACTTGGAGAAAGTGAGGTCATTAAGCAAATGATGACCAGAAATTCCTACTTTGTTCCCAAGTAGGAACTAGGCTGATAATGAAAGAAAAGGAAATCTTCAAATTTTCATCATATTTTCAAGATATGGGATAACCCAATTATCATGCTGGGAAAACTCAATTGACAAGCTGACCCTTACTTCAGCAATGACAATTTTTGGGAGGCTCCAAGAAAAAGGAACTTGGAGCAAATGTTCTCCCAACTCTCAAACCTTATGTTCCACTTCTGTTGGTGGAAGTGCCTTGCACTTATACAACAACGGCCAAGAATATGAGCCAATGTTACCTTTAACTATCCTCCTTCACTACTGAGAAGCTGGATTTTTCTGAAGTACAAAGTAACTGGAATGTTACTTTGTATATGTATGTATGTATAAGGGCCACACATTTATAAGGGCCACACATTTGTGTATGTATATTTGTGTATGTATGAGGGCCACACATTTAGGCACGTATCACCAACTGTCTTGATAAGTGCTAGTTGCAGGCAGCTAGTTACAGGTAATAACTGGTGGACAAACATACTGCTTTTTGCAACCCTAAGATGCGGGGATCTGGAGATATACGTATACAAAACAGATATAACAAAAACATCAAACCACTTCAGTGGAATACAAATCAGCATTATAATACAGAGGTAAGGGACTTGCGTCTCCTGCATCTACTTTGCTAATCTGCAAAGTGGGACAATTAGCCACACTAAAGCTGTAATCCTAAGCCCCAATTAGGCCAGCCTAAACCCATGCTGGCTTGAGGGTATCACAAAAGTACTGTAAGACACTTCTGTGCCACTCCCAGACAGAGGATTAGGCCAATGCACAGACATGCGCTTACCTCCATACTTCACGGAAACGTAAGGCCAATGAATTGTGCTGGCCTAGGTTAGGGTTAAGCCTGCACCCTGAGTGAGTTTATTTTAGTGATTACAAATGGTAAAGACAGACCATTATAACTTAAATGTTCACAATAAATATTTTCACTTATCCACGCTACCCCCATTTAGACAATTCTTTATCCCCAACCAAGATTTTCAATATAAGGTCCAGGAACGTTGAAGGGATTCTCGCGTAGAGAAAAAGACTTCCTCCCATTTTACCTAATAGGTAGATACAACTGAGTTGACACAACAGAGAAAGGAATGGATTTGCCTTGCAAATTCAGGAAAGAGTTCTAGGGGCGGTGTTTCTCAACCAGTGGTATGATGAACACCAATGGCATTTGAGGTTGTATCTGGTGATAGTTGGGGACCCCTGAATATCATCTGCCTGGCAGCAAGATAAGTGATGTGACAAATATAAAAGCATCCTTCTGACATACTCTAAAAAGCCCTCCTATCCATACTGTGCCTCTTACTGGCATCTGTTATGTCATATCTGACTTTTCAGCCCAGAAGTAACTGAAAATGACATCACCAGTTACTTCCAATAGTACTTCCAAATCATGCAAAATAGGGGACAAACATTAAGAAATGATGTTCTAAGAGGTGAAATTGAATTTTTGATTTCTACTCCCTTGTAGGACTGAGGTTCAGAAAGATGCCCTGTGTTAATCAGATCAGAACAATCAGGCTGGTTTTGAAGTCCTTTTTGCCTGCCTTTACCAATGGGCCAAAGGACAGCTGTCTACTCATGAGTAAATGTGCACTGTGGCTCACTTTCATTTTTCATAGAGCTCCATGAATTGACCTTGGAAGATTCTGAGCATGTTCAAAAGACTCTACTGCCCAGTAAGAGAAAGCCACAGAACTATGTATGATGTTAGTGGCTTAGAAAAACAGTCAGAATTAATCGGGACAATCCACAGATGTTCTGCAGCCACTTTAATAGGTACTTGGCAGTATGATCTTGTTAATTGAGCAGGATTTTGCATTTAGTTTTGTCATTTTATAAGCCCAATTGCATGATTTAACGGTGTTATTTTGCTAATATCATTTTAAACTGATTCTTATTCGATTACAGATTTTCTAGTGATAACTCTTTTTGTTGCCAAGTAAAAGATGCCTAGGAGAGGATATAAAATTGCCTGATTCATCATTCCCTTAAAAGTTCTTAATTAAAAATATTCTTTTCCCTTAAGAGAAAAGAATAATTAGCCTCACTGTTCTCAACTGAGAGACATTTTTATCACTAAAAGCACTAAAATGTGTCTCTCAAGTAACTAGTTTTTCAAAGGTGCAATTAACCAATTTTAATGGCAATTTTGTGCTCATGCTGCAAGCCATATAATTTTTCTATACGTTTACCTCCTTGATTTAATACAATTCAAAACCAAAGAAAATATCAGAAGAATAGGACCACCTGAAAGCAGAACCTCATAAATGGAGTCAAGCCCCACCTTTCAGGGTTTAGTTGATATACTCCATTATGATGTTGCCCACTGCAAAACACGCAATGAAATCCTAACCCCTAATTTGGCCAGTACAAGTCCCATGCTGGCCTAGGAATGTAGGAAAAATGCCACAAGGCACCTCTGTGCCATTCCCACCACTGGGTAGTGGTTAGACCAGTGCACAGACATGTGCCAGCCTCCTCACATCACAGTGGAGAACAATGATATGGGTGAGTTTTGCTGGCCTAAACTGGTGATGATTGTGCTCTCAGAGTAGTATACGTGTTCAATAGTCTTTATTATCTCACAACTTGTTCAACAGGCAAGGCTGTGTAAGGACTCATCCAGGGAGCTTCATGGCTGAGCAGAGACCTCTGCAGTCCAAGCCATACACTCTATCCATTACACCAAATGATCAACTCAGCAACTGCTGTAGCAAAAGTCACAGCATGATCTTCTGCAGCTAGATTGGAAGCATTTAATCATCTTGATTAAAAATAGCATAGTAAGGTTGACCCACAAGCGTTCTTTTGGCATTCTGAAGTAACATGTTATTAACTAATCAATGAGGAAGAAAATTAAATACTAGGTGATTAAGGATATTAGTTTCAACTGGAAATAACCAAAAGTTATTAACATTTTCAAAACTGATCAACCATTAAGATAATTCAAAGTATTCATCTCTATATCTATCTACCATATAACTACTGATAACGTTACACTTGGGTCAGATAGAACAAAGTTAAAAGTCAGCCGACAGCAATTACAGTGTTGCCTTGTTTTATGAACACAATGCATTCCTGAAGAAAGCTTGTCATCCAAAACACTTGTAATCCAGAGCAGATTTTCCCATAGGAAATGGAAACTTAGACAATTGGGTCCACACTCCAAAAATATTGATATAAATATATTTACTGTATATAAAAATGATTACAAAACACTCTAATATAATACAAAACACTGTAGTAAAGAAAATAGCGTACAGAACTGAACTATACTGTACCTTTTAAAACCTTCACAGCTGATGTGAGGGAGAGAAGAGAGGAGGGATTTTGTAGGATGACTTTCACTATCACTAACAGAGTCACTGCTCACCATTGGCTCAATGGAATCTTTTTGTGCAGCTTTAACATTCCCATGCTGCTGATGGGGAGCAGCACTGAAACATCGATAAGGCTCACCTTCTACACTGCCACACACAGATTCCTAAGACAAAACATCCCCTCACACCTTTCACACTGTCAAAGGATCCCACACACACCAGGCTTAGGTTGCTCTCCCCCCACCCCTCATGAGTTCCCTGGCTATGGAAACCTGTTCCAAACTTCCTCAGAAGTGCTCACCTTCCAAGACAGTGCTCTGAAACCCAGTCAAAATTTCTGAGGAAAATTTTGCTCTTAATCCAAGTCACACTTAAACCAAGGTACTACTGTATGGTACTTCTTTTCGGCCAGCCAACAGCAGCTTTTCTGGGCTGCTGAACACCCAGATACAGGCAGCTACATAGAGAACCCTACACAAAAGGTGCCAGGTTTTGACCTACCTTGCCAGCATGGTCCACTCTGAACAGGATTCATACCCAGCATGGTGTCTGCCATGACTCTCTGTTTAAGTGGGATCCTGCATCTACTCCTCAGTGTGACTCTGGTGCTCTTTGACAAAGTATACATCACATTGTGTCCAAGTGTCCATCAAGAGCCTACACTGGCCCAATGTCTGACTTTTTCAACATAAACGACTCTGTCCTTGAATGGATGGGTGGCTGGATATAAACATTTGATTCATCTCAGATCCATGTATTTTGCCATTTGCGAAATAAATCAGCAGGCCAAATAAAAAATCTATTGGAATTCCCTCATATGTAGTTTTTAAAATGGTGACCAAGAACATCTCCTTGCTCATGCATCAGAGCCCTAATAAGGTAACAGTACATTTTTCTATGTGCAGAATTTTTCCTAATGGTTTGGAACTGTGTTTTTCACTTCAATGTGGTATCTTTACACTTTAATCCTGAGTGGTTTTTTGCACACTTGTAAAAATGCACTCAAGAGTTAAATCCAGATATTGTATTCTCTCTTCCTCATTCACTTTTTTTGTTATGTACATTCAATTTCAGCCAACCGCAGCTGTAAATAATCCCTACCAAGCACCAGACATCCTTACCAGGCACCAACACCCAAAGGGCAATGGGCACAACTGGGCATCTTTACCAGGCATCAGCAAGCAGCAGACACCACCAGGCAGTGGGCACTATCAAGCACCACCTGGCAGTGGGGAGCAATGAGCATCACTGGGAAGTGGGCACCACCAGGACCACTAGGCACCAGGCACCACCAGGCACCAAACTGGTTCTTAGGGGGTCCTTACCTCACAGAAGAAATACACTCTCCACATTTTATGCTTGGGACTGGGTGTTAATCAGTCTGTCATTCAATATTAAATATAGGAACAAAAACACTTTGCACCCCCTTAGGGGTTAAATTTCTAAAAATCAGTTCTTAGTGGTTGCTCATATCATGAAAGGAATACCCTCCCTAAATTTCAAACTTCTAATATGGGGGTTTTGGCTGGGCGTTGATGAGTCAGCAATTCTTCACTGTTAAGTATAGGGACCAAAACATTTTACATCCCTTTTCACCCTCTCCCAGTTTCAATTTCTAAAAAATTGGTTCTTATTAGGCGCCTACATCACAGAAGGAATACCCTCCCCCAAATTTCATAGTTATAGTTTTGGCTGGGCGTAATGAGTCAGTAAGTGAATCAGTCAGTGAGTCAGTTAGTGATTCTTCAATTTTATATATAAAGATAAAAACATGTAACTGTTGCTAAAGTTTATATTTATGCATTTGGCACTCCTCCAAGATTGGAATGAATGTCTTCAGAAATCCGCATTAATCTCCAGGTGCTCATTCTATGGGTCCATATGTTCTTATATTCGTAGGAAAGTCCAACTGTGAAATCTATGAACACTGGTATTGAGTGTAGAGGATAACAGTATTTTATATAACACTTTCTGTGCGCTCCAAGTGTTTCATTCACCGGTATGATTACATTAACCTCAAGGTGCCTAACTGACTATATTTACTCGAATCTAATGTGCCATCGAATCTAATGCGTATCCTATACTATAATCAAAACACCACATTTACTCAAATCTAATTAACTATCTAACCTAATACACACCGTGATTTTGAGACTAAATTTAGCTGGAAAAGAGAAGTGTTAGATTCGAGTAAATACAGTGTTTAGAAAAATCTAAATACACAAGAGATAATACTCATCACAGATCTACTGTGATGGTGCAAAAAGCGATTGTCAATTGTCATTTAACAGAGTAGAAGATTAATGCTTACAAAAAATACACTGAGGAGAAAAAAGTGTAAGCAAAAAACTCTTATTTGGCAAACAGCATTTATGCAAAAGTGTACATACACATAAGAAACCTATGCAGTTATAGGGGATGCAATGCTATGCATCAGTAAAAGACATTGGTCCCACCAACTCCTAATCTCCCAGCCACCATTGCACACTATAAGAGTCTAAGTGCACAATCCAGAGTAACTACGGGAGCTTACAATGACGTAAACAAAATTTACTCTGGCTTGCTCTATGAATTTCTGATAGGTTCCCACTAGGTGGCGCCGTAAGTACGTCAATGTAAATGTCTCTTACATCGACGTAAGAGCTCCCGTAGTTATTCTGGATTGTGCAGTGTCTTAAACAGTTGCTCTGCTTGCAGACACTATTGTGATGATCAGCCATGCAACAGCTAAGTCTGACTTTTAAAAATCACATCAGTAAATGAGAGAGAACGAGCTCTCACAATCAAATGTGTTAGAGTACCCTTACTGTGCATTTCACTCAAGCAGCCCTTCTCGGGCTATAAAGTGTCAGGAGAAACAATGAAGGCATTCTCTATTTAAGTCTGAAAAGGTCAGAGAAAGAAAAGCTTAAGCAGGAGTAAACAAACCTACATATTGATGAGAATAAAATAAGGCTCGTTTCTTAAGAGCTGGAGATAGAAGATCAATACAAAATACAAAATATATGCACTGGCAACTTTTAGGACTGAGGTATTCATTTACATATACACACAAAAGAAGTAAGAGCAGATCATGCATACAGGCATAACAAGTAATGTCTACGCCAGATGGAAGTTAGAAATAAAAAGTAGAGGTTATCTTATTCTTTCTTCTCAAGTGTGTGCCTGGTGGTTATAAAGCAAATAAGACTGAATGGCTCTATAGGTCCTTGAAAGCTTGCCAATGAAAAATACTGAATATGTACCATCATACATAAAAGCATACTTCAACAGCAGACAGTGCAAATAAAGGCTCTTTTTGAGAGGAAGATTACACTTGCCATCACGTTATGCTGGAGTACAGGATATTTAGAAGATAAAATATGTTATTTTCAGCACTGAAGATTAACAGTTTTGAAGGGAAGATTCTGTATATTATTTCAGGGAATCTTATGCAAATCTATCATCCTTCTAACCTTCTCAACAGATGCTACCAGAGATCCATAAAAATTAAATTGTGCAAACATCAATCTTGTTTTTGCAAAAAATTAAAAAAATTCATCTTGGAAAGGTTATTCATCAGCTATCACATGCCTGCTCACTTAATGTGTAGTGACTGCTAATTTTGTGCCCATTTAAATACTTCAATATTTCATTAGGTCTCAAAATAGAACTCATCTGCAAATACATTAAACTTAAACATTCACAATAATGACTGTGTGAATAATGAGTATGAAAGAAACATTTGTTCCACTTGCCTTCATGTGTCTCCAGTATGTGCACAGTGTCTCCAATTTGTAAAGACAGCTCATCTGGACCTCGGGCATCATAGTTGTAGAACGCTAGAAGATTAAAAAAATGGTTATTCTGATATCTAGAATTTGGCCAGAACCTGAATGCCACCTCATGTTAACTGAGGTTTAAAATAAGACAGTGTGGATCCTGGACCCCGTGTGGATCATGACCCAATTTTGGTAGTTAATGAAACTGACAGGACAGATTAGGCTAGGGTTAAACCTAAGGATAACACAAGAGTTAAACAAGCTGGTACTTGGAGCAGGAGAGCACTAAAGTCCCATCATCATTATAGCCACATCCCTTGGCACTTATAAATTAGGCAGCAGCCTCAAAGGCAGTCACTTTCAAACTTTTTTAATCTCACAGGACTCTAGCAGTGCACTAAAATGGTCAAAGCACACCATCTGTTGACAATTGACAAGGCACACAGTGCTGTCCATGAGCAAGATGGGGTTCGCATTCCCAATTACAATGCTGATAAATTACAGTCTTCCAATTTCCCGCAGCACTGCTGGGGACTAGTAGCAGTACACCAATATGCCATGGCATATTGAAAATGGCTGCTCTAGGGTCTCTAATAAGTTTGAGAACCACCCATATTGAAACCATCCCAACCCATTTCTTCCCTTCCAACTCCGAAAGTGGCAGGCCAACAATGAAAAATGGCAAAATTTCACTTTGTGACATAAAATGTTTCCAGTACTGTGGCAAGAGATGGCAGAACACAGAACATGTTCAACATGTTTCATCAAATTTCATCAGATCATGAGTTCTTCTCCACTACAAGATCCATGCAAAAAACTATATTGCAGCAACATTTGTCTGCAATTTTGCTTGGCGTGAATGGCTGCCAAGTGGATGATGAACATCCCAACTCTCACAAATTATGAAGGAGATTTTCCTTTTTTATTTTTGGTTGTTTAACCATTTTGGTTCTAGTTTAGCTTGGGTTCTAAGAAAACACATTTTACCTAAGATTGTGTGAACAAAACACAAAGGACACATTAGGAAAAGACTGCTTATCAAAAGTACATTATGAATGCACTGGATCCACATGCAAGGGGCCCATTCACTTGTATGAGGTCTTGTATGAAGTCTCCTAATTCTTAGCTACTCTCACTGTAGCTCCTCCACAATAACTCTCGAACATTTTTCCAGGCTGTCTAAGAAGCTGCAAGGACAGCAGGAAAGATAGATATATCCAACATCTTGGACCTGAAAAGTAGCTTCAGGATCAGCACAGCCACCTTGCTCTTTCCCAACTCAGCTGTTGAGTTTTCTTAATAAAAAAACCTTTTTTGATCTTTGTGAAGAACAAAAATTTTACAATACTTTGAACAATCCCCACCTCACCACTGTGCACATGAATTCCATCAGTTTCTTCTGCCTGTCAGTGTAGTTAAGTGCCTCACAGCAAATAACTGTTCACTTCTTGTCTCTTCTACAATATTTGTTTACTTGGACACCATTTATATGCATAGTTGGAGAGTATTTACTTTTCAGGGGTGGGCCTTTCAGTAATAAGTCATTGCAAAGAATCCAACCAAAGAACATGTGCAGTAACTTGTAAAAACATACCTATGTCCATGCTGAATTTATACACAGAATCAGCTCCATGAGCTGAAACCACATTTACTATCTCTCAACTATGAAAATGAAGCCATGTCCTAAACAAGTCACCACATCCTTGGGGGAGATCTATTTAAGCAAATTAATTCAAAACAAAATATTTTATTACACCCAGCACAAAATGCCATTTTTCTAGGAGTCAACATCTCTCTAAAAACAAATTCAAGGCTCATTACTTTCAAGACTGATAACAAAAGCATGGGTAATGATGAAAGATATTCAGTAGCTCTGCATCTTAGCTTATTCCATGTCTTGCTAGGTTTATGCTGAATTATTTCCACTTTAAATTTTGGCATAAAAATTAGCAACTTCAGCAAATTTCTCCTCCCAGAATTTAAATGGTGCATATGGTCAAGGTCATCTTTTTTCATCCATTTTGGTGTCAGGTTGTCCTAGTGGTTGGTTCTCTGGGAACTTTTACCTGCAGATATTTATTCATTTTTAGATCAGTAAGAAGGATTAGCCTGTCCAGTCATGTAGTGGATCCCATAGTGAACAGCATAATACCATGAAGCCAATCTGATTCAGCAAGTAAATTTAAAAGAAAATGTCTAGGTTTTCTGCAAGGTGTAGCAAAGAAAAATCAAAAGAAACAGTGGGCTTTGCTTCTTGCGAAACAATCCCAAAATACACTAAAAAATAAAATAAAAGCTTTAGATAAGTTTTAAACTATTTATTTCCACATAATTTCTTTAATAATTTAATAAGTCAGTGTCTTCAATTCTTTCTTTTATCATCTGAAATAGTTCCATGAGATGCGTGGCCTTGTCAATATAGCTCTAAGTCAACATCTGAAAGGACAATATCTTTCCCTTTAACACACACACACACACACAAATATTAGGAGAGACCAAAAAAACTGCAATAGATGGCCTGACTCACTTCCTCATTACACACTCTTAGCTCAGTAGTTCAAGACCAACCCTAATAATGGAAAGAAGAAAAAAGTTCTAAGAAGGCCTGGAAGCCTGTATATAGTAAGAAGTTAAAGTGGTACAATGAAACTTACAAAAAAATAATTGCTAACAGATTGAGACTGCAATCCTAAGCCCCAGTTAGGCCAGAATAAATCCCAGCACAAGTCCCATGCTGGCCTGGGAATATCACAAAAGTGCTGTAAGACACTTCTGCGCCACTGCTGGGAGAGTGTTCCTGTATTCTTCAGCTACGTAAACATTAGGGACCTGATGTTCTGCTGACTCTGACATCATTCAAATTAATTATTCTTGGCTTAAATACAATATTTTTTCCTCCCACAGAAAACAAAAAGTTTTACTAACATTAAAAATACAGCATAGTAAAAAAAAGTTTATGGACTATTCAACAAATAAAAATTATTAAAAAGTAATTACAAAAAATTAAGGATGGAATCCTAACCAAGGGCAGAACAACTCATCAGTTTTCCCATTCCCATGGTTGAGGCAGGAAGGCAAGCGCATGTCTGTGCACTGGCCTAACTCTCCCCCCGGAGTGGTGTCTTACAACATTTTTGAGACACTCCCAAGTCCACACAGGAGTTATGCAGACGCTTAGGCCTGAAGGTTAGGATTGCAACCTGTTTTCAGTTCAATACACTGAAACAAGTGAGCAGCACCACGGAGGGACAATCTTGGTGACAACAAATGCTATTATAGATTTACAGTTTAGATCTCTGGAGTTATGAAGCAGACTATACTGCATACTCAATTAAAATATAGGCAGACAACCAGTGGTGGGCTCCAGCAGGTTTGAACCTACTCTATAGAACCGGCTGTTAATGAGAGATAGGACACATAAAGTTTAAAAATAGCCATTTAAAAGTGGCTGCCAGATGGCCAGAGGTTGTTAATTTCTTTGAATCCCATCACTGCAGACAACTACAAAAGATTTTAACACACTTTTACTATGCTGAGCATTAGAATGTTAAATGTATATTATAGGCCACTTTTCCACCATCAAGACTGCAAAAACAATTTCTCTAAAGTAATAAAAAGTCACTTGTGCTCAATGAAGAAAATTGATTTTCTTCCTACTAACGTGAATTTTGCAATCTGGGAGAACATAAATTTGAGAACATAAACAATTCATTCATTATTGCATACTGAAATGTGCATAAGTGGCTCCTTAATAAGTGTACATAAGTGGCTTCTTGATAAGTCACTCATCAGACCATGAACTACATGGCCTTAAATACTTGCACTTATCTGCAAGACTTTCATTTCCAAATCCTACCCAACTATTTAGTAACTCAAATGTACTGCAGACAGCATTAACTTATAATATAGTTGCCTTGCCCTTCACAACCCTGGAGGGGCACATCCAAAGCCACATATGATTGCCTCTCCATTTTGAATTCATCATGCAAGAAAAAATGCTAAAACAGTGGTGCCTCACATAAAGAACGCCTCACATAAAGTATGTTTCACGTAACAAACAAAAATTTCTCTAGGATTCTGCTTCACATAACAAAGTGCTTCACATAAAGAACAAATTCATTGGCAATTGGGGCAGACGCGCTGGCCAGCAGCCTGTTTAAAAAGCGTCAGGGCTGCCTAGTACACCTGCCCATAGTGAAAGCAACACTTCCATGATGTTCCTCCTGTGGCCGGCTGTCTGCTGGGCAGAGGGAGAGAAGAGCAGTGGAGAAGAGGGAAGCAGCTCAGGGCTAGTCAGAAGGGAGCAGGAGGGAGAGAGGCTCAGGATGGAGAGAAGGAGAAAGTGGGGAGACACTTTGAAGGTGTCTTGGATTGCAGCCTCCTAACCATGTCTACCCAGAAGTAAGCCCCACTGTGTTAAATGGGTCTTACTCCCAGGTAAGTGTCTTTAGGACTGCAGACTAAGTAGACTTCACAAGATCATGCACATTGAATGCATGTTTTTAATTCATTCCCAGTGTTCATTTTTACATCCAGTTAATATTTTTATATGAATATTTTTGGGGTTGTGGAACCAATTGTCTGAGTTTCCTTTATTTCCTATGGGAAAATCTGCATCATGTAAAGAACATTTCATGGAACAAACATGCCTCCAGAACGAATTA
The DNA here is from genome assembly GCA_030015325.1 of Cryptoblepharus egeriae. Taxonomy (NCBI): domain Eukaryota; kingdom Metazoa; phylum Chordata; class Lepidosauria; order Squamata; family Scincidae; genus Cryptoblepharus; species Cryptoblepharus egeriae. Next base: position 42,412,083 of record JAREYC010000006.1, read on the forward strand.
AATTTATTACGTGAGGCATCACTGTAAGTCCATTCATTACTGTGTAGCATCTATCCAACATCTGACTCCTCAAACACAAAAAACCAAATAACTCTCACACAGGAACCATCAGGGCAGAATCCTAACCAATTTAGGTTAGCATAATTCACCCATATCCCTATTCCCACAGTAGCATGGGATCCATTCATGAAATCTCTCCCTACAGATACTGAACCCCACTGATAAGCAAAACCATGGGTTGGTCCAATATTTCCTCCAGTCATATTCTACCCAAATAACTGCATGCATGCACACACCTACCAAGAATCATCTTTTTGATTCTTCAAACATTCAACCATTATAGGAAGGTGCAGTACCACGTAAAATTCTTATAAAGAAGCTGAGAATTCATATATTTAAGCATCTATACATACAATACCAGACAGATTTACAGTCCCTTCTCCAGTCAAGTATGTTGCCAAATTCAATTCTGAACAATTTTATAGGACAGAAATGGCCAAGATAGAGAAAAAAACTCTAGGTGCTGTCTTTCTAAGAAGGCTGATTCCATAGACCAAGTAGCTGATAGTAGCTAAAATCAACAATAGAAATGATGGACAAGAACAGCATCAACAGCAACCCAGCACTCCTAGAAAGGATCTTAAAAATGCCACACTGAGTGGTACTGACAACATGGCAGGTGCAAGACACAGGTGACAAGAAAGCAACAAGAAATCAATACACCTTGCTAAAGGCTTATCTCAGCCACTCACTGCCAAATTGACACTTTAAATAGGTTTGCACTTGTGTGACCAGCAGAATTGGATACAACAGTAGTCAATGATGGCCCAAATCAGTGAAAGGGGATAGGTCAATGTCAAAGTAGATATGCAATGAATCAAAGCAAATGCAATTAAAGTACAAATGTAGAACTGACTGATTACTTCTAGTGTCCCACTATTCTATGAATACTAGGTATCTAGTTTTTTTATATAATCTATTGCTCTTTATGAAACTTATAGAATCTTCTTGTCTGTAGTACAGTGGTGCCTCACATAAAGAGCTTAATTCATTCCAGAGGCATCTCTTTAAGTGAAACACTCTTTAAGTGAAGCGGATTTTCCCATAGGAAATAATGGAAACTTAGGCGATTGGTTCCACAACCCCCAAAATATTCATATAAAAATATTAACTGTATGTAAAAATGATGACAAAATACTGGAATTGAATTCAAAACATGCATTCAATGTGCATGATCCTATGAAGTCTATTTAGGGTGTAAACCTAAAGACACTTTCCTGGGAGTAAGCCCCATTTAACACAATAGATTAAATGGTTAGGAGGCTGCAATCAAAAACACTTTCCTGGGAGGCTTACCTGGCCTGCTGCTGGAAGTTCAAGGTGGTTGGTGGGGGCACTTGGGGGCAGTTAGGGGCAACTGCCTCTGGCACCTCCAGGCAACTGCCCCCAAGTTGGTGGCAGTTAGAGGCAGCAGAGCTGGCTGGCAGCCCTTTTAAAGAGCCTCCACATGGAGCATCAGGGCTGCATAGCACACACGTCCATAGTGCCCTTGCTTGTTAAGTGAAGCAGAACTTGTTATGTGAAGCAAAGTTTCTTGGAAATTTTGCTTGTTATGTGAAACGCTTGTTAAGCAAAGCGCTTGTTAAGCGAGGTACCACTGTATTCTGATTTACAGACACCATTCCACACTATACTTGATGTGTAAAACAATTTAAGGATGGGGCAGTTGTAATGAAAATATGAAAGATATCTCAAGGACACAGGATGTGTCCCATTGCTTCAGCAGGCAACCATGGGGTTAACACTAAGGCCTTAAATTGCAGTGTGTGTGTTGCGCAGCTGAAGGCAACAAGTAGAAGGAAGGAACTGGCAGGATTGGGAGAACAGAAGCTAAGAGGCAGAGTATTGACTGATGCACTAAGGAACTAATGGACTACCTGATGGACTACTAGATCTGCTGACTGATGGATGAGTGAATGGACTTCTGAGGACTGCTAGGGTGTGATGCTAGTTCGCTTCCTCATGGTGCACCCCGGATAGCATGAAAGCGTGAACTAAATGACGAGCAATTATTGGCAGCCAGATTACATTGAAGAATTGGCAGTAGGCATCAGGTGGCAGCCAGACATCAATGTGGAATTCCTGGCTCTCAAAATACATGGCAATGGAACATCTGATTTACCATAAGTCCATGTATTTGCCATACACTAAATAAAATAAATGAGGACTGCTAGAACAGAGACTGCTTGAAATGCTGCAGACTGGTGTGTGGCAGGACCTGCTGAGAACCAAGATATTGCTGCGGTGCTGCAGAAGCTGCTGGCAGGAGAGGGGAAGAAGGAAGACCTCTGCACACTGAAAGACAAGCTAGCCTAGTGGTTCAGGAGTGCTGCAGTACAGAATTCAGGCTATTGTTGAGGAATGAAGGGGAATTAATTAGCTTAAAGTAGGCAAAAGTTCTCTAGGTGAAGCCTGGAGCAGAAATTTGGCAAAACAGTTACTAATTTTAAGTTAAAAGCCATCATCTTGTGCTCAAGTACTCACAAATGTTACCTTTCTTTTTACACACATGTGGGTGGTTCAAATTGCATTCTAGAAACCCTCTATGTGCTACCCTAATGCAACTATTCTATTGGATTTATATGCCACTTGCTGTGAGCTGAAAATGCTATAAGCTGTCCTAAGGCAAAACACGAGACTCCATGTTGAAGAACAGTCTGCAGGATAACAGTTGATGGGTGAATTAGAAACAACATTTTATAAAAATGAAAATTTATGTTTTTAGGCTAGGTGGGCAAGGGAGTAATGTTCTGCCCCAAGTGTATTGTTATATTAAAAATGTTTCTAATATGATTTACTTCTCCACATAAAACGTCCAAGACTATTAACCAACTCAGTTTAAAAAAATAAAATCCATAATACTTCAACAGTACTAAGAAAACCAAACAATTATTAAAACAGAAGCAAAATTCAAATCAAGAATCCAAGCAAGCCATTGTATGAATACCAAACCAGCAACCAAACTCACAACCCAGTCCTATGAGTCACCAGCCATAAAGTATGTTTGCAAGTACAGTGGTACCTTGAATAAAGAGTGTCTTGAATAAAGAGCATTTTGTATAAAGAGCAAAATGTTCTCAGAAATTTTGACTTGCTTAAAGAGCACTGTCTTGAATAAAAGAGCACTTCTGCGGAAGTTTGGAACAGGCTTCCGTGGCAAGAGAACTCACAGGCGGGATGAGGGGACTAGCTTGAGCTACATTGGGGCCCTGGGCAAAGTTTGCAATAGGCTTCCCTTTCTAGGGAACTCATGGGACGTCCGGGGGGAGCAGCCTGAGCCAGGTCTGTGTGTGGGATCTGTGTGTGGCAGCGTGGAAGGTGTGCCTTATCAATGTTCTAGTGCTGCTCCCCATCAGCAGCTTGGGAATGTTAAAGTTGCACAAAAAGACAATAGATTCCATTGAGCCAATGGATAACAGTGACTCCATTAGTGACTGTGAAAGAGCACAATCCTAACCATGTCTACTCAGATGTAAGCCCCATTGTGTCCATTCCCAGGAAAGTGTCTTTAGGATTGCAGCCAAAGTCATCCCCTCTCTGTAACCCTCACACCAGCCATGAAGGTTTTCAAAGGTACAGTACATTTCAGTACTGTACAGTATTTTCTTTATTGCAGTGTTGTGTGTTACTGTATATTACAGTGCTTTGTACAGTGTTTGTACAGTGTTTTGTACTGTATATTACAGTGCTTTGTACTGTATATTGCAGTGTTTTGTACTGTACAGTATTTTCTTTATTGCAGTGTTGTGTGTTACTGTTATACAGTGTGTTACTGTATATTACAGTGCTTTGTACATTGTTATATTGCAGCGTTTTGTAATCATTTTTATAAACAGTTAATATTTTTATATGAATATTTTTTGGGCTGTGGAACCAATCGTCTGAGTTTTCATTATTTCCTATGGGAAAATCTGCTTCACTTAAAGAGCGTTTAACTTAAAGAGCATGCCTCCGGAACGAATTAAGCTCTTTAAGTGAGGCGCCACTGTACTCATGAGGAGAAATACTGGCCATCCAAATGGTGCCAAATCCAGGTTGAGAGCATGAGTAAAGTATAGCACCAAGTGAAAGAGGGCTGTAAGATAGAGGCAGAGAGAACATATCTTGGGACAGGGAGTTAAGGAAGAGCAATTCAAGGCCAGGACAGCATGAGAAGGGCTGATGAGCTTTAACCATAACCCCTTCGTGGACCTGAAAGTCCTACAAGGGGCTTCTCTTACCAGAGATTTCGCTGTTGCTGATTTGATAGCCCGAATGAGCCAAATGAGGCTTAACATAGGCTAAGGGAACAAATGGTGTCCTACTCCAAAGAGACCTCCATGCTGCTCAGTTCCAGTACTGAACTGCCAACAAGTAGAAAAGCAAAGCATTTAGAAATAGAGACACAGATTTAGAATCAAAAGAATGCTGAAAGGGAGATGTTAAGCTTCCTCTGAAATACCAGCTCAGCAGTCCTGACCCTCATGTCCCATAGAGTCCCATAGGTTGAGTGCCACGCTATTGTTTCCATACATAAACCACCATTCTCTTTCCTCCCTGGCTCAAGAGTGTCACAGAGTGTCAAACAAATGTCACTTGTTTGAAATATTCATATGGTTTCCACCAAACACTTCAGTGTATTTAAAAAAATAGTTTTCCACATACAATACTGCTAATAGTTAATTTTTATATATTCCAACAACCCAAGCAGGGCTTTAGGCAAAGAGGGAGCTCAACACACTAGGCATTCACCACTTCAGACTGACAACTCATCACCGGCAAACTGTACTGCACTGCTGCAACGTCACTGACCCAAACAGAGTTTGATGCCAAACTGTGAAATAAAGCAAAACAAGAACCACTGACAAGTCAAGAAACGCAGCAGTAACATGCACGTACATCTATCTCTTTGACACTTCCTTGTTCTCTTGTTTTGTGAAAGGTAAGTGAGAAAGGATAGTTGAATTTGCCCAAAAGCTGGAGACTCATAACCACTACTTCAGTGTAAATGTCTGAACTAACAATCCATGAAACCTTCTCTTTATTTAAGCCAACTGGGGGAGGGGGGGCTTTCTGCTAACAGCTGCAATTTGCACCACCAACATTTTCTAGTCAGCTGAAAAATAAGAAATTAGATTATTTGCTGTATACATGGCTTTGAACTCCCTGAAAATGAAGTTAGTTGAACAACAGTCATTTTGGCAAAGCAGTAAAGAAAAAAATATGGGAGAGATTTGCAAACAAAAGTAAGTAAAAAATTGTTTACTCAAAATCAATAAGTAGTCACATGACTTATCTGGGTCTCAACAGCAACAGGCTTGGCTTGGCTTGGCTGGAAACACTAACAAAGAGCTACTGTATGCCTTAATCTGGGCTTCAGAGCACACTTTTCCTACAGCAATCAGTCCTTTTTACTTGCAGTACACTCCCCATTTAAAGGACTCCTGCCGTACACATACTCTCCGTTCTCAAAGGAAACTGACAAGGATGTTGTGACTGTTGGATGACTACTCATTCAAACTTATTTTTCATGAATTTGTATTCCACAAATCTAAAGCACACAGACATGATTCACCCATAGTTATTCTCTTTACAGTTCTATTGGTTTCAAAAAGAGATATTTGACCAAACATTTGATCATATAAACCAAAATTTGAAAGCTCTTAGATCATGCTCACTGGCTAGGTTTAACATAGCACATCAATCCAAAAGGTGATAGAGTTGGGAAATGAAGCCTTTTCCCATGAACTTGCCAACTTCAAACTTGCAAATTCTACATTTTCTTAATATATTGTATAAAATTATCTAGTTTTTTATTTTTGTAAAAAAAAAAACAGAGTCTGGTCAGTCATTGTTCTAAGTTCGACAACTAATGAAGCTAACTGGGCAATGAACCCATACTATGAACTCTGGGCAAGAGACAGTCTTTCAAGTGGGTGTTCCTCCTTTATTTTGCAGGGGGAGAATAACTGCCCTATACACCCAGCTACGTCTGTTCAAGTGGCTTCTGTTGGTGTTCTTTTTGCATTTTAGATTGTGAGCTCTTTTGGGACGTTATAATAGCCCATTAGCTATTAATTAGCTAATAATTTTTTTTCATTTTCTTGTAAACCTTCCTAGCCACACTTTCCTGGAAGTAAAGTGTGAACTTTTAAGTTGAAAAGCAGTATATAAATACTGTAGATCAGGCTTGTCCAACACGCGGCCCACGGGCTGCATGTGGCCCAGTTTGGCCGCAAATGCAGCCCAGTAAACAGTGGGCTGTGTGTTGAACAGCCCCATGGGCACTGTCATGTTTAAACGCCATGTGTACAGCTTTGGTCTTCCCAGAGCACTTTGAGATGGGCCAGGAACTCCTCCCCCGCAGGGCTCTAGAGCATCCTGGGGATCTGGGGAACTGCCTACCACTGGAGGGAACCTGCCCTCAGGCTGCCCTCCTAGCCACACTTTCCTAGGAGTAAAGCTGCCATTTAACCTTGTTGGAGTGGGCTCTGGAGCAATCTGGGGATCTGGGGCACATTTGGTGGCTCAGAAATGATGTCAAACAAACCAACTGTCTTCTTCCAATGCGGCCCAGGGAAGCTAACAGGTTGGACACCCCTGCTGTAGATAGTAGATAGAAGCTCCTTGGTAAGGAAACATAACATTCCCCTAATTCCAAGTGGCCTTCGTAATTGTTTCCACACCACAGAATGCAGCACATACACCACTGTCACAGTTACGTTGACATTGAAAAGTTGCATCCCAAATTCTTTAAGTGCTATGTTCTATAGTCCTATTTTTAGAAAGTTCATGTGTGACATCTCTACCTTCTCTTTTTCAGACTGCCCTTGTAGCTGCTGACTAGTATTTTGTAAAAAAGCATTTCCCCCAATATTTGCAACAAAAGTTGATCATTCCAAATTAGCATACAGCAATACAACCAAGTGGCAGTTCCCTCTGGATCAAGGAAATTGGGAGATTTGAGCCTCCTATCAGCAGCAAGATGTCTCTTGTCAATGGTTTCAAAACAAACAAAAAAACCTGATGGTGTGCTTTGACAATATGCCATGAGATGAAAAAGACTGAAAATCTGCTCTAATCACTACACCATCCTGACTTTAACAGGATATAACAGCTCTCAACATAATATAGGGTGAATGAAAACTCCCTATATTGTAATTTATAAGTATTTTAAAATAGGGAGTTACTTTTCAATCACCCTGTAGTTCAGGTACATGTATTCGTATTTCCATTACACTGTGAAAGTGCAACAACAAGTCTGATTGCGCATCTACTCTGAATTCCAAAAACATTAAAACAAGTGCAGGAGTATTAGCAATCTGTGATAAGACAACACGGATCTCACATATTCAATGCACAACTTTATCAAAGGTTAATCTTGTGCTATTTGTCAATTTTGCCAATCGTGCTATCCAGGTTACTCTGAATGAGTTGTTACTGACTGTCCTTGGCTTCACATCTGTTACTTTTGTCCATAACTCATAGCACAAATCTGAATAACTAATGGCTGATTCACACATCTGAAATTAACAAGTAGTACCCAAAAAGAATATGCCAGCAGGCCACCACTTGTGCTTATTGTGTCAATAAGCATGCACACATGCATGCACTTTGTGGATCTGAGACCAGTTCATTTCTGAACTAGAAATATCATAGGAAGTATATCTTATGTCCATTGGGGCAAGCAGACAGTGCCACTTACTCCACCATGTGTGAGGATTTAAACGTATTATTTGTCTCAAGCACTGGTAAAGTGACCAAGAGAAATTGCACAAAACCCTGACATATGATTCAGGGCCTCAATAAAACCTGTACTGCAGACATACCTGTTTTCTGTATATCAGCTCTAAAGAAGATGGCTGGAATTCAATTAGGAGGTAACTTTTGGTACAGAACATGCTGTATAGTTTATAGTGGAAAACCTGACATAAATTGATATCACTAGCATTACAGAACTATTTGCTCAGTTTACAGGAAGGAAGTATGAGAGAACAAAATAAATTGTTAGAAAAGGCAGTCATACAATTATTACTTAGGGACATAGGAAACTGCTTTATACCGAGTCACATTGTTTGTCCATGTAGTTCAGCATTGTAGACAGTTTTACTCAAACTTGTAGCCCCAGGACCCCCTTTTAAAAATAAAAATCTATCGGGAACCACCAGAAGTGGTGCATCATGATAGGAAAAAGTATCAAGCAGGACATTTTTAAAAATCCTAGGCTGCAATCCTACCCAGAAGCAAGTCCCGAATTACTATCATTGTTAAACACATACATGTAGTACCCTCCTAAGTATAGATCAGTAACATTGCCCTAAATGCAGTCACATGCTGTGATAGCATCAAGTGTATTTTAATAACAAGAGAAATGTAACCAAGTGGCAGGAATAAAATTTCAAGTAGCAACACCCCTCTGTGCTATACCCCCCTGTGCAACACCCCTACCCCATGCAACACCATCCCCCTGTGCAACACCCCCACATGGATCATCCTCACAGGCAACACCCCCACATGCATCATCCTCCCATGCACCCCTACTGACTGGGTGCAAAATTTGGGGCTGGGTTTTGTCAGTCTTCAGTGTTAAGTATAATCTGAAAACATGTTGCACCCTTTTTCACCCCCGTAAGGGTGAAATTTCTCAAAATTGGTTCTTAGTGGGTGGTCACATCATGTAAGGAATAAAGTCCCCAAATTTGCTTCTAGGTCCAGGGGTTGAGGCAGTTCATTAATTAGTCAGCAATTCTTCAATGTAAAAGGAAGAAATGCATTACGCTCCATTTCACCCCCTCCAGTTGGAATTTCCCAAAATCAGTTCTTAGTGGCTGCCTATTTCATGGAAGGAACACCCTCCCCAAATTTCACGCTTCTAAGTCTGGCAGTTTTGGCTGGGCATTAGTGAGTGACTGACTTGTTCAGCAATATATACAGTAGCGCCTCACGTAACAAATTTAATTCGTTCTGGAGGCATGTTTGTTACATGAAACGTTCTTTACGTGAAGCAGATTTTCCCATAGGAAATAATGGAAATTGGTTCCACAACCCAAAAAATATTCATATAAAAATATTAACTGGATGTAAAAATGATGACAAAACACTGGAATTGAATTCAAAACATGCATTCAATGTGCATGATCCTATGAAGTCTACATAGGCTGCAATCCTAAAGAAACTTTCCTGGTAGTAAGCCCCATTTAACACAGTGGGGCTTACTTCTGGGTAGACATGGTTAGTAGGCTGCAATCAAAGACAACTTCAAAGCATCTCCCCACTTTCTTCTTCTCTTCATCCTGAGCCTCTCTCCCTCCTGCTCCCTTCTGGCTAGCCCTGAGCTGTTTCCCTCTTCTCTACTCCTTTTCTCTCCCTCTGCCCAGTGGATGCCTGGCCACAGGAGGAACAGTGCGGAAGTGTTGCTTTTGCCATGGGCAGGTGCACCCCCCAGTGTGCATCCACCCCAGTGCAACCACTCTCTCCAAACAACATCCCTCAGTGCACCAGGCACGGAGCAAGAAATTGGCTGGATGTTGGTCAGTCTTCCATGTTAAGTATAGGACAAAAACATGTTGCACCCCTTTTCAGCCCCTTAAGGGTTAAATTTCTCAATATTGGTTCTTGATGGGTGTTGATGTCACAGAAGGAATAACCTCCCCAAATTTCACACTTCTAGGTCCAGGGGTTTGGGCAGAGCATCCCTCAGGCACTGATTCTTCAATGCAAAGTATAGGGAGAAAAATGTGTTGCACCCCATTTCACCCCTGGTTCTTGGTGGATCCCTCCATCACAGAAGAAACACCCTCCCCAAATTTCACGCTTGTAGGCCCAGCGGTTTTGGCTGGGAGGGATATACTAGAAGATAAAATACTGAAATGAATAGCAACCCATGTGAAATTGGTTTGCAACTAGTTGGATCTCCATCAACAGTCTGAAAGAATGTGGTATAAAATGATTGGTAGCAATGTGAGTGACTAGCATCTTTCTCAGTCCTACCTAGAGATATCAGGATTCAAATCTGAAAACATCATGATATGCATAATGCCTCTTCAAGTTAGCTAAGTAAGGAAAAGTCCTGGAGTTCTTTTTAAAAGCTGTAAACGAGGCATGAGAGAAACGGGGAAGAATCTCTATGCAAAGCTGTTATCAAAGTAAATTGATGAGAGGCACACAGACATCCCTAGAGATGCCCTGAGTAAAAGCACTGCACTTAAAGCTTCTCTCTTCTGTTATCTTTTGCTATGAGCATAGGGATCTGTGCCAGACTTTGATTAAACCAAAAACTTGTTTCAAATACGTATCATTATGGTGATCTTTTTGTAAAATCACGCAATGAGTGCATCAACAATGAGCCATTTTTTGTATATAAATACTTTCCAAGACAACAACCTTTCCAAAAACCTCCAAACTATTCTACAGGTAACTGCAAAAAAGTCCCACATACAAAAAAAGAGAGAGACAGGCATGTCTGCACCCCCTTCTGCCACCAGCACAAGTTTGTTTGGGGATGAACTCCAGGTTGAGGAATTTTTCTCTTCCTTTTCCATGCTTGTATTGTTTTTCACAGGAAGCTTCTTTCAAAAGCTCTGCACATCTCCCCTGCAAGTATCTCACGAACAAATGAAAAATGTTCCACAAGCGGGGTTTGGCAGTATACGCCAAACTAACAGAAGACTCTGAAGTTTCAAGGACCAAAAAGTGAGTCCAATCTAGCCTACAAACCTGAGTTTCTCCGCTCAATGTTAAATTCCTCCAAATAAATGGAACACTCACAAGAAGTTTTAAAAGGCAAGACATTTAGATATATAGATATCACTATTAAATTTATTTAGAGCTATTTAAATTTAAAGCTTAAAACCTAAAACAAATTCTGGCTTCACAGGATTATAGTGCAAGCTTAATTAACAACTTGAATAAACTAAATTGTCCTCATAAATTGTCAACAGGTTGTAGATTGAAATCAATGTCCTGCTTTTTGTGGTATTGTAATTTAGAAACAGTAACTCTTTGAACAGATGAGTAAGTATTTCTCAATGTTTTTTGTCTTCTGTTCCATGGTTTTTTGGCTGTGGGTGGCGCAAACGGTTAAGACGCTGTGCCTGTTAACCAGCAGGCCAGGGTTTGAGACCCGGGTGAGCCACAAGACAGGGTGAGCTCCTGTCCTTAACCCAGCTCTGCGATGCAGCTGGATCCAATCATATTGGCTCTGCCTTTCCATTGGACTAATTCAGTGGCGTGGAGAGGGGGGATTTGCTGCTTGGGTAACAGCCTATCCTCCATAACAATCCAACCCAGGCTTTCGTGCTTCACATGCAGCGTATGCAGCGCAGAGCACGATACCATAGTCTTTCAAGACTGACGGAGGCCTGCTTTTTTATTGGAAGTACCACAAGAAATAACTGGTGATGATATCATTGCTACTTCCAGATTGGAATCACAGACACAACACATAACTGTAAGAAGCTCAGGGCAGACAGGAGGGCTTTCTGGAGCTTGTGAAAAATGCACACAGGAGCTCTGCTGACAGACCCAAACTTCCTATGCCTATTTGTTACACTGCATACATTATCTCAATGTCAGGCAGCAGGTGTCTGGTAGTCCCAAGAGTACCACCTGACAGTACCTCAAGTACCACCAATGCTATGTGTACCATTGGTTGAGAAACACTGGATTATCTAAGCGCACAATCCTAACCATGTCTACTCAGAAGTAAGTCCCTTTGTGTTCAACGGGTCTTACTCCCAGAAAGTGTCATTAGGATTGCAGCACAAATCTATAAGCAAAGGAAAGCAAAATTTTTAAGTTTTACTTTCAGGAATGCACAGAAGAGAACAATATCAAAACAACTTCAGATATCAATTCTAGTGTACGTGCTTTGAATAATGACCTGCAGACTAAAAAAGAATCAGCTATAGATGGGGGAAAAATCCCTATCAAACTAAGGGCACAATCCTAACCAACTTTCCAGCACTGGCATTACTGTATCAGTGGGGCAAGTGCTGCATCCTGCACTTTGGGAACAGTCATGAAGATCTCCTCAAGGTAAAGCAATGTTTGTTTCCTTACTTTGAGGAGTTGCATTGTCCTTACCCAAGAGCTGGGAAAATGGTTAGGTGCCATAAAATAAATAAATGAGGCTGCAATCCTAAGCTCCAGTTAGGTCAGCCTAGGCCCTGGCACATGTCCTATGCTGACTTGGGGATGTCACAAAAGCGCAGTAATGCACTTCTGCCCCATTCCTGGGCAAGGAATTAGGCCAGGCCGTAGGCATACACCACCCTCCCACACCACCAAAGGAAGATGTGCCTGGTGACTTATGCTGGCCTAAATTGCTTAGGATTGCACCCTGAGTGGTCTACAGACATGCATACAGCAAAAAATATTGTATCCTTTTTACTCGAATCTAACACTCTCTTTTTCAGCCAAATTGTCTCCAAAATTGGGATGCACATTAGATTTGATGGCACATTAGATTCAAGTAAACAAATGATTTTTATTATAGGTATGGGTCAGCATTAAATTTAACACCTGACCATACTGTACTAAAAAAATGTAACAAACCCATTGTTGTATGCTTTTTATTACCTAGTGCAATTTGGTAAAAATCAATCATATTAGTGTTGTCATATAACTCATTGTAGTATGAAGTAAAATTACATTTTGCACCTGCTTCACAGCTGCGCATTACAGTCACCAGTAAATATTTTTTTAATCTCAAGTTTCTTAAAATTGGGGTGCTTTTTCCCCTATACTACTTCCCTATACTATACAAGTATTTTTTCTTTTTTTCCAATAGACATATGCTATTCAAACACCACAGAATTATATCTAAAAACATAAATTGTTTTCTTCTTCTCGGTCCCTTAAGTTTCTGCATGCTGGCAAAGATAAAATCTAGTTGCTGCTTGCTCAAGACCTGTAAACTGCTTTTAATTACCAACTAATCCACTCTTTCCCTTTCAGATTTGTATTTTTAGGAATGATGGTTGAGATCATATGCGTTTGCCCTTGTTCTCTTTTCTGGAGATGTCACCTTCACTGGCCCTTATCCAGATCATTACTGACTCCAAGCACCAATTTAGCACTTTTACTGCCACATTAGAGATCAGTGTCAGACAGAGTGGAGTAACACCAACATTCTGGTAACACCCTACTTCAAATCCCTGGATGATCTTGTTCAGTTCATGGAGACAGCTAAAGACACGGGACAAATTCAAGCCTTGGAAAACCTTATGCTAAGGAAATCAAACTCATTTCATGCAGAGGGTTAAGTTAGCATTCATTGTGCCTGCTCAGGACTGGAAGTGACGTCATTAAGCAGATGATGCCCAGAAATAAGTACCCTATATACTCGAGTATAAGCCTAGTTTTTCAGCACATTTTTTATGCTGAAAAAGTCCCCCTTGGCTTATACTCGGGTCAGCTTATACCTGTCATAAGATGGGCAAAGAAGTGGATTTCTGCACAAGCAGCTCAGCTTAGGTCAGCCTTTTTAAAAAGCAGGAAAGGCTGCTTTGCTTCCTTCTTTAAAAAAACAACCAAGTCAGCAGATTGATCCCTCTCCTTCCTCCCTGCATGTAGGAGCTTGATGGCTCACCACATTGGCTGTTTTCTCCTCATTAAAACAGCAGTAGCTGCTACATTTCCCACACTAGGCTTATACTTGAGTCAATAAGTTTTCCCAGTTTTTTGTGGTAAAATTAGGTGCCTTGGCTTATACTTGGGTCGGCTTATACTCGAGTATATACAGTACTTTGGGTCTCATATAGAAACTTGTTTGCTGCAAATGACAGAATAGGTAAAAGTCCAAACCTATTCATATTTTCAAAATGAAAGAGCCCCATTATCAATCTGGGAAAGCCCAATTATAAAGGGGGCTGCATAAATTGTTTCTAGGGACCATATGCAGCCCACAGACTATCAACACCTCTGTTCATCACCTTAAGTTTATCAATATCAGAAGAACTACTGTTCAGCCCCAAGCACCATCTTCTGGAACCAGTTTTACAGTTAGGAACAAAATCATTAAGATACCATGTCCCCATTCATTCAGATACTGTGCCTCTGTATGGGTTATTAGCTGCCACACTAGTAAGATTGATGCCAGACTAAACAAAACCATGAGGATCATAAGCAGTTGTATAAAATCTTCTACTTGCAGGCTCCTTGTTTTGAGCCGCACAGCACCACCAGCTGTACAAAATGCAAGAGGACTTGGTGAAAGAATACACCAAAATTATGAGCAACCCAATTCTACCCGTGCACACTGATCTTCCTCATCTATCAATTGGAAGGCTTAACTCCAGGAAGCCTTCTCTGGCATTTGCACAACAGCTATCTAACAACTTTAACATTAGCATGCAATGGAAAGCTGAATGGGCTGCTGAACGCCCAGAAACAGGCAGTTACATAGATGACCCTACACGAAAGATGCCAGGTTTTGACCTACCCTGCCAGCACCGGTCAACTTTGAACAGGAGCTGTACCCAACATGCTATCTGCTAAGACTCACTGTTTAAACAGAAAGATTCACTGCTCCTTGACAAAATATTCATAACATTGTGTTCAAATGTCCATCAAGGCCTTGTATCGGTCCAGTCTCTGATTTTTTCAAAATAGTCCACTCTGTCTTTGAATGTCTGGGTGGACTGGATATTAACATCTAGTTTACCATATGTCCATGTATTTGCCATTTGCTAAATAATTGCCATGTCCCCAATTTCCAAACCTTAGTTTTTCTTGAAAGATACAATGGTTAATAATATTCAGAAAGAGATATGTCAATTTATTACATTTGTCAATTTATTACATTTGGAAACTTGGCATTTCCTTTAGCATGGGGAAAGCAGGATACAAATTTTTCAATCAAATAATATAAAAGAGAATATGCAATGCGACACTCTTCTTTCCTTCTCCTGGCATAAGATTCCATGAGGTGGCCAAGGCAACTTCTGTGCTAACACCAGATCTGAAATCAAATTATCTGGATCCATTTCAGTTTTCTCCAGGCGTGTCTAGAGTGGCACACACCTCATCAAAGGAGGGCATATGATAGTTCATAGTTCACAACTCACAAAAATGATGGGCAGTCAGAAGGATTAAATTAGCTAACGATTTATATAACATCCCTCCACTTAAATGGACAGCTCCTGGCTCTCAGGTGGGCTCCTGACCTGGCACAATTTTCTCCTGGATAGCAGGAATTCCAGGTTTGGGGGAGAGATGTAAAAAGAAAATAAAAATAAAAGTATTTCCTAGGTCCTGACAATTACGAACATTGCTGCTACTCTGTCCTTAACAAAAATAAAAGGCACAAGTAAGTAGGCCTTCTTGAAACCTTCAGATCACATTTCTCCTACAAAGTAATAGCAGAGAAAGTTACTAAGACAATATGAATCAAATGTGTTCTCTAAATTACCAGTCGGCACATAAGAGGACATGCATTGTAATTGCTTGTGGTTTATGAAGCCAAACAATGATGGAATGTTGACCCTGCGTGTCAAAAATTATGCTGTAAACACAAACCTGTTCAAAATTTTTAATAACCAGGATGCCACTGCTTCTTTATAAATCAAGTTGCAAAGCTAACTAAGTAAATAGAATAGCCAACTCAAACACAGCCTGCACAAAGAAACAAAAAAGCCAACAACCATTACATTCATTAACATTCTGTTCACATCAACGGAAACATGCCAAAATAACCCAAGGAATTGCTGTAGTTCTCTTCAGTCCTGTGCACAACATGAGTATTACAGTAATACCACTGGCTATTCAGAAAGAAATTGCCTATACGGCATATAAATCCATACTCTGTAGTAGGGGTCTCCAAACGTTTAACTTCAGGGCTCTTGGACCTTTAACAGGTGTGTAGAAGAGGGAATTTCTGCTTGTGATCTATGAGATGAGAAGCTGCACCTGCTGAAATTCCCTCCTTTAAAGGACCAGGAGGTCTGAAGCCAAATGTTTGGAGACACCTGCTCTATAGAGTAGTCCTGTGCAAGTTTTCCATATGAAGTGGCTTGACAAGGAACTACTACCTCAGTGGCAAACCACTAGACAATATTGACCATTAAGGAGTATTTTCAGCAGTCACCAAAAACATAATTAGAGGTAACTAGCAAGGTTCCAGGAGTGTGAAAATAACGCATTTTACTTTCCAGGTGAACACCACAGATGAATGCTGAACAAAAACAAAATTCTATTGACAATTTTCCTCTTTTTAGTAGAATGTGCAGAAAACACCATAGTGATAAAATAACTCTGGGTCCTTCCCTTGAGTCTTTCACTTGCCGAAATAGGTTGCTTTTACTCCTATTATTCTTCTGAGCACCTAATCATTCTTTGAAACCCTACAAAGTTGTAGAAATTTCAGAAACAAATCCTCAACATTTTTCAGGTCAATGGGAGGGAGGACTGTAGACCCCACTTGGATTCCAACACTTCCCTGACTCATATTTCTTTTAAAAAAGATATAGCTGCATCCCATTTAAATTCCAGCTGCAACTAAGCAATTTATTCACAGGTATCCTGAGGCCTTAATTAAGAATGCAATGGCTTTTTTGTATTCCTCTGCATTGTTACTCCTATTCACACCAAAGAATCCTCCTAATACTTTAGGGCAGTGATTTTCAACCTTTTTCATCTCATTGCCAAGGCACATCATCCATTTTGGGATAACTAACGAGGTATACCATATTGCTGGTAGGATGTTCATTTCTTCAATAAACCTATTAATAATTATGTTTGTTTAATAAATACCTAAATTTGCCAAACTCTCATGGCATACCTATAGACCATTTGCGGCATACTGGTTGAAAATCACTAGTTTAGGTCCATATAACGTATGTCAGTCTTGATTTATCACTCACATGAACTGGTTCTCAGAGCTTAGCTACCTATTAAGATCCAATCAACCTATGTAACATAATGACCTAGTGTTTCATATTTTCAATTTCAGACTTCAATAATATTTTGAAAGCTTCCTCAGGTTTAAGAAAAGTTTTTAAAAACAATTGTGTTATCAAGGAGAAATTACGTATCCATCTACAAAATGATTTAAAGTAAGGGAGCATAAAATAGGTGAGCCTTTCCACTTGTAGGATAAAATATGGTACAGCACAGCCTATGCAGATCCAACTTAGTGACACAGTTCAGACCATTGAATTCTTGACCATACCACTTCAGACTGTAAGCAGGAGGGAATCATATATTTCAGTATTTTCTCAATGAAAGCTAAATATAGTAAACTAACACATCAGGGAGATGACTAAATAAAACCTGTCTCCAATGTAAGTACCTCATGTCAGTTCAGTGATCTTTTTACATAACATCTACAATAAGCCCTTTTATCAAAAAGTCTTGGCTATCTAGCAGGTAGCAAGTATGAAAAAGTGAAGGAACTGGTTAGGAGTGATCACAGAAAAGCTCTGTGTGTAAGAAGTCTCACTATTTACAGACAACAACACCAATTATGGCTATTTTTCAAATGTACATTATACAGTCCATTTAATATGTACATTTTCGCTAACTGAGAGCACAATTCTATGCAAGCCTTTGCTTGCCGGACAAACCACCTGGAATATTGATCCAATACAGGGACACATCCCACCAGAAGAAAGGCCTGCACCAGCCTCCCACCACCACTCAGAGACCAGGGCCTGCTCACTAAAACAGGTAGGCACTCCACTGGGTAGTGGGGGAAGGCAGAACAGCAGCAAGAGAGGCACTGCAGGGCAGGGGATGACAAGAAATGGGCAGATTAAACCCAGGAGGGGAGTAGGAATAACAGCAGAGGCAGACATATACCAACACCTCATCCCAAGCCTGAAAGCCCTACATGGGGTGGCCCAGATTAGCACCCACTATACAGCTGGCATGAATTCCCATAGAGACTTCTGGGACTTTACTTGGGGGAGAAAGATCCCTTTACTTCAAGGAGACCTCCAGTAGCCACAGTTCTCATGCTAGTTGTGACAGAGGCTGCACAGGTCTTGCTGCACTGCAGCATGGAATTTGGTTAGGATTGAGATGTAAATCTGGTTTGGGGGTGTTGTTGGGGTGAATACCTTAGATATTGCTCATAGTCTATTTCAAGTTCTATGCACTCAACATCACCTACTTCTATCAGGCCCATTGTTTCGTCATATTTCCTGTTTCATACTGAAGGAATGTTTCTACATAATTGGTACATCCCATTCCAGCTGACTTATGACACTTTTTTGTTCTCCAGCATAATTTCTCTCCACGATCTGTTAAAGCTTCTACCCATGAACCACAGATTTCTCAAATATTTAGCCACTAGTTTACAGCTATAATTACCTCTAGTTCTCTATCAGCCACCAGTTCTTTATTAAGAATGTTTATCCATGCTTTTTTCTGGGGAAGAAAGGTACCAGTACTCACCACAGGTCATCCCCCTATGCTCCTGTGGGCAGGTTGAAAAAGGTTCCAGTACTACTGGTGAGTACCCCCAACTGGAAAAAGCCCCAATGTTTATTAAGTTTTATTACTTTGATTTAAGTTTGATTTAAGTTATTAAGACTGCAATCCCAACCACACTTTCCTGGAAGTAAGTATTACTGAATACAGTGGGACTTACTTCTGAGTAAACATGCTTAGGATTGTACTTTGTAATCAAAGTTTGATTACTTTGATTAAAGACCATGTCCTTCATCTTCATGGTTGTCTCAACCAGAAGATTGTAGGAATCATAAAGTCGTGTCGGACTCTTTGTGCTCCCATGAAGTGCAGCACACCAGGCCCCCCTATCTTTCACTAGTTCCCAAAGTTTGTCCAAAACCCAGAAGATGGATTGATTTAAATCAAGGCAATTTGAATTGGAAATTAAAATCATGGCTTAAAAATCACAAAAAGAACTGCCTACAGGTATTTTAAATTGTTTCAAATCTAGTTTCCTATTGCACAATTCAAACATTACCTGAATAGTACAATCTAGTGAGCCAGATGCAACCTGCAGCAAGCTTCCATGTGGCTCATGGCAATACCCCTCTATTTAAGCCTATTAAAGGAGTTCTCTTTAAATGCAAGCAAAGGGAGTTCTCCTAGCACCTCCAGAGGATAATCTGAAGACTGAGGACACTGTACACACCTTCTCTCTGTGTGTATGAACGTGCTTATGAAATGGTTAGATCAACCATACTTTCTGTGTTAGATAACATTTACGAACTAATTTCAATTAATTATTCATTCACATATGTTATATGTCTAATATATTCATTAGGCAGTGTCAGAGAGATAACATGGCCCTTCTGTCAAAATGTTTTAACACCCTGATCTAATCTGTTGCTATAACCATTAACATATGTAACAAAATACAATGTGTTGCTGTTATCAGCTGGGGTTAGGTTCTTGGAAACACTAGCAGATAGCAATTTCACTGATAATAAAACAGTGATCCTATGGGATCAATGGAGTTCGGTACAAGGGGAATCCTGAAAAGTACAGGGGTTCTTCCTTGCCATCAAAAGAATCCAGCAATAAGTCCTTAAGCAAGTCAATGCTGTGCAGCAGGAAGTGCCAAAGTATCTCTGAATGCTCAAAAACCTTCCAGAGGATAGAGGAATCTTCAGAATGGCATCCATAACCAGCACAGTTCCCTTTAAAAAAACTGGCTGAAGCTTCCACTGATCATTGTAAAGGGGTCTGCACTGGTTACAGGTGCCATTTTAAAAGTCCCTACAGCCTCTGAAAAGTCTCTACTTAGGCACAGATAACAAGAGAAGGTAGCAATTCTGCCCACAAATTTGCATATAAAAAGAACCAACTGTAAAGCTTATATTCTAACAAGACATAAGCCAAAGCCTTTTGAATTGCACAATTATATCTGTTAAGAAACTGTGGTTAACAGGATCTATGACATTAACGTGTCTCTCACATAAAAACGGGTCACAAATCATAAAAAGTTAGAGTTGGAAAAGATTTGGGAAGTCATATAGTCCAACCTCTGGTGGCACAAAAAAGCAGGCCTCCATCAGTCTTGAGAGACTATGGTATTGTGCTCTGCGCTGCATACGAAGCATGAAAGCCTGGGTTAGATTGTTATGGAGGATAGGCTGTTACCCAAGCAGCAAATCCCCCCTCTCCACGCCACTGAATTAGTCCAATGGAAAGGCAGAGCCAATATGATTGGATCCAGCTGGCGTTGCAGAGCTGGGCTAAGGACAGGAGCTCACCCTGTCTTGTGGGGCCGACCCGGGTCTCGAACCCTGGCCTGCTGGTTAACAGGCACAGTGACCTAACCACTTGCGCCACCCACAAGAGGTTAAGATACTGTGCCTGTTAACCAGCAGGCCAGGGTTTGAGACCCAGGTCCCCACAAGATGAGGATTTCCTGCTACAGGCAGGGGGTTGGACTAGATGATTTACTGGGTCCCTTCCAACTCTATGATTCTAACCAACTGCTCCCAGAAGGCAACTGCTATATCAGTGCTTACCAAATTCCTACAGGGAGTTGGGAACAATGTAGGTGAGGGACTATGAAAGCAACATAGTAAAATAATCCCTAACGTAATTTTTTACACATTTTTTACACATGACTTTCCTGCACCAGAGTCTTCCAGGTTTCAAGGGGACTAGGAATTCTCCAAAAGAGTCCCAGAACCCCCTAAAATGTTAAAAATAGAGAAAAGGCACTTGTGATTTTGCAACAAAAACTGAAGTGCCCTTTTTCTATTTTTAACAGGTTTGGAGATTTGTGGAGCCCTGCAGAGAGCTTCCTGGAACCCCAGGACTCCAGCACCAGAGACTGGTGAGTAAAAAATCTTCACTGGTTTAAAGGAGAAGGGATAAAGTGTTTTCCTGGCGGGGGGGGGGGGGGAAGGGTCAAAATTCACCAGTCTGAGAACTACTGATATATTTTCCTTGGCTCTTTAGCTTCTATTTGAAAATCTCCAATAAGGGAGAGCTCACTACTGTACGAAGCATACTGTTCCAGTGTTGAACTACTCTTCTAGTTAGAAATCTCTTCCTAATGTAAGTCTAAACCCCTGAAGTTTCAACCCCTTGGTTCCTGACCTCTGCAAATACAAGATATGCCCCAACATTACAATACAGTAGCAGAACACCCGAGATCATGCACCATAGAACCATAGGAAGCTGCCCTATCCCAAGTCATACCTTGAGCCCTAGGCACAGTGGGGCAGTGCTATTAACATAGACTTGGCAACTGCTGTCCAATGTTTCTTCTCTGCCTTACCAGAAGAGGCCAGGATTGAACCTGGAGCCTTCCACATGCAAAGGACAAGTTCTACCACAACCCTTCTCCAATTACTACAAACACTAATTACTGTATTTCACTCAAATTCTAATCCTCATCTTTTTCAGCCAAATTTAGTCTCCAAAATCATGGTGTGCATTTGATTTTATGGCACATTAGATTTGATTACATACGTATTTTATTATATGTATATTTTCATGCATTTGATTATACTTTTATTGTATGTATTTTGATTTTATGTATAGGTCAATATTTAGTTTAACATTTTACTATATTGTAATAAAAATGTAACATAAATCCATCATATAAAGTGGTGAAATCAGGTAAAAACCCTAACATAAACCAATTGTCATATTTTTATTATCATTATATGAGGCATTGTATGCAGTAAAATTAAATTCTGCGTCGGCTTTGCAGCTGTACATTGAAATTTTTAAAAAATAGCATTAGATTTGATGGCATATTAGATTTGAATAAATACAGTAATAACAAGTAATAATAAAAATAATATAATAAATACAATAACAAAGAGTTGAGATCACAAGGATTAGAACAGCTGAGAAGGAGAAGGCAACAGCAGAGTGGCAAGATTCCTAAGAAGGGCTTGGGTGTACGTACAGGGATAGAAATGGGGGATTGGAAGCTGGTTAAAGGACTTAGAACTCAGTGCAACTAGGCTGGAGCTAATTTCCCTTGAGCAAATTAATAAAGCCTCTTTGCAAGAGTTCTCCGATTCTAGGTGCTTTCTTTTTGAGTTAAAATATCCTTTCCAAGCCCTTAGGATACCTTCTGTGAGGGTGAGGAGGCTGACAGGGATGAGAAAATGACCCTGACAAAAAGTACCCCCCACCCTGCAATGCTAAGCCTTAGCACTTGTTGTGCAGGCTGCTTTATTTACATTTCACAACAATTTCAAGGAAATGTTCTCTCTCAACAAAATACAAGACACCACTGTTAGTTCTGAAAAATAAGGAAATGGTGAAGTTATGATGAGAGAGTTAAGACATACAGAACAACTGCAGTTTCTATCCACATTATGGTAACTGGTGAAGATCAAAGGAATATTTCCCTTGCTTCCCTTAAGTAACATCTAAACACAAAAGCAAAAAAAAAAAAAACAACAACAACACAACACCAAAAAACTGTGCACTAGTGTTGCTTCCAAATCTGCTGGAACAGAAATTCTACTCACACTGTCATGAGCCAGGTTTGTAAAGAAGTCCCCAAATATTACTGGCTCACACAAAAATGTCCCAGCCTGGTAGTCAGCCACATTTGTCTGTGTTCCTCATTTGTGGCTATTCGAAGCTCCAAGAGAAAAGGGGCCAACTCTTGTCCAAGTTAACAAATATTTCCCTTTCCCCTTCCAGCATCTTAGAAAAAAAGTTCTATTTTTAGTTGGTCAAAACTGAAATAACCTTAATTTTGAAAAATAGACAACCATAAACTGACTATATAATTTTCTGTATTTTTCATCTGGCTCCTCCAGAAATATCATTTACAAGTTGCTAAGTATTTACAACAAGCAAGTTAGTAATTTGCATGTGAAATTTCTGCAATCCTAAGCAAGAACCATAATATCCAGGCCAGGCAAACTATACTTAATGTCAACATGCTCAGTTGCATTTGGCTGCATGCTGGGCTGCAGAAGATTTCTTATCCTTCAAAGTATAGTTATACATTCCAAGTTAAGTTTGCTTCACTACTTCTCCAAGGGAATCCTACATAGCATTTCCAAGTATATCCTTCAGAAATAAATGTTTCAGGACTTCGTGGTAAATCGGGGACTGACTGCAACATATTTATTATGGTCTCTACCATGGTTTTTTATTTCCATTGTATCCCCAAAGATAGTATGCTGATGAGGATCAGGTGTAACCATGGTTATCTCTGCTGTAGCCAGAAGATTGTTTGCCTTGAGGATATATATTTTAGTTAGGACTTGCCTGTTAACCTGTTTTATTTTTATTACCTGCTCTACTTCTATGGGATGGTCATTAAAAAAGACCCCCAAGGCAAAACAAACAGAAAAGACATTTGAAACCTGCTGTACTCAGTCTTGCAAGGTACATAAGTAAGCCCAGGAGACCACACATTTCCCAATGTGTTTAAGGTTGCAATCCTAAAGACACTTTCCTGGGAGTAAGGGCAAAATCCATAGCAGTTATGGGTTCACGCAGTTACGTCACCCTCTAGTGTTATTTTATGGAAAGTCATCTTAACTGCAAGGGCTTAATTTCACTTTAGGATATAGGCCTAAGTACCATAGAACATAATGGGGCTTACTTTTGAGTAGACATGGTTAGGATTATGCTTTAATTCATTTAAATATGCCACTAAGGAAGAACAGAGGCTGAGTCCTTGTTTCTACAGGAAGAAGACTCTTAAGAAAATTATGTTTGAATAACCTTTATGACTTCTGTTCATTAAAAAATCTTCAATTAGACCAAAAGATAATTAATTATACAATTAAGGGCCCAATCCTGTCCGACTTTCCAACACTGATGTCACTGTGCTAGTGAAGCATAAGCTGCATCCTGCAGTTGAGAGGACTGTGACAGAGGCCTCTTCAAGGTAAAGGACAGTTTGTTTCCTTACCATGGAGTTGCATTATGGCTGCATCAGCACTGGAAAGTTGGATAGGATTGGGCACCAAATTAATTTGTGAGGTGGTAGATTACTTACAATAATGTTTTCCACAACCAAAAGGCAAATTAAGAATGCTAATCCTAATGTTAATGATCATGTAGCCAGATGCAAAGCTCAAAATGCTACCCTGGAAGTGATGTCACAACCGGACGTTATGTTATCCCAGGGTATTTTTTTAAAAAAAATTAACTTTTTCCCCTGCAACACCAAAATCAAATTTAATTACCGTATTTCCCAGCTTATTACACGCACCGGACCATGAGACGCACCAAAGTTGAGAGGAGCAAAACAAGAAAAAAAATATTCTGAACCAAATGGTGTACTAATATATTTAATAAAATATAGCAGAATAATATTTCAACCATGTAAAGTCAACAGTGGAATTAAGAACCATTATCACTGTCATTAACAAATGAGGAAAGACGTTAAGCTTTAAGCACTCTTTTAATTTTCTGGTAACCCCAAAAACTCATCATCTCTAGCGTCAGTGATCTGTGACTTTTGCACAAATCTCATTGCAAATTATCAGACACCAACATTTTGCACAAATAGTTTTGCAAATAGTCCAGGAAGGCAGGTAAGTTGGGGAGTAGGTAGGGAAAGGTGAGGGGATCTAGATACATAGGGAAGAGTGAGGGAGGCACAGGTATGGAGCAGGAGGGACTAGGTCTTGTGCATGTCTACTTTGGAGCAAGTCTCCAAGCCAGGGAAGACTGCTTAGGATTGCAACTGTGCCAGGGTGACCAGATGCCAAAGACCAGATGTCTTATAAACCGGGAAATACGGTAAGTTTTAAAAAATGAAAACTGTGCTCCTTATTGGTTAGGGAAACTGCACTGGGGCAGAGGAATGGTTATTCTTTCCCTGCTAAATATAAGAGTAGCACCACTTAGAAGTGCCTATACACCCAGTTAGCACGAGTAACTGTGTTACGATATATGCATATGGAAATGAGAGCTGATTCATATTAACACCTTATTTGTTCTATACAGTACCAGAATTGCATCTCATTGGCTGTCAGAGCAATCAGTATCATGAGAACATTTGAGTTTTAAAAATCCACCTTTTGTTCCACAGGCTTTTGTGTTTTCATTTTCTGGTTAATTGGCCATAAAGTTTGATAGAATACAGATACTTAAATGTGGTTTGTTTCATCGCATTCTCCATTAAATTACTTCTCAAATGGTATATAACATGATGGTATTTTCATTCATATATAGCCCATTTTTCACAATTTTAGCTACTAGTATCAAGCTCAAGTTTAGCCTGCCTAAAGGTTGTAGCCTAGTGAAACTGCACCTCCCCTAGCTGCACCACTTGTACTCAGAAATATTTTTTAATATAAAGAGAAAATCCCTTTATTTAATGGGCTGCTCTGAGATTTTTAAACCTTGCAATTAACAACCACTTCAGGACAAACTGCATCCTGGTGCAGTAACTCATTAAAGTACAGTTCTACCACAATACCAGCAAAAAGCATCATATAATACACTTTTGCATATTCAATTTTATTCAGTTGTATTCAGTGTTCTGATCTGGACTGAGCTGGGCACACTTTTATTTTGGATCAAACAAATCAATGTGCTAAAAACATACACAAAAATTTAAGTACTGTACATACTTAAAAACACACAAAAATTTAAGTACTGTACTGTACATACTTCAGTTTAGTTATTTTCCAAGTCAGCAATTTCCTTCCCAGACATTTGTATCAAGATAACTTTTTCACTACACTATTTCACTCCCAAGGTTTCCCACTCAAAACAAAGTACACCAGGGAAAATACTACAGATACTGGAGAACATCAAATATAGAACAACCAGTCCTTTAACAAGGATAGTGTTCAGTTTTTAGAATCTTAAAATGTGGATCACATAGGACTTGGCAACATACATACCAGAAACATGGCAGCTATTTAATAGGAAAAACTGAACACAAAAATAGCATTTGATGAAGAATGCAGTATAAAGACATTGATATATTGATACCAGAAGCTTATTAAAGTAAGGTGATGTGCAGGGGAGTTTGGTGCGCATGGACAGATGTTAGGCATGGGAGGGTGATGCACATGGGATGATGCGCATTAGGGGTTGAGGCGCATGGGTGTTGGTGCGCAGGGGGATGGTGTGCATGGGAGGGTGGTGCACATTGGGGGATGTTGTGTGGGGGGTGATGGTGGATATGGGGGTTGGTGCACGTAAGGTTTGGTGCACGGGGTGATGCGCATGGGAGGTTGGTGCACATGGGGGTGAGTATGGGGAAATGATGCGCATGGGGAAATGATGCGCATGGGGGATGGGACCCAGGGTAGATAGTGCATGGGGAGTATTTTCGTCCTGCAACACAGGCACATTTTGCTAGTATTTTTAATAAGTTTCACTGCTTCTTTAAGGTGGTTTAGGCAAGAGTTTTCATCCATGCAACTACAAATACTGTATAGTGAAAATCATTATCCTATCATACTTTCAGTACAGCCCTTAAATACCCCCCAGAAAACTGCACATCTTTTAAGGGTTATACTGCACATCTTTTAAGGGTTATAACTATCTATCACCATGTCTGAATACCAGTAATTCCTAACTCTTAACAAATGCAAAATCATAGACATATAAACAGAGTAATGCAATTAATAAGGAATCATTCTGTGTTGAGGCAGATTTAAACAAACACATATTTCAAAACACTGCTTAATCTTTTCAACAAATTTATCAAGTTTAATCCTTTCCAAGAGCGCCTTGGCTGAGGTTGCATAACATGCAGAACTGCTGGCCTGAATGAAAGGGTGGACATGCATAATTAACAGTATTGGCAGTGGTGAATCACAAGCTTATGCAAAATGTATCACTGTACTACAAAAGGATTTCCCTACTCCCATCACCAAGAACACAACGCATGCTGCTCAAGAATTAGCCAATCCGCAATTCCTTCATTTAAAATGTGTTCATTTTTTTATGAAGGAAGACTGCCAAATTCAATTGCTTTATTTCATTCACTAAGCAAAGAAGGTTGCATTTGATTTCTTTGTAAGTGCACAAAAACACCTGGTTTAGAAAAGGCACTGATATTTTTCTTTATTGGGACAAGGGTCTTAAGAGAATGCCCCCAACTTTGGTGGGGGGAGAGTGTGTCAGATCAAGCAACTAAGTCCAAGTAAAAGCTGCAGCCATTCTCCTTCTACATAAGCTAAAGATAAGATAAAAGATAAGAGAGAGAGAGAGAGAGAGAAGTAAAAACCTATATTCCTCAGTTATGTAACACAAATATATCTGCAGAGGGGGGGCAATCATGAGGCAGCTTGAAATGCTTACTAAAAGCAGTGGTATTCAAAGCGGGGGTCGAGACCTTCTTGAAGGGTTACAACCTCAGGTCAGGGGGGTCATGAGAGGGTGGGATCCACCATCTTGGAATCTTTCCTGGGAGTAAGTCTCATTGAACACAATGGGACTTCCTTTCAAGTAAACATGCAGGAGGATCCCAGTAAGTCTGAGAGGAGGTCACAGACTGATTTTTTAATTTGAAAGAGGTCCCAGGATGAAATGCCTGAATTCCACTGACTTAAATTGATGGTGAACAGACAGAATCCCTGCCCACATGTCTACTACCCCTCTAACCTGCCTCTCCACTGGGTATTGTGAACCTCATCCAACTTGCTAGGAAGGAGAAAAAAGTGGACAGAAGCAGTGGCTGCTCAGAAGACGGGTAGGAAAAAAGAAGTAGGATCTTGCAGTTCCAAATCCCTTTTATTTTACCACGTTACTTATCTTTAAAAGGAAAAATAGTACTTGTAATTAAATTTAAGTAGCCAAACAAACAACTCAGAGCTAGACATATGAAGAAAACAAAACAAAGTATTGCATGGGCAGACACTACCTAAAATAGCAACTGAACATTATTACATGAGCAGAATTCAGCAAAGTCCTTCACAGCAAAGTGCACTAACGTGCCTGCAGCTGAATACAATACATTTCCCAAAATCAAATCAGTTCTGAAGAAAGTAATGCTATTTTAGCCACTTTTTCTCTTACCCCAGCTTAACATGTAAGAGGAACCATGTTATGTCTCTCCCAGATGGGACACAAAAGCCCTAACTCTGTGAAAGTGGTGAATGATATCAATAATACATCAGTAAAAATTCAGCAGCAATAACCAATAAAGTGAGGTTGTTGCTACTTAAAAGCCTCACAGACTAGGAAAACCCCATTTATTGAAAAGCACACTTTTAATGGTTGGGAAGGTAGAGGTCTGGTGCATTTGTATTGCGTTCCATGTCATACGAAGCCCTCTCGCAAATGAACATGAGCAATGGCAGGCCAGAGAGAAAAGTGTGAGAAGCTCAAGCAGGGGTATCACCAAAGTGATGCAGCTGGTGTGGGCATACAGGAAACTCAGGGCATGCAGGATAACTCAGGGGCAGCCAGCTCCTTCTTGGAGCAGTGCAGTCTGACTGCTCCACACCGAGAGTACACACACCTGGATTCCTCTGATCTAAGGAGGAGCAGGGTGCTCCTCCTTAAAGCAGAGGGATGCAGAGGAATCTGAGCACTATGACTGCGCATACGCCAACCTTGGTGCATGTGCAGTGTCCTCTGAAGCCAGCCAGCTTCAGCATCCTGGGGGTGACACGCTCAGCACCAGGTGACGTGCACCCTTGCATCACCATTGAGCTGAAACAAGCTCATAAGGTGAGTGCTTCAAGATAATCAGAAACCCACTTATGGCAATACCAAACATATGAACAACTGGTCCTCCATAGACGTCTCTCATTCATGAAGTTGTTGCATGTAATTCTGCTAGCTGGGTAAAGAAGTACCTCTTAAGTTGCAATTATCTTCTCTTCAGCAACTATTCCATCATTGCCTTTTTTAATTGTAAGCCTTTTGGGACAGAAAACTCTTTCTACACATTTAATTTGCTAAGCAAACTGCTTGCAAATATTTGCTGAAAAGCTGTATACAGATAACTTTTTAAAAAATAATACTTCATACACAAAGCTAAGAGCACAATCCTATCCATGTTTACTCAAAAGTAAGCCCCATTGTGTTAAATGGGTCTTACTCCCAGGAAAGTGTCTCTAGGATTGCAGCCTAAGAGTTTCATGATGCGTTTTACAATGAGCAAAAACTGCATCACAAACCAGAGCACGGCAACACAGGTCAAGTTGTTTTAAAGATCTTCATAAAGATAATTCTCAACATGTACAGAAATGATGACATCCATTCTATTAAAAACAATGCATTTCTCTCCTTCCCCCAACCATCGTTTCACGCCAGTCTTGAGGCCGACATAAAGTACTGCAAGACTTGAAGCTGAGTCACCCTTACAACTGCATTCTGTGATAATATTTATAAATGACATTACAATGCCTTTTGTTCCAAGCCAGTAATTTTCCATGGTATATGCAATGGATATTCAGGATGCTTTATAAATCCCACATTCACAAGATTAGTTTAGCAGAGGGGAAACAGCTTTCCGAGGACAGTTATACCTCACTACGTTATCACGCTGACAGCCCAACCTTTCAGTACAGATACAGAGAGTAAGTTATTGAGATGTATATCACAACCAGCAAGGCCCTGGAACATGAGAGATTAGAGAAGCCAGTCACGCACGGGAGTGTGCAGCTCTGAAGGAAAGCCTATTCTTTCCTGGACTCCCAAGATTGCAGTAGAAATTACAAAACCAATGAATGCATTCATAGAGTTCCACAGCTCTGCCATGTACTGATGCCAAGGATGGAATATACATTAAAGGAGACCTAGAAATGGGTTTAGCATAGCTTATGCATAGCTTTCACTGGATTTAAAATAAGCACAACCTGTTCTGCAGGTGAAACATCATAACCAATAACCATAACGTGCTGATGCAGCAAGCTGATCCTGGTATCAAACCAAACACAGAAGCACAGATTTATCCAGCTACAGCAGCATATACAATTGCAGTGGTAAAATAATTCAGATAGTTCGTGCCACAAACCAAAAATATTCATATAAAAACAATTACAATCTATATATATTGTATATGAAACTGAAAAGTCACTGACTCACTCACTCATCAATGCCCCACGGAAACCACCAGGCCTAGAGGAGTAAAATTGGGGGGGGGGGGTTTCCTTCCATGAAGGGGGTGAAAAGGGGCACAACCCATTTTCCTCCCTATACTTTACATTGAAGAATCCCTGAGTGATCAAGGCCCAGCCCCAACCCCTAGCATAAAATTTTGGGAGGGTATTCCTTCTGTGACATCAACACCAACCAGGAAATGATATTGAGAAATTTAACCCTTAAGGGGGTGAAAAGGACTGCAACGCATTTTTGTCCTATACTTAACATTGAAGACTGACTGATCAACATCCAGCCAATTTGGTGCCAGTGCCTAATGCTCTGGGAGGGATGGTATGCATGTGGGGGGTTGATGCACGGGGGGGGGGGGGGTATTTTACTCCCACAATGCCAGTACATTTCACTAGTACTGTCATATAATTCAAAATAATAACGAAATACTGAATATATCCCTTCTAGAACTATTTTTCACTATTTCACTATTTTTCACTAGTAGTGCAAGATATTGCTTGTATTGCAAAATAAAATTTATTAGAAATGTTTGCTTGTCTTGCAAAATGCTCCCAATCCAGGGTTTCACTATACTAGGTAGAAGCAGCCTGGATGTGGATTTTTTCAGGAAAAAATTAAAATCTGAAAGCTTTCCAATGCCCTAAAATAATTTGGATCTTCATTATCATGTATATCTTCGTTAATAAATAAAACAAAGAGAAGTATATCTTGGTACTTTCATCTCCTGCATAACTACCTAATATACTGTTCTTCTCTTCTCCCTTACCGCCAAACTCCATGAATTTAGACCAAAATATGAATAAGAAAATGATTCAATAAAGAACATTTGAAGCCAAATCCTATGCATGCCTACTTGGAAGTAAGCCCTACTGACTACAATGAAGAATAGAATCATAGAATCCTGGAGTTGGAAGGGACCTAGTAGGTCATCTAGTCCAACCCCCCTGCCTGCAGCAGGAAATAGTAAGTACATATACAGAATAGGAATCTTAACAGTGATATAAATGTTATACAATCAAACTACTTCAAAGCTTTTACTTGGAAGTTGTTGCAGTTTTTTTCCTAATTTTCCAATAGAAACAGCTCAATACCACATTATTTCCTGTTTTGTTTACACTTTAAAGGGAAAAATAAATGCACTGCAACCTATTAAACTGGTTTTGGCATGCCCAAAGAGCCATGCATTGGTATTTATTAGACATGAAAATTACCTAAAGGCAATACCTGAAAAAAAGTTAATTACAAATTTGAAACTGCCTAGTTTGAACTGTATTGTATCAATTCATCATGTTACCAATTAATTTTACGCAAAGATGCATTTTGAGAAGTGGAAAATTTTCTGCAGAAAAATATACCTGCAAAAAACTTTGCAACTGAATCTTTGTTTCAAATTGTTCGAAATGAACAGTGCACCATTTCACCACGCAATGAAGACTACAAGTAAAATTTTATTTCCACGAGTAAACACGCTGAAGACTGGCAATGTATCTTTTCCTATTAAATATCCAAGAAGTTAAAGCACTTTTCAGGTAAATTAGCCTACATGCTTCCCATTAAACTATGTTTTTATTAGGACACAAAAGCTTCCTCCCCTCACAGTCCACCTGCTCAGAATTTCAGGTGGAAGGAAAACTCAATTCCAGACAGTAAAAGACTCTTGCCCTCAGCTTTATATTTTTCAATCCTCAAGAGCAATCCTCAAAGCTTCCCATATCGAATCACTCTGGAGATCTGCTATTTACACAGGCAAAGTGTATCATGAGTTCACCTTCTCTCAGAAAGACTTCATCAAATTGATGAATTGATCCACAACTGATCCTCTGTGGACATTTCCTACTATCTAGGAAAAAATACATATATACCATGCACATATCACAGAGAAAGTCAGGCCATGAGAAAGCATTTCAGAGCAGCAGCATGGGGTTTTCTACACTGCAGATATGTGTGTGTTTACTCAGAGGAAAATACATTAAATTCAAAATGAAAAAGTTGACAACATCTCACACTGAAAAGTGAAACCAGGAGACAGACAGCAATCTCAAATCACATACAGCAGAAAGGAACATGGACAACCATTCACACCAGGATACCACCTGCACATTGCCTAACACACCATAACAGACTACTTTTCGTAAAGTTCAAATGACCCCTTGAAAAGAAACCATGGCTCAGTGGTAGAGCACATGCTTTGGAACATGCAGAAGGTCTCAGGTTCAACCTCTACTGCAGTGATTTTCAAACTTTTTTATCTCATGGCACACCATCAGTTGTTTTTTCCATTGACAAGGCACACCATGCTGTTCAAATACCCAAGTTTTCCAATATATAAATGTCCGTCTCCAAATTCCCATGGCACACCAATGTGCCATGGCACACTGACTGAAAATCACTGCTCTAGTGTTTCCACACAGAGATAACTGGGATAAATGGGTAATCATGGAGATTCCTGGAACCAGATATGGTGAGGTTGATGGTGAGTTGAACCTGTACATTAAAAATATTTTAACTATTATTACATGACTACGCTGCAGGAGCATTCATGAAGTTTGACTACAGTACTGCAAACATTTGCAAGTGTAAATTATATTTTGTTACTAATTAGACAAGCACATTTTTCTCTAAAAACATATAACTAAAACACATGTAAAATGTGAGGTGGATTTATCTGCTTAGGAAATACATTAAGTGTGGACTCTCCCTCACTGGGGATCTTCAAGCAGAGCCTCGACAGCACCTGTCGGAGATGCTCTAGGAGGATATCTTGCTACAGGCATGGGGTTGGACTGGATGACCTACTGGGTACCTTCCAACTCTATGATTCTAATACATTAAGTCAAGCTCCTGAAATTAGAATCCATAAAAGATCTTCTGTCAAAAAGATTATTTGGGTAGCAAACGATACCCCAAGTTAACGAAGGATCATTCATGCCAGAGAATACAAGAACAGCACTACCAGACCAGGATAAACACCTTCTAGTATTACCAAGATAAACACCATCATGCTTCCCCCCACAGTGGCCATGCAGGTGCCACTGGAAAGCCCACAAGCAGATGCCATGACCCAATTCTGCTGTTACTCCCCTGCAAGTGATTTCAAAACCACAAAGCCTTTGAGACCTCAGGGGGCACATGGTCATCATAAACCAAGATCATTTCCAACAGCAGAGTTTAACAGCAGAATCACCCATTCCCAGCACTGTAGAATCCCTAATTCCCCTGCATCCAAAACTCTTCGTCTAGTTCTTCCGCAGCATTCTTTCTTTACATTTCTCGTTACTGGCCAAGAGAACAAACCAAGGAAAACAGAACACACGCCTAAGCTTTGTACGTCTGAAGAAACAGAAATTCCAAATTCTCTGCAGACCTTTTAATTATTACCATTGCTTTTAACATTAAATATTCATGTTGTCATGTGAGGGAATCATGTTCCATGAGCATGGCTGGCAGAACATTTAACTCTTCAAACTATGTAAGCAGGAACCCAACACACAGCAGACCTGTAGTAGCAGTTCCCATGCTCCCCACACACACACACACACACACACAAACAATTGGGACTCAGGAAATTGGGATCAGGAAATCAGTTGGGTCGGTTAATCAGTTAAATATAGGACCAGCCTTGTTATATATGGACTTTTATACATGGATTCAAATCAACACAAATTTTGACTGCAAACCACAGGTTCTAAAATCTTTTCTTATTGCTGTAGAGAGGGAGTCATGCAAGCAACTATTCCATTCTTTGCATTTCTAATTGCCAAATGCTTCTCTACAACAATAAAAAGTAGTTTTAAGCCACTTTTAAGTGCACTGTAAAGGGGTGCACTTTATAATCTGTTAAAAAACTACTTCTATTTAACACATTTTTGTTGTATTAACAGAAGTCCCAGAATCAAACTCCTGCAGGTAAAGAGGCATGATCTTATTCCATTAGAAGCAATGGAGGAAAAAGAAACCTGAAAGTTGGTCTTTAACAATGCAAGCCTATTCATATCTACTCAGAATTAAGTTCCATTGACTTCAATGGGGCTTACTCCCAGGAAAGTATTCTTAGGATTGCAGCCTAAATCTATTTTTCCACTGGTTTTTTTATCCAGATTTTTTTATCCATGGGAGGTTCCATTCCAAAACCCTAGTGGATAACAAGGCTCACCTATATGCCCTGCAGAGCGTGTTCATAAAAACCATAGGAGTTAAATCCATAGGCTCCAATATACCGTATCTATTTTTAAAAGGCTCCTTGATCTTCTGAAAACCCTGCATAAGAGTTACTGCACCAGCCATCTACAATACCATCTAAAATGAAAAGCGCAAGACAAGTTGTGATTGACTCAGGAATTTATCAGGGTTTACTCAGCAGGCACAGAGCAGTAGGTATTGCTTTTAACAAAATCATTAACATTTATAGAGCGCTTTTTGAGCATTCAAAGCACTGAACAAGCATCGTCTCAATCAACTTTCTGCCATCACTGTTGATAGAAATCTAGACTCTCCATAGGAAATGCATAAACAGTCCCACAGTTTTGTGTTTTTTCCTCAAAAACATCTTTTGAGATTGTGATCAGAAATAGAAAAATATGGAAGGAGCTACATATCCCTTTTTCCCCTTCCTCATATTTTGCCCCTGAATTTGGTGTCTCACCAGCAGAGGGAAAGATAAGATGAAATAGCCATCTTTTCCACTGCAGGGAGGAAAGCAGTTTCAGGGGGATACTATAGACAAGTGCAAGAGAATTTATCCCCCACTTATTTGGCAAGTTAGGGACTGGAGATCCATACAAAAGTTGAAAAGTGAAACCCAGTCTTTTTTTGCTTGCAAGTGCAAAATTGCCACCCAAAAGACATAAATATCACTTGCAAAAGACTAAATAATACACATTTATTAACACAGCCAAAATACATAACAAATTACAGTAAAATGAACAAAGGCTTGTGTGGGCGATGAATATCTTATATACAGTATTTGAATGATGGTTGTTTACTGAAGAAAGTCATAAGGAAATGCCAAAACTGTTTGATCACCATGTCTCATGCAAATCAACATTAAGGAAGACAATTTTAGCCTTCAGACTAGTAGAGAGAGGTTGAAAGAGTGGAACATGTGTTGAATGAATGCATTCTGTGTCTAAGTGAAAAATGTTGATAGAGCAGAACCATCAGCAAATGAACTGTCAGAAAGTGAGGGACACCTGTAAATCTAAGTGAACCTCTTCTCCTCCTTGCTGTTGCTCCACACAACCTCCCTCAGATGCTTTTCATTTAAAAATCAAGAATCAGAAGTCTACTTACTATACATACCATCTGCCTTGTTTGGCCAGATCAATATTAGCATCCTTGCACAGTATAAGAGATTGCTTAAAATATTGTAGTGCCTAACTATCCAGAAGCAATCCCACCACAATAAATGGGAATGACAAGTTGTGTCCATAGGATTGCAACCTTCACCTGAGAAAGAGAGCAGTAGCAAAGACAACAGTGGCAAAAGCCCAATTGAAACCCATGTGCAGGAACTCACTCCACATTGGATGGGTATCCACCACCACTTCACCTTAGCCCAGTGGTTCTCAATCTTCCTAACACCGTGACCCCTTTATAAGTTACGCACATTGTGGGGACCCCCAACCATAAAATTATTTTCGTTGCTACTTTATAACTGTAATTTTGCTACTGTTATGAATCGTAATGTAAATATCCGATATGCAGGATGTATTTTCATTGTTACAAATGAAATGTGTGTTCTATGCACACATTGAACACAATGGGATTTATTTCAGAGTAGGCATGCATGGTATTGGGCCCTGAGGCTGCAATCCTATCCACATTTACATGGGAGTAAAGGCCCCCTGACTATAATGGGATTTATTTCAGAGTAGGCATGCATAGGATTGGGCCCTGAGGCTGTCAGTCAGCCCCAGTGCGCGCACAGCTAGAGTTGGAGGTCTGGCAAGCCTTAGCCATTGTCTTCCACCTTCTCCTACTGATCAAAGTGATCTTTCAAAGTGATCCCTGCTTTGTGCAGCACCAATGTACTGGCAGCAGCAAAACACCATCATCTTCTGGATACAGGGTAGTTCATCTCAGCCTTGACCACTTCCAAGCCAGTTGAGCCTTACCATCACCCTCCCCCTTTTGCTGAGGGATGAAAAGAGACCACTTATTCCAACTACACTTCACCTGCTTAGTAACCTACACTAGAACTAGAAGGGCTCCTACTATGTTAAGGGTTTTTCCTCACCACTATTTAGACATTTCCCAAGCAAATCTCTTCAAAAAGTCTTACAGCATTCAGGAGGATATCCTGCATACTTCCCAATTCCCATGTGGGCTTGTACCTCAGTACATGCAAGGGAACTGCACCTCCCATCTCAATTACAAGATAGATGTTGAAGGAAAATCCTATTCCTGGATGCATAAAGATGAAATGTTATCTATTCACCTGTCAAAATACTGGAAAGCCTGCTGTACCCAACACATCCCACTACCCTGATCTTTACACATTTTCTTTCATTTCAAATGTCATTCCTCCACAAAATAAAGGGAAATGATGTTAAAGTGCAACTTCAAAACGATCAGGGCATATTTGATGGATTCTCACAACCACATGAGCTGAAAAATTTTGGGGGCACACAAAACAATCCACAGAACTTATATACTGCTTTTCAATGAAAAGTTCAGAAAGCAATTTATAGACAAAATGAAATAACTGGAGTTATTAGTGATTAGTTATTCATTTTCATTAGAAAAATGAAATGAAGTTATTAGCAATAATTAATAACAAGAGAGCCCCCTTGTATCTGGTGCAGAGGTAGCTAACTTCTTACACCCATTGTGGCCTGTAAAGAACCTTTCCTTGATCAATTCTCTTTGAAAGGCATCTAGACCGGTTACCATCACAAACATCCTGTGGGAAGGAGTTCCACAGACTGATTACATGCAGGATCAAGATATATTTTCTTGGCGTATCCCAGTTCTCCCAACACCCAGTTTTTAGTGGACATCCCCCGGTTCTGGTGTTACATGAAAGAGAAATGAAACAATGAAATGCAGGATTCACCTTGCAAGACACATAAGAGATTAAGGTTGCAATCCTAAAGACACTTTCCTGGGCGTAAGATCCATCAAACAAAATGGGGCGTAAAATCCATCAAACAAAATTGGGCTTTCTTTTGAGTAGACATGGTCAGGATTGTGCTCTTAGCTCAGTGTTTCTCAAAGTGGGGGTCGGGACCCCTTTGGGGGTCGCCTATAGCTTTCCTGGGGGTCGCCTAAAGACCCCTGGTGCAGGGGGCCAAGTCAGGCTTGCCAGAACTCCGGCTGTAGCTGCACACACACTGGGGCTGACAGACAGCCTCAGGGCCCAATCCTATGCATGCCTACTCTGAAATAAATCCCATTATAGTCAGGGGGCCTTTACTCCCATGTAAATGTGGACAGGATTGCAGCCTCAGGGCCCAATCCTATGCATGCCTACAGACAGACCCAGCCCCAGACAGACCCAACCGTAACAATATCCACACTTCTCTGAATGTAAGCCCCACTGACTAACTTCTGGGACATTAATAGAACTGGACTGTAATGCTGTAGTCCGAGCCACACTTTCCTGGAAGCAAACCCCATTAATAATACAGGCCATCAGGGCACAGTCCTATTCACGCTTTCTTTGGAACAAGCCCCATCAACTAATATGGGAATTACTTCTGAGTAGTCACAAATAAGATTGGACTGTCAGCTTATAGTCCCAGCCACACTAGACTAAGCCCCATTAACTAATATGGAATTTACTTTAGAGTAGACCTGCATAGGACTGAACTGTCAGGCTTCAGTCCTATCCACATTTTCTTTGGAGTAAGCCCTGTTAACTAATATGGGACTACAGTCCTATCCACTCTAGAGTAAGCCCCATTAACTGATATGGCACCTACTTCTGAGTAAACAAGCATAGAACCATACTGTCAGGCTACAGTCCTACCCACACTTTCTTTGGAGTAAGCCCCATTAACTGATATGGGACTTACTCTAGAGTAAACACTCATAGGATCACTGTCAGGCTACAGTAAGCCCCATTAACAAACATGTAGTTTACTTTTGAGTAGACCTGCCTGTGAAGGGACTGTGGTGCTGCAGCCCTACCCATACTTTCCTGGAAGTCAGTCCCATTGACTATAACGGGCCCTACTTCTGAGTAGACCTTCCTGGAGTTGTGCTCCCAGGAGGGTCCTTGAGGCAGAGAGAGGGGAGGCGGGGGAGTCAAGGGGCGAAGCCGGTCCACACCGGGGAGGCCTTTGTGGGGGAGGCCGAGGCTGTGAAGGCCCCAGAGGGCGGTGAGGGCGGAGAGGAGGCGCCTCAGCCTCCCGGGGCGGCTGGGGCTCAGCGAACTCCGGAGAAGTTGGTGTGCGGGTGGGGAGCGCAACAAGCGGGCGGAGGGAGGAGGAAGGGGCAGAGAGAGGCTCACCCACGCCGTACTTCTCCTCCCGCTTGGTGGGGACCCAGCGCGTCATGGCGCTGCCTGGGAGGCCGGAGGAGCAGACCCCTAAAGCGCCGCCATCTTCCAGCCCAGGCAGCGGCCGCCAAGGGACCAACACCAGGAAAAAGTTTGCAGGCGACGGGGAAGGAGCCGGTCATGTGTCGCAGGCGGAGTCAGCCTCCCTCCTGCCCGGCTCCTCCTCTGGGGAACCCCACACTCCTCCTCCGCCAGCCTGCCTGCCTCCCCCCCACACCCTGGGAAGGCTCTCCTCGGGACCCCCTTCAGCCTTCTCTCCTGGAAGAAGAATCTTCCTTCTGAACAGACAGCACAAACTATATCCCAAAGACTCCTTTCCTGGGAGTAAGACCCACTCAGCTCAATGGGGCTTACTTCTGAGTAGACACAGTTAGGATTGCGTGGTATAGGAGTGTTTTTAGCTTTTATTTTGCCCTCTCCTACATTTTTCTTGGTGTCCTACATTTTGTCCTCTTTTTTAAAAGTTATTTGGAGTAAACCCCCATTAACTAATATGGAACTTACTTTAGAGTAAACATCCTTAGGAACAGACTGTCAGGCTCCATACTTTTTTTGTATGTCATAACTAAATGCAATGCGTTTACAGTGCTATCCTTAGAATGTCTACTCAGAAGTAAGTCCCATTAGGTTCAATAGTATTTACTCCCAGGAAAATATGGTTAGGATTGCAGCCTTTGGTGACCCTGGTCTTGAACAGAACCCCCAAGCAGTGGCATAGCTAGAGGGGGTTGGAGCAGCCTCTCTTGCTGGGAGCCTCATAGTCTGGGTGGGGGTCATTCCAGGTGGAGGAGCAAAATACTAGTAGGACTAGTATTGTTAGTATTGTGGTACTAACAATACATGGACCATGCAAAAAGGAGGACAAATGTTGAAAAACACTATCTAACTTTACACTTTAAGACCCTTCCATATTCAACTGCACTTTCCAAAATTCCCACTTCTATGCAATGGTGAAAGGTAAAGTTACTCTGTCTTCCATAGTATCTGATCACCCTGTGGATAGCAAATACAATTACTTACAGCACAATCCTAACCATGTCTACTCAAAAGTAAGCCCTATTGTGTCCAATGGGTCTTACTCCCAGGAAAGATTGCAGCTATAAGGAATCATGGCAACCAGCAGACCAGTGACTTGAAGCTGCAAATGTGTGTTTAAAAAAGGAGGATGAGTAAGAAAGAGGCTTGAACACCCCATAGAAAAGACACTCCAACTGTGCACCATATCTTGAGAAGGTCCTAAAATATTGGTAAATTCCAATCTATTCTATTTACAGACAGGCCAACTACAAGGATGGCAGTTAATTGTGATCACTTGATCACACTCTTCTATCCATTCTGTATTAGATTCAAATAAATTAACAACAGGTTCTATGTCCTAATAAATTAACAACAGGTTGTATGTCCCATTAGTAACTGGTTCTCAGAACCAGATGTTCATTAGCAAAGGGTTCTAT
This sequence comes from Cryptoblepharus egeriae, assembly GCA_030015325.1. Lineage (NCBI taxonomy): Eukaryota > Metazoa > Chordata > Lepidosauria > Squamata > Scincidae > Cryptoblepharus > Cryptoblepharus egeriae. The sequence goes on from JAREYC010000006.1 coordinate 42,452,025, forward strand.
AGAACCTCTGAGAACCCCCTAAAGCCCACCACCTGTTAGATTCCTACACCATGCTACCCATTTAATTGGAAGTGTATGTCATTAATTTAAATCAGAGATAACTGTGTGGGTGAACTTGCAGCCAAAGTGACTGAAAACTGGCTAAAGACACTGGCTTCATTGAAAACTTCATAGAAGACACAGAGGTTAAAAAGTGTATATTCTGAACAGTTTTACTTATTAGATATACAGTGCAGTCCTAACCATGTCTACTCAAAGGTAAGCCCCATTGTGCTCAATAGTTCTTCTAAAGGAGTACAGTAGGATTGTACTCCCAGAGCACAATCATAAACATGTTTACTCAAATGTAAGCCCAATTATGTTCAATGGGTCTTACTCCCAGGAAAGTGCCTTTAGGATTGCAGCCTAAGAGCACAATCTTAACCAATTTTCCAGCTCTGAAGTAAGAGTAATGCAACTCTGTGGTAAGAGAACAAAGTTTCCCCTACTTTGAAGAGGCCTCTGTGACTGCCCCCCAACTGCAGGACACTGCACATGCACCACTGGCACAGCTATGCCAGTGCCTGAAAGGTGGCTGTTTAGGATTGTGCCCTATAATAACTTGCTTATGCCCTTGCATTTGCATTGCATTTCTCATGTGTTTATTACAAATATTTTTCATCGAGACTGACAGCACTATTTCAGCTTATCCCATTTCAAATATATTTCCAATCCATGATAAAGAATAAAATGCTGATAGTGGCAATGAGTGGAGGTGGATGTAATTTGTTTTGTTTTTAATGATGTTACACAGCTCTAGAGGGCTGACTTTCAGTTTCATGTTGTACATTCATAAATGGTCTGTAATTCCAAGCACCTGAGGCAGGAATACAAAATATGGATTTTATATGTGGGCTTGATTTCTAGTTGCTGTTTAAATATTTACATGATTAGCAAAAAGCGTACTTGCGTTGCGGGAGTAAGATTTCCCCATACAGCATCCCCCCCATGGCGCATCAACATCCCATGCGCAGCTTTCCCCCATGCGCATCATCCCCCCATGCGCAACTTTCCCCATGCACATCGTTCCCCATGCGCAACTTCCCCCTATGGGGAGCATAGGGGAGCAGCATCCTCGCCAGTGCAACCTCTTCCTAGATTAGAATAAACTATATTGGTTTTGATCTTTTTTGCTGCTAAACAGAGGAACAGAGTTATAAAGGTGATGTACCTAATATGCAGGACCATGCTGTGTGAAAAGCCCAAAAAAAATTTAAAAAAATTATGTGACTGCTAAAGTCATGCTTAAGTGCAATCCAATGTATGTTTACTCGAAAGTAAGCCCTATTCAGTTCAACCAATTTACTCCCAGTTACATAGGATTGCAGTCTGATTTCGGGTCCACTTGAGCCACAATAAAAAAAGAACCCAAATCTCTTTGATGCTGGTAATTATTTGATTGAATCACAATATTTTTTATTTCAAAAAAACAAAAGAAGGGAAAAAGGAAAAAAATAGAAACAATCTGAGTCAAAGCTTTCATTTACATTTACAAGTCTCTCTTTCTAGGACTGAAATCATTTAAATACTGTAAATCATGAACCATGCGGTCCAAGGATAAAAGTAGTTTGATCTTTCAACCTCAAGACAAAAATGCCTACCAGCACAGTGATTTGGTACAACACAATGACTTTTGAATTCGAAAAGATTTGAATTCACTGATAACTGGAAAGGGAATCTTGATCTCAGTCTTTTCTTTAGCAGATATATTATACAGTAGTGATCTAAAGTAGGAGAGCTGCATAATGCTGCCATACAAATGTATAAATACTGTAGGTAGGTAGATAGATAGATAAATAGTAAGTAAGTAAGTAAGTAAGTAAGTAAGTAAGTAAGTAGAAGGGATTGGATAATATGAAGACTTCATCTGATAGGAACTGCATTACCAGATTCCTAAACCATACTGTTGTCCTATTATACAGATTCAAGAATTTAATGCAAAATATATACTGTACTGCAGAAACTGAAATGCAAAGATGTTTCCAGGCTGATTCCCATTAGGCAAGACACTTAAGATGCTGTAGAAGTGATTTTCAATTTTTTTCATTTCACAGCACACTGACAAGTTATTAAAATTGTCAAGGCACACCATCAGTCTTTTGACAATTGACAAGGTACACTGTATTGCCATCACCCAGTGGCCCTATTTATAAATGACTATCCCCAAACTCTTGTGGGACACTTGCAGACAATTCGTGGCACACCAGCATGTCATGGCACAATGGATTAAAATTACTGTGCCATAGTGTAATGATTAAGGGCAAAATCCAGAGTAACTACGGAGAGTCCTTGCTCTGGAGTAAGAAAGTTACTCTGGATTGCAATATAAATTTCCCATAGGTTTTCACTAGGTGGTGCAGTAACTATGGGTGCACGTAAAGTCTCTTACGTGCCCCTGTAGTTATTCTGGATTGTGCCCTCTGGCTGCAAACATAACAATTGGGCTTACTAGAAATAAGTCCCATTGAATTCATTGGGCTTGCATCTGAATTGACATTTATAGGACTGCTCTGTAAGATTTTGAGTTGCAAATCAAGATCTCTTCTTTGAATCTCACCTCTATAGTGAACTCAGGAGCAATACAAAAATATGGCCCAATCATGTCCAGCATTCCAGTACTGATGCAGCCACTATGCATTCCCAAGGTTTACGAATAAATAGGAGGCCTCCCTTACATTGTGGAGGCCTCCATGAATGCCCCCCATGATGCTGCATCTGCTCCACTGGCAGAGCTGAAATAGCACTGTTGAGTAAGCTGAGAAAGACTGGGTCCTTACAGATCTTACAAGACCATTGTAAGGACTACATCAAGTTAATATATGTTAACTGCTTTTCATGCTGATAAAAATACACAAATGCTTAGTGCTGACAACCCAACCAGTTAAAAATTATAATGTGGCAAAAAAACCATTCCTAACCCATTGAACTCCAGCTGTTGTTTCTAAATTTTTTCTCTTTTCCTTGTAGGACTTCCTTGTAGGAAATAGAAACTAATGTATCTTTATTGTATCTTTCCTGCGTGGAGCCTCCACAGACCTCAGCAAAGCCTCCCAAAAGCAGTGGAAATTACTTTTCTGGAGCATCTATGGGCCATGGAAATGCATATAGCCTCTATAGGCCATAGAAAGGCTTCTGAGGGTCCTAGAAGTGCAGGTTTCATCCGGGCTGGAAATGGTTTTTTCTTGCTTTTCCTGAAGCAGCAGTGAGGAAAAGGTGCACCAAATTTTCTCTTACAGCTCTCTCTCATACAGAATCACCTAGAGACAGGAGAGCTACAACTCATACAAATACCAAAAATTAGAGTTATTGTACCTAAGTGGTGCTATAAAGATACAGTAGTTTTTATTTCCTAGAACATGATGCACTTCTAACAGTGAAGCTCATCCCTAGAGATATTTTCTTCTTTCCTTCCATTTTGTCAAGGGAACAAGCTTTGTCATATATCTGGTTTCTCTACCATGTTACACAGGTTGCAATTTTTAAAAGGGTAAGGTCTGAATATGACTTCTATATATACAGCATAGACAAGTTGAAAAGACATTAGCAGGAAGTTAAGATTTTATAGGCTCTTAAAAACTCAGTTGCCACAAATGCCTTGTTGTAAACTGATGGTGAAAACTGTGCAACCTTAACAAATTTCAGTCAGAAAAATGGATAAATGTAATGTCTCCAAAAAAAAAGTTCTTGCAGAGACAGGTATATTAACTGGGCAGCTGTTGAAACACGTGCAGCATACTGTATTTGTATAAAGTATTACAGAGTGCACCTAAGCAAAATACAAAACCACTGGGGCAGCCCATGGTTAGCCTTAAACTATGGTTAGGTTAACACAAGTCCTGTGCTAGCCTGAGAGTGTTGCAAATGTGCTGTAAGGTACTTCTGCGCCTCTCCTGGGGGATTAGGTCAGTGCAGAGACATGCGTCAGCTTCCCCACACCACTGTGGGAATGGGGAGATGGGCAAGTTGCACTGACCTAAATTAATTAGGCCTGGGATGACAGGAGGATGACATTGCGCAGGATCACAACCGCTTTGTATATAAACCACTATATTTGGTTACTGGGCCATCCAGAAGAGGAACTGGTTCCCCAGTCTGCTTCAGACAACATAGGCGGTATAAAAGTTGGATGCCTCTTGTGCCTTCTGTTCTCCTTTTGTCCACTGCATGGAGCATACACTATCTCTGTTCAGTCATCTGCTTCCTCCGGGTAGTGCAGTGGCCTCATTCCTAGCTGCCTGCACAGAGAGAAAGAAGGTTGCTCACTTGTCTATTTTGGTGAGTGGCAAATGTGGTCAGAAGAAGCAGGAACCGCCTCTACCAAACTCTCTTTCTTGGGGGAGGTGTGTTGGGAACCAATTTTTAGAAATTTAACTCCTAAAGGGGCACGTATTCCTTCTATAATTGAAGGGCCCACTAAGAACTGATTTGGTGCCTGGTAGTAACCAGTAACCAGTGTTGCCTACTGGTGCCTGGTGATGCTCAGTGCTTGGTGCCTGACAGGCTTGCCCAGTGCCCACTTCCTATTGTTTCTCAATGATGCCCAGTGGTGCCTGGTAGGGATGCCTGGTACCTGCTTGTGGCCAATACCTGGTAGTGCTTGATGATGCCCTGTGGTGCCCGCTATCACTACATGGTAGTTCCTGATGGAGCCCACTACCCAATGGTGCCTGGTAAGCGTGTGTAGTAGGGATGCTTGGTTCTAGTTGGTGCCTGCCACAACCCCTCGATACACTCTGGTGCCCGCTGCCTATTGGTGCTCAGCAGTGCCCAGTGTCCACTGATGCCTACTGCCTGCCACCTGGTGCCAGTTCCAAGGGCCCAGCAGTTCCCAGTAGTGCCAACCGCTGCCCAGTCATGCCAGGGGCTCACCTTGAAATTTTACTCCCGCAACAACAGGTTAATTCTGCAAACAAACAAACAAATAATAGAAGGCTTCATGCTTCCTGCTTACAAGGAAAAAGAGGATAACAAAGATTTGCTGACCATCCACTGAGCTTCATGCTTCACTTTGTTTCACCTATCACAGATATTACATGGATCTTTTTAAACATATCAAAATGGAATGTATCAAAATTATAATTTATGATTCAAAATCCCATTAGGAAAAGATTCTGCTAGAAGCCGTTTGCCTGCCCACATGTTTATATACTAAAGTGTGTCTTCAAAACAGACAAGGCAGTACAAGGTCTGCCTTGTAAAATTGTGTTTCTCCTTAATAAGCCATTCACTGACAAGCAATTATTCACAAAGGTTGTTCAGTGCTAATTTTTTCTCCATGCCTTCCTGTCTCGATTGTGAGAATGTGCTCCTGTGAATTATAATTATAAGTAAATATGATCTAATATGTTTGAAATAATGTGCCAGAACTTGTGCTTTTCCTCCATATTAATTCTGTTCACCTGTATTACTGTATAAAGATAAAAAACTTCTGAAAGTAGGAGTGTGTCTGAACGGAAATGTATCTGAAACACAGCTGGAGTTCTTGGTGAGATTTGCTGCAGGGACAGTGCAATTACAATGCAGCCAGGTCCATTGAAGTCAGTGAGTTGACCGGATAGCATTTGTACATCATACAAGTTAGCATTTAATGTATTTCAGCAAACATCAAAGTCTTTATATAAAAGTCCATAGCACTGGATTTCAAAAGTGGTATGCATCACCAAAGCTCTTTCTGCACAGTTTGCAAAAGTGTACAGTAAACACATGGATGTGGAACAGAATCATGCCTGTGCTCATATGTGAAGGAGGCTTTATGGCAGCTTTCTCTGGCACAACACTAGTTATGCTGGCAAGGGAGCAGGATAGAATTTGCAAAAAGGACAAGGACGTACAGTGGATGTTCATAGATTTTCACTGATCTGCACCATAGATTGGAGTTATTCTATTCTGCAAAATTTGAGAATGGTGTATTATAGGGGTCATGGTGGCAAGCAGCCAACATGCGTCCCTGAAAACACAGCAACCTCCTAGGCAGAAAGAGGGCTATGAAGTCCTTACATGCACAGGATGCAGTATCCTTGAAGGGGACTGGGCAAGGGAGCCACACTACCTTTCTTCTTAGGAGAGGGAGAGAAAATAAGGGGCTTAAAGAGGACTAAAAAGTGTGCCTGAGGCTACAATCCTGACCTCCAGTTAGGCCAGCATAAGCCACAGCATAAGTCCTGTGCTGATCTAGGGGTGTCACAAAATGCCCCACTCCGGGGGGGGGGGGTTAAGCCAGTGCATAGGTATATGCCAACGCCCTCCCCCCCCCCCCCACACCATGGGAAGATATGCCAGGTGAGTTAGGCTGGCCTAACTTTGTAAGGATTGCACCCACTGTAGCCAAGGCTGGTTCAACACTCCAGTCTGGTAGCAGTTGGGGAGAAAAGGGAAGGGAAGCCCAAAGCCGGAAGGAGGGTGTGGTGCCAGCTGTCACAGTGGTTTTTGAATGGAGGCTTGGATATAGGTGATTTATTGCAGCACCAACAGGTTAACACTGTACTTCACACACACTAAGGCAAGTATGGAAGAAATAATGAGGTGAAGAAAAAAAGAACGGAAGGTTCTAGCTTGTGGGGGTTTTAAAATAAATTTTCACTCCAAACTTCGTTTATCCTTTCAAGAAGAAACATATGGGTACCCATACATTTTCCTCAGCTGAAAGAAAGCAGCTGAAAGAACAACTTGGGGCAGGAAAACAGTGTGACAGGAAAGAGTTAAGATTCCACTCTCACTCCTTGCCAGTCTCTCCATTCATATTGAAGCCTCAGGGGGCTGCATATTATATATATATATATATAAACTCCTGTCTTTTGCAGGCATAACAGGAGGTGGAAACAGGTCAAAAGGCAGCACAGATTCTTCCTCAGCTCTGTTTCTCCTTCATCGTACTGTTACTCCACTTACTGTTTGACTTTTGTACTGGCAATCTTCCAGAAGCATAACAGCTACACCACCATTAATGGTCTGCCAGCAAAGGTAATAATTTGGCCAACATAATTTTGTTTTGCTTTGGTTTTATTTTTCACCAGTGCAGGTGGACAGGTTGAATCCTCTCTAACTCCAGTGAATTTAACCCACATTTTTTATTCTTGCTTCTAACAGAGGAGCCTAATGAAACCACACCTTTATACTGTTGACCTGTTCCTTTTCCATACAAAGTACACTTCAGCACTGAATTAAGTCATTCTGTATCACAATGGTTTTCAAAGTGGAACTCAGGACCCCCTTGGAAGGATCACAACTTCATTTCAAGGGGGTCTCAAAAAGCTGGGTGCTGCCATCTTGGAATCTGGCACTAGGAGCTGCCATCTTGGAACGATCACTCAAGCTGCAATCCATACTTTCCTGGGAGTAAGACTGCAATCCTAAAGACACTTTACTGGGAATAAGACCCATTACTTTTGAGTAGACATGGTTAGGATTTTGCTGTAATGCTGCAATCCTAAAGACACTTTTCTGGAAGCAAGACCCATTGAACTCAATGGGGCTTACTTTTGAGTAGACAGGTTAGGATTATCTTACTCTCATTGAACGCTGGGATTATGTTACTTCCTTGCCAGGTTGATGACATTTGTTCTAAGGTGGTGGTCGTAGAGTGCCATTCTCAGAAGAGGATCCCAAGCTGAAATGCTCCAGAACCACTGTTGTATCAAATTGCAGCCATCACTAATGTCTTGCGCATGTAAGAGCACAAACCTAATCAATTCTACTCAAAGGTAAGCCCCATTGTGTTCAATGTATCTTATTCCCAGGAAAGTGTCTTTAGGATTGAAACATGAGTTAATGGAGAAGACTGAGGAATATAAATATCTCCATGTGCAAGTAAATAAATAAATTGTACCATATCAGCTACTGACCAAAATGGTCAGCGCTAATTTAATTTGCATCTTCTGGTTTGTTAGCATTCCCTTTGGGCATCATTTTTAATTTAAGACCAACTTGACCAGGAGACATTTTGCATCATCTTCCCAAAGAATGGCTTGTGGAAATGCTAAAATAGTAAAAGGTCATGGTGTTCAAATATATTAATGTTTATAGTTTCAAGAACTTTTTTTTTTTAAAAGCCAGGCTTGTTCAAGCATGAACAAGTGTAGAAGAAATTATGTTGCAGAGTACAGCAAAGCCTGTTTACAGTTTCTTAAAATGCATGCATTTCTGTTTATTTGCGGGAAGGCTGAAAAGCTGGTGGCAGGGGAAAAAACATAATAAAGCAGGTGGTTTACTCCCATTGATTTCAGGGCTGTTGATATGGGAAATAACAGCGAGGATGGATAATTCAGAAACTGCTGAGAAGTTGCTCAGAAAGCAACTTTATAGAACTGGGTGGAGTGCTATTTTCTCCTTCTGTCATCTGGTCCCTTCTGGCTTGGTAGTTGCAATTTCACCATCTCACCATCTGCAGTGGTGGTAAAACTGCATAGTAGAAAGCCAGCAACTCCCCTCTGCGGCAGATTGACACTGGTAGTTCCTGCTACCAAAGTCATTGTCACATTTTCTGACTTTTAAAAATTAAATTTATTTATTTATTCATTTAGCATATGGCAAAGACATGATTAGAAATTTTGGTTCTAAGCCAGCGTTCTCCAAAGTCATGACCATGTCTTGCTGGGAATGCTTTCCCTGGTGTGAGTGGTGCTTACTGTTCCTACACACTGCTGCTCTGTTTCTCCCATCTGGGACGATGCAACACTCTGGGCAGTCAGAAGGATGGCGCAGTGTCCCCACTGAAATTTCACTTTGATTTTCAGGCAGATGCGACTGCCCAGAGCATCTCATCATCCCAATCTGGGGATGTGGAGAGCTGCAGCATGCTAGAACAGTAAGCTCTGATCAGAGTTGATGGATTCTTCCAAATCCCAGATCCAATCTGTGGGTCAGGAACTGGCCAGGCACTTCTTTAAGCCAATGAATCAAAGGACGATTAAAGGAAATTTATCCTGATATATTTATTTTCATATATAGACTTCCAAATACACACAAACACTTTTAACCATGTTTTTAAAAATCACACAAATAATATATTTAGAGCTCAATCCTAACTAAACCCTAGTGCTGAGGAGAGCTATTGTCCTACTGGGACCATTCGGATGTGTGCCACCTCAGTCTTGGACCTCTCTGGTCATTCCATTCTGGGAAAAGAATTAGGATCCAGCACGTTATTTCTATAGGCCAGTTCCCTGCCTGTTTTCCTCCATCCTGAAATTTTTTTCTCCTACTTTCCCCATACATACCCCAGACCCCTGAGCCCATCTGAGAAGACCAGAACAAACTTACTGTATAAAGGATGGCTCAAACGCATTGTAGCCAGAGCAAATCCCTTGCTATGAACTCTCTGAAGCTGCATTGGTGCGAAAGTGCTTTATAGCACTTTTGTGGCAACTTTATTATTGTAACAATTTCTCCATAGTCTTCTAGAATGAAGGTGCATGTCACTAAGAGGTGCACACAGAAAGCATGACCATACAGATACCATGTTGGATTTCAGTAGGCATGAAATACATCACACAGAAGGAAAAAACATCAAATTCCTTTAAAACACCATGCGGGTGCTCTCTCTGAATAAGCATAGTTATGGTAAGTCATAGAAGGGACAGCAGTGGCAAACAGTGATGCATTTTTTAAAAAGAAATTTAATTTAAAAACTAACATGTTTTTACATGGGTTTATAAAGAAGAAATCATGCCAGACAAAATTGATTGCTTTTTTAATTGAATTATAAAATTAGCAGATGAAATGAACAGTCTGCATGAAAAATATCTAGGCTTCAATAAAGCTTTTGACACAGTGTCGCACGGAAACTAGCTTGGAAAATTAATTAGAACATCGAGGACAAATGTCACTATAAGATTTAGGGGTGTGATGTTCTACATACCAAGGGCATCACTCTGTCCTTTGACTCCACTCTTTGCTCCTCCTGTGCTCTCCCTCCCTCTCCATCTTCTGTTGAGCTGATTTCTTCCTAGTTCAGGCCTAGCTCCTGATTCACTACAACCAACCTTAGAAAATGCTGCCTGCTCACCCCACTGTCCCCCAATTAAAGAAATGTGTACCACTCTATTCCCTTCTCCTGTGATGGGCAGAAAAAGGAGGGAACTGAACTAAGGAGCCTCCTTCCCCTTTCTCCAACTTCAACGATAGTCAGGTTGTGTGTGTGGATGTTGGTGGAGTGTGAGGGGTTAGGCTGTGTGTGGGGGGGTTGAAATAGGTTGTGTGTGTGTGAAAGAATGGGTTAGGTTGTGTGAGTGTGGAGTGTGGGGTGGGGTTGCGTGTGGGGGTTGGGATACATTGTGCCGATCCCAAGATCATCTTGCTTTCAAAAAGGTATAATATGTACTATCTAGAGCAAGTGTAGGTGGAGATATATATATTCTGGACTTGCTCCAGTTTGGCTGCATCTTTCTTAAACTGCATGGGATTCTGCTCTTCAATATGAATACAGTGACATATGACACGATGGGGGTACAGCACATCTCTGCGAAGTTCCAAAATGAAGAAAATATGTCGGACAATGACGCTAAAATGGAGGACATCCAGACAGGAGGCTAAAAATCCAGACAAATGTGGGAATTTCCCGTCTTATGATCACCCTGCTCCACTGACACTTGGCATCAGACAGATGCCAAGGCTTCATGATACTGCTAGTCCCTGAAACCATCTCTATGACCAAGACAGAGAAAGTAGTGGTAGTGGTGGCATTGTAGGTTAGCTGCTATCTCCCAGCCCTTTCAGCAAGATAAGTGCTATTACAAAACATCCAAATTAGGTAAGAGGCAGTTCAAGGAAAGCAGTTTGTCAGGGCCCTATGAAACGTGAATTCGTTCCTCTTTGTTGCCACTAGATTCATTGCTGGTATGGTTTTTTTGATATTTTTTTTGATATGGCCCTCTCACCAAAAAGTTTAGAAATCTCTGCATTAGACCAATAATATTTAGAGCAGTTATATCAGGTTATCTTTTCAATTAGTTCAGCTAAGCGGTTCCTGTGTGATAATGGACTTTATCCCAGTTTGCCCAGATGTTACACCAACGTTTTTCCTGCTAGATTTGATTAATCAGCCAACACTGATGCAACATTTGTACATTAACATTTACTGAATTATTTAAAAATATTAATATTCTCTTTGATTAAGAAGCCACAGTGAACATAATTGTAAACACACATTCCAGTCAATTTTTCATAAACCAATATGCACTTTGTGATTTATTGTCTACCTGGCTGTAATTCAAGATTTCAGAAGATGCCACATTCCAATAACATCTGAAAGTTCTGCTCAGCAAGGAATCTGTATATACAGTATGCTTTAGGGAACCAGCAAAATCAATTATGCATTATTGTCTTTTTTATGATCAGGCTCAAAAAAGTATAATAAAGACTAACATTTCATAAATCATCGAGGTACAGATTCTCAACTGAATATTGTAGACTGCTGGTGGCAGGAGACCCAATGTGTCATGTAGTCCCAGTACATGGTCATTACTCAGAACAGGCATATTCAGACTTCTAGAATGAAAGTGTAATATTCAGTTATTGCTTTCTTCCACCTTATTTCTTTTGCTCCACTGCAGCTGATGCTTACAGTTCATGATGTAGGATAATGCTAGTGAGAAGGAAAGAAAAATAGGGAGTGCCACAATGCAGCTTCAATAAAGGACTTGTTTTAATGCCCAGGCCTTGTCCATTTCTGCATATAGCCATGGTATCCAGCAGCAGATTAATACAGTATCTAGTTCCTGATCTGGTTTTATGAATCTTGAAACTGGTCAGCATTCCCAAGTCTTGTGACAGAGAATTCCATAGCTCCGCTGTGGAATATTTCTATCATTCTCTTTCTGCATGCAAGAGTGTAGAGAGAATCAGCCAGGTCTGCAAACTTCTGATTTAAAACTTAGCTTCTGTACAACTTTGTGACTAAGTACCATGCTACACTATTAGTGCAGTATTTGCTTCAAATACAAGGTTGGCATTACATCAGTTATATAGAACATAGAACAGGTCTATACTCATATATTCACAGTGCTTGAAAGATAATGCATAGAAAAGTTAACATCATACATTAACAGCAACAAGACATAAACATGAGGGTGGCTGAGAAGTTATTTTGAAACTTATTTTGAAGGATGGCATTGTTTGACTACTACTAGGGCTTAGAAAACTCAGAAGGACCCACAGTGGATCCCTGAATCACTGTTATATAATATGATAAGAGTGTTAGAAATAAAAATAGCCTCAGGCTGAAAAAGGCAGACTCTGTAAGAGGGCCTACCTGGCTGAAGCCACTGAGTTTTCAGAGCTACTTATAGTGATCGTTCTCCATGTGCCATCTAGGATTGGATTGGGGGAGACATGAAAGGAAGTAAGTGGGCAGTGAGCAGGACCCTTAGAACTGGAAACAGAACAGTCTGCATGATAGAACATGGCAGTCTGAGCACCACATTTACTTGAATCTAAGGCACCATCTAATCTAATGCGCACCCTATACTTATATTCAAAATAATGTATTCACTCAAATCTAACTAATCATTGAATCCAATGTGCACCTGATTTTGGAGACTGAATTTGGATGCAAAAGGTTAGTGTTAGATTTGAGTAAATACAATATTGCCTTATGGGTGGAAGGTTATTTATAAAGTTCAGGCTGTTTTATTCCTTGGTTTAATTAAAGCAAGTACTTTTGAAGCATGTACCATTATTTTCTCTGCTTGATTAGCATGTTGTATCTTCACTCTAGGTGCCACTTATCGTTAACCTTTGTAATGAATTGGACTCAGTAAAGGGATACTTGCAAACCTGTATACAGTTCTAGCAAAATGTGCCCGCATTGCAGGAGTAAAATATTCCCCTGTGCACCATCCACCCTGTGTCCCATCCCCTATTGCGCATCATCCCCCATGCACAACATCCCCCATGCTCATCACCCCTAAATGCAAAATATCGCCCATGTGCCCCAACCTCCTGTGCATGCTCTCTCCCAGTGCATCAGGCAGCAGGCACCATATTGGCTGGATGTAGATCAGTCAGTCTTCAATATTAAGTATAGGACAGAAACATGTTGACCCCGTAAGGGTTAAATTTCTCAACATCAGTTCTTGGTGGGTGTTGATGTCACAGAAGGAACACCCTCCCCAAATTTCATTCTTGTAGGTCTGCGGGTTGGGGCAGAGCGTCCCTCAGTCAGGGATTGGTCAATGTAATGTATAGGGAGGAAAATGTGTTGCATCCCTTTTCACCCTCTTCCAGTTGGAATTTCTGAAAACCGGTTCTTAGTGGGTGTTCCATCATGGATGGGACACCCTTCCCAAATTTCACGTTTTTAGGCCCAGCGGTTTTGGCTGGGCATTGATGAGTCAGTCAGTGACTTCTCAATTTTATACACACACGCACACGCACGCACACACACACACACACACACACACACACATATAGACTAGCGAAAAGTGTACCCACATTGCAGGAGTAAAATTCCCCACACACTATGTGCATCAGTCCTCCATGCGCAATATCCCCCATGCGCAATATCCCCCATGCACATCAGTCCGCCATGCACATCAAACCCCATGTGCATCATCCGCGCATGTGCAACATCGCCCATGAGCATAATTCCCCCATGCACACCTCCCCATGCGCATCAACCCCCATGCGCAACATCCCCATGCGCATCAGTCCGCCATGCACAACATCCCCCATGTGCATAATTCCCCCATGCGCAACATTTCCCCATGTGCATCATCCCCCATGTGCAACGTCACCCATGTGTATCATCTCCCCATGCTTATCATCTCCCCATGTGCATCAGTCCGCCAAATGCATGAACCCCCATGCGCATCAACCCCCATGCGCAACATCCACCATGTGCATCAACTCCCATGCACATTCCCCCATAATTCCCCCATAAGGCACATAATTCCCCCATGTGCATCAACTCCCCATGCGCAATATCCCCCCATGCGCAACATTGCTCATGAGCATGAGTCCCCCATGCGCATCAGTCCCCCGTTTTCAACTTCTTCCCATGCACATCAGTCCCCTATACGCATCAGTCCCCCATGCGCATCATCTCCCCATGTTCAACATCTCCCCATGCACGTCAACCCCCGTGTGCAACATCTCCCATGTGCAGCATCCTCCCCAATGCAACCTCTTCCTCCGAAAAACATCTCCCCAGTGCAACAGGCACCGAACACCAAACTGGCTGGATATTGGTCAGTCTCCCATGTTAAGTATAGGACAAAAACACGTTGCCCCCTTTTCAGCCCCTGAAGGGTTAATTTCTCCAGATGGTTCTTGGTTGGAGTTCAGGTGACAGAAGGAACTCCCAGAATTCCATGCTTCAGGCCCAGCAGTTGGGGAGGAATGTTGATGAGTCAGCAATTCTCAATGCAAAGTATAGGGAGGAAAACGCGTTGCGCCCCTTTTCACCCCCTTCCGGTTGGAATTTCCAAAAACTGGTTCTTAGTGCACCCCTCAGTCACTGAAGGAACACCCACCCCAAATTTCACTCATTTTTCATGGTTTTGGCAGGGCGTTGATGAGTGAGTCAGTGAGTGAGTGAGTCAGTGACTTTTCTCTTTTATATATATAGATTTGCTTAATCATAGTTTCCTGGGAGTAATACCTATTGAATACAATAGGGCTTACTTCTGAGTAGACATAGTTAGGCTTGTGCTATATGTAGTTGAGACAACAGACTATTAAAAATTCATGGAAAATGGAAAGCATGCGCCAATCACTTTGCACTAATAAGAGTATGCAAAATACACTACAGAGTCTTCTTAGAATGTTAAGCAAGCTCAGTTTTTTCTGATTTGTTGCCTAGAAATGCATCTATATATGCATTTTTAATGTTTGCATTTATTCATATACAGATCTTTATTGCTTATTGACTTGGCAAGCCAGTGTTATTCTATTTTTGTATACCAATAGCCAGTTTTTTAGATAGATTGGTTGAGATGAATATGCTCTACCTCTGCAAAATCCTTCATTTATGGACTAACCCACAAATTATATACATGAGAGATGTGTGATTGAATATCCCCCCTTTTCCAAATTAAAGGACAGCTGCAGGGGATTAGAGTTTTCTCACAACAGACCAGGAGGTCAGAGGGTTTAACCCACAATTTCATTTTCCTGATCAAAATTGTGCCCCAGGTCCTGTTTGCCTCTTGAAAGAAAACCGAGGATAACACCCATTTTCCTTCTTTTCTTCTTCACTTCTCCAGGCCCTACCTTGCTTTCTTAAAACTCAGGGTAATTAGGTAGTCTTCTATCCAGGCACTACAATACCTAGACAACTAGTGTCCCTTTCATTTTTCACCTAGTGTCCCATAGAGATCAATGCATATTTTAGGTTTTTAAAAGTTTTTTGGCAATAACATTTGATAGGAAGTTTGCTATTTCAAAATAGATTTTTGCATTGAATTCTGCTCTTCAATATGAATCCATATCCATAGTATATGATTTGATGGGGTTAGATGCACCATAACAAAGTTATGTGTGTTTTTAAGTCCCCCAGTGCACGTCACCCCCCTTGGGTGCGTCACCTGGTGTGGACTGTACCACCTGCACCACCCTGCTGATGCCACTGCCTAGAACCACTTAGCTTCAGAAAGATTGCTGCTTCATTGGTCTTCAGAGAATGTCCTAATGGAATACCTATTATTTGTTAAGCCTCAAAGGCTTAATTTTTCCTTTCCAGTGCAAGACTGGGGCTACTGCTGTGTTATCCTAGGCAAGAGGAAACCTTTTACTTTACCCCAGGTATTGCTCTAGCAGCCCCAAGTGGTCTACTCTGATCAACACCATTGATTTCAGTGGCACAACCTAAGGAACCCAAGCTGCCTTGGAATACCCTTTATAACCTTCCCCAGCCACCTGTCCATTACCAAGCTGCCTTACCTTTCTCTGGTGCCAGTCCTTTGCACCAGCCTATCTTCAGTGACTGTGGTGCAAAAGTGCACTTTTGCAACATTTTTGGGCCAATGCAAGAGACTTGCATCAGCCCAAGGCAATTGGATTGCACTCACAGTGAGATTTATTTGTGAGTAAACGTTTATAGGATTATCCTGTTAAGGCATTAATCTGTGACACATTTATTCCACTGATTTCAATAGATCTTAGAAAGCTAAACTTTGGTAAGATTTTCCCCTTTTTATTTTTTGATATGCATATCTTCTTTCTTACGTTTTCTGTGCTTTGTGGCAGCTTTTTATGCAGCTGCATAAATGGACTGAGAGTTCTCTTAACAAAGCTTTATCCTTTAATAGGTCATTCAAATCCCAAACTTTTAGAAGGAAAAAAAACTTTTTCATATGAGCTGAATTTTTAATTAAATCATTTTTTTCATAATATCACTTTGGCATACTTTCATGAATATGCATTCCAGCCAGAGCAGTAAGCTGCTTCATGGCCCATTGTTCACCTCTAAAAGCCATAAGCTGCCTACAAGCAAAATACTATATTTTGCTTTTCATGTCACAATTATAATTTGTCTTTGCCTTGATACTTCAAAACAGTTCAGTGGATTACATGTTGGGAGAACCTTCTTGATAGCTTCTATAGATCTAGCACAATCCTTTTGTTTCTTTTCATCTTTTTTGTCTTTGAAAGAATTTTCTGTAATTTTCTTCATGTCTTTATAACATCTCCATATCTGTTGAGGGGGAGTATTAAAAAAAAAGCAGGCCTCCGTCAGTCTTGGAAGACTATGGTATTGTGCTCAGCGCTGCATACGCTGCATGTGAAGCACGAAAGCCTGGGTTAGATTGTTATGGAGGATAGGCTGTCACCCAAGCAGCAAATCCCCCCTCTCCACGCCACTGAATTAGTCCAATGGAAAGGCAGAGCCGATACGATTGGATCCAGCTGGTGTTGCAGAGCTGGGCTAAGGACAGGAGCTCACCCTGTCTTGTGGGGCCGACCCGGGTCTTGAACCCTGGCCCGCCTGTTAACAAGCACAGTGTCTTAGCCATTTGTGCCACCCACAGCCGAGGGGGGGGGGAGTATAACCTCTCCCTCAAATGTAGTAAAGAGAGTTTTAGACAATTAGCCATTACTTCACAGATGTTTGAAAGGCTATTCTGGAAACTCAACAGAAAAAGAAACTTTGGAAAGTTTTAAAAGTTAAAACTTATGTTTTGTTTTCATCTGGTTTTAGTTTTTGTTCATGGATAACTTTAAAA
The DNA here is from genome assembly GCA_030015325.1 of Cryptoblepharus egeriae. Taxonomy (NCBI): domain Eukaryota; kingdom Metazoa; phylum Chordata; class Lepidosauria; order Squamata; family Scincidae; genus Cryptoblepharus; species Cryptoblepharus egeriae. The sequence continues at coordinate 42,469,223 of JAREYC010000006.1, forward strand.
TATTCACAATTCAGAAAAAATGTTTTCCTTCTGGTTCAGATTTCTGGAGAGCATCTTTCAGTACATATGCTTATTTAAAAAAAAACAAACACCTATAAATCTTGTTGCTGAGCAGAATTCAAGATTCTTTCTAGAAATCGCTTGGAATCACCCTGCTGCAGTCAGGATCTTGGTGTCTGGGAGGCCAGTGTGGACAGCAGAGTGCTACTTCTGTGGTCTTGCACAACTGCTTCTGTAACTGGCCCAAAATGGGCCTCCTAAATGTAGTTGGTGGTGACATCTTCACATTCCTCACTACTATTTTCAAGTGCTACACTTTGAATGCAGTACCATTTGGGCTCCATTCACCATGGCTGCAATTGCCACAACGTATGGTTAGTGTAGTGATTTTCAAACTTTTTCATCTCATGGCACACTAACAAGTCACTGAAATTATCAAGGCACACCATCAGTTATTTATACTATTGAGAAGGCACACAAATTCCCCAATTTTCCTATTAATTAGTAGCCTTCTTCTGACTTTCTCGGCTCACCTGAGGACTATCTGCAGCACCCCAGTGTGCTATAGCAAACTGGTTGAAAATTACTGGGTTAGTGGGATGGCAATGGGGAAGGTGGGTGGCCAGTCATGCACAATTGCTCCTCATTGAGCCTCTAAGTTCCTGGGATCCTGACAAGAAATCTTATATAAAAGTATCTTTGATAATAATCATGATGAAAAAATGTTAACTTTCAGTACCAGTATCACTGCTGATGCCAATGCTGCCCCTTTCCCAGCCTGGAGCTGCCCCTTTCCCAGCCTGGATCAGCCTGGATCTCTGCCTCCTTCTTCATCCTGTCCACACTCCATTCCACTCAACCCCCATTCCTATCATCTCTGAACTGATTAGGTGACCCAGACCTGGGTCATTGATGGTCCACTGGTCTAGGCCCCTGCTCATCACTTGAATTTCAGCCCAGCAGTGCTGAATGGCATGTTGCCATTTGTGACAACCATAAAGGTACTTGTGCTGCCAGAACTCTAGGTCTGGCACAGCAAGCCCCCTTTCCCCAATAGGATTGGGTCACTAGTAAAGTAATTCTGATTCTACAAGTTTTTATTTGGGAAGTCTTATGGGAAGTTTGTTGCTACACAGTTTCAGCTGTACCTGCATCTTTACAACTTTCTGTTTCTGAAATGTAACCCAGGTTCATGGCTTTGGTCATCAACATATGCGGTACACCTAGGTTTTGGCAGAGTTATGCTTTTCTTAAAGGCTTATTGCAAAGATTAAGGATCCCTTTCCTTGTGCGGCCTCTCAGGGTTCATACATTTTTTAAAACCAGTATTTCTACTATAATCAATTAATCACATTTATATGTATGTTTTAAGTTACAGAACTCAACATAGAATGCTGTTTACACATCTTAAAAGGTGTTGGTCCAATTCAAAGAGCACTTTGAAGTGGCTTAAATTTTCAATTAATGGATACCTTTGCCAAGATCAGTTAAGGCTTTTCATTTACCGCTTTCATTCTGCAAACCTCTTTAGAATATTAATAGCTTCTGGGTAACTTACTGGTATCTAAGTTTCCAGAAGAAGTTTACACAGCAGTACAGATCATAACATGTAAAAGTATTTAACCTTAGAAACATTGTTTTTTTTTTAATTTAATTTTTTTTAATTTAATTTTTACATTCCATCTGTTAAAGTTTGATAATTTTAAACTGTAGAGTTCAACAAAGCGCAGCCAACTAAAACTGGTTTTCTAATCCAGATCCTTGGAGATACGGGAATTATCGTATATTTATGGAAAACTATTTATTAGTTGTTTTGCAGACAAATCAAGTTGGTGACACCAGAGTATTTCAGGAAGTTATATAGAAAATAGAGCACCATCCTGACCATGTCTACGCAAAAGTAAGCTCCATTGCGTTCAGTGGGACTTACTACCAGGAAAGTGTCTTCAGGATGGCAGCATTCATCTTGATAATCAATTAACAAACAGCCAACCATAAAGTTGAGAGAATAAAATAGGAAAAGGCAGTGAAATATTATGGATTCTAAAAAAAACCCAGACAATTTTAATTGACTAAGAGCAGGCCTCTGTCAGTCTTGAAAGACTATGGTATCATGCTTGGCGCTGCATACGCTGCATGCGAAGCACGAAAGCCTGGGTTAGATTGTTATGGAGGATAGGCTGTTACCCAAGCAGCAAATCCCCCCTCTCCATGCCACTGAATTAGTCCAATGGAAAGGCAGAGCCAATACGATTTGATCCAGCTGGCGTTGCAGAGCTGGGCTAAGGACTTGTGGGGCTGACCCGGGTCTCAAATCATAATTCTAATTCACCTGGTTAATAAACTAATTCACCTGGTTAATAAACTAATTCATCTGGTTAATAAACTAACTTTCTATTGAATTTGCAAAATACTACCAAAAAATCACATGGGTGTTTTGTTGCCAAATTTATGGAAATGTTAGATAAGTTAACTCTCTAGTAAAGAAATAGTATTATGCTTTATTAAGAAGAGTATTTTCTTGTGCCTATCTTATTGCAATGGTGCACTAGAACTCAACAGCCTCTCCAATTCTGTGATCTTAATTAGTAGCTCCAGTGATTATGATTTACTCTCAGAATTGGTTTCCAGTTATCAGTCAACAAAAGTAAATGATTAATCTACCCATTAAATGGAAGAAATCTGCAATCCTAAACAATTCACGTGTCAGTGAATAAGCCCTGTTGAACACAGTGGGGTTTACTTTTGAGTAGATGTAAATAGATGGTGTAGAAAAGTTTGCCACACAGATTGAAGCCTGGAGTGAAGAACAGAAGTCTAAGGCTGCGATCCTAAAGACACTTTCATGGGAGTAAGACCCATTGGACACAATGGGACTTACATCTGAGTAGACATAGCTAGGATTGTGCTCTAAGACATGGAGCTGCAAAAAGCTTCAGCCAGTCTTTAATATGTTTGAGTCTGCAAGCGTATTGCATGTCATGGCATTCTTTGTATAGTTCTTCTATACCATCAAGGCAGATTTATTTCATGTTACAAATTAAATTAGCAGCTATTAGCATATCCTAATTTCACAAGCATGAACACTAGTCTGGAAGGATAGAGAACTCCATTTAGTGGGCAATTTCAGTTTTGAGCTAAAGATTTATGCTTTGCTTTCAATTTTTTCGCATCAGTTGGTCTTTGCTTTGAAGGATCTGTTTAATTATCTTCGTTGTTTAACCCTGCAGGGTGTAAATTCAAACATAATTTAGAGATGATTGCTCTGACAGAATCAAAAACCTTATCGATAAAAAACTCATTCTTGACTTTTTTGTTTTTAATATGCTACTTTTGGGCATGACAATTAAATGACTGTGTTAATGTTTCATCCACAGCACCCATCTTCAAATTTATATTGGAGTTTTAGAAAAATTACCCCCAAACTCTTTTACATGAGCACTGATTGTGTGTTGGTCAGGGTGTTTTATAAATGGGGAGAAGTTATTTATTTATTCGTATGGCAAAATGCAGCAGGTGTGCTGGTCAAAGACTGTAATAAAGGATATTATTATTTATTAAACGCAGCAGGATAACATGAAATTCACAAACATAAAGTACAGTATACGAGCATATGTCTGGGTCTAAGACCAGTCCCTAAGACCATTATATGTCTGGGTTTATGCTGTAATCCTAAAGACATTTTTCTGGGAGTATCCCTACAATCCAGAGTAATTACAGGAGCATGTAAGAGACATTACGTGCACCCGTAGTTACTACACCACCTAGTGAAAACCTATGGGAAATTCATATTGCAATCCAGAGTAAATTGTTCTTACACCGGAGCAAGGACTCCCTGTAGTTACTCTGGATTGCGCTAAGTCCCACTGAACTTAGGTAGACACAGTTAGTTAGGATTGCACTGTTAGTCATTTAACCATTGAACAGCAGTTCCCTCAAGTTGGTGTAATTTCTGCATGGAGCCAGAGTACCTTCTAAGGTCACCCAGTGACAAGTAGAAAGCAGGTATACAACTACTGTAAATGAAAAGTTAAGTATGTTTTCAAAAGAATTTATAGTGTATTTCATTTTCTTACCACATACTTATTGTATAACATATTAATTTACTTGATGCATTTTTCATACATCATTTTAGCATATTGTGCAAAACAAATACTGTGTTTACAGGTGGAACCTTGTTTACACTGCTTTGGTATCCATCACTTATACTGAGGTCCACCTTTAAATGCAAGAAGTTAAAAATAGTTGCATTTCAAATTTTCTTCTTTCACAATGTTATTTTCTGCTTTAGTGCAGTGATTTAACACTGTTAAATAATTTTTAATTTCATTCCATTGAATTTTAAATTTCATTAGATTCCATTATTCATCTCATCTAGTGACTGAATGCTGTGTAGTGTTTATACAGAACCTGGACTTGCTGGTCTTTAGGAAATCAAGCCTAAAGATCTTTAGGAGATTATGCTAGGTAAGCTGACCTAACCAAGAGCTTTGCTTAGAGCAGTGAAAGAGGGATAAAATCAAGGAAGAATTCAAGGATGAGTTTCTTGGAGTAAAAAAGATGAACTTGAGCTCTGATGCATGAAAATGGATTTCAGGTCACATGGAAGGGCAAATGGAATCATTGTCAATATAGAGAATTAGGATGGAAGAGGCAGAGATTAGGAGATGGAAGAGTTGCCATTAGGTCAAGGTCCACTAGAGAATCACTAATGGTTTCTGGACATATTTTCTGTTATCTCTGAGGCTTTCATTGTAAAAAAAATCAGTAGAAGGCAGTAGCACTCCAGTAAGTAAATACTATATAGTTGCTTTCAGTTCCATATGGTGAAGTGGTCAGACTCAATAAGGTTGATGTTTTCTGAACTATGTTCCAGCGGAGAACCCTAATTTTGTCAGAATCCTAATTTTTCAACTGTTACAGTCGTTTGATGTTAATTATTGCATGAGCCACTGTTATTATATATAGTTATTCGTAGATCAGAACTTTTCAGTAACTATAATCATTTCAATAGTCACAATATACAAAGTAGTATAGTTTGGTTGTTAAGATGGAACTGAGTAATCATTATCTATACAGCACACAAAGAGACCTGCACCAGCCTTTCTAGACCAGCACGGGGTCTGGGGAGGGTGGGAGGAGGGCAGGGAGAAGGTAGGAGTGTGACAACCTCTGTCTGCCAACCTATGTACCAACCGATGTGCCACTGAGTTCCTTACTGCACTTTTACAACACCCCTAGGTTGGCACAAGGTATTTGAACCAACCTAAGGTATTTGAACCAATTGAAGGGTTGAGCCAACCTAAGGGCAAATTAGGACTGCCCCCTGAGTTTGATAACCCACCCAAACACCCCAGTCTCAAAGCATTGCTGATATTTGCCTGCCTAGTCTTTGGGATAAAAGGTATGATTCAATCCTTACTTGCCCTGTTCCTCACTCCTTCCTGTTCTTCATTCTCTGTTCTCCTTTTCCATCTTCCACCTGCCTCTGCACTGATTTACTGACACTGGGATGCATTGGAGCATCTTTGGTACACAAACTTATATGCACCCATTATATATGGAATTTAAAAAGGCAAGCACAGTAGTCTCAGTCATTTGCTCTGATTAACACTTTGCTGTCAGTTGTCTATTGAAGACATCAGCTGGAGTGAATTTAAGGATGACTTGTATTTGGTCACTGCATAAGCAGGAATGCTGGGATTCACAATGAATTCTCTCCAACATCTGAATTGTTTACATGTCTGAAGAGTGACTCAGAGGTTGAAGTGAGAGACCAAGCGTCAATGGCAGCTTTTTAATTGGAGGGCCTCATGAATTATTTAAGGCACTCAATTGTAAATCAATATTTAAATGTGCTGGTTTGTAAATCAAGAGCCAGTTATTGGTCCCAGTTCAGCAATAATTGGAAGCTTGCTAGTAACCACTCAAATTAGTATTGACCAAATTGGGACCTTCCCATGTAAGTAATATTGTTCTTCAAAGTCTCCAGGATTGCACTTTAGGGAACAATCATTCTGGAAGTGCATTTTCCCTGCATTTCTTGCTAATGCATTGAAAGTTATTTACCCATATTATTTGTCCAAGATGTTAGTATGCAGTAAGTCCCTTTTATGGTTCTGTGTAATTCAAGAACTGTTTTAAAAATTGCTGTAATGTGTTTTTTTCAGAAGTGTTTTCCCAGTGAATAGTTAACTTTATTGGTCCTTATTGTAAACATCAAAACATATAGCCACCAACATTAAAAATAGGCTACTATGAAATTTATATCAGGAAGAAAAGATATGAGCAGATATACTAGAAGGCTTTGAATACTTTTCATTAAAAAACCTTTTATAAGATGATTCCACCAATTGTTCCTATAAAGAGCCAAGGTATGCTTTTAGCAAAAGCTGGTAGTAATTTTTCCAGTGGGAAAAGCATGTCATTGGAAATCTAACCATCTGAACATCGTGACTGAGGATGCAGTCATATCTTCACTTACCTGGGAGTAAACTCCCTTGATTCCAACAGGGCTTACATCTGAGAAGGCATGAATAAGTTCGGGCTCTCAGCCCATAGGTTTGCTCATTGACATGGGAAAATGCACCCGCACATAGTACCACACATGAATGTTTTAGGGACTTCTAACCCTTATCAGGCTTCTGACCCTTATCTAACCCAAGGGAAGGCTACCATTTGGGAGACTAAGGCCTATATCCTAAAGTGAAATTAAACCCCTTGCTCTGGAGAAGTTAAGATGACTTTCCATAAGATAACACTAAAGGGTGATGTAACTGTGTGGACCTGTAACTGCTCTGGATTTAGCCCTGAGGCTGCAATCCTAAACACATTTTCCTGGGAGTAAGCCCATTGACTATAATGGGGCTTACTTTTGAGCAGAAAAGGTTATCCCTGTCTACTCAGACATAAGCCCCATTATAGTCAATGGGACTTACTCCCAGGAAAGTGTATTTAGGATTGCAGTCTTAAGAATGTAGTAGTAGGTAGAAGTAGTTCAATAGTTCATTATTACAGTATTGTATTTATTGAGGGATGCATGTCAAGGAGCAGGGAACAGAAACACATGCACCAGTATACAAGTAGTAATAAAATGGTTTGCATTTAATAGAAGCAGTGTGTATATGACAGTGCTAATGTTTCTACTTTTAAAAGTGCCTGTTCCCAAAGTGGGGAAAATGATCACTTCAAGATAATTTTTAGCATGAAAATGGCTTGGAAGATAAAATAAAGGTTTAAACTGCTTCCCACCTCTGAACAATAATGCACCAATATAACTGCTACTTTAGAGAAAAGCAAGCCCCAAACTAGAGAATGATGCTTTTATATCAGATATAGTTTAGCTCAGACAGGAAGCAGGTATCTGGTGCATTTTGAATGGATAGAGAGCTGAGAGATTTTGGGGGTGCTGACCTGGATACAGCTATTGGTGGGGCAACATCAGCACATAGGGATCTTGCAAAGATTACAAGAACATAAAAAGAGCCATGTTGCATTTCCAATATTGCTCGGAGAGAGAGAGAGAGAGAGAGAGAGAGAGCCTATGTGTATAAAACAAATAAGGCATATACACAGGGACAGGGGAGATGGAATATAAAAACTGTGAAAATAGAAGTCAGCCTAGGAAACTTTAGGAGGACGTTGTTCCTCTAGCACTAATACTTCTTTGTGGTTTAGCAAATAGTAATTATTCATTTTCATCCAATTTTCATAGCAGCACATAGAAAAACATATTTTAGTTACCCATCTGTATGGCCGGCACAAACATAAAAATAGAGCCAAAATTTGTTGTTAAAAAAACCTTCTCAAGATTAATATCTCGATAACTTGACTGTAAATGTGACGTGCTTCAAGCTGCAAGAAACTCTTCTCATGTGATGTGCAAATATTTGAAGTTTAGAATAAACCAAAAAACATTCACCTTGGGTTTTATTAAATTATCATTTACTCCTGTGCCTGCCTTAGTGCAATTGTTTCAATTATCTGAATGTTTTAAATAAGATGAATACTAGTGGATAACAAAACTCATTACAATATCACAATGATGAAGAGAGCAATGTGGATGTAAACAAGGCCACCACTAATATGCCCACATAGGTCATTGCAAAGGGAGCAGTTCAAATCCATTTACAACTTAATTATCACTTTGTTCAAAGTCCCTGAAATACTATATACACTGAGAGAATTTGAAGCAGCCACCCTATTTCAGCATTGTGGTAATATCAATTTTTTGGTTTTTTTAATTCAGGTGTATATCTTGAGAAGGGAGACAAGTTCTACGACTACATAATTTAAACAAGCCTTTATATACTAGGGCAAATCTGTTGTTTTAGGCAAAAATATCCAGCTAATGTTAAAGGCATTTTTGGTGATCATTATAGCACTTTTCAAATAACTGAAATGAATATAATGACCTCTGACTTTCCTAGCATGTATCCCATATAGGTGCAAGGTCCGCTTGATGAATATAATGGTCACGTCTTAAAAATCAGAGAGACTAAAGTTTTAAACCACAGAATTTGTGGCCTGAATTTGTTGCTACAGCCACTGTCATGATAATTATGCCTTTCTGTGGAAATCCCCCCAGCAGAAATACTTTAGCCTACAGAGCAACTGGCCTCCCATCTCTGAGGCCTTGCTCTGTCTTATACACTATACAGAGAAGGCTTGAGTATTTTATTGTATGGTAATATATGGATGAATGAAGCAAATCATGAAGGTTGGTCAAAACACTATTCATTCTTTTCTGTCCACATTAATTCAGCATGAAGGCTGTTGGTTGATAGGCAGCTGATAGAAGAGGAGGTGACCTTGATTTCAGTGTTGGTGATCTATTGGATGTGTGGTTTTAACATGGTCCTGATTTGGGAGGAAGCGTAGATTCCTGGAGGTATCTCAGCTACCTGGAGATTGATTGCCTCATCTACATTTAGACAGGAACTTTCTGGTCAAAGTCACATTAGAAAGGATGGATGCAGGATTTTGTAGAGCAGTTCACTGCTTTGAATATCATTTTTAAAGAATTATAAAAAATATTTTAATTATAAAATATTAGGCATATTGAATCTGTTAGGAGTAAAGTTTTGATACAGCAGGATGTGATCAGCTGTCAATTTTGACTCTGTGGCACGTGATTGGGTAAATTCTGCCCCCTAAAATTCGATAGCAGATAATCCCACTTCTCTCTTAAATACATATGTTTTTGTGTTCTCGAAATGATGCAGACAGGGTGCAATCCTAACTAGTCCAGCACAAATAATTGGTCTTCCTGTTCCTGTGATTGTCTGTGCAATGGCCTAACCCTCCCCCAGGAGTGGCACCAGGTTTGAATTGCAGCCTCCGTGCCTGAGGCGTGAGCTTTTGGTGCGAGCCTGTGGATCTGAGCCTGTGAACAAAGAGGACTTGATTAGAGGGCAGAAGCCCATCATTCTACTCCTCCCAGCCAACTTTACTCCAAAGACAGACAACAGCTGGAGGCCTCACTGTGTCCTGTCAAGACCAGTGCAGGAAGCTTGTGTCAACCCTATAGGAAATGGAAGGCTGGACCTTCTGGGCACCTCAGTTTAGAAAAGATGCAGCCAAACTGGGGAAGTCCAGGGGAGAGCAACAAAAATGATCAGTAGGTTTCCAACCTATAGGAAAGGTTGGGGGAACCTGGGATGTTCAGCCTGGAGAAGAGAAGGCTGAGAGGAGGCCTACTTGCCCTCTTCAGATACCTGAAGGGCTGTCATATAGAGGAAGGGGCTCATTTGTTCATAGCTGCCTCTGAAAGCAGAACTAGAACCAATGGGTACAAACTGCAAGAAAGGAGATTCAAGATGGATATCAGGGGAAAATTCCTGAGGGTGGGGGCGGTTCAGAAGTGGAACAGATTGCCAAGGAAGGTGGTGGACTCTCCCTCACTGGGGCTCTTCAACCAGAGGCTTGACGAGCCCCTGTAGGAGATGCTCTAGGAGAATTTCCTGCTACAGGCAGGGGGTTGGACTAGATGACCCACTGGATTCCTTCCAACTTTAGGATTCTGATTCTATGTATGTGCACACTAGGGTACAACTTGAATTTCTTTTGTTATCAGTTTTGCAGGGCCTGGGATGCCATGATTCAGAGAAATTGTCAGTACATTATTTTAATTGTTTAATTTGGTGATGGTGCTTTGTGCTTCATTTTTAATGTGGTTGTTTCAGAAATTACTAATATGATTTACTAATAATTATTTTTATTATTTGTTTATAACGAATATTTATAACAAATATTTACAACATATTTATAACTAATAATTAAATTTTTTATTTAAATTTAATAATAAAATGTCATGTGATATTTAAACACATGACAAAATATATCACTGGTTTAGCTTTAATTTTATCATGTCCTAGGTTTTTCTTTAATTTCCTACATTTTGGGATGTGTTGTCTTCTTTTCTGGTTACAACATCTTGAGTATGTGGTCTGAAGGTTGTGTTGTTGCCTTCCCTGAAAAAACTAAGGAGAATCAGTTGCTTGGAAAGGGGATGCTGTGAGAGGCTGCTGAAAGAGTGTGGGGAAATCAGCTTGCAAAAGGCAGATAATACCTTGAGCACTGGTCTGAAGCTTGGTTTGCAGGTGTCTGTGAGACTATGGAGGGTGAAAGAGTTGGCAGCCATGAATGAAAAAATATCTAAAGACATGGATAATTCTATGATATTGTCTCATGGAGTAATACTTGTAAAATCTCATGGAAAAAATGGGATTGAACAATGTTCCAATTTATTGGAAAAAATTTCTCATCTTATAGGCTGGTATATACATAACTTAGCACAGGAGTCGCAGAACATCTCTGAGATGAGAGCATTCTTTTTAACAAGTAACTACTGATTCTGTCATTATTAGATGATAGGTTACCATCATGCATCCACTGCTGTGGCAGAGTGCGTTAGCTTAACATGATGATTCAATTATCCCAAAACAGACTTGGCAGAAATAGGCGTTATCAGTAAAACATGCAAACAATCACTCAACTACTCAAAGCCATGGAAAGAACCTCAAAATTCATTTCTCTAACTCTGTTCCAGTGTTCACCCCTCTGCTGTTCCTTTCCCCCAAGGAAGTGAAAAGTAATTTAAAGTCTCACTGGGGGAGAGTGGTAGATTTTTGCACTCTTCCCAGGCTCCTATTAACAGGGAAATGAGAATATTTTCCAGTAACTGATGAGAAGTGGAATTGTAAAGCAACAGAGTTCTGGTCACTGGGAAATTAGCCTTCAAAATGAATCTTGTTAATGTTGATATCGGCTATCTCCTTGAAACTGTATCCTCAACAGAAGTAATAATATTAATAATTAGCATTGTGCTGGACTTTCTGAGCATGCAAAACAACTTTAAAGCTTAGTGAAAAACAACTTTTTGATGCTGTTGTTACAACAACCATGTAAACTTAGTAGTAACTCTCTTGTATATTGAAACTGGGGAGATGAGTGTGAAAGACTGTGTTTTCCTAAAGCTAGCTACTGAAGATTCATGGCAGGGGTCGAATTTGAACCAGGGAACCATTGATTTGCAGCTCAGCCTCTTAAAGCCAAATCCAATCCATCGTTTGAATGCTGTTGTAGATTTGCCAGCAGGGATGAATTGCATTCTATAGTGAGGGGTGGTAATGAAGGTCTTCTAATGGTAAGGAAATATCCATTTGTGTTGCATTGAGGCTGCATCAGCACTGAAAAGATGGATAGGATTAGCCTTTGGTCAATTAATTCATTGATTTGAGGTTGTATGAAATACAGAGGGTCCCTGTAGCTACTCTGTTAAGCATGGAATGGTCTGCATAGCATCAAGTGTCCCTCCAGAAGCAAAGGGTGCTCTGCTTTTTTTTTCTTTCTATAGCAGTGATTTTCAACCAGTGTGCCATGGCACACTGGTGTGCCGCGGATAGTCCTCAGGTTTGCCATGGGAATTTGGACATTGACATTCATTAATAGGAAAATTGGGAGATTTGAACAGTCTGATGTGCCTTGTCAATGGTAAAAAACAACTGAAGGTGTGCCTTGACAATTTCAGTGCCTTGTTAAGTGTGCCATGAGATGAAAAAGATTGAAAATCATTGTTCTAGAGGGTCTTCTGACCCTAGTAGAGGCTGAATCCATCCTTAAGTCCAGGCCTGCTGAATCACATACCCTGCTTCTAACAATAGTCAGCCACATATATTTGAGAAACCAATAAATCTTTCTTACTGTTTGTCCCCAAAGAACCTTATATGTAGGAGTGGTACCTTCGACCAAAGATGTTACTTTTCACTATAATGTAGATGGAGAGGTACAAGTTGAAGTGGTCTTCACATGAGTTATTTTTGTGCAAACTGGACTGCATTTACCAAGGTCTGCATTTGTTCTGCATGTCAAATGACAATTCCAACATTTTGCGAAGCTACAGCCTGGTTTAGGTGCTGTTCTCATTTGTTTACCATTTTCACACATTGTGCATCAGGAGAATGGCTACACATAGGGATGAGGATAAAATTAAACTACAACTGGCAAGAGAAAGACCACAGTTCTCCAGAAGGAAAATAAAGAGCCTGAGTGGCAGTAGAGTTGTACCTGGCAACATGGCAAGTTTGTTTACTGCTTCATAGGTAATCTTACATTTGTATTTATGCAAGTTGTGTGCATCATCCCTATGTCTCTTGCCTGTCTGAGGAAGCAAAATGGAATTCTTCTGCAGATGTGTGTCTGCAGTATATAAGCCTAAGTTTCGGTGAACATTCAGTTACGTGTGAGATTCAATTAGGGACTTTTGCAGGCATCTTGGTTTCATTATGGGAAAAAAATGTTTGCATAATTCCTGCCTGGTGCACACATTACACCTTTCCCCTTCTCATTTAAATCTGCAAACAAAATAACAGAACAGAAAAGTCTGTGATGCTTTGTGTACTCTGGAATGCTATCCCTGTTTTCATGGCCTGACATATCGCTTAATGCTCATAGGTCTTAAGAAGTGTCATAGGTCTGAGGAAACCTACTGAAGGCTAGCCAGGTGACCTACTGAGGGGTATGTATAATATTCTTACTACTTCTCTGTCCCTGAACATTTGCCCACCATCACATGCAGTGTACATTCTGGTAGTGGGGTGCATGACAGAAGATGGTGGGGGATAAGTCTGAGGTCTAAATAAATAAATGCAATTATACCACTGTATCCATGGATCTGACATCTGTGGTTTCAGGTATCCATGGTTCCATGGATACTGGGGGATGCACTTTTAAAATGTGGGAAATGTAAACAGCTGAAAAAAGCTTTGCCTACACTCGTGCATTGAAACCACTGAGTTTGGAAGGCCATTAGCAGACTTCTGAACTGCCTGCAGTCTCTTTCTGGTGATATGAGCTTTCTCCCTTTGTCCAATGCATTAAATTATGTTTGTTTTTAAAAATAATGTTTTATATTTGTTGCTTTTTAAAAGATTGTTTTGATCTTTTAATGTGTGTATCTTCTTTTAAATGAACATTGTAAAGTTTGCTGGGAATCCCACTGGTGGGAAGAAGAAAGGATAGGGTATAAAACTTTTAAATAAATGTATATTCTGATTATATATATTTATGTGATCATCACAACAAATACTCTTGCATATTTCATCATGCTTATTGCTTACTAGATGGCCACCAGCTACCGCTTTTTCTGTTTTCAGAGTTTGCTGTAGTCTGTTTTTCCTCCTACTTACCACTCTTCTTTCATGGTTCAGCAATAAAATCTAAAGTAGCATAGTCCAATTCAGTATTGTTTGGACTAAATTTGTGAGCTGACTAGAAGAATTTACCCATCATTGCGGGAGGTAATTTCTAGAATATTTGTGGGCCTGGGCACAGCTGGGCACTGGTGAATACCATTGAGCACTGGCTGGCAGGTATCAGCAGACAACAGGCACCACTGGGCACCAATAGGCACTGGGCAACAGAGGCGGACACCAGCAGGCACTGAGCATCCCTATAGGGCAGGAGACATCAAAGACTACCAGGCACCACAGTGCAATGGGCAGCGGGTAGCACTGCGCACCGAGGTATTGGAGGTGGTGATGTCCTATGACCCTTTTCTGGGTTCAACATGATCATTTGGACCTGTGTAGATTTATACCAACTAAAGAGCCAGCAAAGATCTCTATAGGTACACTGAAGGGAAAAGCAACAGAGGAGTACAGATGCCTCTCTTTTGCATGCATAATTTAAAGCTGTAAACATTTTGAGGCCCAGGTGCCTGAAAAATTTTCATTTCATATCAACCTCCTGAGTCCGTCTGGAAAGGCTCTCCTATGCGTGCCATCTGGTGGATATAAAGGCATGCTTAGCAATTGCACATGGAATGGCCTTCTTGTTGGTGGCAGCTGCTTCTTGTCCTTTCTGCAAGAAAATATTGGTAAAGGCTCCATTTTTCCAAAGAATGGTAAAGTGTTGCTATTTCACCAACACTTTGCATGGCCTAGATGTATCCTTCTTTGCTGATTGATTTCTCCAAGCTTGTTGCTGATTTCTGCTTTTTAATCGTTACATACAGTACTTAGAATTTCTTTGACTGTATTTTATTGGACATTCAAAGTTGCCTTGAATCTCTAGAGAAGAAAGGCAATCCCAAAAATATTTTCATAAACAAGTAAGCATGCAGATGTAAAGCATTTCAAAGGTATAGATCTGTATAAAACAGTTAACTGACTATGCTTAAACTAGTTCTTTGTACAATGTACTTAAAAATAATTATGCAATAAACATTTTTATTTCTATTCATAAGCTGAAAAATTGATGTTGCTATTGTAAGTATATTATATCATTGCGGTGGTGGATAGCTTGGTTTAGATGCCAATTTTAACTTGTGCTAATTAATTTTTCCTCTCCATAACATACTGTACTGTTATTTGCACAATAAACATTTTGGGAAATATGTCCAAAGCAGATGTCTTCATGGAAATGGCTATGGGTTGAGTCATAATTGCTGCATCCTCTGTATACATGCAGCCTTCCTTCCTGATGAAAACATTCTGGTCCTTCCTTTGGATAAGACACAGTCAGAGAATTAGAATTGGAAATTAGAATTGGAAAGGGAATTAGAGGGCAGGTCCACTCTTGGATTAGGAACTGGTTGAGGGTCAGGACACAGACTGGGTGGCAACAGGCAATTTTCAAAATGGAGAAAGGTGAAAAATGATGTGCCCCAGGGATCTGTCATGGGACCCCTGCTCATAAATAACCTAGAGAAAGAGTTAAGCAACAAAGTAGCCAATGAAACCAAATTATTCAGAGTGGTGTGGAGGAGAGCAGATCAGGACCATGTTCAGTGGAAATTGTCTCTGCTGAATCATAGCCTCCTTCGTGGCTTTGATTCCATGTCTGGAACAATGCATACACAGTCAACCGATAGAGCCAGAACAGGTCAAAATAGTCCAGGTATAGAGCTTTTTCCAAGGAGGTCTACAGAGACTGAAATTCCCCTATGGGATACAACTGGTTGCAGGCTGGTGCTGCTCTATCATTGTGTGGAGAGTTGGATTGGATTTTGAGACATATTGATGGCCCGTAAGTCTACAGGACTATATACACCTATATACACTTCCTGGTATCTTCCAGGCCTAGACTGCCAGAAAAGATTGTTTCCAAGTGGCTCAGTGTTTACCAGTATTATAGGACTTAACACAGGCTTATGACCCATCCACCCTACAATCCAGAGTAACTCTGGGAACACATAAGAGACATTTACGTTGATGTAATTACGGCACCACTTAGTGAAAACCTATGGGAAATTCATATTGCAATCCAAGGTAAATTGTTCTTACACCAGAGCAAGGACTCCTTGTAGTTACTCTGGATTGCACCCATAATCTGCTAGCCATGTAGTACCAGAGAGTAACTAATTCCTCTGATCTCAGACTCCTAGGTGACTAGTGAGAAGTAAGAGACTAGTTGAAACCCAGGTTAGCTATATCTGGCAAGGTAGATCAACACTAGTGCAGAATTATTTCTGCCCTGTACATTAACACTGATGTAGTAGGTGTTGAATAGTGCATACTAATATTAAACTAAATGAATTCCAGCATGCAAAAAGAACAGGCTGACCTAATGTTTCATCTTCACACCGTGGGAGGATGAAGAATTGTAGCTTCATTTTCCTTTTGCCGGATGTTAAACCCAAGGCTCTAATGAGAACACAGTGCATCATTTCTATGCCACTCTCTTTATCTTCATTTCTGCCTAGCCATTGATAATATGATATGGGGATTTTTAATGCTCTTTAAACACTGATCTTGCTTTTAATTGCCCATTGATCCTAATGTGTAACTCTCAGCCTTGCCTCGGTGAAGTATGTATTACCGGGTATTGGTAAATCTATATACCATATTTTTATGATCTGTTATCCCAAAGGGATTTATGAAAGCCATTATACATTAAGTTGTTTAGGCTGATTAATAGTTTATGCTATCACTTTACTCTTTCATAAGTGAAAATGGCAACCTCACATTTTACTTTATCTTATCTGTGGCTCCATTATTATTATGAAACATTTAATGATGTTCTGATGACATCCTTCATTTTAAATGTTTGAAGCCAGCTGAATGAGAAGAAATGAAAAGAACAGGAAAAAGCGGCCAGCTTTTAAAGCATTGGCTAAAGCACTGAGATAGAATAAATATCTGTGTTTAGTTATGTTCAGTAGACTTCCTTGTGTAAAATTAAATTTATGTAGGAATAAGCTGTATTTGTGCATTATGATGAGAAGCGGCCACTGTCCATTATGCATGATCTTTAGACTTGGGGTTGGGGTGCTTTTAAGCCACATATTGTTTTAGCTGGTTTTAGGGCAATTTAATCCAGAGCTGGTCTTAGGATAATTTGATTAATCTGGCCAAATTGGGTGCTGTGCCTGTAGGGACCAAGCACTGGGGTGGCAAGTGGAGCACCTGCTGCTGGCACCTCACTCTGTAACTGGTGCTCCAGCATGGAATCTTCCATGCAAAAGCACTGCAAGGCAGATGTGGTGAATGGAATAGTACCACCACCCTCCAACGCATTTGGCAGTGACACATCATTGTTCATTCCAATGAGCAGAGGGGACCACGTGGGTGAGACCCCTACAAAAATGTTTTGCATTGGACCCTATAGCTCCTAAGGCCCTGTTGCTCCTAAAACCCTGTAGTTTGATGCACCCATCAACTGTTGATTCTAGCACAATGACCTCAACTGAGATAAATTAGGCCCCAAAACTTTGGCTATTAAGTACTCTCACAACTATGCACATAGACAATGGAGTTTTATTTGTGACAGAGGCCGGTACCAGCAGGATTTGGAGCTGGAAGGCGTCAACTATATTTTGAAAATGTGAAAGCTCAATTTTAAGATCTCCAATCGGATATGGGGTTTTAGGTGCCTTGGGTGGATTAAAGAAGAGGGAAATGTGATTACACATTTTAGTGAAAAGCTTGGCCTGGATCTGCAGCTTCACACCAGCAGTCCCCTGAACATTCACAATCCTGGTCTGGCTGTTCTCCAAGCAGGCACTGGCACCAAGGACATATGTTAGATGTGTGTCTCCTGCATGTCTTGATTTAAAGGATATCAACAGCAGCAAAATATTGAGAACTGTCTCTTGCTGCATGATTAGAAAAGTCACTGGTGGTAGTTTTGGTTGTTTGAATGTACAAGATGCAAGCTCATTCTATATGTGTCTTGGAGATCTATTCCTAATTATGTTGTTTTTAATAGCAAAACATCTAATGCTTGTTTCCAAATTCTGTTGTGCACTTGCAAACTAGGGTCAGGGGAAACCTGGACAGCTACAAGCTAATGATTGATATCTAGTTGTTTTTTTCACCAGACACTTGTGAAGTGTGTGATTTTCACAGCATCTTTCCTTGGGCAGACCACCCATTTGAATGTGCGTTTCTGACAATGTACTGTATATTGTTTTCTCCTGTTCTACAAACAAAACATTCAGAGCTGACCCAGAATATTTAGTGTCCATCACTTGGGACACATAGCTCTTACCATATGTTCTGAAGGGTTTGAAATATGTTGTTTGGCCAGAATTTTCTTAACTCTATTGTGTGTACAAAAACCAGGTGGTTTGCCAAAATTCCCAAACCACTTGTGCTTTTCTTCTCAGCATTTTCTTCCCAGAGTCTCTTCTTTAATAATAGACGCACTACAATTTACGGTTCTATTTTCCTATCTGATTTGCTGAACATTGCTCCTGCTTTGGGCTTTATTTTACTATGGGGCCCACTAGGCTTCTTGATGTTGTTTAATCTGATTAATGGGTTCAAGCTCTGCATTTATATTGTCTTGTCTAACTCCCACTTTTATTCTATCAATCAAGTGCATGGAAATAAGTCAGTCTAATATACAGTAGCTTATTCCTCTGTTTCTTTCAGTCATTTGTCATTCTTGATCCTCTTTACATCTTATTTTCTTTAACAATTACCTAGCTATCCACGTGTGTTAACACTGTTGAAAGAAGATGACAGATAAATAATGTATTAAAATCACATTATCTAAAACACAGGGCTCGTGTTTAGGAATAACAAAGAAACAGGAACTAAAATACTCACTTTAAAATTATCTACTTTTCTCTACATAAAAACCAGATCTTCAGTTCCATCAGAAGGGCTGTGGGTGGCGCAAGCGGTTAAGACGCTGTGCCTGTTAACAAGCAGGCCAGGGTTTGAGACCTGGGTCAGCCCCACAGGACAGGGTGAGCTCCTGTCCTTAGCCCAGCTCTGCGACGCCAGCTGGATCCAATCGTATTGGCTCTGCCTTTCCATTGGACTAATTCAGTGGTGTGGAGAGGGGGGATTTGCTGCTT
Organism: Cryptoblepharus egeriae; assembly: GCA_030015325.1. NCBI lineage: Eukaryota > Metazoa > Chordata > Lepidosauria > Squamata > Scincidae > Cryptoblepharus > Cryptoblepharus egeriae. The sequence goes on from JAREYC010000006.1 coordinate 42,488,031, forward strand.
GGGTAACAGCCTATCCTCCATAACAATCTAACCCAGGCTTTCGTGCTTCGCATGCAGCGTATTCAGCACCAAGCATGATACCATAGTCTTTCAAGACGGAGGCCTGCTTTAGTTCCATCAGAGCTACAAAATATTGCAAAACAGAAACCTAAATTTTCACTGAACTGTCTTTGGATATCCTGACCTTCCAAAGCTGAAGAGGCAAGTTTATCAGACTCTGAGCTCCCCTTTATGTTGAAAGATTTATTATGCAGCACAAGGGCAGCTATTTAAGAACTGCAACACTTCCTTGCTCATGCAGAACTATTTGTGTGGCTTTCTGAATGGACGCCATGGAGCCCAATGGTTTCCTCATTAAATGGCTTGTAAGCAAGTCACTTACACACAGTCAACAAATAGAAACTTATCCAAATTATTGGTGCAGTTATTCAATATTCTTAATTTAGACTACAATTTGACCTAACTGAGCCAATCAGAACCCATTCAACAGGAAATATACAGATTTGTAAACAAATACCTTTGCTTTCCAGTTGGTTTGTTAGCCATCTGGCCTGCAATTGTATGCATCGGAGTAATTTCAGATCTTCTACTCCGATTTGCTTAACTGCTGAATGTTGAATCAAGATCACATTATTCTCAGTGTCAGTCAAGATAATTCATTTAGGATGAAACAGTCCAGTCAATATGCATTTTGCTGGTGTATTAAATGTATATATCCATCTTGCAAAGGCATGTAGGAAATCTGCAGTAGAAAGAGAAAGTGGTTCCCTTGCTCACATACAGTTTTAAAAGAAATTGAGGAAAAAGGTGTGATATATGAATATACTTGGAAATTGACTATTAAGGGAGAAGGGTTTGTATGGTGATAGAAAGATCACCTTTTCAGAGGAGAGGGTCATAAGACTGCCATTATATATAATTTTTTTGTCTAACCAAGGGCAATACATATAAAAAGCCTCCACAGTGAAATAGCAATAGCTGTAGGATCAAGCTGTACATCGGGTAATTTTTAATTGGGTGTAACAAATAGCATTTTAAGGGCTAAACAGCTCCTTTGGGGTGTGGTTAAAACATTCAGTGTTGCAGTCTATGCAGTCGTGAAGAGTCAGACATGACTTAACCACCAAACAACAACACAGCATTCAGTATCCACACCACTATGCTGCAGTCCCAATTCAGACCACATGGAAATAAAGAGTAATGTGCAGTTTGGTTCTTTGTTGATACTATCAGATTATAGAGACCTCTTTGCCCATGCGCCCTGCATTTGTCCACCGCCCAAGGTACATCAGCTGGGTCTCCAATTTCCTATGCTGAGAGCAACTAAGAAGAGGATTGAGGCACCACCACTATGAGCAATGGCAGAACGGCAAGAAGGAGCAACACAGCTACCCTGTTCCAATGGGTCCTTTCATGAATGATCAGAAATGCTCAGCAGCCTGGCAAGTGGGGAGGAGGAGACAGCAACAGTGTACCTTTTCTCAAGTGTTTTTTTCAGGGAGTGTTCATACTCACAGTTACAACTCATCTTTTCAGGCTGATGCTTACCTGCAGAGTGGATTGGTCCATATAGCAATATTGTCTGAAGGAAGGACTTCACAGTTATTGTGGACCAATGATACTTTATAATTCACATCATTAATAAGGGCTGCCAGTTTGAGTGGCAAAGGAGACCGCTATGCTGCCTGGGGAAAAGAAGGCTCCTGAGAATGTGCAGTTTGGCCATTCTTCTATCATATCTAAGGAAAAGAGTTATCATTATGTAACTATCACCAATTGTTCACTTTAACACCTGCTGTTGGCTTTTGACAAAATAAATGTGCATATCCCTCTTTATTCAGAGATGCTGGGGAAGGAGGTAAATGTTTATGACAAACAATAAAGAGCCAACATAAAGGATGACAGAGGGGAACTTAGTACATTTTTGAGCTGAAATCTACTCTTTTCACCCAGCGTAATATGTTCTGCTGTTTAGTGCAGCAAGTTTTATCACAGACAATAAAGAGTTTTTAAACTTTGATGCCAGTGACTGTTTTAGTATGTCAGTGGCATTTCCTGAGAAAGAACTTAGGGCACAATCCTAAAGGTGTCTACTTCTGAGTAGACACTTCTAAGTGTCTTACTTCTAAGACCCACTGTGTTCTATATAGCTTACTCCCTGGAAAGTGTGTTTAGGACTGCAGCCTTACTCATACATTAAAGTGGAGAATAAAAATATTACACACATTATATTTGTACACACAAGCTTGTGACCCAGCTAATCTTTCTGTTGAAGTTGATAAGATAAAGATTACCTTTACATGCTCAGAAGTACTCTTACATCCCCATTGAGGCACTCTTATATCTCCAGGCTGAGGAAAGGCAAGAGGCAGTCTAAAGGCTTGCTCTGATTCTCACCTGAAGTTTAGTGAGATTTTAGTTGGTTCTAATAAAAAGTAATTATTGCAAATACACATTGATATCCCTGTTGCAACAACCATTTCTAATCATGGGATCAGATCTTAGCTTTGTGTAATTGGCAAGCATGCAAACAGGAAGTTGGGAAAGGTTTTGGAGCTTAATTGCCTCACTAATAAAGCTCAACTATGTGACTAATCTCAGACGATGCAATTCTTAAATCTGATATTCTAAAGTGATCCTGTTAAAGTCAGGTGAGACTACACTGAAATAAATAGCTTAGAGGGCAGCATCTTATTAAATCATCTATTATCTCCAAAAGTGTATTCTTAATTATTAATTGTTTTATTTGAAATGAATTAAATTTCTTCAGACCAAATGCCTACCATCAGATCAAGATATTAATTATATGTTCCGGAAAGCAATAGGCAGCAATAGAGATTGCTGCTGTGAAATTTGGAGTAAGGGTATCAGTCTGAACAGCCTAGTGTAAGTTCACAAGAAAGGGGGTTAGTTCAGCCCTACTCTTCCCAGGCCCAGCCCACCCATTGCTATGCCTACTGGCTCCTGCACACCCTACCCCTTGAAATGCCATTCGGTCTATTCCATTCTCCCTGGCCAGCCTCAGTCAGTGCAACCTTATCTAGGTTTGGCAACATGGATGCTGAATGTGACCTACACAAACTGGTGCACCTCTGTCCGCTTGAATTTCCAAAAATCCTGGAGATACAAATGTGCTTTAGGGCATGTTCATGACACTCTTGGGCTGGCGTAAGGGTCTGGATTGCATCCTGAGTGAAAGATTAACCCTACAATCCAGAGTAACTACAGGAGCACGTAAGAGACATTACGTGTACCCATAATTATTACACCAGCTAATGAAAACCTATGGGAAATTCACATTGCAATCCCCAGCAAATTGTTCTTACACCAGAGCAAGGACTCCCCGTAGTTACTCTGGATTGCACCCTAAGTGTCTAATCCTGTGTGTGTTTCCTTGAAATAAGTCTTACTAACTTCATTTGGATTTACCCCTAGCTATATAGAGCTACAGGGCTACAGTTATGTTCCAACCAGAAGATGCACCAGTATAGAAGCAGGCTTCTGCAGATGAAATGTGCTCATAATGTTGCCTTTGTTCAGATAATTTATCATAGAAAATGTGTAATTATTGACATGCAGTAACCAAGCAGTCATTTGCCGCATTAAATAGTATGCATATGAATCAATGCAGTCCTATTCTACACAGTGGAACTTGAATGCAGTCAGTGGAACAGCTCCCAGATAATTGTGAAGTATGAACTATACTTTACTGATCCAATTGTCTGCAAATGTTCAGGAAAAGTAACTAAAACATCTTTCCCATCAGAAATTCAGGGTACATGAAAATAATAAAATTGGGAGAGCCTTCAAAGAACTTATAGGATCTAAAATTAGACTCCAGTTACTGAACTCCTGGTTTGCAGGTAACTGTTGCCTGATTGTGCAAAGGGTAACACAGTGTGAATTTCCTCTCAATACATGAATATAATGCGTAGTTTCTAAACTGCTTGAAGGGCAGTTTGGAACTACCCAATGTGTATCATTAGGCTATGATATACTAATGCACTAAAAGAGATGTGTGCATTAACAATAGTCCCTCACATGTTGTGAGGATGGTTGAAGGTATCATCTGAACTGGGCCAAAGTGGCACTTTGAAGTAAGGTGTTTATAATATTATGGCTGCTCTAAAACTTATGAGATACACACATGTCAGAGTTCTAAAGGTAAAGGTGTCCCCCGCAGGTTGCCTGCTGTCGTGACCGATTCTAGGGTTTGGTGCTCATCCCCTAAGCTGAAGTTTCTAACCTGGAGTGCTAGCGGAGTGTGAGTGCCACATGATGCTTCCATGGTCATGTGGCCGGCATGACTATACACCAAGGTGCATGGAATGCTGTTACCTTCCCACTGAGGTGGTTCCTATTTATCTACTTGCATTTGCATGCTTTTGAACTGCTAGGTCAGCAGGAGCTGGGCTAAGAATGGGCACTCACCCCATCTTGCAGTACTCGCGTCTCAAACCTCTAACCTGCCAATCTTCAGATAGGCAGGTCTCACCGTTAACCACTATGCGACTGCTTAAGCCAGAATTCTAACCCAGCAACAAAAAATTAGGGCTGCAGTTCTATATACAATGGACACAACAGGGCTTAATTCTGAGTAGATATGCATAGAATTGAGCTGTATAGTGCATAAAGAGAACCCCAGTATATTTATTCTGCTTGAAGAGAGGGCCATTTAACTTCCCTCTTTTCTTGAAGAAAGCGGCATAGAGCAGGAACTCCCTCACCTGCAATGTCATACAGATAAAGCAAAATCCTCAGGAGAAATGGAAAGAAAAAAATCCCTCTCATTCCCACAAAGGAAACAAAATTCTTCATGATCTGTTTTATTGCTGGATAATGTTTTATTGGATCTGTGTAACCCCCTGCAGATAAGCTCAGAAACACTGTGTAACCTAGAGTAGAACATATTTCATGGCTGTAAATGTTAATCTCATTATAAAACAGATTAAGAATCCACAGACATGAAATCCTGACATCATGTACTTGTAACTTCTTTTCATTTCTAAAATCTTTAAATGCACATCATCTATGACATATCTAAATGCACCACACACAAGGAGAGTCAGTTAATTTCTTTGGCATTAAAGGAGAATGATTAGAGCTAATTTATGTAGATTATTTACCAAACAGCTACAGTAGCCAACAATATAGTTATTTTATGATAGCATTAACCATTCAGGCCCTGAGAAATTTAAAGTCACACTGGAGGAGTGGTGTCCTCTCTTCATATACATTCCTCCTCATTATATTTGTCCAGGGACTAGCTTATCTTCAGGCATTTTGCTTGCAATCCTAAAACCTGAGCTGCAATCTTGTAAATTTACTTGAAAGAAAACTCATATTAAAATCAGCAGAATTTACACATAGGCTGCACTCCTAAAGACACTTTCCTGAGAGAAAGACTCATTGAACACAATGGAGCTTACTTCTGAGTAGACAAGGTTAGGATTGTGCTCTTATTATCTTCTACAGTACATTAATCCCAGAGTATCACATTACTTTACATGTCTCATCAGATGTGTCTATCTATCTATCGATCTATCTACAGTATTTATATACCGCTTTTCAACTAAAAAGTTCACAAAGCGGTTTACAAGAAAATGGAAGAATAATAATAGCTAATTAAAAGACAAATGTGTCACCTTCATTAGATGTAGCTGATCAGTGATTAAAATGTACTTTAGCTTCAGAAAGATCAGATGTGGCTACAGAGGGTGGCTATATTGACCTACAGTAAAATCCAAAGGAGGGATGTTCCATTGGCACATGACTCACAGCATGTGTTTCCACACACTTGTGTGTCTTCTGCCTGGAATTGGAAATTTGCAGGCTGGAATTTTGTAGAATCAGTATAAGGGCACATTTATAAAGATATCCCTGAGTAATCCCAAACCAGCACTGTAGGTTAGCGTGGAATTTGGTAAATACTTGTAACCTACAATGGCAGGTGGTGGCACAAGTGGGGCTGTGGGTGTGTGGTGCTGTGGTGGCACAAGGGCTGTGGTGGCACAAGTTGTGAGGACACTGTGCCTGTTAACCAGCAGGCCAGGTTTGCTCGGGTTTGAGACCCGAGTCCCCACAAGACAGGGTGAGCTCTTGTCCTTAGCCCAGTTCCTGCCAACCTAGCAGTTTGAAAGCATGTAAATGCAACCATGTAAATGCAAGTAGATAAACAGGTACCACCTTGGTGGGAAAGGTAACAGCGTTCCATGTGCCTTGGCGTATAGTCATGCTGGCCCCATGACCATGGAAGTATCTTCAGACAATGCTGGCTCTAAAGGCTTGTGAATGGGGATGAGCACCGCACCCTATAGTTGGACATAACCGGCAGTTAACCTGCGGGAGGACCTTACAATAGCAACATGTTTAGCTGTGTTGGCAGATCAGGTCGGGGTTGGGGGTGGGAATTTGGTACATGCCAGCATTGCTGATCCCTTCTACTCTTAGGCCTATTTTGACCTCCTCTGTCCCGTTACACTCTCAATCTGCCGTGATCTGCCCCCTATGCTACATTTACCTACATTGCTAGGCATCACTGTGCATGCTGGCACCAACAGAAAGGACTCTGGCATTCTGGTTAGGATTGTGGATGAACATGCATATCCTCTGTGGGCTTCAAAAGGTCCTCCACTTGGGACTGGTGTGCAGCTTCAGTCCCCTGTAGAGGATTCATGTACAGCCAGACCCATATACTATGTAAAATTGATAGATAAACTGGCTCCAGGTGAATTCATTACAGTATTTTCCACTTTTTACCTGTTTACAGAACTGAAGCTTTTTAATAGTTTGGCAGAAATGTTAGATGTGTCTTGACAAATTCTTGGAGAATGATCACCTTCCACATCCTGTTTCAGTTTTTTGAGTGCACAGATTTTCAACCACTGACAACCCAAGCCCAACTCAAGCAGCCTTGGGTTTCCTTTTTAAGGAAGAAAGGTGGGATAAAAATTGATTGAATAAATACATAAATTGATATTTTTGAAAACTAGTAGTTATTGGGGCTTTCAGAACCAGCTTGCCTTGTTGAATTCCTTCCTACCTTGCAGTCATACAAACCAGGCTTGCTTTTTGCTGCCATATAATTAAATTCTTTTTCAGTGCCCTTAAAGGCAAATATAGCTAGGAGCACCCCAGTTTGGGAACCCCTTGTATAGGGCAATGGGTGATGTTTCAACCAGTTCCTTCTCTTGCATAGGTTTCCCTTCAAGAGGAGAAGTAAAGGTGAAAAAGGGGGTGTATAGGTGCCACATAGAGTGTCCCATACTTCAGGAAGAGTATAGCAGATACATCAGGTATCAGAGCAGTGGGATACATCACTGCATGGAATTATAGACAGGGAGTCAAAGTGTGCTTGGCTACAGGCAAAAGATGATTTCCTATTTGTAATAATCTATGCATTATGCAGAGTGAGCTTGCTGAGGTGGTAGAATTCTGCAGGTTGGGATAATATTTGTGAATCTCTCCCAGTGCACACACATAAAATCATGTTTGTCATAAACCGGCAAAGCAGAGAGAGGCTGTGATAAACCATAGTGACTGCAATTCTGTATGGTCATGTATATTAGGTGCAATCCTAACCAAGCTGCCACAACACATTGGTTTTCCCGTTCTTGTGGTGATGTAGGGAGGCAAGCACATGTCTGTGCACTGGCCTAACCCTTCCCCACAAGTAGCACAGAAGTGTCTTATGGCACTTTGGTGACACTCCCAGGTCAGCGCAGGAATTATGCCAGGGTTTAGGCTGGCCTAACTGGAGATTAGGATTGCAACCATAGTGCTTAACATAGTGTTAAACTATGAGCATAATCCTAACCATGTCTACTCAAAAGTAAGTCCCATTGTGTTCAATGGGTCTTACTCCCAGGAAAGTGTCTTAAGGATTGCAGCCTAAGTTGAACTTTTCCAGTTTAGTAAGGTGGGTAAAGAAAGATACCCTCCTGATTATCTAACCTGCAAAACTGGCATAATTACACCCCATAGCATCTCACTCAGTTATAGCAGAAGCAAGGCTTCAGCTTTGCAAGGCTCTCCATATATATTTTGCTTGACTGAAAAATGTATACACAGACTCAAGGTTGAACAAACATTGCGTATGCATGAGAAGGTGTGGCCTCAGGTTATGCTCCTTCAGTACATGGCACGCTGCTGGTGTTGGAGCAGTTGTTTCATTCACACCAATGTCAAAGCCCAAATGCTGCAGTTTTGACCCAGCTTGTTGCTTTTGGATGTAAGTCCTATCTTTGTGCACTTTTGTGACATTCCCAGGTCCAAAGGGGACTTGTGTTAGGGTTTATGCCAGCCTAACCAGGAGTTAGGACTGCAGCCTGAATTACTTTGGCTGATAAAAACCTGATTCAGGACAAAAACCTAAGTTTCACATAGGGCAAAATCCAGAGTAACCACGGGGAGTCCTTGCTCCGGTGTAATTACAACTTACTCTGGATTCCAATATGAATTTCCCATAGGTTTTCACTACGGGAGTCTCTTACGTGCTCCCATAGTTACTCTGGATTTGGGGGAGAATTAAATACATTTTTTATATCTGGAGTTTAGAGAAAGCATCTGATAACTCTTGCCTTGTTTTAAAACATGCTGATGTTAGATGGAATAAAAGGGGTACTTGGAAATTAGAGACTGAACAATTGAGACAGGCTGCAAGCAAGCAGATGAAACGGAGAACATCACAGGATCTGAAGGGGATTCCTAGAACAGCTTAATGATTGTGCAGTGGAGACTTTTATATTACATATTCACTTTCATGGTTTTGGGTTTCACAGAGTAAGAGAACTTCAGAGTTTTTGAAAGTGTTTCAGGGAATGAAAGTTTGAACAGCAGTGGCTTTCTAAACCGCTATCAGCACCCAAAGTGAGAACAAAGGCACTTCTGTTCTGCAGCAAACCACTTAACAGCAAGATTCATAGTAGCAAGGAATCTCCAGGAATCTGCGCCTGTGACAGGAAATATCTCATGAGATGTGGTCACAAGATAGAAAAAAACCTTTCTGTGCTGGGGTGACAGCACAGGTGGGGATAAAGCAAGTGGTGATAAAGCAAGAAAAACGGAGACTGACATAAATCTTTTTGTGACTGTATGATGTGAAAAGAAAGAACTGAAAATCTTAGATGTGTGCCAAGCTGCTACTGCTTCTACTATGGTTACAGGATGGCCAGTCCAATGCCACCTAACTCCTTGTGGGCCAATGCAGCTGTGCCAATAGGGCACGTATTGCATCCTGTAGGAACATATTGAACTATCGAGGCCTTCCTGAGGTGAAGGGTATTGTGACGTGTCAACCAGGAACCCCTTTAAGTGGGTGGTGGCAGTGACATAACTGTCACAATACATGGCAATTGTGGCCCTCCAGAGGGTGCAGTGAGCCTGCAGACCCTTCTTCTGTGCTCTCAAAGTCTTAGAAAGCTTTAAAAATGTGATTGTGACCCACTTTGGGATTTGTGGTCCAGATTCCAGAAAATTTGAGAACCACTGAGGTAACCTTGAGGCTTACCTGAGGCAGCACCTTGAGGCTTACCTACTCAGACCTGTGGCAGCTGGAGTAATTGGCACAAGTCCAAGTGGACCCAGGAAAGTGGATCATGTCAGGGAAGGGTATTGGGTGCTACACCCAATTCTGCCTTCTTCCTGGTCTCAATTCACCTCTTTCCATGTTCCAGTCTCTTCCCTGTTCCTTTCATTTCCCTTCTTGATCCCTCCAGCCCCTATGCTAACGTATCTGCACCAGGGCTTTTTGGGAGACCATGCTGTATGATATGTCACCTTTTGTGATAATCATTAAGCATGTTGTACTACCAGAATATGGAGTATAATTACAATCATCAATCTGAGACCATCAGATGGGCAACGCAATCCTAACTTGGACGAGAATAAGCAGGGTGGCCTATCTTCTGCTGTATCTGAGGTGGCACAAATCCAAGCAGACAAGAGCAACCAGAGGCTGCTTTGTGCCACCCAGGGAAGTGATCTGACTCCCCACCAGCTTGCCCACAAAAACACCCACACCTGTTTTGGACCATCACTCCCTCTTCCTTCCCCCTCTCTTCCTGACCCATCAAACTCCTGTGCTAGCTGAGGAGAATTTTCTGCTTCAGGCAGGGGGTTGGACTAGATGACCTACTAGGTCCCTTCCAACTCTAGGATTCTATGATTCTATGATTATGTGGAAAATGGAGACCATCAGATCCTTATCTTCCAGGAGTTAGTGTGCACAACACATTGCTGAGTTGGTGGTGTAGAGGCATGAAGACTGGGTATCTGTGGTTCCTGAATCCATGGGACGGGATGGGACAGACTGCAATGGATCTCTCACAGATATCATGTCCATCTGTACTGTACTCCTTTGAGTGAGTACTGTAATTAATGAATCCTTATCACGAGTTATTTCTTCAATGATAACTCAATCTATTTTGGAGTGAACGAGCAGTACCAAGTCTGTATTAAAGAAGTCACAAGAGCTGCTCCTCAGTTTCTGGTAAGGTCTTGGTCAACTCTTTTAATACTGTTAGGAGTTATTTGGAACCTCTTAAAATTCATAAACAAGTTAATATGTGTATTGGTGCAATATGTGCTAGCTCTGCAGTTTACCTCATGTTTTAAACAAGGTTATTATCCTAGGCTATTATCTTAGAAATCCAAAGTGCATTGTAGGAAGCAAGAAGAGTAGGAAGATTTTAGAGATTAAAATGTCAAGGAGATAAACACATTATGCTGAACCATATTTGTACTCTATGGCTAGTTCAAACAGGCAAGCAGTGATCCTCCGGAAAGTAAACAGGCATGAAATCTGATCTGCTCTGTACTGTGCCCGAAGTAAATTATGCAAGACACTGTAATAGGATAGACTCTTTTGTAGCTCTTTTGTCCACATTCTGTGTTAAATATAATAAGCAGAATTTCTGAATTTGGGAAAATAGTGTTTTATACCGATACCTTTACTGTGAAATTGTTTGTTACTTCTTTGTTTCAAAATGCTGGTAATTGTATTTTAAAGTCCTAAATCAGGGGTACCAAACTCGTTTCATACAATGGGCTGAACAGCATTCAGGATGCCAACTGCAGGTAGGAAGTGATGTCATAAAGCAGGAATTTATGTCATTAAGCATTTCATGTCCAGAAATAAGCACTTTTTCACTTCGGAATGCAATAGCTGCAAGTGACATAAAACATGCAAATCTTGATCATATTTTTCAAGATAAGGGAGCGCACAATTATCATGCTTAGATATAGCTGACATGTTCCTTGTTGATATTTTGGTGCCAGTTGAAGGCATTTTTATTTTGGCAACTTTGTGAGCTATCCTTAGGTTTCTCTTCTGTTTGTTATCTTTCTTGTGCCTGTTGAGTTTTAACACTCCATTGATTTTTTTTTTGCCTTGGATCATTGCAAAATAGGCAGGGCATACATTTTTTAAATGCTAATACATTTCTGTGACTTTTGGTTCCACTTTTGGAAGAAAGTGTGTCACAGAAGCACAGTAGAAGGAATGCAGTCAGTCCTATCAGTTATTCTAATATCCTTTATGAATCTTTCCAGGAACTTAATTCTAATGATAAAATATTAAAGACAATATGAGAGAAGAATCTGCTCTATTAAACATGCAATTAGAATGCAGCTAAAAAAAACACAGAAGAATGCTCCTCTCCCCATGAAGGCTAATTGGAAAATGGTTTATGAAATTAGTGTAGCATTTGGAATACAGTATCCAATATTTTCAGCAGTGCCAGAACTAGTTTTGCCCACCTTCTCATCGTGCATTGGATACTTCTGATGCCACCAATGTTGGGGGTTCTGTTCAGGGCTTATTTTGTTCAGGCAGATTCTCAAATGAGCATGTATTGTTGGCTATTGTCCATACGGCTGACTTCTGATGCTGCTTCTATTTGTGGTTCAGAGGGCTCAGTAGTTGCCTGTAGCCTGTGCTTCTGTGTATATACTGGTTCTTGTTCAATCAGTTTTTGCAGTGCAGATAAGAGTCAATTGAAGTCTTCTCATCTGTTTTGTCAGATTTGGAAGAGGCTTCAAACTTAATTCAAAATAGCTCTAATTCTAGAGAAAGCATTGCTGGACATACCCAAGGTATCTAGCTTCTTCAACCTGCAGATATCCTCCTTCCATCACCAACTTCTCCAACCTCACAGCAGCATCTTGGTTCTTAGCATCTCCCAGATGTGGCAGCCACACACCAGTCTCCAGCAATTTTTGTTCAGGAAGTCTCTATTCATTTTTTTGTCCAACAGTCAGTCCATTAGTCAGTCTTGTCTCCTCCAAGTTCATCCTTCTGCTGTTTCATTTTCTCCCAACTCCTTCCTTCTACACCCACATCCCTTCCCTTCCCCCAGGTACTGCTTTTTTTCTTTGTGGGTTTTGTTGCCTCCAAGTGGCTACTGCTATGTGGCATACTTACAACAATCTAATGCCCTGATGTTAAACCGATGTTTTCCAGACCTGTCGGGGGAAGGGGCCAGTTGGCACTATGCCCTATCATCCTATTCTTTAGTTGGGCTTTTGTAGTTGATCCTTTTTAAAAACATAGAACCTAATTTATTGAGAAAGTGAAGGGTGACATTGAGGCTATATCGGCACTGGAAAGTTGGATGCGTTTGGATTATTTAAAAGACATGCACCATATGGCACAGTTTATTAAGGCCCCTAACACAATGGCTGTATTTCCCTCTTTTATAGCCAGATTCCCATTATGGTATCACCATTTTATTTTTTTATTTATTTCATTTCTATTCTGCTTAATCTTATGCAATACTGAGTCAGTTCTATACTCAAAAGAATCATCTGAAGGCAGGATGACCATATGACTGGATTTGTCTGGATTGTTCCTCTTTTTTAGACTTCTGTCCATGACCTCCAAAAGGGCTTCATTATCTTCCATTTAGGCTTCATTTTGGAACTTTGCAATGGTGTGCACTACCCTAGCATGTCATATGTCGTTGGATTCATATTGAAGAGCAGAATCCAATATAAAACTTAGTTTTGAAATAGCTCCTTCCTATCAAAAGTTGTAAATCTAAAAATAAAAAATATGCATTGAGCTCTATGGGAAAGTGAAGGTGCCCAATATAGTGGCCTTATTTGAGAGTAGGCAAGCGTGCCATTGTCCGCCGGATAGACCAGGCTGAGACCTTGTCCTTTTTAGGTTTAGGCTCACCCTGTCTGAAGGACTTACCGGTATCATACAGAAGAGGCTTCAATGCAATATGGTCTTGAAAATGTTTCTTGAGTGAGTATCCAGATATAGAACTGTTACCGCATCTGCTCAGTGGCACAAGCGTGCACTCACATATGTACTGAAATGTGCATGTTCTGGGGATATTTGATCATTGGCTTGTGGCGCACTCCAAAACAAGGTTGGTTTTAAGAGTCAAATGAGTAGGCAGGAATCAAAATTAACCAGAAAGTATAGTTTATTGCAGGATCATTACAATACTAGGAGAAAAAAAATGATGATGTGGCAAACAGAATGCATAATCCAATCATGAGAGGAAAATGTAGTTGGCAGAAGAGTCACCAGTGTGGGAGGGCTATTTTTCTGATTAACAAGTGCTTGATTCTAGAAGAGGGAGAGAAACTGCCTGAGCTTAACTAAGCCTGGAAATTGAGAAGGATGGGGTGTTATTTTTCCTATAGAGCAGACTCCTCCAAACTCAGGGAGGGGGAAAGGCAGGATCTGAGGTTTGGGGAAAGTCTTCAGAGACTAGCTGCTCTGAATGTTTACCCAGATGTCCCATTGCACTCACCCATGGGATGCTGCGATTGCCCCAAGTGTCCCAGCATCTAGGTTTAGTCAAGCTAAGAGTCATGCAAAGGCATAACAGAAAACTCTGCTTTCAACAGAGACCAGTTTTTTGTTGGTTGTTGGTCACAAATTTGGTGCCTGCTGCAATAGAGGGAAAAGGATTATGGGGGAGATGAGATGGAATTCATTGGTTCCTCCAGATAGGATCTAACTTATTTCTCCATCTAGTAGTGGAGGAACCAGAAAGATGAACTGAGACCTGAAAATGTGACAGTGGTGGGGCTGGCAACAATAAAAATGGAAAAGAAACTGGCAACCAGAGAGCAAGGAGAACGTTCATGAAATCTCGAATGGCCCAGAGGCTAAGATTATCTCTCTTTATTCTGCTAAGCAAGTTTATTTATGTTTATTTTTAAAAAAATAAAAGAGTGAAGAGGGAGGAATCTCAAAGCCAGACAGCCATGGATCTCCTGACAACAAGCCCAGAGTACCTTTGAATCTGGACAATTGTAGAGGCAAGATAAGCAGACACTGGAGATAAGGCAGCCCAATCCTAACCTGCCCTGGTGCAGGTAGGCCATTTAGTGCATCTGTCCACCTTTAAGGGTGGGCTTAGAACTGAAAGTGGCTCAGCCCAAGATAAGAAGAATGCCTTATTTTAGCCTGGGTAAGGCAGCATCCCCATTGGGGCTACTCAGATCTGCACTTAAGAAGGCAGTACAGATCCAAGCAACCTGGAGTTGTCTGGGCTCCAATCCTGTCTGCACTTTCCTGGGAGTGATACCCATTGATTCTAATGGGACTTTCTTCTGAGTAGACAGGCTTAGGATTGGGATCTCAGTCTACCTAGAAATGGGGATGGGATCTGATATAAATGCCAGATCATGACCCTGCCCCTGCTTACTACTGTTTGCATGTGGGTCTGCCTGGTTGCCCCAGTTACTTGCTCAGTTTCTGTCAACTTAGCAGTTCAAAAGCACTTAAATGCAAATACATAAAAACGATACTACTTTGGAGGTAAAGTAAAGCATTCTGTGCTGGCCATATGACCATAGAGGCATCTTCAAAACAATGCTGGTTCTTTGGTCTTGTAATGGGGATGAGCACTGCTCCCAAGAGTCGGTCCTAGGGACTCTATTCCCTTGAAGTCCCTTATAGTTCTTAAAGGCATGACTAGCAGCGTAACCTGGGAAAGGTTCTTCAGCGTAAATGAAGAAAACCTTCATGTTTATCTTTATTCAGAAGTAGGTTTCATTTGGCTGTTAAAAACCCAAGACTTATGTAAAACCTTTTAATACTGCTCTGATGTTACAAACCATACAGTGCCCATCTCCACTTCACTTTCCTCCTGAATTAAGGCAATTACCATATCCTGGGACAAGCTTTTGTCTCCCCTCATCAAGAAAGTTGCCACCGTTATTCTTCTCCATGATCATACATAGGCAGTGGCAAGGAGAAATTCCAGCCCTAGCCTTTCATTCTAAGGCTATGGAATAGAGCTGGTCTTACAAAATATGTGTTCAGAACAAAGCTTGAAGGATTAGAACTGTGATTCACGTTTTATTTGTGATGACAAAATTTATCATTACAAATAAACGGATCACATAAATTATGGATCTGTTACATAATTGTATAAATAAATGTATCTCATAAATTATGAATTGGTTATGTATCACATAAATTTTACTTTCAATTTTTTTCTTGATAGCTGCTAGTGACAAAAGTCTTCTATGAGAACTCCTCCCATGGAAATATACCACATAGTAAAAAGACCACATTCCTAATCCATCATTTGAACTATCTATTCAAAGCTACCTGATTGATTTCCGAGATGAAGGGCGCAATCCAGAGTAACTACAGGGAGTTCTTGCTCCAGTGTAAGAACAACTTAGTCTGGATTCCAATATGAATTTCCCATAGGTTTTCACTAGGTGGTGCAGTAACTACGGGTACATGTAAAGTCTCTTACGTGCTCCTGTAGTCACTCTGGATTGTAGGATAGAAAACAATTCTGTATTTTAACTGCCTACTTGCAACTGGTTGTTTTAGAAGTTGCTAATGCAGGGCTTTTCTCTTTGATTAAAAAATTATATTAGCATGTTTTATACACAGTCTATAACAAAATTATTACCTTGAGTCAGAGAACTGTTGTCTACCAGTAAATAATGAATATTACTGAGTGTTATTCGTATATTGCCACACAATAACTATGCTATTATTTACTGTGTACAATGGGCCTTCAAAGAGATTTCAAAGACCCATTCCAGGACCCTCTCCCCACGGGTACCAAATTCCACAGATACTAAAATCCAAGGAGGGAGATGTGCTGAACTGGCAACAAGAAGTGCCTTTTAGAAACATCGAGAAGTTTTGAGGTATAGGGAAGCCATTCATGGCGACCTCAAAAAACCTTCTAGACACAACTGGAAAGCAGTTTTGGATGCATCCGAGAAGTCCTCTGAGATTGGCATTTGTGGAAATTCAGATCCATGGAAGCTGAGCCTGCAGATAAAGAGAGGATACTATATAATATTTGCATGTTGTTAGACAACTCAAAGTGGTATTAAAAGCCATGGGTAGTTCTTACTTTTAGAGCACAATTTTAACCATGTCTACTCAGAAGTAAACCCCATTGTGTTTAATAGGTCTTACTCCCATGAAAGTGTCTTTAGGATTGCATCCTTAAGTGCATTCTTATGTGCATTCCAGGTTCTTGTATCTGCAAGAGGCCACAGTCTTTTTAGTGGGACCGACTTGTCCAAAGAAATGCACAGGCTGATATGCTGGCAATATTGAAATCAATAGGACAATATTTGAAGATATACAAGCCTTTTTGCATATGTATTAGTGTTCAAGCAAGCCTAAGAAATTTTCTAGAGTGAAATAACCTTTTTTAAAAAATGTGTGATTCCATGTACTCTATCCATATTTTTTTTAAACTGTTAGAAAGAGTTAAGGAAAACCTTTTCTATATAAACATATGTTTAAGATGATAAATCTATGGTGTGAAAACGGATGACAAAACTTCTTCAACTGCATGAATGCTTATTTTCTTCCTTGCTAGACAACAGTCATCATGGTTTCCTCAAAGTGTTTTTGATAGACATGGTTTACTTGACAGCTGCACTGGAGGAAGTAATACATTCCTGTAATGCAGATTGCATTCCTGACCCAGAAGAGTCTGTGAAACTTCCACTTGCTAAGTTTTCTCCTTTGTGACGGGTTAATGCATGTTTCATTTTCTGCAAAACCTTTGTTAAGCATATTTCTATTTAAGCATAACGCACAGCTTAATCTGGACTCATTCCCTGTGCAGTTAGGCAGCAGGCACCATGATGGAGAGTCTTGCAAGGAGAGTCTTTTAACCTTCAGAGGCTACCTTGAGGTAAGGGAATATTTGGTCCCTTGCCCTCTGTTTGCCTTTGTCATCTGGCCATTCTACAATACTTGGACATGCACCAGTGATATTGCTGGTGCAGGATTGCGTGAATGAGGGTTAGGATTTTTGGGACTCTACTGCTGAATAACTCATTCTCCGTTCTCAATCCACTCTTCCCACCCCCATTGCTTTCCCATTCTGCTCACTCCTCACCCTCTTCCCATCTCCAAAGGGCCCCTTACATGGGTCACCAGGCTTTTGGAGGCTACAGGTATGTGGAGCTGGATGCTCACAGCTTTTGGTGGTGGCCAGGCTAAGTTAACTTTTGCAACAGTCTGCTGCAAAAGTGCCTGCTGCTGTCAGGATACAGATAGGACTGGGCTATCAGTTAACACAAAATAACTATTCATTCCATCACCTCACCTGAAAAAATTGTTCTAAGGCTTGAAGCAAATGATGGACTTTTCCTCCAGAAGTTTATCCTTAAAGACATATTTGAGCCATCACCATATTGTGATGTTCTGGGCAACTTAGGAGTGGGCTGTAAGCCCCTCCAGATACCACTGTCTCATTCACACATTCAGCCACCAATGCTCTGCCTAGTCGGCCCTGCATTGTGAAACAGTAGCACTTTTGAAGATTCTACCTTGACTGTCTTGGCCTTGAACTTCATACAAAACAGCTTAAATTTGACCTATATTTTCTCATTGCATTGGTGCTAAAAAGCACCATAGCTACAACCTCCTTCTCAGCATGCTCTACCATCTGTCACCATCACACCAAGCAGTCAAATTACCATGCAGTCCATACATTCAATTTTCACAGTGGAGAGAGGTAAAAAGTAGGGTGCTCCAGGGGTCTGTCCTGGGAACAGTGCTTTTCAAATGTTCATAAATGACCTAGAGACAGGGTTAAGCAGCGAAGTAGCCACGTTTGCGGATGACACCAAACTATTCTGAGTTGTGAGGATCAGATGAGGCTGTGAAGAGCTCCAGAGGGATCACTCCATACTGGAAGAATGAGCAACAAAATGGCAGATGCGTTTTAACATAAGTAAATGTAAAGTTATGCACAATGGGGATAAAGAATCCTAACTTGTAAAGTTATGCACAATGGGCAAAGAATCCTAACTTTACATATAGGATAATGGGCCCTGAGCTATCTGTGACAGAGGAGGAGAGAGATCTGGGGGTGCTGGTGGATAGCTCAATAAAGGTGTCAGCCCAATGTGTGACAGCAGTGAAGAAAGATAATTCCCTGCTTGGGGTAATTAGAAAAGGGATTGAGAATAAAATGGCAAAAATAATGATGCCATTGTACAAATCGATGGCAAGGCCACATATGGAGTGCTGTGTCCAGTTCTGGTCACCACATCTCAAAAGGATATAGAAGAAATGGAGAAGGTTCAGAGGAGACCAACTAAAATGATTCATGGTCTGGGACACCTTTGTATGAGGAAAGGCTACAACATTTGGGGCTCTTCAGTCTAGAGAAGTGGCACTTTGAGGGAGACATGATTTTTAGTCAGGCTCTTTCACCTTGCTGCTGAACTGACACAGGGGCTTAACTTGCTGTTTACCTGGTGCCTGGTCCCAGAAGACACACTCACTGCTCACAGATAACACTTCACATTATTTGTGGAGATCCAGGATTTGGTCTGAGGCACACGGTGTACCACCCTAAAGATGCGGAGCACATCTACTGTCTGGATAGGAGACGATCTGGAAAACCCATATAGTCTCTGGTCCCTTTGTTAAAATCAAACGGATTTAGGCAACCTTTGGAGGTTTACAGACTGGCCAGTGCAATCCTCATTGGCCAGAGTGTCTACTTAGAAGTAAGCTCCATTATTTTTGATGGGGCTTACTCCCAGGAAAGTGTTTATAGGATGGCAATTTGGGTCTCCAATGATTTAAAGGCCTCTAAAGATAGATTTGAAAACTCCACATGCTTTTACATAAAAATTCAGAACCAATATCCCTATTGGATTCCTGCCACATTAAAGGAGGAAAACCAGCTAAGGAAACTCCCTTGACTGGTAAATGCATATTGGGTGAATTTCAACTCTAGGACTAACGGCAATATTTTTGGACAAAATGAGGTCCATTTAAATATCTTAAAATGGTGGAAGCCACCCCAGCTCTTCAGGAAAGTGAATAATCTTCCTCAAAGACTTCACCTCTAAGGGAAAGCATACTTGGTGTCAAATTGAGGTGAACAGCTATTGAGGTCTGTGCAAAAGTACTGGAAAATATAGATTATGTAACACAATTCATCACAGTCTAGCAGCAACATTTTTTAAAGTAACCACTTGCAGCACATCAAAACAGGTTGGAAATGGCTGCTTAAATGTGAAATACTGCTTGAATTGTGATCATAATTTATGTTATGCTGTCTTTTTTTACTATTATTATAAAAGAGTACCACAAACTTTCTCTGAAGAACTACAAAACAAAAATAAGGATGACAAAGCACTGTTGGCATCTTTATTCATATCCAAACAAGGGAACAATTCTACCATTTAATTTCAGACAAGGGATATTATCTGTGAGATAAAAAGCAATTGAAAATCTAAATGAAAAATCTAATGCTTTCTCCATGCTGATTTATTTTAGATTGGTAAAGTTAAACAAGATGTAAGCATGACAAGCTGAAACTCAGAAATGGAACCACTCTGAAAAGAGGCGTTTTGCTTTCATGGGAGTTTGATTGTATCAAATTCCATTGCAGGGTTGATGGCAAGCTGCTGATTATGCAATGCATAGCTTGTGGGCTATGTGTATAATGTTCAATCACATGTTAACTGCTATTATTATACAACAGATTCATAGCAGCTTGCACAATGCATGCAATCACATTAGCTGGCCTCATTGTGAGAGAAAACAAAAGTATGATAATAAAGTTGTTCTAACTATAAATTACTTGTCCACCTGGGGAAAAAATTAAGAGTTTAAGCTGATAACTGGCAAGGAATATGACCTTGAGATGGAGCCAGAGAATAATTTGGCCTCCAAAGCACACCCCAACACTTTGTTCCAGAGTCCTAGAGCTTATGATTCATCCTAGTAGAAAAATAGTAAAAATGATCCAAGAAGAGTTCAATTCCCTTTCCAGTGAGCAAATGTCACCTGCTTCTCTCCATTCACTGCCAAGGAGAGGACCTTGGAGAATGGATTAGCAACGCTCTTTCAAAAGTCTTAAGCTGTAGTCTTCACAATAAAAGTTAGTCCTTAATTTTCCCAACATCTCTGATCCAGCTGATGTTCACAATTAAAACATTGTTCCCTTTCCCCAAACTCTCCTGCCACCATCAGGATTCATCCAGACACAAAGGATTTTATTTGTGCCTCCACAGTTCAACAAGAATTTGGTTCTCATCACCAGGTCTCAAAAGGGCAGGGATTATAAAGGCCATCTGTTGCCCTCCCAACAGATGTCCATTCCATGTTACTGTGCTATCAACACAGTCATCAACATAATCCAGAACTTTTGAGTTTTTCCTTCTTCTTTTAATCAGCCTTGAGAACACAACATGAAGAGACTGGTTTCAAAATCTTGACATCAAAATTGAATTATGCTTGGATAGCACACAATTGCATATGCTAATACTTAAAGGTATAAAAGCAATGTAACACTCTTTGATGACAACCCATAATTCAACCATGCAAATGCTGGATAGAAATTAAGGAAACATATATTATTAAGGAAATATATAGCATCATAACAAATTAAGTAATATATCATCCTCAAACATGGATGATCAGCGGCAATTGTGTATGTTATGTGAATAAAAATGTCATAGACTATAGTTAGGATTCAGGAGGTCCTTTGGTGAAGATTCATCCCAAGCTGGGAACATGTACCTAACCCATATCTTTATAATGTTTGCCTTTATTGTCTGTTGAAAGCTTTTTCCTTGCCCTGCTGCTGAGGACCTCATTAATTTAAGCTTGTTCTCACAATGATCCAGCCAGAATTTAAAAAAGCAACTTCTGCACTGTTAAATGATATTGAGTGAGAAATGGGAGCAAACAGACACAGAATTCTGATGCTGCTACCTGCACAATTTTACAAACATCTGCAAGCAGTTACTAACTTCATTACACCTTGTAGAAAAATGCCAAGCACTTAAAGTGTATTCTGCCTTGCCTGTAATAGAATAATCTCCATTATGGGGCATTTAAATGTATTGGTTGATTGCAGCTTGTTATTTAGTCTTCACCAAGACTTTGAAGTAATCAGTATCCCAATTTCATTTTCAACTAGAATTAGCTCAGGGAGAAAAAGAAATACTCTGTGCAGTTACTAAAATGCTCACTCTGGGTCCATCCCTGTCGTTGTTGAATGAAAGCTGCCAAATGTTGTCAGACAGTATTTGCTTTATAAGAAAGATGTGCATCACTCAGCATTCGGAGTGGAAAATAAAAGAAAACTTTTCAGGTAACAATAACCACTTTCTGTCAGTAGGGAAAGTATTGGCTGAAATTTATTTACCTCTGTTGTTAGTAACTACTAATAATGAGACACACTCTCTGAAATGCAGTCTACCCACTGTTTTCTATGGTAAGGTGTGTGACAGATTAGAATTTCTAAACCAAAATAAAAGCTTTCCAAAAAGAATGAGATGAAAAGAGGGGAAAAATTAATTTTTTCATACAATTTCATACTTGACAATTTCATACTTGTTTCAACAGCCTCTTTGAACTTTGTCCAAATGGGTTTGGAGATATAACAACAATCATGGTTTATTCTCTTAGCCAAGTCACTCAAAGTGTATTCTAGCCGCACACTTTACCCATAACCATATTATCAAACAAACCAGCTCAGACAGGAAAACCTCATATGTCAGTTTTGACATAGTGAGTAGGATCTAGCACAGCTCCCCTCTCAGGCTGGTCCCCCCCATCCCACCCTCCCTCCACCTTGAAAATCTGCACGCTTCCTGGCAGAGCAACTTTCATTGGGCGCTCGTGTAATAACCTCCATCTAGTAGAAATGAAATACTTTTTATTAGCTATTAATATCAAAATTATTGACCTTGCAGGTTGTGATGAAGATGAGTAAATATGTGAAGCACTTTGAAAACACAGAAAGTGCTATATAAATCACTATAATTATTATCAAAATTAATAGGTTTAGGATTGAGAGGTAGGCTAAATTGTTGCTGACCTCTTTGGTCTAGAGTAGATTATATAGTATGGAAATTAAATATAGTGCAAAAGAAAATATCCTTCTAAATGCATTTTTTGAATAACAAATTGGCAATCAGCACCCAGGCTGCTTAGATCCCATTTCCATCATCTCTCTGTAGTCTGCAGAGGGCAGCCAATGTTTTTAATCTTACAAATTGCCTTCAAAAAGGAAAAAAAGCCCATTGCATAATTTCTTGAAATGGTAGCAACACAAGTAGACTGAAACCATTAATAATTTTCTGTGATTGTATCAGTGTATGGTTTGCAAACCAAGCGTTGTACATTTAATGAGATCAGCATCCAAGGTGTGTGGGCCAAACTGTCTTATGTGTACTCGTGTGTTACTATTAGCTTAATGAAATCTTTCAGATCAGAGATCCCTATAAAAATAAATGTGAAATAAAAATCCAGGTGTGATTGTTTTACAAAAGCTGCCGCTGTTCCATTTCTGGGCTTCTTGACAGGCAAGGGTCTGCTTTTGAAAACTGAGGTCTGTGTGTGTGTGTGTGTGTGTGTGTGTGTGTGTGTGTGTGTGTGCGCGCGCGCATAAGGAGAGCAAAATCATTTTGAGATTCCTGAACTTCAACTAGACATAACTTCCCATTCTAAACCCATCAGTGCACATGCAACATAGGTGGTGTCCCTGGAGGGGTGGGGAGGCCCCAAGATCCCAGGTACCACCCTCGGGGGGGTGTGAGACACACTGGGGGTGACCAAAATAAAAAAATCACTAAAATGGATAAAATCCTTTGGAATAACCCCATAAAATCCTTTGGAATAACACCCAATACCTTTGGATATGTATGTTTCAGCAGAATCCAATGCAAAAAACAACTTTGAAATATCTCTTAACAAATGTTATGGCCCAAAAAACTAAAAAAACAAAAATGCATGGAGCTCTATGGAAAGTGATACTGTCACATATTAAACCTTTACTCATGAATAGACAAATGTACCTTGGTCTGTTGAAAAGGGCAGACTGAAGCGAATCCAACACCCACAGAATGGACCTGATCCAATGAGTGCAGACCCCTCAAGTCAACCCAGAAGGAAGTCCCTGATAATTGCCCTATGGAAAGTGAAACTGAACTACACAGCTGCATTTACTCATGAGTAAGCAAAGGTGCCTTGGCTCAGAGGAATGCAAGGAGACCAAATAGTCCCAATCCAGTGAAAGTGAAGCTCAACAAGTGCTCCAGATGGCAGCCTCAGCCTTCCAAAAAAGAATAAAACAGAGGCTTAATTGGTAAGGTGATTTTTAAAATATTAACATCTAATTAATATTCAGTATGAATTATCAGTATTAATTAATACTGATAATAATTAATTAAATAATTTTGCTATATGGGGGTGTCAAAAGGAATTGTGGGCCTTAGGTGCCAGATGACCTAGGTACACCACTGTGCAATATATAGGTGCCACCTGTAGAGGCAGAACTAGAAATCTTAAATAGCTGCTTTTGCTCTCTCTAGCCCTAGCACGTTTTTCCATGCCTGCCTCCTCCCTTTTCAGCAGCTTGTTAACATGTACATCAATAGTAATCTGATAAAACAGATTGTCTTTTTCTAAGATGATGTCTGGAGGTAGGTAAATTATAGCCTTTTCGTTGATGCAATTTTCCTAATCTCTTCAGTTTGATTGAATTCTACATAGATCCTATGATTTCTTAGAATTATCCTTATTTTTATTCAATCATTCACATAACATTTTTTCCTTGTGATATCCTCCTGTTGTACTGCAAGACTCAGTTCTTCATAGTGGTTTTTAATTTAATTTTTTTTAAAAAAGAGAAACATGGGGAAGAGTATGGTATCATGAAATGCTGCCTTAGAGCCCTGGTTCCCAAACAGCTATAGGAGAAGTCGAAACCAGCCAGGTATGTGTTTACATGGGAGGCAGAGTTACAGGGATCTCAGTGCTGCTGCAAAGGGTTTTTTTAATTACTTAGGACTCCTGCAGAATCATGGAGACTCTCAGCCCCCTCTGATCTCCTTTGTGACTGCTGTAAATACCTTATTATCTATCTAAAACTGTTTCCTATTTTCTCCTATACCAGAAGTAGCTTTAGATGATAAACAAGCTATGGAGGAGATGAGAGAAGGTGCAAGCCTCCAAGACCCTGAAGAAGACCAGTGCTGCCTCTTCCCATAAGTAAAATCAAAAAAGCTCCTTGATCACAGCACTGTTGCTTCCATTGGAACAGGCCTAGAATTGTGCTTATTTATGAGTTCTAATTAAGAATTCACTGTTTGATTTATAATATTTTCTCAGAACATAATTCTGTTATTTTACTGCGTAAGCTAGTCCAATGACCAAGTCTGAAACTAAGGTCTAATGCTGAAAATCTAAAAACCAACAAAATTTCTTTTTCCAAAATTGGGATGTAATGGTATAGGGAGAACTATAAACAAATGGTGCATTTGACTCTTCTTCTTTATTTTTTATATGTTTCTGTACCTTAGATTAAGGCTGCAATCCTAAATACACTTTCCTGGGAGTAAGATCCATTGAACACAATGGGGCTTACTTTTGAGTAGACATGGTTAGGATTGTGCCCTTACTCTCTTTTATATGCTGTATATCATATGCTAAGGAATTGGTCTGGAAATCCAGTTTAGTAGGCTAATCCTATTTCATTTAATGGAGCCCTACTTTAGTCCTCTTTCAGGAAATGCAGTACTGTACCATGCCAAGGAGGGAGGGATAAATGATTCAGACAGAAAACCGTACTAGCTACACCAGAGTTTGTCCATGTTTGTACCACAGTACCACTTTGAATCGTCCACCTGTTTTAAGTACCACTGGAGCTAACTAGTCATCACCAGTTACTTCCAGTTTGGGAGCCCAGATGCAAAGAACAAACATCAGCAAGGGCACAATCCAGGAATGCACTTGGGGTGCCCTTTCTATCACTGGGCTGATCCAATTGCAAGATGGGCCTCCCTAGTTATTCTGGAAAAGGCTTGGGGCAGCCTAAGGCAACATAGGCTGACCCAAGACAGGTGGAGCTGGGCTGCCCTAGCTGGGCCAGCCTACCTAGGCAGTTCAGGAGAGGCATGTGGAGGGCATGTTTAGTATTGCGTAGGGCAGAGCAGTTATGCTGTATCCGGAGCCTGTTTCCAAGGCAGAAATTCCCTCTTCCAGCTCCTCAGAGTTATACCATCTCAGGAACAGGTATAGTACTGCGTAATCCCATCGGGGTCCATGATAAGGCCCGAGTAAGAATGGCAGTGTTGACCAAAAATCTGAGTTCTTGGCCAGCCTATTTGCAACCCCTGCCTCTCAACCTCAGGATATGGCACAACTATGGCAGCCCACTAACCTGGGGATACAGCAAGCCACTCCAAGAAGTTCCTTGTATTCCCTGTAGACTGTACTGGCATCTCATCAGGGATGCCTCTTAGGGCAGGCATCACAGCTGTTCCTTGTTCAGTGTGATCGAGGGGGTCTCCTTGGGAACAAGCCCTCCCCAGGTGTTACTGTCTTGGTGCCTACTGAGCATGCTCTAGAGCAGATAGGGCAGGCTTCCTGACTCTCTGGATGCAGCATAACTTTCTTCTCTGGATTCAGAATAGTTGGGGCAGCCCAGTTAGGGCACTCCTCACTGCCCTCACTCTGGATTGTGCCCTAAGTGAGGGTAGACCTGAGGGCTTTGCTGAGCATGGAAAAACAGGTTTTACTTTTGCAGTTTACTTCCTTTCCCCAAAAAATCTAGTCTTCATTTTTACAACTCCCATCAAGGAGTGAGAGGAATGATTCACTCACCAGAGTTCTCCCACTGGCCACAGGCAAGAAGGCTACCAGATTTGTTGGAGCAGGTCCATAGAGCTTGCTAGAAGATAAGCCACATAAACTCCATCTGTATTCAACAGGCAAGTTGATGGTTCCTTTGCATAAAGCATTTCCATGTGCATGTGGTCATGCACTCCAGGGGTTAGTTATCTGTGGCTGCAGTATGCTGGAAGTCACCTGCAGTCTTCTAAGTCAGGAATTAATATATTCCTAAAGAGAAGTTCTTCAAAGGAGATGATGAATCATTACCAGGTAGCATCACACAGTGCTGAACTTCCTTTCAATCAACATGGCATTGGAATTAACATGAATTGAGATTCTTATCTCACAGCTTCTTCAACATTTTGGCAGGTGTACTCAGGGGTCTTTTTCAGGTGGTACACACCTGTACAGAGTACTGGCATCTCTGTGTGAGCACTGTCGCATCTGGGGGTGAGTCAGGGCGACCAGATGCCAAACCCAAAATTCCTGAACCCCAAGGCCAAAATTCCTAATCCCAGGCCAAAATTCCTACCTGCTTAAAAAAAAATTGCCAAAAAGTATATTTTTTGTTTTTGGGTTTTTTGACCATAACTTTTGATAGGAAGAAGAGATCTCAAAACTGATTTTTGCATTGGATTCTGCTCTTCAGTATGAATCCAAAGACATATGGCATTATGGTGTACTGTGCACTATCATGAAGTTTTAAAATGAAGACAAAATGTAGGACAATGAAACCAAAATGTAGGACACCCAGACAGGAGGCTAAAAATCCGGACAAATCTGGGTTTTTAATGGTCATATGGTCACCCTGGTACTGGCAAGCACACACAGACACAAACACATACAGGTAAGTACCTACGAGTACCAGCAGGTGAATACAAGCACCTATTTTCCAGAAAAATAGCACTGGGTGTATTTAAAATAATTTGGGTTTTGTTTGGGATCAGGATTTGTACAATTGCATTGTATAAATGCCCCAGTTTCCCAAGTGGTATGATGCTCCCTTTGGAGAACAGTTGGTTTATTTATGGACTAATTCTATCCTTATGATGCAATGACAGATGTTGAGATCACATGGGTCACCATCTGACACTGAGTGGCTTGTTGCCAGCTGTGCAAAAGCTAATAAGCCCTGTACCAGTAAAAGTGGGTAGCACACCAGTTGTTTGAGCAGGTAAGTTGGCTATGGGGTGATGATATGATCCAATATCATATAGGTTGGTGTGGATCTTGGTGGTGGCAGCATCAGGGAGATCTAGAGCCCCGGTCCTAGGCCATTTAAATACTGTATTTACTTGAATTTAATGTGCAATCAAATCTCATGCGCACCCTATACTTATAATCAAAATACCACATTTACTCAGATTTAACCACTGAATCAGCCTGATACTGCAGACTGAATTTGGCTGAAAAGGTGAGTATTAGATTTGAGTAAATACAGTATATTTAGGCTGCAATCCCAAACACACTTTACTGGGATTAAGCCTCTTTGAATACAATGGGACTTACTGCTGATTAGATATGCATAGAATTGCACAGCTAGGGTGCAATCTAACCCCCAGTTAAGCTAGCACAAGTCCTGTGCCCATCTGGGGGTGTCGAAAAGAGCTGGAAGGCACTTTTGCTCCACTCCTGGAGGAGGTTAGGCCAGTGCTGTGACACTTACCGGTCTCCCAACACCACCATGGGAAAGATGGAGATGGGTAAGTTGTGCTGATCTAATTTGATTAGCATTGCCCTGTTAAGCACTAAAATAGTTGCCTTAGTTCACTGTAGTATTCCACACTAGTGGGATTCTACTATCCTCCATTAAACTGCTCCATTACTACTATCCTCCTTTACTACATTAATCTGCTCCATACTTCTATCCTCCATTAAACTCCACCCACTATCCTCCATTAAACTGCACATTGCCAACTTACAGAGATCATCAAAGGCTCCGTAGCCCAATGGCCCTTAAGCACAATCTCCAGCCACTTGTGCCGGCATTCCTTGCCTGCCTAACTGCATGTGTGAGACTCTCCCATTCCCATTTTCTTATGAAGTACTGAAAAATATACCACTTTATCAGTTAATTTTGAAAAGTAATCCTGAAACACTTCTGTTACTTTGCTGCCAGCAATACCTGACATTAATTCCAAACATGCTTTTGACATCCCTGAACTTCTGAAATGTTCCTGTACCAGTAAAAATCTGGAGACTGCATTATTCTGACTTTTGGAAGAACTGTATTCTTTGTGCCCCTTTCCATTTGCTAAATCCCCAAAGACAAAGGCCAGCACAGTGCTCAGTAAAGTGAATGTAATTTCTGGCCTACTTTTCGTAATTATATAATGTATTGCACAGATTGAGTTAACATCTTGAGGAATGTGGCTTGTACAATTTTAAATGCAGGATTCAGATTCCATCAAATAGCTTCAGTTGCACATAGTCCGATCATTTTATGTCTGGATTGCAAAGCAGATTCGTTATATAGCTGATTGGTCCGACAAATCTTTATGTTGAAAAAGTGGCTTACTTTCTCGCCGCATACTTTTTTTGTTCCCCAGAACAGGGTGAGGTTCAGCTGCTTTTAAAATTTAGCACCCTACCAAGTAAGAGTTTTATCCCATTCATTTCTGAGAGGAGTAATGGGAATTACATCACAATTCCCTTTATGTCAGTGAATAAGAACAGATTGCCTTGTTAGAAACAGAAGTGTTTTGCCTCTGGTTACACAGAAGGTGGCCCCAAAAAGCACCCCCCTTTTCTATTGGGTGTTGCAGAACTAGTTTGTATCATAAAGATTTGTGACTTTGGGTGCAATCCTGACAGTAGGCCAGAAAAATGGCCCAGCTAAGCTGGCCTAAGTAAGCCATATCCTGATCTGACAAACCAGGACAAATCCAAGAAGGCCTCTGGCTGGCTCAACTGCTGCTGAAGAGGCAGCAGTACAAGGGCCAGATGCTCAGTGGGCTGGTATAGTTGTGCCATATCCTGAAGTGGGCTAGTTCAGTTGTGCTGTATCCTGAGATGGATGCAGTTGTGCCATATCCTGAGGTTGAGAGGCAAAGGTTCAGTTAAGCTGACCAAGGACTCAAAATTTTTGCTCAAATTTTGACCAAGGACTCAAATTTTGACCAAGGACTCAAAACACTTCCATTTTTACTCTGGCTTATCATGGACTCATATGGGTCAACTCAGATTTATTCCAGCTCCTGAGGTGATTTAACTTTGAGAAGCTGGAAAAGGGAATTTCTGCTCTGGATACAGCCTAACTGCACTGTTCTAGGCCATGATGAACATGCCTTCAACATGCTTCTCCTGGACTGCCTAGGCTGGCACAGCTAGGCCAGCTCAGGTCCATCTGTCTTGAGCCAGCTTATGTTGACTTACACTTAAAAAAAAGCAGGCCTCCGTCAGTCTTGAGAGACTATGGTATCTTACTCGGCGCTGCATGCGAAGCACGAAAGCCTGGGTTGGATTGTTATGGAGGATTGGCTGTTATCCAAGCAGCAAATCCCCCCTCTCCACGCCACTGAATTAGTCCAATGGAAAGGCAGAGCCAATACAATTGGATCCAACTGGCGTCGCAGAGCTGGGCTAAGGACAGGAGCTCACCCTGTCTTGTGGCGCCGACCCGGGTCTCGAATACTGCCCTGCTGGTTAACAAGCACTGTGTCTTAGCCACTTGCGCCACCTACAGCCCTTGACTTACACTAGCCCAAGCCTTTCTGGTGTAACTGGGCTGGTCCATCTTGGAATTGGGCCACCCCAGTGAAAGATAGGCTAGCCCAAGTGCACTTCAGGATTTCAGCCTTAAAGCAGTAACATCAGAATATGTCAATGAATTGATGGTCCAAGCAACTCCTCCGCAGCTTTTTATAAACTGCTCACACTGGTGCCCAGGAATGGTTGGAGATCACCTGGTGCTTGGGACAAAGCATCATGTCTGATCAACTAAACTAGAGCTTCTCTTTTCAAATGCAGGAAATGAGAGGAGAAGTGGAAGAGGTGAGTGGATAAACAGAACTGAGTCCTCACCAATTTACCAGTTGACACAAGTAGACCTCATAAAAGGGCAAATGCCCTTATTGCAACATCCTTTCTTGACCATACACTTATGTCACAGTACACTGTTGTTCCCCATGATATCTTCTTGTGGCCCATGTTAACATAACTGTTGTAGGGTAATTTCATCTAAATGTCTGGTCTCAAGAGAACTGGGAGAACATTGCCCCCACATATGAATTGGGCAAGACTACAAATTAGCAAAGTAACAGGACTTGATTCCAAGGATAATGAAGAAGCTTGGAATCCCTGCACTGATCATATGATAAAATATGAATTACTGCCAACCTTTCTTAAAGCCAAATTATTTGAAATTTGATTGTTACAGTATTTCACAAAAAGAATCCAACATACTCAGTGTCATGTTGCTTATTTTTTTATTTCTTCAGTGGCATGTCCTCCCAGAAAGACCTCAAGCTCCTGAAAAGCTGTCAGCCTAGCCTTTAGTATCATCTTCATAATAGAAAACACTTTCTGACAACAGTGATTTCCAAATAATTTCACAGAGTTCATCCACCATGTAATGGGAATCTTGTAGGTAGGCTGTCAGCAAAAGGGCATAACAATTTAGGATAAAGGTCTGTAAGCAGAGTGGATCCTTGGTTGAGAGGGGTGTACCTAGTGGTTCTTGTTGAATTACGTTGGTTAAATACTTAGGAAGAAAACACTTTCATTAAGCCAGTGGTTCTCAAACTCTCCAAAGTTTGAGCCCTACTTTAAGTTCTTGTGAGAATGGGAGAAATGGAGTGTTGTGATCAACAGGAATGTGCCACTTTTAAGGGGCGCAAGGATTTGCTTTCACTCATGCAAAGAAGCAGAAGGCTCCCAAAAGTCCAGGAAGCCCCTGAAAACCTACAGGGCTCCCAGACCGTCAAAATAGTTAAAGATTGCGACCCACTTCCGGTTTTATACTAGCAAATTGGAATTAGGTTGTGATTTTTTATCTGCACTGCCCCTTTGGAAAGGGGTACCAGTATATGCAACCCCTTTGGAAAGAGGTTCATGGAAGAAAGCCCTTGCACTACTTGAAACTGACACAATCCAGAGGATTGCTCCATTCCTCCTTCCCTGCCCTTTAAGTGGGCCGAGGCCAGTACCATAGGCTGGAGTATAACAACACCATAGTTTGAAAACCACTAATCAGTTAAGGGGGCAAAGCTAACTAATTTAGGCTTGCACAGCTCACTTGCTCCCCATTCCATTCTCGTGGTGATGTGGGGAGGCCTAACCTCCCCTCAGGAGATGCTCTGTTCATCCCATAATGATGTCTGTGTCCTGGTGTTAGCCCCTTACAGCACTATTGAGAGATCTCAAGGCCAGCATAGGACTTGTGCTGGGACTTATGCCAGCCTAGCTGGGAATTAGGATTGCAGTCTAAGCCAATAAATTAATTAAGCCAAGAACACCTGCAGCCTGGTCTTCAGCAGAGTTGAATATTCCAAAAGCCACTGCTAAAATTTATACATTTAGCTCCATATAGGATTGAGAAAATGTAAGTTATATTGTGGTATGCCTCAGCCTGCATTCAAAATCGAAGACAAGGGGAGAGAGGTAAAGGAAACATGGAAAGGAGGAAAGTACCGAGGAACCATATTGGAGAATAGGAGGCTTGGAGAATGACATATTAATGGGAATGGGGGCAGCATTTGGCGTGCCACCCTGTACAGGTGCCATCATATGTCCTCTTTTTCCAGGAGATGCCCTCTTGTTTAGCCTTGTGTCCTGGAAAAAAGTCTTCATTGTCTAGGGTGAACACCTAGAATGAAGGACAGAGTGCCTGTACCTTTAACCATTGCATAGAAGAGGGAATTGAGGCAAGTTTAGCTCATAGAAGGGTTAAAAAGCAGCATCTGCCTCAATTCCCTGTTCTATGCAATGGTTAAAGGTACACACATTCTGTCTTTCATTCTATATGGTCACCCTGTCATTGTTCTCCTTTTCCTTATGAACAGGCAACATGCAACCTTTTTGTAGTAAATAAATTATATGTAGTCAGGAGTGTCACAAAAGGGCTGTGGTGATGTAGGTGATAATGACACTGTGCTGTTAATCAGGAGGCAACAAAAAAAACAGTGTTCCATGTGCCTTTGGCAGTCATGCCGGCCCCATGACTGTGGAAGTGTCTTTGGACAATGCTGGCTCCAAAGGCTTAGAAATGGGGATGAGCACCACACCCTGCACTTGGTCATAACTAGCAGTGTAATCTGCAGGGGTTACCTTTATCTATAGTGAATCATGTAATAGTTGTAAATTTAATAACAAGTAATATGGTGTTTAAAGAAACCATATAAAAACAATATATGTGAGTGTTTTAGCTTTTATTTTGTCATGTTTTACTTTTTTCTTGCGTATCTTGCCCAGTTTTGCAGTTCTGACACCTGGTCATAATGTCACTCTAGCCTGAAGTTTACCTGCAAATCCAGAACCGAAGTGGATAAGATAGGATGGAGGAGAATAATGCCATGCAATGTGGCAACATGGTGTTCATGAATGCTTTCTTTTTGATCAAAAGCTGCTTGCACATTAATCACAGTCTGTGGATCAAGACCTGACAACCCTTACTAGGATGTGTTCTGTCAGAACCTTGCCATACATCCAGAAGATGCCAAAGCAATGACAAAGCACTAATCATCAAAAAAGAGGGTGAGCTCACATTTCTTTCACTTTACAACCATTGCCAAAAATGGTCATATGAATTAGTAAGTCTCTGTCTATAGGTATGTTTAGGATTACAGCCTTAAAGTCTCTGAGTCTCAATTTACCCTTTTGTAAATTTCAAGGAATTTCATGTCCCAGCTCCTCCAGAGTATTGTAAGGCTTAATTAAAGGGTGTAGGTGACTTGAGATCATTGGAAGACAATTATTACTGAGCTGTATGGAACTGATCCTTTTACCCTTATAAAAAAAATACTCTGACTCATTCCCCATAGGCTGAGCAACTGCTGTTAAAATGTGGAGGAAAAAAATTCTCAGAGAGGGAAAACAAATCTAGCTTGCAGCCATGAAGCTTTGGGAGTAGCTGATTCATTCTTACAAACATTTTTGAGGGCAAAGGAATTATTCTATGCGAACCATTGAAAAGGCTCTTGTTATTTACAGCTTGATTGCTTGTTTTAATGAAACAGTAATAATATTGCACTGCTTGGAAAGAGATACTGATGAGGTAGAGTTCTGTATTTCTGATCATTTTTGTGAGAGAAGTCTTCAAAACCAGCATCACCATATCAGAGGCTCACATGAGACAAACCAATGTACTGTACTAATATGCAGCTATGTCATAGCTCTTGAAAATGAAACCCTAGTTTCTTTTTACTTGAGTGATGCTGGGTAGAACCACATAAAGGTGTAATATGTATATGCATCTACAATATCGTCTTAAAAGTTTGTTAAGATTGTGGTGGGATGTGTGTGTGATGTGAGACAGGAAAACAGAGACAGGAAAGTCCAGGAAATCATGAACAAAACCCACAATTAGGGCAAGAATGGAATGTGCTAGTATATGCCAACCATGTGAGCTGTGCTCTCAAGGAAACGTTAGGTAGTGCCGTGAAATGCACTAATGTAGGATGGGAATGCTAGTACACTCCACAGTTCTTATAGACACTGACTGTAGTTAGTTACAAAGAGGGCTAGATATTTGCACCAGTGCCAATGGAAGTTATTGTTCCTGATGTAAATAGTACAATCTGGACCAGAACTGGATCTGGCCACGGTGACCCATGCCCTCATGACATAGAGACTAGATTATTGTAACGTGCTTTACGTGGGGCTGCCTCTGAAGACAGTCTGGAAGCTTCAACTAGTCCAGAATGCGGCGGCCCGTGTGGTTGATGCTGGGGCTCATCGGTTCAACCCTGTCGGGCCACTGCTTCAGCGACTACACTGGCTGCCCATTTGTTTCCGGGCTGAATTCAAAGTGCTGGTCCTGACCTTTAAAGCCCTAAACGGCTTGGGTCCAGGGTATCTGAGGGACCATCTTCTTCTTTACAATCCGACCCGTCACCTAAGGTCATCTGAGGGGGCCCTGCTGACTGTGCCGCCACTAAGAGATGGGAGAGGTGTAGCGGCCAGAGATAGGGCCTTCTCAGTGGTTGCACCCCGGCTTTGGAACTCCCTCCCCTTAGAACTGAGGAAGGCTCCCTCAATACAGAGCTTCAGGTGGAGCCTGAAAACCTTTTATTTTAAAAAAAGCTTTTTAAATGGGGCAGAGGTTGGGGGCAGTTTTTATTGTACTATTTTATGGTTTTAACAAATTTTTTAGTCTGTTTTAATTGTGCTCAGTTTTAATCTAATTGTATTTTAATTATATTTTAATTATGTTTTAATCTATATTTATAAGTCTATTTTAATGGTGTTTTATCTTTCTGATATTAGCCGCCTGGAGTTCCCTCTTGCAGGTGAGGAAAGGTGGGATATAAATTAATTAAATAAAATAAATAAATAAACTGTGGTAATGCAAAAATTCTATTTCCCACTGCAATATTGATCCAGTTTGTGGAACCCTAACTGTGTTATACAGTATACCGAGCAAAAATGATCATCATGCATTAACACAGTGATTTTCAACCAGTGTGCTGTGGCACACTGGTGTGCCGTGGTGGTCTACAGGTGTGCCGCGGGAATTTGGAGATTGACATTCATTAATAGGAAAATTGGGGGATTTGAACAGTCTGGTGTGCCTTGTCAATGTAAAAACAACTGATAGTGTGCCTTGACAATTTCAGTGCCTTGTTAGTGTGCTGTGAGATGAAAAAGGTTGAAAATCACTGCATTAACATGAGTCTTTGTTGTGTTCAACTGCTGGTCTTAAGAAAAAGGGATATGGGAGGCCAGTAAGTGGTTATGGACTAGCTTGTTTTAGGATACAGATGTACTACTGGTTCTGCTTAAAAGGAAATTTTACACACACAAAAACACCACCTTTCCACCTGGATAATACAGTACTTTATAATATAGTTATATTCACTTCCAGGCAAGGGATTTTCTAGTTGTTATCATTCTTGTCATTGAAATCCTCAGCAATTCAGACTGTTCTGGCACCACTGCAAACAAAAGCAACGACAACTCCACTTTGCCACTGAAGGCAACATCAACATATCAGTGACTTTTCTGGTCTTTCCTCTAGATGTCACCTGGGCTGCACCTGCTTAGCTTCCAGTAGTCTTCAGACAGCTCTTTCTCTGGACCTCAGTAGACCTCTCAGGCTTGAAAGTCCCCTGTAGGATACAGCATACACCTCATGGCACATCTGCGTTGCCATATGGAGTGTTATGTAGGATCATGCTGTTCCTTGGGCCATCTGGTCCCCATCCCCCAAGTGGCACTTCATGCTATGAACTGACTGGGGATAGGATTGGGCTGCCAACATACATATATCTTTTTCCATCAGTCAGTAACTAAAGAAATGTGGGTTAGGCAGAAAGTACAACAACTAGGAGGACACTGCAAGAGCCAAATCAGCCATTACAGAAAATGTGATATTAAGAGACAGTAACAAAATACAAAAATGCTACAACATAAAAGGCTGCATAAAACCACAACAGAAAGACAGATGCAGGTGGAGGTACCTGGAGGCAAATGTCTTGCATGCTCCCCAAGGTTTCCTGTGTGATACAGGAAGCTGGATGAGATGGGCCTTTGGCCTGATCCAGTGGAGGTTGTTCTTATGACATGCTCTTTTATTACCCAGCAGTCTGAAAGCCTATCTAATCAGGCATGTTTATATAGGGTACCTGAAAGGTTGGAGGGAGGAGGTAAAAGCATCCCAAATGAGGTTGAAAAGCGGTATATAAATACTGTAGATAGGTAGATACTGTAGATAGGTTGTTCCAGGGCCTAAGAGGTGTCACTGAGAAGACCTGGATGTACCACATACCAGGCAAATGGGCCTCTATAGGCATCTTGCACATGACACAGGCCTTCCCAAGAAGATCTTAGTCTTGAATAGGAGCCCATGGGAATAGATGTCCTGTTATATTTCTGGCCCTAAACCATGTTGGATTTTAAGAGTCAAAACCAGAACCTAAAATTGTACCCAGAAATCAAAAGGGAACCAAGCATATCACCCACCAGAAGGGTGACAGTCTTATCCTGAGTGGCCCTACTGCAAACTGTCCCCAGCATTTAGCACCTATTAGAGGTTTCCTAATGCTTTTTCAAGGACAGCCTCGTACAGAGTGCTTTGCAATCATCCAACCCCACCACTGCATGGGGACAGTCAGCAGCAGTCTCTTTAATGATTTCAAAGGACAAGCATATATTTCTTATCTAATGAGCCAAGGTTACAGTGAGGCTTCTGTTCAAATTGCTAGAGTCAACTGGCTTCTTTAATTGCTTGTACGAGAATACAGCTGCAGCCTGCAGCCGTTGCATCGCTCCAGATATGTTTATTGATCCCGGTGATTCAGAGCTTTTGCTTCCAGGCACAAGTCAGCACATTTAACAGCTTGGCACAGCGGTCCAGGGATCAATCAGTGTTTCTTCCTCCTGATCCATTTTAATTGTGATATCAAAGATGAATCTTCATTTAGGTTAAGAGGGAGATTAAAGCTGGGATAAAATGATATGATAAAAGCAAGAGGTACTTGAACATGCAGATCTAAGGAGAAAATGAAATCTACTAATCTCATGAACTGACCTGGAACTAAGCAGCCAGAATAATGTCAGGATCAGTTTAAGCTCTTAGAACAGCAAGCAATTCAATAAATAAAGGGTAGTTTGCTCTCTCCAGCCCCTCACTTGGCAGCATCAGAGAACAAGAAGGCAACCTCTCTCCACAGGACAGCAGAGCTCAGGGGATATGATTAGATTCAGCTTCCCAGCCATTGTTTTGACATGCTGGCACTGTCCAGATGTGCTGAAGGATCTGCACAGAAGGATCTGCAACTGATCTGAACTTGGGGCAAGTGTTGATTTGAAAACTTCACAGTCTGTACTACAGACTGCTCAACAGTTTCAAGGATAAAGAGCCTGGAAGCATGTCTAGCTTGCTTAGTAGCAGCATTTAGTAACCAACAACCAACGTCACAGGTTGCTGTTGATTCCAGAAATCAGAAGCTGCTACTGGTCACTTCTGCAGGCCATTTTGAGGTCAACACCCAGGGATGTTTGGCAAGGGAGGGGAAGAGAGGAAGGGAGGAAAACTAGCCCTGTCATCATTCATAGAAAAGAGTTGCAACTTCCCCATAATTGCACACTCACTTTATCCACACTCTTGCTCTACATGCATAACCAATTTTGCAACACTAACCAATGTTCACTGGCATAGGCATGCCGATGGGGCATCTTGCAGTTGGGAGTCATTCATGGAGACCTCCTAACAGTAAGCCAGTGTTTGTTCCCTTACTTCAAAGTTGCATTGCCCTTATATTGGTTCTGGAAAGTTGGTTAGGATTGCATCCTCAAATTCTGTCTGTGAAATCACAGGAGAGGCTTTGGCTCTTCTGTGAACTATGACACAGATGGATCTGCTTCCCATTACTTCATGTCCCTGCTAAATCCAGTTCAGACAGATCACAAATAGACATTTATGTAAATGTTTCCGGTTCACTCACTTCTCAGTTATAGGCATGCATCACCTAAAGCATGTCCAAATTTAAGACAAAATTTAAGATGGGCTTGACACGTAGAGACAAAAATGCTGATTCCATGGGAATGATAGATGCAGCAGGTGTTCCAACTGCAGACAGGCAATATTAGGTGATCTTGTGTCAGCCCAACAGTGAAATGAGGTCACGCCACACATAGCCGCTATGTGACAGAAGAGGTCAAGGGACTGGGAAGATAAAAGTGTACCGCAAAACAATAGCAGCAACAAAGGCAATAACAGAATGAGGAGGGGTTGACTGCCACAACTGCAATGATTGATGAAAGCCAGTGAATAGAAAAACAAGATACAAGGAAGAAGGAGGGAAGCAGGGGAAAGAATAATGCATTAGCTTCTTTTAAAAACTAGTTACTCTCCACAAATAATGATCTAAAGGTCTGAATGTTGCAAGATGCTTTTAAATGTCTGTTGAGAGTTTAACTCTGACTTTGAATGTAAGGATCACAGAATTTATGGAAATGGAAGTGCAAACACTCTGGCATGGGGCAAACAGAGCAAATGCCCTGAGTGCTGAGCCCGTGTGACTCCAGGTAATCCTTCTGAGGTTCCTGACACAATCTGAAATAGTTCTTCTGGTTTTTTTGGAAGTATAGTTTAAGATTTCAGGAAACCTCAGAACACTTTTCCCATTGATCCTGGAGTTGTGAAAGGCTCCATCATACTTGGCCAGTATAAGGGTGGTGGCATCTTTGCCCTGGGGGTGGCAAGATCTCTTACTGCAAACAGTGACTTGAAAGGTTCAGCCAGATACATTGTGGGCACATGTGATACTGAAAGATTTTCTTTCCAAGGTACGAGAAGGTCAAATTCAGTTTTGCTGATCCAGATACAAGGGCCAAAAAGCCACTTAGGGTTTCTAACAGAGAGGCAGTGGTGCTTTTATCCAATTAATTGATTTGTCATTAACATGTTACAATGCCTCAACTGACTCACAAACTCACATTAAAATAATAGCCTGGATCAATAAATGCATTTACGTATTGATTTTTCATTTTTGCAATATGGTCTTATGTTGCTGAAAGTGGTGCTAGGCAAAACTCTGTGCTAACTTTTTCACAGCTCTGCATGGGAGTATGGCAGTGGCATCTCAAACTTTTTAGCATTGGAACCAGTGGTGGGCAGCGGCAGGTTCGCACCTACGCTATAGAACCGGTTCTTAACAAGAGATAGTACATATAAAGTTTAAAAATAGCCATTTAAAAGTGGCTGCCAGATGGACAGAGAACCGGTTCTTAATTTCTTTGAAGCCCAACACTGATTGGAACCCACCTAAAAAAATGTTTCACTTTACCTGCAACTCAAACCTCTGTACATTTACATGGATTGGGATTGGACTGAGAGTAACTTGGATTGAGAGTGTTTTGCAAGTGTTTTACAGATTTAAATAAAATTTACCTTGCTATACAAGCAACGTCT
This sequence comes from Cryptoblepharus egeriae, assembly GCA_030015325.1. Taxonomy (NCBI): domain Eukaryota; kingdom Metazoa; phylum Chordata; class Lepidosauria; order Squamata; family Scincidae; genus Cryptoblepharus; species Cryptoblepharus egeriae. The sequence goes on from JAREYC010000006.1 coordinate 42,527,213, forward strand.
TGATAAACAAGCAAAAAAGTCCTGGATACAGGATACAGCTGGTTTTAGTGCTCCACCAGCACCTCCTCAACCTCTCCTGAGAGACCAGCCTATGCATGTCTACTCTGAAGTAAGCCTATTACTGTCAATGGCACTCACTCCCATGTAAGGGTGGCAATGGAAAGGAGCCAGAGAGACCTAGAGCGCAATCCAGAGTAACTATGGAGTCCTTGCTCTGACGTAAGAACAATTTACTCTGGATTGCAATATGAATTTCCCATAGGTTTTCACTAGGTGGTACTGTATCTATGTCAACATAAATGTCTCTTACGTGCTCCCATAGTTACTCTGGAGTGTAGGGCTAGCCTTTCACTTTTACTCTAAGTCCTGTTCAATGGGGTTCATTCCTGTGTAAGGGGGGGCAGATTGCAGCCTGCGAGACCTGAGAGACTTACCCTATAATCCAGAGTAACTATGGGAGCAAGTAAGAGACATTTACGTCGATAATCGACATAGTTATGACAACACCTAGTGAAAACCTATGGGAAAGTCATATTGCAATCGAGTAAATTGTTCTTATGTCAGAGCAAGGACTCCCAGTAGTTACCCTGGATTGTGCCTTAAGAGCACAATCCTAACCTTGTCTACTCAAAAGTAAGGCCCATTGTGTTCAAGGGGTCATACTCCTATGAAAGTGTCTTTAGGATTGCAGCCTTACTAAGTGCAGGTTAATTGGTTTTATTTTTCTTTATATTTTTATTTTCTTTATTATTTTGTATTATATTACAGTATTGTAATCATTTTTATATGAATATTTTTGGGTTGTGGAATGATGTGATGCAGAAGTTTGCAAATAATTTGCTTTTTTAATTAAAATTGTTAATAGCAGTTATCAGGGCTGACAAGCTCTCCTTATGCCTGAAGTGGCATGCCATGCCAAGTGATATCTCCTTATACCAGCCACTGTTTTTCCCATTTTCCAGGATTCTAGCTCAGTACTCTCCTTCCCATGACATTTTCTATTCCTTTACAGCTAGGGTCACCATATGTCCATATGTTTGTGGCCACACTTTCCCTTCCAAACCAGGGAGTGGTAGGAGAAAAAGGAGCAGCAGAGGCAACTATGTGAATAGACATGGCTGTTCTATTGGCCTAAGGCAGGGGTCCTCAAACTTTTTAAACAGGGGGCCAGTTCACTGTCCCTCAGACACTGTCGGGGGCCGAAAAGTGAGAGGACTTATGTAGGACAAATGTAGGACAAATTTTAACATGTCCTACATTTTTAAAATGTAGGACATGTTAAAATGAAGCAAAAATGCTTGTATTGCTTTCCTGTACTTAATTTCAACACTTTTGAAATAGAAAAAGTTTTAACATGCCTGATTCTCACCCAGACATGCAAGACGCCCTCAAAGCAGTTTCCAGCAACATGTTACTTCAACATATTTAACTTAACATATTTTTCATGTCAGACTTAAGACATATAATTGTAAGACACCCTCAAAGAAATTTGCAGCAACACAAGGAATGTCAGTGACATGCACTGACACACAGCATGATCTCTCTCTCTCTCTATCTCTCACTCACACACACACACACACTCACATGTATTCTTACACACACACACACAAGCACAAGCTCACCTCAATTTTGAGCTTGCTGTTCAGGAATTTTGCCCAAGCCTATGCATGTCTACTCAGGAGTAAGGCCCATTAGAGTCAGTGGGGCTTACTCCCAGGAAAGTGAGCCCAGCCCCCTGCATGTCTACTCAGAAGTAAGGCCCATTAGAGTCCATGAGGCTTACTCCCAGGAAAGTGTGGATGGGAAGGTGGCCTTAATAGCCCAGCTCTCTGCTTGTCTACTCAGAAGTAAGCCCGTGCCAGCTGGGGGGCCATGAGAGAGTGGCGGGAGGCATGCATGCCAGCCTCAAGCCCCTGGTAACTGGGGTGGCCACGCGCGCGCCAGCCTGAAGCCCTGGGACGGTCACGAGAGAGCAGCAGGAGGCGTGCACGCCAGCCTCCACCTGGGCCCCTGACAGCTGGGGCGGCTGCACGCTCCAGCCTGAAGTCCCTGCTCCAGCTGCGCGCGCAACATTTTAAAAAAAATTTTAAGGGCCAGCTTCAAGCTGCCCAAATTCCGGAGCCTGGAGGGGCTCTCTCCCTTTGCACAGGGCTGCCACAACTGGCGGATCTTTGCGGCGGCAGCCTTGAACTGCCCCCAAGTGCCCACAAAGTGCCTCCCAAACCCCCCAAAAGACCGGCAGGCCGGATTGATGCCTCTGGCGGGCGTGATCCGGCCCGCGGGCCGTAGTTTGAGGATCCCTGGCCTAAGGCAACCCTCTCATTGACCTTATGATGGGCCAGTCCTGCTAGGTGCTGATTCTGTGTCTCTTTGTGGCTACACTTCACATTTTTTGGCCCCTAGAGCTTATAGCAACTTGGGAGGTGGCAGTTTTAATGAGGCAGGTAACATGGGAAAGAAGGATTCAAGTCTGCTCCCTTACCATCTCCCTACAGTGTTAGTAACACTTTGAAAAATGTGGGAGATGGTATTCACCACTTTCTCATGCCATGACTGAATCGGCTCCGAGCCTTTGCATATAATTTCAGAAACATTTGGACAGAAGTTTCTCTTGTGCTAAAGTTTGGTCCTCATGAATCAGGGTAATTGGTCCCTGGTTTCTTCAGATAACATTTTGTGGCCTGGAGCAGATCCAAAATTGTGACCTCTCCCTTCCTTTCCTGTTCTCTTTTTTATATTAAAATCATAAGTTCCCTTTTCATTCTTCTTAAAAATTTCTTCCCCTTCTTTTCCTTTGTTGTAGGAAAGGAGAAGGTATACAGGATGGTACTCTTTCATGTTCCTTTCTCTTCAAATCCTCTGTGAATTCTCTTCAAGCCTTGTTTGGGGAGGGCTGCCCTTGAAAAAGACCCCACTATTTCCTACCCAAAGAGATTTGCTTTTTCGGGCCAACCCTGTAGGATTGTGGGGATTGGGACTGGGATTGAGGATTGGGAAAGTGGGGATTGGGACTCCGGTGGGGGGTTCATGAAAAGCTGGGCACCATCATTTTGGAAACTGGCTCTGGGTACCGCCATCTTGGAATGGGGCACTCAGGCTTGGAAAAATAAGCTTGATAATGTGGAAAATAACCTTCAAAGAGACAATGGTTATAGTTCTTGATATTCTATAGATGTTGATCATGATATAACAAAATACAATAGACATAGATATAACTAGATATAATCTGTTTCTCTGCTCTTGAGTATACAAGAATAAGCAGAGCAGGTGCACTGCTGTAGGGGGCCCTTAATGGTGTAGCCAAGGTGTTGGGAGGCATTGAATGGCCTCAACAAAAACCCAAAGTGCCTTTCGGTGGCCTTCAAAAGGCCTTCTGACTTTTAAGGGACCCTTGCTGGATACCCCTTCAGGCATGGCATTCAGGACCCTGTCCACCTCACTCCCTTCACTAAATTAGTGCCTTTCATAGCTGGGTAAAAGCAGCATTTTGGCCTGTGTAACTTTTCTCAATACTGGTTCTCAAAACAACACTGGTTAGAGGCGAAGAAAAGCTGAAATGTGAAACTTCTTCTTAAACTTTGGTTGAGCCTCTCCTTTTGCCGTGCGGAACAGCTTAGGTAGGGAGGCAAAGGATATTTTCTTTGGAAGTGCAAACACCCATAAGGGCACAATCCAGAGTAACTACGGGGAGTCCTTGCTCCGGTGTAAGAACAATTTGCTCTGGATTGCAATATGAATTTCCCATAGGTTTTCACTTGGTGGTGCAGTAACTACGGGTGCACGTAATGTCTCTTACGCGCTCCCGTAGTTACTCTGGATTGTAGGGTAAGTGGCTTTGAGCATTTGGAACTGACTCTGACAGAAATGGGACAGCTGGCAAAGCATGTTCTGTAATTGGATGGTCACAGGTGTCTGTTATCTCAGTCCAGAGTGAATGTCTCTGCTTTTTCCCTAGACAAGGGAATGTCTCTGCTTTTTCCCTACTCTTTACCTTCTATCAAACAAATGGGCTCACCATCTGCCACCACACAAAGAGTTGTTAGGTACAGTAGATACTAGTAGTTATGAATGCTCCAACTAAGACTCGAGACTAGGAACACAACCCTAACTATGTCTACTCAAACGTAAGCTCCACTGTGTTCAGTGGGTCTTACTCCCAGGAAAGTATCTTTAGGATTGCAGCCAAACAATACTTATAAAATTGAAGATTTTTCTGGCCAGCTATAATCCACCGTTGTGTGTTTATTCCCGGGTTTTCTAGACATTGAATAAATTGATTTTTAAAGCCTGATGTTCTACCACTTTCTTTTGGTGGCATTATCAAGTGCCTTTTGATCCAAACAGAAACTCCTCTTTCCTGTGTAACAATTCTGTAATTTTTTTTTGCCTTTGACAATGCCACCAAAAGGAAGTGGCGAAATGTCATGTTTAAACATCATGGCGAAATGTTTAAACATCATGGCGAAATGTTTAAACATCAATTTATTCAATGGCTAGAAAACCTGGAAAAAAATGCACAATATTTTTAAAGACAATTCAGTTTGCTTCAAGAAGCACACTCTCCCATCTCATAGGATCTCATAGGATCCACAGATGTGTTTTGTTGATTTCCATCCCAACCTGAGCCAAGTACCTCTAGTTGAACAGATTTTGCAGTTTTTGGGAACAATGTAAAAACATGCTAAATATTTTTATTTAGATATTATCCACTAGATAATATATTATCCACTAGAGAGAAAAGTGGAACAAATGTACAAAACATGAGCAGAGATTCCTCTTTCAAACTGCAACCAAATCACTTGGAATATGGACAACTATCAATCAGTAGCCTAAGGATCCAATGCTATGGACTTGCTATGGTCCTGGAACTTGCATTTTGGTAGTGCAGCATGCTTTTCAGCAGTTGCAAAAGTTCACACATCCATCTGTAGATCTAACAAGTAGATTTAACTGTATCTGTAGATATCTGTAGATCTAACTGAACCAAGAAAAGTACTGAACAAACAAAAGAAATTATTCCCGGGTAATTGTATGATGTGATTATTAGGAAGCATTTGTAGGTCTTTAGAATCTCTCATTTTAGACATATTACATTGTCTAAATATTTGGAGCTTCTTAGAAACACTTAGTGCTTGTGCTAACTACTTTCCCATGCTATCCAGAGGCTGGAGTTTGGTATTGGCTAGCTTATAAACAACTAGAAGAGTTTATTGGAAGCAAGCAGGAACTTAAAAGCAGTAACACAATAAATAATTTTTCATCCGGTTCCCAGAGACATGTTAGAGCCTCATCCAGCTAAAAGTCTCTTTCTCTCTGTCCAAATTTAAACTGACCACTGAGGCTCTGATCCTAACACTAGCTGAAAGTTCCCTGGTTCCAAAGGCAAGGAAGAGAAATTTTCAGCTTTCAAGGAACATTAATGTTCTTTTGTTAAAGTCCCTGATGACTCATTTGCTGCCTGGTGATAGCCCAAGTCATCGTAATCAAGTCAGACAAACTCGTAACACCTTGCAGAAGTAATGAATCTGCTGCAATTAATTTGGCACAACACGAACCAATGTAACTGTACAAAAACCAGCCATTGGAAGAAACTATCCCACCTGTTCTGTTCACTGCTCTGTCTAATACAGTTCTCTCCCTCTGTTACCTAGAGCAGGGCTTGCCATAAATCCAACTTTAATTATTCTTGTAATAAGAAGAATCCTCTTAGAGCAAGTCTAATACAGGGCTCTTGAGGACACTGATGGAAAAGAAAGCTATGTATCTCTCTAAAAACATTAGTGATTTATGAACCAAAAATTATACATTAGTTTAAATAAAAAGGCTGGCGTGTCCATACCTGGGTAAGGAAGCAAAACATAATTCAGATTTTAAGTGGAATGTAAACATTTTCCATGTATGCCATGGCAACATCTTCAAAATTTGTCCCTAAATTTTGGGCATTGTATGCCTGTGGTGGAAAATCAAACCCACTTTTTTGGAAAGTTTGAAACATGCTCTTTCTTATGAGTTTGGTTTAAAGGTGTTTCTAAAAAATACTTTTTTGCAAAATCAGGTTGAAAATACCCTATTTGGGAGCTTTTTACAACAATCATCAACTTTATACTCGATTTGTACACTAATGAAAAGAGGGAGGAGGTTGAAATTATGCATTCAGAAACAATGTTATATTGATGTTAAACTTTGAATTTTTTAAAATGATTTTTTTGGTCGACTTTGCTGCAATTTACCCTGCAATTTAACCACTCTGTATGAATGAACCCAAAATTATTATTAATAGAGCAGAAAAAGTTGTACAAGATAGCTGTTTCATTTGTTTAGAAAAAACAGCAGAGGAAATACTGTATCCCAAAGTTGTCAAAATCTTAGTTGTCCTGTACATGTATGGGGTCAAACAAACCGCTATACAATATCTCAATAACTATTGCACATGTGAAGCTATAACTTTACAAAAGTTTGATTGAGACATGTAGGACTGCATATAAAATTTCATCAAAATCCATGATGGTCGTGCAGGGCACTTTTCCAAAATTTTACTACTTGACATGGAATGACCCTGGTGCAGGTCATGGAAAGGAAGGGGGTCAGGATTCAGCAAACTGACACAGCCTCCCAACCAGTGATGGGCCCAGCCTGGTGCAACAACCAGTTCCCCAGAAGTGGGCGGGGCCAGGCTGGGGCAGGGGGCAGGGCCGGGGTCAGGGGGCATGGCCAGGGTGAGGGGCAGGGCTGGGGAGAATTTAAAGGGGAATATTTTTTAATCTAAAAATTTTTTAAAAATTAAAAACATTTAAAAAAATCTTTTTGTTAGTGCCCCCCCAGCAACCCTAACCACACTTTCCTAGGAGTAAGTCCCATTGACTGTCATGGGACTTACTTCTGGGTAGTCAGGTTGGGCTCTCATGCTGCAGTGCCAGCCGCTGCAGCTGGCGGCTGGCGTGGCAGTGAAAGGAGCCTCCAGCAGCCGGCCTCTAGTTGGGCATTTTTAAATTTGCCGCTCGCAGTGGCGAGGCGCCCCATAAGCCCCAGGACCAGGGAAAGGATGCTCCAGCTGGGACTTGTGGGGCGCCTTCCTGCTGGGAGCGGCAAATTTAAAAATGCCTGGCCAGAGGCTGGCTGCTGGAGGCTCCTTTCATTGCCATGCCAGCCGAACCGGTCCGCCCAGTTATGCCCTCCCCCTGCCACTACCAGATCGCCAGCGGCGGGGAGATGGCAACAACATGTCCTCAGGATTGGGACCGAACCAGCCTCAGCCCACCACTGCTCCAAACCCATCTCTTCCTGGACTCATTCTCCATTAGTGTGTGGGACTCCATTAGTGGAGAAGAACCCTTCCTCCAAAACACATCTTTTACAATCTGCATCCCTATGCCTCTTGCTACCCTGTCCACCTTCTACCCTGTTCCACCCCATCCCACCTTCCCTGTCCCCTTACAACAGCTAACGACTTCTTCCAGCTGCTCCAGGGCACATATGAAAGCAGTAAGCACCAACATATTCCACTGCCCCTGCCTTAGGATTGGGTTGTTGAACTTTAAGGCAAGTATGGCCCACTCAGGAAGTGTCCATCAATGCTGGGGAACCACTCTCACAGCTTGACAGCTTGACACCACCCCCATCTAGCCAGCTGGTTCCCCATGTGATCAGGAGGGGAGGCAGTTTGGACAGCTGCTGGTGATTCTGAGTGATGTGAGAACAGGTCAACTCGTGTGTAACCGCAGGCCATGTAGCACTCACAAGTTGCCTTCTGAGTATGGCCAATGGAGTAACTTGTGTGGATCACTGCACCGGAGCAGTTATGGGCAGACCTAAGTTCTCTGCCTCACACATAACTCTGTGTTTAGGATACAGCATAGTTAGGGCAGAGCAAGCAAAAGTTGCCCTGGATTGTGCTCTTAGGATGCAATCCTGAAGATACTTTCCTGGTAGCAAGCCCCATTTAACACAATGGGGCTTACTTCTTGGTAGACATAGGAGACTGCAATCAAAGACACCTTCCTGGGAGGCTTACCTGGGCTGCTCCTGGAGGTTCAAGGTAGTCGGAGGGGGCACTTGGGGGGCTGTTAGGGGCAGCTGCCTCTGGCACCTCCAGGCAACTACCCCCAAATTGGGGGCAGTTAGAGGCAGCAGCGCTGGCCAGCAGTCCTTTTAAAGAGCCTCCATGCGGAGCATCAGGGCTGCATAGCACGCATGCCCATAGCACACTTGCTTGTTAAGTGAAGCGGAAGTTGTTACGTGAAGCCAAGATTTGTTGGAAATTTTTGCTTGTTATGTGAAACGCTTGTTAAGCAAGGTGCCACTGTATGTGGTTTTGTCTGAAAGCGACTGAGGTTGGCACTGTAAATTCAAAGATAAGCATCACTTAAGTGGCAGTTAATAGCTTAAAGGCATCCCGCTTACCATGACAATGTGGCAGGAAATTAAGTTTGTCTTAGAACAAATTCCTGAACTTTTCGTTTGGGAGGCAGAGCCTCTCCCCAAATAATAATCACTTGTGAATTGCTCTGAGCCATAACAGCTTGCAAATTTGTAGGAACTCAGCTCTTTGCAGGGCAGTTAGCAGCCACTTAAAAACGAACTTGATTTATTTTTATTCATTGTATGGTCACTAATTGCCTTTGTATAACCCGAAAATAGTTGATCATACGGTTTTTTGGAACCAAATGTCGCAAATGGGGAGGTTCAACCTGCATAGTATACTACATTTGCCTGTTGCTGTGTCTTTCAATCTGCTTGTTTCTGTGCATTTTTACTCAGAAGCAAGTCCCCATAAATTCACTGCGAACTTCTCTTATGTAAGTATGTATAGAATTATAATAAGAAAAAAGTGGTTTGAGATTCATATACATACAAGTTAGTATATAGCTCCAGGGTTTGAATTTTAATAATTAGTTCTAAAGGAATGTAATTTTTTGTTTCTGAATTTTCTCTGAATGTTTATACATCCGCTTGGATAAGAAGATAAGGGGATATTGTACTCTTGTGGATTTTACTTGTTCAAAAGAAGATATTTCTGCTTGGTTGCTCTGCCAAAGGGAAAATCTATATTTCTAATCAAGCATGAGCATATAATAAAGTCCAGCCCAGAATTTGCTTCTTATTGAGAAAGGCACAAACATACTTTTAGAACTTATTAAAGTCACGTACTCCCTTGGGATGCAGACTGGGGAGCAGAACTGTTTCAAAAAGTAAATAAAAAACAAAGACAAAAAAGAAGAAATTTACAATATATTATCAGGAGAAGAAGAACAAAATTCTGTGTTTCATTTGAAAATACAGCTTGTCTCACCCTTTCATATCAGTGCATGATATTCTCATTCCTTTAATCTACACAACACTAAAGTAATAACAGTAGAATAGTAATTATAGATATTGCAGTATCTTTCACCCATAACATTGAAAAAGCCTGGAATTAAAAAGGAATGAAAATATTAATAAGAACCAAAACCTAGCCTTAGAAATCAAGCATGGCTGAAACTCTGAGTTGAGACTCCTGAATTGTGAGGTCTTTTTCCTGGAATCTCAGAGAATACCTATTTTCAAGTTATACAGAAGCAATTATTTACTATGTTAACTAATGAATCAATTGGTTAGGATTAATTAGCCAGGGAGGCAATTAATCAGTTTCCATTTCCCTGGTTTAAAATAGCTCAGTTTCAGGTTTTTCTCTTCTTTATTCAGCTGCAAATGGGAGGCGATTCACTCTGACTAAATCCCTGGGTAGGTAGGGCTGTAACCCAGCAATTCCCAACCTTTTTTGACCTAAGCCTCTCTAAAATCCTTATGTCCCCCTTGTGATATGTAATTATTATTATTCAAAAAGCTTACCTGGAGGAAGCCTAAAAGGCAATTAAGTTGGTTTAAAAAAAGCTTCCAAAGAACATGATGTCCATGAAAGAGAAAAATAAAATAATGAAAGGGCAGTTGAAGTAGCGAGGAAGAAATCACTCATTATTATTTATTAATAGGATTTATATCCTGCCTTTCTCAGCAAAGCTTTAAATGTGTGTGTCTTTATGCACAAGAAGCTGCAGCGAGCACTGGGATACAGAGCGACCAACACAAACCTCAACAGGTTTCTTGAAGCACAGAGACAATGACAATAATGATTGCGACTCACTTTGGTATTGCAAAACAGGAAATGGGTTGTGATAACTATTTTTATAGTCTGTGTTTTGGGGAGCCTTGTGGAGGCTAACCTGTGGCTCCCTGTACCTTCAGGAACCTGCTGTACCCCCAAGAGTAAAAGAGCATCCCAAAATACCCGATAGCAGTGTTATCCTGGGAATTGCATCACTGCATTATCCCCCTCCCGCCCGCCCGCCTGTCCGCCCGCCGCCCGTCGCCCGTCCGCCTGCCCCTTAAGCGAGCAAAGGCTAGGGCTCTGAATCTATGATGGCCCAGTTTGAGAAACACTGCAAAACAATGCTCATGCGACAGATCAGCAATGCTGATGTGTTGATAACTGAATCTTCAGATACTGGAGACGATCTGCCTTTCCATTCTGGATGCAGTAATCACACAGTGACGTTTGCTGCACAGTACATCCCCCTTTGCAATATTGTGGATTAGGCCAGACATGTTCATTTTCACATGGGAAATGTTCTACTGGGACAACTTCTTTCTTAGCAGCATGCATGTAGCTCCAAATGCTATATGAGGATTTCTAATCTCTTATTTCTAAAATAAGGAATATACATGTTGATTTCCTAACCTGTCCTATAAACTTCACTTTGCATAGCTTTTTCCAAGGCTGAAGGCAGTGCAATCAATTTAAATTATAAGACACCCTTTTAAGTAATTACTCACATTTATTGCATAATGAAGGGGGAAAGCACACTTTAATTAATATTTACAATTGAAAGAAGATTAGCACTAAAATCCCCTATTAGCAGTTCCTCCAATCCACCTATAATTGTGTACCAAGCTATCATGGAAGCACTTAAACTCTGAAAAGCTTCAGTGAGAGCTGGAAGGAAGTTGTCTGCGCTAACATCTCCAAGAAATGGATGGGGATCTTCTCAAGTTACCAGTCATTACTTCCCCCTTGAAATGTAACCCAAACACTTTAGCAGCAATATCATTTTGACTTCCAAGTTTTAACTGAACATTTTCAAAACTGCCCATTGAACAAAAGGCATGGTTGCCCAATAGCAATCTACTGGACCAACATTTCATGTATTCAGCTAGCATCCTCCATATATATGAAATATATACATTGTTCACACTTACAGAACAACAAATACCTTGCTTGAGAAGCATCTCACTTTCTAAATTTCATCTAGTCCAAGGGAAAAGAAGAATGTGAGGGGAGGGCAACAAAGATACAGGGGTCGAATAGGAAGATGCACACATAAACTTAAGTTTAATCTGTAGGAGATCCAGACACAGATGACGGTGAAGAGCTTGGACCAAAGGCTTCACAGAAGAAATAGGTTTCAAATGGTTAGAAATTGAAGTAGGTGGTAAGAAGTTATTGCATTATGCAGGCATTCTAGGAGAATGTTCTGGGGGTAAGAGGCAACAAATATTAAAGTGCAGAGTCTTATGCAGTTGCACAAGATATTGTAGTGTTTGGAAGTACCATAGCTGAACCGGAGATGCATATTTCATAGGCAAGTTTACTTTGGGAGACAGGGGTGATGTGAGTCAGGTCCATGGAAGCCTTTAAAGAGAAAGGCAAAGAGGGGGTGGAAAGGAAGAGTGGACAGGAAGCCAATATAGGACATGGTTGAGTGGTGGAGGATTTTGCTGGTTGAGTTTTGGATATAGATGAGTGAACAGTCAAAAGAGATGTCAAGAGAAAGTGAGATAGGTGGTTATGATTATAGTTATTGTTGAGAATGTAAAGAGGAAAGAATGATGCTTGCTGCTTGTTGTATTTGTTTTAACAGACTGGACTTTCTAGATTTTGCCCAAATGCCCCTAGGAACATAAGAAATGTTGTGCTTTATCATACTAAAGGCAGCATCCTGATTCCTATCATGGCCTTCTTTAGATACCCCTGAGAAGCCCATAAACAGGACCTGTATGCAAATGGATCTCTTCTGTGATTGTTTCTTAAAAACTGATAATGAGAGGTAGCAAATAGCCATTATGATCCATAGCTAATGAGTGGGAATGCCTGCATCACCAACTTCTCCTCCTTCCCCCTGGAAATTCTGGAAGGCCATCACTGCCAAAGAACTGGCAAAGGCAGCTTTGTTGCTTGTAACTTTAAGGCTTTAATACCCTTTAAATCCAAAACCAAAGGTCAGTAGGATTCCATTTGTTTCTCAGGGTACGTTAAACATGGGGTGCTGGTAGTCTCCCAATATCAATCACTGTCCAAGGATGAGGTGACTGGGTTCAACAATCTTGTGAGCTTCAGTGGTATTTCACCTATAGATGAGCTAGGTACCATGGTCACCCAGGCTCACAACCTGCATTTTGGAACTGGGTCATAATGCATGTGTGGGCATATGTTTGATACATGAAAAAATATGTTATAATTAGGTTAATTCTGAATGCCAATTGTGGTTAAGCTGTCAGCATGAAACAAAAAAGGTTGATTTGGGGATTGGGGAGAGACCGGAATCATGTAGATGAGATAGATGAGTTTTTGCTTGTTTGCATCATTTTGGGCTGAATGTTAGACAGTAAAACTATGCAGTAAACTAATTAATTTCACTCACTTTTGACATCCTGCTTAAATCAGCTTAAGAATGCCACAGCTGAATAAGCCCATCTTAGAGTTTATGATTGCTTCCTTCCAAAAGACTGGCTCACATGCCAGCATCAACTGAAACAGGGCACTGAAAAGAGCCACTTAATTAAATAACTACTCGAAAACCTGATGTTAAAACATGTAAGCAAATCAAGAAACCACATTAATGGAGGATAACACAAAGAGAGTGTTTAAAAGTTTATATACATACAGGGGTTGTAGATGCAGATAAACCCTGTGGAAAAGAGTTCAGTCCTATCTAGTTTTGCATTTGCAATGCTATGAATGGGAACTAGTGAGCACTAATGCAATGCTATGAATGGGAACTAGTGAGCACTAATGGACACTATATATGGGAACAAGGATGAGCAGCATGCAACAAACAGGGCCATGCCATCCTGTGCATCCCTCTAGAAATAGTAAAACCCTATGGAAATGAATGGAACTTACTTCTGTGTAAATGTGATTGGAATTGAAACATGGTTACATATTAAGAACCCCAATCCTGCTTGGGTCTTGATGTGCCAGAACTAGATTTAGACCAGCGAAGTTCAGGCATTTCAGTCTGGGACCCCCTTACAAATTTAAAAATCTGGCCAGGACCCCCTGCCAAACCTACTGGGATACTCCTGCATGTTTACTTGGAAGTACATCCCATTGTGTTCAGTGAGACTTACCCAGGAAAGCCCAGTGCCAGATTCCAAGATGGTGGATCCCACACTCTCGCAACCCCCCTGACCTGCGGTCACAACACCTGCGGTCCTGACCCCCACTTTGAAGACCACTGAGTTAGACAGAAATGAATCTTTACAGTGGCAGAAAAGATGGATTACTGTCATGTGCTTCCCGGCTGCTGCTACAAATGAGTGGCAACATAGCACATGCACCAGCAGTTCATGGAAGTGCATGCAATGAGAGAGTGCAGGTACAGGTAAGTCGGCAGTGGGTATGCCTTTAGAGTAGGGAAGGGAAGATGGGAGTTTTGGGATGGAGAGGGAGGAGTGGATTCAGGTGACAGCAGGTTTTCTTTTTGAAACTGCCCTACTCAAACATGCAAGACATATCTGGTTCATGTCTAAAGCATTGCTTCCCAGACTCCTGCAAGAAGTGCTTCCCAGGCTCTTTTAAGTCATGACCCACCAGTTTGTGACCTACTTGTCTAAAGGTCCCACCAGGAGTCCTGTTCAAAGAGAAGTAAAAAATCTTTACATCTGGCAGGCCTTCTGATTGCCACCCACCACTGAATGCAATGGTGGTGTTCATGGAAATAGAATTGGGCAGTCAGGCATATATTTCAGAAGGCAACATCTGTATTGGTGATCCAGATCCTTTCTGTCTGTTATGTTTGTTTTCAGTCACTGCAGAAAAGCTCACTTGTCCAGGCCTCTCATTTTTATTTTGGTCTGTGTTTGAATTTCAATGGAATTTTAGTGAAAATTTCAAATTTCTATGGTATTTTAATGGAAAGATGTATTCAGCTTTCTGCAAATTGCAGCCATTTTATTACTGTTTTAGATGCTTTAAATCCTTTTAAATTCATTGTTAAGGTTGGCTGTTTTTCCTTATTTTAGCTCTTTTAAAATGATTGATTGTATTGTTGTTTTTATTGCTGTGATGCTGTAAAGTGATCTGACTGCTGTTTACTGGCAGAGTTTAACAAAATCAATAAAAATTAATAAATCTGTGCTTGCCATCTTCCTTCTACTCCAACACCTGTTCACAGTGTATATTTATATTTCTGGCTATTCCTGCTAACTCTGGCTCATAGCCCTCAATGTGCAACACTGACAGATGGGCTGGAATCCTGATGATGCCATACAGTTCTTTGTCACTGCTCGGATCACAGTGTTATAAACAGGGCCAACAGCCTGGGGAAGGAATGGCCAATTTCTATATGCTCAAGGGCAACTTGATTCCCTAAACAGAGGTCCATGGCCCAGAACAACATCTTGCTATATAGCTTAATCCTGACAAAGTTGGTTCTTCCCACCAGGAAAGTCCTCACAGATAAGAAATATTCATTCATAATGTGTGTCATTATGAAACATTTGTGAACAACTGCTTTCTCTGACATATAGCCTTGGAAGACAAGTCCTTTTTCCATATGAGTTGAACTATCTCTGGCCAACATTTTTGCTAGTGTGGTGAAAATGATTGTTCTGATTTCCTATAACTGCAAGGATAGAAGAAGAGATTATAACCAGCAGAGGCAAGCAATAATGGTGATTGAGCAGCAGTGCTTCCCCTTTAAGCAGCAGTACAAAAGTTGTCAGCCTAAACGGCCCTGCCAGCCTAAACGGCCCAAACCAACAAATAATGAGTCATGATCCACTAGTGGATCCCAGATCCACAGTTTGAAAATTGCTGTTCTTGACTAGACCAATGTTTCTTAAACTGTGCTCTGAGACTGTGCTTTGGGTCCCTCTGAGAAACCTTATGGGTCAACATAGCACACCATAAATGACTTGCTCTGTTTCAGTGATTTTTAAAAATGGTTTCATTCATGGTAGCATGAAATCCTTAGTCAAATAAACACACACACACACACACACACACACACACATAAAATATTGTGCAATGAGCAGGAGGGGGGACCTCAGATAAACATTTCAGAATCTTGTATCTCATAACCTACACCACATATTGTACTTTTCTTTCTTCAGCAGAAAAACAATGAAGTTTCAGTGTATGGAGAGCAACTGTGTGTGGGATTCATATGAAATTTGGCATGTGGGGAAAAACTTAAGCACCCATGTTATTCTATTTGCTGCTCTGATGCAGGTCCGCAACTGTATTTTAGTACAAAAGCAGCTTGCGCACTGTCCAATTCTGCCCTTACACTGTAAGTTGCTCAGGGCAGAGACCTGACTTCTGCTTATGTAATTTTATTAAGTGTCACGGGCATTTTAAAAATAATACATAAGAATAAATAATAATATTTTGAATGAGGAAAAAGTCTTGAAACTCTTGAATAATTGCCTGTAGAAGTGGGAATAGCAAGTGTGTGTTATCCCCTAAATTGCTTGTTTTGTTTTTTCTTAAACTCAGCACATAATCCTATCAGTCAGCCTAATTGACCTGTTTAAAGTTTTTAATTTACAGGAGGCCTGCCAGCCATCTGAACTCCCAAGGAAGCAATCCCCTGCCTAGCAACAACTGCAGCATCAGCTAAGCCTTTGTAATCTCTTTGCTGATTTCTCTCCCTCCGTCTCCCATTTTTTCCAGAGGTTAGCTGTTTCCCAGTTCAGAAAGCTAGTCCATGTGCCAGAAACAGATTCATCCCCACCCTAACCTCAGACTTTTAAAAAATTGCATCAGTGTAATCCATTGCAAGACAGTATGCTGAGAAACTGCACTACCTCTGAAAAGATTGTGAGAAAACTGTTAAAATGAATTACGATGACTAGATAACAGAGAATCTTATAGCACTTTCAATAAATGCATGACTGACAGCCCAATCCTAATCCTATCTACTCAGAAGCATCCCATTGTAGTCAATGAGGCTTACTCCCAGGAAAGTGGGTATGGGATTGCAGCCTTAGTGATTGGGTGAAATAGACACTAGCCTAGACCATGAAAAGTTATGTGGAAATAAAATTGTTAAGTTTGCTACAAAATTCATTTTATGCTACAAGAGACTGAAATGGCTTCCTTCAAAACGACATTACAGGTCCAACCTTGTTATACACTGATTTTTTTATACATGGATTTCACTCAACACACACAAAATACTTGGCATTCATCAGTCTTCAAAGACTGGTATTGTGCTGCATGCAAAGCACGAAGGCCTGGGTAGATTCATATGGAGGATAGGCTGTTACCCAAGCAGCAAATCCCCCCTCTCCACGCCACCAAAATAGTCCAGTGGCATGGCAGAGCCGATACAATTGGTTCCAGCTGTGTCGCTGAACTGGGCTAAGGACAGGAGCTCACCCTGTCTTGTGGGGACCCAGGTCTTGAACGCTGGCCTGCTGGTTAACAGGCACAAATGGCCATTGCAAATCACATTTGAAAAAAACAGCTTTTCTACTGTTGTAGAGAGGTGGTCATTCAAGCAAACATTCCATTTTTCGGTACCAGAATACAGCACAGTACAGTACCCTACAGATATTGAGGCTCTACCTCATTTGTTAAGTGCAAGAGGAACAAGAAACCTGGAAATGGGTGTTTACCTATTTTTCCATTGTTTCCTTACCCACAGGAGGTTCCCTAGCAGATAATGAGTGACACCTGTATGTTCTTCAGCCCAATTCTCTCTCTTCTCACAGATGTAGCTGTGGCACTAGTATGTGTGGCATCATCCTACCGTGGGCGCAGGCAGTACTTGAGGACTTCTCCAGGTAAGAAAACATTTTTTTTTTGCTTGCGGATAAGCCTTCACTGTCCCACTAGGTAGACTTGAGCCAATGATTTGGCCTAGCCAAATAGTGTGGATATCACAACTCCAAGTGGACACGGAAATGAAGATAGACTATTGACAATGCTTCTTCCATCTTTGATCTACCCTTCTTCCTAATCTAGTCTCTGTCCTATTTCTTCCCTTCTCTGCCTGTACTATGATCTTCCTGTGCAGTGACTTACAGGTGCTGAAGGTCATGGACAATCCACTGGTCTGCAGTTATGCACCTTTGACATTAGTGGTCCGGATGCAAAACAGTGTGCCACATTTTGTGAGAACCTTGAAGACCCTTTTGGTGTTTCCTGGCAGGGAAGGAGTGGCACAGGCCTGGGAGGAGGTGGGGACTCTGGAGGAGGCTTCCACCATACCTTACTCCTTCACCCAGGCCTGAAAGCCTTACCCAGGGCTACTCCACCAGCAATTTTGTACCACCAGCAGTTTTGCTGGCACAGATCTGAGTAACCCAATTGGGCATAGGGTGGAGGCAAACACTGCACAGAAGACCTCTGGTCTGCTCAATTTCAGTGCCTGATGCACCGCCTAAATGAAATCTTGCAGCTTTCTTAAAGTACCTTCGTTTTTCGCCTGTCAACACATATACTTTGGCTCTTACACCTAGGTTCTCAGTGTATTTCATTCCAGAGCTCCTTAGAGAACAATATCTTTCTGAATAATGCACTAATGACTTGAGAGGGATAAAAGCCACATTGACTGAACAGTCATTGAGCATATTTTGCCAATTTGTTCTGAGCATTGCAGTTTACAGCAGGTTTTCTGCAGGGATTGGGGGGAAAACACAATGGAGCTTTAGCTCTGAATTGTTCCAATAAGGTTTCCAAGCAATGACTGTAAATGGAGCAAGTGCACAGGTTTTAAAAGTTGAATTATGTATCAAACCTGTTATTGCAGTGACTAGGGATGTCCCAGCCATCACTAGCAAATTGGTTTTATTGAACAATGTGAGAAAGCTATCAGAAGGCAGTCTGATAATGGTACCACTCTTGGTTCTCAGGTCCTTGGGACTATTAGCCACATTATGTATTCACACTTTTACAGCTTTTGGATTTATTCCTTCTATGCAAGATATAGTGTGATCCCACCCATCAGTAGCAATAAAATGCCAGTGCATTGGTAAATTTTGGAGAATTCAAATACCAAAGAGCAAGGAACTGAGCTCACATGGGAAAGGTCACCTTAACATGACTCTGACGTATTGGCTTGTAAATTGCATATACTGGTATTTTAAGAAATGTTTGAATTAAAAGGCTTTGGCTGCAATCCTGACTTTAAGCCAGAAAAATGGCCCAGTTTGCTGGCCTAAGTAGGCCATATCCTAAGCTGACAAGTTGGGCCAAATCCACAGGATTAGAAGGTCTCTGGCTGGCCCAACTGCTGCTAAAGAGTTGCTCATTGTTGGGTTGTTGTAGTTGTGCTGTATCCTGAGGTTGAGAAGCAGGGGTTGGCCTAGGACTCAGAATTTTTTGTCATCACTTCCATTTTTACTCTGGTTTATCATGGATCCCTATGATTTATTCCTGGTCCTTAGATGTTCTAACTCTGAGGAGCTGTGAGGAGGCATGTCTGTCCTAGAAACAGGCTCTGAATACAGCCTAACTGCACTGTTCTAGGCCACGCTGAACATGCCCTCAACACACCTCTCCTGGACTGCCTAGGCTGGCACAGGCAGGCTACCACAGGTCCATCTGTCTTGAACCAGCCTATGTTGACTTATGCCAGCCCAAGCCTTTCTGGTGTAACTGGGTTTGCCCATCTTGGAATTGGGCCAGCCCAGTAATAGACAGGCCAGCCCAAGTGCATTTCAGAACTGCAGCCTCAAACTGCTTGTGTCCCTAAATTATGCTGTGAAATGGTTTATGAGACCATCAACTACTATGGCCACAGGTTATAGTGCATAAAACTATCATACTTACTAAACATTCTTAATTTTACATTTCTTTGCAGTTAGCATTTTTATTGTCCAAATATGAGGAAAGAAGGTTTAATGCATCTTCTTGTGCTGATAAACTGAAGTTTCTTGTTAAATGTGAATTTGAGAAATTATTTTTTTTAACCACAGTTTGGTTATAAACTAGGAACTGAAACCACAATGTGATAACCACTCTGTTTATAATTGTGCGTTGAGCAAATTATGGGTTGAACAAACCACACTTCCCTGAGTCTGCATTTAGCAAGAAAGTGAGAGTTTTTCTAAATCAAGAAAGAATAATTTTAAATGTCCAAGGCCTGCACTTGCTTCTTCTTACAATGCAAATTGTGGCACTTATTCATCATGCCTTTAACAAGCCGTACACAAAGAAGGGAAATGGGAGGTGAAATATTTATTGTGATTAGATGATACTACTGAAATGGAACTAGTACTTGTACAGCACTCAATTACATAATTTAACAGAACTCTAAATATAATGAATTGCAAAGCTAACAGATTCTGTATGCTTTCTGATATCTGCAGGAATCCTTTAAACCCCTTACCTTAGGGCAGTGATTTTCAACCAGTGTGCTGTGGCACACTGGTGTGCTGCATATAGTCCTCCGGTGTGCCATGGGAATTTGGGGAAGGTCATTAATTAATAGGAAAATTGATTTATTTGAACAGTCTGGTGTGCCTTGTCAATGGTAAAAACAACTAATGGTGTGCCTTGACAGTTTCAGTGCCTTGTTAGTGTGCTGTGAGAAGAAAAAGATTGAAAATCACTGCCTTAGAGAGCTCTCTTGGCAATGCCAGGGCGTTCTGTTAAGGTGGTAGGAGTGTTGAAAAGGGCTTCGGGCAAGGCTTACTTACCTTCCAGGGCTCTGCTGGGGATGGTGCTTTCTGTGCTGGAGTCTCCACCAGGGCGAGTTGGGTATTGAGTTTTAATATTAGAATCTGTGACATTATTCTGTATAAATATTTATTTGCAATTTCTAATAAAGCATTTATCAGGCATGATCATCTACAATCTTTGTGTTCTGTCTATCTTTAACATAGTCATCATCTCATACTTACAAAAGCATACAAATCAGGTCTTTATTCTAACTTTGAGTGACACAAAGATTTCAGTTTGCTTCCAGCTACTATATGGCTGCATAGTTTTACTATATTCTCAAACGTGAGCACTGTATTCTTTTGGCTGTTCTTGTCTGCATGAAGACAAGAGAGAGACAGTATAGGGGCAAAATTCTGTATCCTTACAATCAAGAGTAATTACTGGAGCACGTAAGAGACATACAGCCCAATCCAGAGCAACTAATCTGTCCACATAAGAGACTTTAGGTTGCCCTATCTAACACTAGGTTGGAGCAACTGCAAGATGCTCCAGCCCAGTTACTCTGAAGGAGGCTTAGGGCAGAGCAAGGCAAGATAGGGTGCCCTAAGAGAGGTGGACCTGCTCTGCCCTAACTGGGGCAGCCTAAGCAGCTCAGGAGAGGCAAGTTGAGGGCATGTTTAGCATTGCCTAGGGCAGAGCAGTTACTCTGTATCCAGAGCCTGTTTCCAAGGCAGAAATGCACTCTTCCAGCCCTCAGAGTTATACCACCTCAGGAGCAGGTATAGTAATGAGTAGACCCATAGGGGTCCATGATAAGGCCCGAGTAAGAATGGCAGTGCTGACCAAAAATCTGAGTTCTTGGCCAGCCTAGCTGCAACCCCTTCCTCTCAACCTCAGGATATGGAACAAACTACGGCTGCCCACAAACCTCAGGATACAGCAGGCCACTCCAAGAAGCCCCTTGTATTCACTGTAGAATGTACTGGCATCTCATCAGGGACTCCTTATAAGGCAGGCACCCAGTGGCGTCACCAGACTGGTGCGGCTGGTGTGGGCTGCATTGGGGATGCGCTCCGTATGGGGTGATGTGCTGGAGGAGTTTGACTGTCCTTTGGCAGGCCCCGGGCGTCAGCACCCCCATTCAGGCCTGCTCCAAGGCAGAGCAGCAGCCAGAAGCTGCCACTTGTCTGAGGAGCTGGCTTGAATGGCCATCTGAGATGCACTGCGCAGAAACACACTGAGCATGCCACACAGCTTCAGAGGAGACTTCCTTAGAGCAGATAAAGTCCGCGCCTCTGCACAGCCATTCGGCCTCACTCAGGAGGCGGAGCGGCAGCCGAATGGCTTCAGAAAGAGTACTGCACAGGCACCAACTCTGACGCCTGCACAGTCTCCCCCGAAGCCAAAAGGCTTTAGAAAAGTACTGCGCAGGTGTCAGAGATGGTGCCTGCACAGTACTCTTTCTGAAGCCAGTTGGCTTCAGAAACAACTGCGCAGGCGCCAACTTTGGTGACTGTGCAGTCCAGGTGGGGGGGAGGCGCGCATCCCAGGGATGACGCACAGACTTCCGCACAAGGTGATGTGCAGAGTCATGTCACCACTGTAGGCACCACAGCTGTTTCTTGTTCAATGTGATCTGAGTGGTGTCTCCTCAGGAGCAAGTCTTCCCCTTGTGTCAATTACTTAGCATGCTCTGGAGCAGTTAGGGCAGCCCAGGCTTCCTGACTCTCTGGATTCAGCATAACTTTCTGCTCTGGATACAGAATAGTTAGGAGAGTGCAGTTAGGTCAGAGCAGGCTGAATTTGCTCTGGATTGCAGCCATAGGCTGCAATCCTAAAAACACTTTCCTGGGAGTAAGATCCATTGATCACAATGGGGTTTACTTTCAAGTAGATATGGTTAGGATTGTGCTCATAGGCTGCAATCCTAAAGACACTTTCCTGGGAACAAGACCCATTGAACACAACAGGGCTTACTTTTGAGTAGACATGGTTAGGATCGTGCTCATATACATCGACATAGTTATGGCACCACCTTGTGTAAACCTAAGATAAATTCATATTACAATCCAGAGTAAATTGTTCCTACGTCAGAGCAAGGACTCCCCATAGTTACTCTGGATTGCACCCTATGCTTCTGTGCCAACAGTGTGTCTGACTTCCACTCATTCGTCATATCATCTGAATGGGGGAATATGTGTACAGATGTCACCCATAATCACATCATCTATGAGTTTAAGGTTTGTGTGGTTGGTAGAGGTCAAAACATATAGGCCCCAACCAAAATTGGAAGACAGAAGCGTGGAAACTGGGCCTCTCATTTCAATTGCAACTCACCCCCTCAACAGGGGTACAAAAAAACCGAAGGAACTCCTGCAGCGGGGCTTAGAGATGTGCCTTCACGGATATCAAAGAGGCTGAGAACAATGCTGGGAATGGTCAAAAGCAACTGCAGCCTGCATACAACATACAATAGATTACTTGAGCAAAATCCTGGGGAATGCAGTCTGCTAATAAAGACATGCAGCCAAATCCAGAGTAACTACGGGACCACGTAAGAGACATTACGTGTACCCATAGTTACTGCACCATCTAGTTAAAACCTATGGGAAATTCATATTGCAATCCAGAGCAAATTGTTCTTACACCGGAGCAAGGACTCCCCGTAGTTACTCTGGATTGCGCCCTCAGATAAAGTGAGTGCAAGAATAGTAGCCATACCCAAGAGTCATACACCCAGATTGATCCTATACCTTCCTTCCCACCTCGGCTTCCCCTTTTATTTTCCATCTTGTTCCTTTCTGCCCCACTTATCTAATTGAAAAAAGACTAAAATTTCAATAATTCACAAAAGCACAAGACTGAGACAATAGGGATTATATTATAATATAATATTTTAAAGTATTATAAATCTCTTTACAACTCAGTAATTTTGTATCATCCACAGGGACAATATATTTGTTTTTTTTTCAAGCCTTTGGTTTTCAAGATGTTATTTTAATTATAATCCTGCTCCTCAATTTCTATTATTCTTTATTGTTAAAGACAAATGAAAAATCTTAATGAACTACTGATAGGAAAATGGGGTAAGCGTACATGTGCTTGTATCTGATTTGAAGTTGAGACAATTATGGTACTTAGCAGTTGAACTTTTCTGCTGGTCTTGATTGCTGTAAAGAGGTCAGCATCAGTTGAGGAAAGGGCTTCATCAGCATGCAAAGCAGCATACTGAAGAAGCACTGGTGGGGGGGGGAGGACAGAGCAGCACAAAGATTACTATAATGGAGGAAATTTCGGGGTGAGAAGAGAAGGGGAAGGAAGAAATTGGAGGGGAAGGGTGGAATGGGGAAGAGAATGATTTCAGTGGTATTGGAACATCCAGAGCAGTTACAGGTCCACACAGTAACGTCAACCTCTAGTGTTATTTTATGGAAAGTCACCTTAACTGCTCCGGAGCAAAGGGCTTAATTTGACTTTAGGATATGGGCTTAAGTCAACGAACTAACTTCCTTCCAAGATCAAATTTTATAGTGTGGGTCCAAGTGAACCTTCTCCAGCTATTTAGCCAGCACAAGTTGATGTAGAAACTTCCACCACCCCACATGCTGCAGATGTATCTCTGGGTATGGGTACAAGAGAGACCTCCTGGACTGCCCATCCCCACTACAGGATGTACCACTGGTCATATTGGTGCAGCTCCATTGGCAGAGGAGGTGACAAGAGGATTGGGCTCTTAAATTTCCAACCACTCTATGAAAAAGAAGCTGACAAAAGGAACATCTTATAATGCCACTGTCTTATGTTTTATGATGCTACAAATGCCAACCACATGATGTAATTCAATCCTAACAAAGATTTGGTCCATTAAAGAAAAAGAAATATTTTACAAAACCAAGCTATTCTCTTTGTCCATAGACCCTGGCACTCAATTCCAGGCTTCTCCAACAGCATATAATTCTGCTAAACTGCTGTGAGCAAATTAGTAAGGAAATGTTTACTAGACAATTATATGGCTTGCATTAAATTTAAAGGGTTTCCGGAGAAAAATAAATTAATAAATGGCAGCTAATTCAGGTACCTTTTCGTTTCAGACAATAAATGTTGACTTGATTTATTTTTTCACCCATTTATTACAAAAACCCATAACAAGACAAAAAGGAAATTATTGTCCTCTTTTGTACAAATGGCTTATGAGCGTAATCATTAAGTAGTAGGCAGGCACATGTCTCCTTATATAAAATGCTAATTTGATTTAGCTCAGTTTTTATGCCACAGACTTCTGGGAGGTTGCAAACTGCTTTATAATACCTGCTCTGATTAAATTAGGGCTACAATTTTTACAGACTGCAGTTATTTGTGATTCACAAAGTTTGGGATGAGGGAGAGAAATCTGTAAATATTAAATTCATATAGGCCTCGGTTGTGAGTGAAGATATTTTCCCTCATGTCCTCAACACAGAGAATTACCTCAAATCCAGACTTTAGGGAAGCAGTGTCAGGAAATTTGCATGCCTCTAGAGGCAGAATTTGCAGATCATGGCCTAAGGGGGAGAGACGCAACATGCTGCGATCATGCACCAAACACAAAATCATTTGGACTGTTGCAAGCTCTAAGGGGCAGCAGACATCTTTAAAGAGAAGGAAGACTGCACCAGGCTCACAAGTAGAAAAAAAGTATCAGAAATCCATGAAAGGTGCACAAATATCTATTTAAAGGCAATATAATAAAATCATCCCACTGCAGTTCAAGCATAGAATCTCTCCATCAGGGAAATGAATGTAATGAACTGAACTGTGCAGTCATTTATAAGCAGGGACTTTATGTGCAGCTGAACAACGGAATACATTACATTCATTCCCATGATGATGAGCAACCATTTTAATTAAACTATTTTACATGTGCTCTAAAAGTAATGTTGTTTGAATACTATTGTGGTTACCACTTTGAAAGTGTATCTCAAATTTAAAAGTGTGTGCATATGAGGGGACTACTTTGGCAAAATATAGGAAAACACAGCCTGCAAAAGTTAAAACACAGCCTGCAGAAGAACCAACACTGTCTTTTGGTACATATAATTCTTATTTTATGTTCTTGTACTGCAAAAGCAAATACATCTTAGAGTTTATTTGAAGGTATATTTACTCAGTCTACGACTCTCCATATGAACACCTTCATTTCTGTAACATGGGATTGTTTCAGATAATGCTTTTTTCAATGAAAATGTTTCCTTTTCCAATCAAAAATAAATATGCATGTTAGATCTCAACAGTGCTTTTTCTCCATAGAAATAAAGGTGGGGGTACTCACCATTAAGATGTAATAAATGTGGGGGTTCTCACTATGAAGGTGCTATTTATAATCATAGGCATGTCCACTGTTGGGGGCTGGTACTCACACTGTAGTGCTGGTACTCAGTACCAGTGAATACCACCTCAAAAAAACCCCTGGATCACACTGTGATCAAACTACAGAGACCTAAAACACTATGAGGGGGATTGAACGTGTGCATCCTGTGCATGATCTGGTCTGTATTGGTCAGACAAGTGCCAGTCAGGCAGACAATTGATAATTCAAACACTCCACCCACATATGGGTCCAGGCCGGTTTGGTCCGGTTCTTGGGAACCGGTAGTTCCCATTCCCCTGCTACTACCGAACCGGTAGCTGCGGGGGCCCCCCAAAACCGGCCTAACCGGTTCCCCGGTGCGGCGCGCAGCAGCAGCTGGCCAGGCATCTTTGTATTTTTAAATTTGCCGCCTCTAGTGGCAGTCCAGTGAAGCGCCCCAGAAGCCTCAGTGGTGTTCTTTCCTCGGCCGCTGAGGCTTCTGGGGCGCTTCACTGGACTGCCGCTAGAGGCGGCAAATTTAAAAATTGAAGATGCCCAGTGGCTGCTGCAGCCCCAGAGCCCCATCCTATGCAGGACTACTTAGAAGTAAGCCTCATGCTAGTCAATGGGACTTACTCCCAGGGTGGAGTGGAAAGGACTGCAGCCTCAGAACTACTCATCCTATGCAGAACTTACTCAGAAGTAAGTGTTTCTCCGGCCGGCCGAGAGGCTGAGGGGGGACCCACGCGGCGCCACTGCGCTCTGCCAGCCTCTCTCTGGCCGGCCAGGAGGCTGAGGGGGACCCGCGTGGCACCACCGCGCTCTGCCAGCCTCTTTCCGGCTGGCTGGGAGGCTGAGGGGGGACCCGTGTGGCGCCACCGCGCTCTGCCAGTTTTTCTCCGGCCGGCCGGGAGGCTGAGAGCCCCATTCTATGCAGGTCTACTCAGAAGTAAGTCCCATGACACTCAATGGGACTTACTCCCAGGACAGTGTGGAGAGAGCCTCAGAGCAGCCTCAGAGCCCCATCATATGCAGGTTTACTCAGAAATAAGTCCCATGGCACTCAATGGGACTTACTCCCAGGACAGTGTGGAGAGAGCCTCAGAGCAGCCTCAGAGCCCCATCCTAAGCAGGTTTACTCAGAAGTAAGCCTCATGCCAGTCAGTGGGGCTTACTCCCAGGACAGTGTGGAAAGGACTGCAGCCTCAGAGCACCATCCTATGCAGGTCTTATCAGAGGTAAACCACATGCTTAATTTTTTTTGAATTTTTTTAATTAAAAGAATTCTCCCTGGCCCCGCCCCCTGACCTTGGCCCCACCCACTTCCAGAGAACCGGTTGTTAGGGCAGGCTGGGCCCATCACTGACTCTACCTAAAGGTAACCTAATATGTCAATGGTGTGTTGACCTTATTTATCACACCATTACAATGGTGTGTTTTTATGTGCCAACAGACATCTCAAATACAGTAACTGCTGTGTTATCTGCTGTTATCCCTATTATTACTGGAAGGTGAATCAACTCAGCAGAGTGATGACCACAGAGCATCCCTTTCTGTGGTTCAGAAGCCTTTCCCTCCACCCTGTTTACTGTTTACATAGTAAACATGCAAAAAAATCAAGACTGAGACCAGAATCAAACTTTAGAACAGGTTTACTCACAAATCATATTTACAGCATCTGATAATCTTCAGAGTTCCTAATACTTAATTGGACCAGAGGCTCTAAAGCTGCCCCTGCATGCATGTGGGTTTGGGGCCTGGTGGAGAACCATGTGCTCACATCTCGAGAGAGGAAAAGAGAGAGAGAGAGAGGATGAGGAAAAAGGTCCAAGCCACATCTCCTGCAACGGTCACTGAGAGGGGACATATAGAGAGCTCATTCAGGGCAGGGGGAGGTTCACTGCCCCCCTTCTGACACATTCAGGTCGTTGACTTTTTTTCCAAACAATTATCACTTGTAGTACTCCTGATAACTAGGCAAGAGATACTTTTTCAAGTGGGTGCTCCTCTTTTATTTAGAGTAACTGGCCCTCCTCACTTCAGCAATTTTTTTTATAGTGATTTCAACTCCCCTTACCTCTGGAGGTCCATGCAGGTTCAACCTTCATGTTCAGTGACCAATGGATACTGAAATCCATGAGTCCTGAATGTACAGATACAGCAGGTCCACTGTATTTATGTATGTGATGAGAACTGTGAATAACAAAGAATACATTCATGGATGTTCGCTTACAGATGTCATCTCGATCCTGGTCTCATTCATTATTTTAAATATGTGAAGTGAGAATTGAGAAAGACTGAAATTCAATTCATATTTATGTGGTTGTAAGCCTCACTGACTATAATGGGATTTATTTTTGAGTTGACATCCACAGGCTTCAGCTCCAAATCATTTAAGATCTTGCCTCTCCATAAATGATGTTCAAGGGGGCAGACAACCTCAAATTAAATAATATAATGAATATTAATAAAACAAAGAAAATAGAAACAACAGTAAAAAACACAACAGTCTAAAAATACACATCCAAAGAGAAGAGGACTAAAATTTAATTTACATCACAATCCTATGCATGTCCACTCAAAAGTAAGTTCCATTGTGTTTAATGGTCTTACTCCCAGGATAGCGTGTATGGGATTGTAGCCCTAATTTAACTTGTAAAAAATGGTGTATTTCAGAAAAAAATGACTTATATTCAGATATCTATATGTTTATTATCTAGTTTTCTCCTCATAAAGAGGATATTTTGGTTTACTGAATTGCCACATGCTTTAGATATTTGCTTCTTATGTATGCCTCACAGGAGAAAAATCACTACACAACATGAATATGGGGACAGTGATAAACATACAGATCAGAGTAGTCAAATCCTTGTCTAGACAGCAAACACAGCATCTGTGGGGAGATGGAAGTGATTTTCCTGTACTAAAAAGGTATAGTCATGTAATTGATGTAAACAGAAAAATATTCTGCAGAGCTATGCTGTTGAGAATCCTGATTTGATTTCCAAGTGCCAGGCTAAGCTCTAGGTTGTATGGCAGGTTCATCTAAAAAATTCAAACACTGTAATGCTTGTTTTGACCTTTTTTTTTTGGTCCTTTCAAGGGGTCTTTGCTGTTTCCTTGTAACATGTTGGATGTATGTAGGGCTGTCCTTACTCTGTACTAACATTAACACAATAAAATCCAAATTTACACAAAAGCCTTAAGGAATCTGAATTCTGTAGTCCATATAAACTGTGGATATTAAGCAAATTTGCTTATTTTGCATATTTTTTGTACTTTTCATCATGGATGAGGGCAAATATATTGCAGGGCACCAAAAATCTCTCCTCTTGAGACTGGATATCCCTCTGTCTCTATTAGTCTTCTGTGATTTCAACAGACACTACACTTTTTCATCTGGTTTTGAAGTTGTAAGGTCAAGACGCCTATGCTGTAAAATGAAATTAAATAAGCTGAGATTCTCAGGAAGCTCATTTAGGGTCTTAAACCACTTCTGACTTGCATAATGTGATACTGAATGCTGGAAGATTATTCAGCATTCCTCAAATTAGTGGGAAAGAAGCAGGCAATTCCTTTATTAGTGAAGTTCATACCAAACAGATTTACCCTAGAGATTTGTTGGCATAAATCTGTTAAGTCCAGAGGGGAGAAGTCAGGCAGAGGCCAGACACTTCCACTGCTGAGCTGTTCCCATTGTCACGTACTTGCTGCAGCTGCTACCTGTTGGTGAGCGAAGGGTGAACATATGCCCAAACCTCAAAAGGAAGACAAGGTTGTGGATTCCTCTCAGCCTGGCCTTTCCAATGGACAATGGCACATTTGCCTACTCAGGAGTAAAGTCACAATATTGGGC
The DNA here is from genome assembly GCA_030015325.1 of Cryptoblepharus egeriae. Lineage (NCBI taxonomy): Eukaryota > Metazoa > Chordata > Lepidosauria > Squamata > Scincidae > Cryptoblepharus > Cryptoblepharus egeriae. The sequence continues at coordinate 42,556,265 of JAREYC010000006.1, forward strand.
ACTTTAACTTTCCTATAGAGCTCAATGCTTTTTTTTATTTTTTGTTTTCTGGCCTTAACTTTTGATGGGAAAAAGATATTTCAAAACTGATTTTTGCATTGTATTCTGCTCTTCTATAAGAATCCAACAACATATGACATGATGGGGTATTGAACACCATTGTAAAGTTCCAAATTGACTGAAAAATGGAGGACAATGAAGCCCTTTTGGAGGACACCTGGACAAGAGACTAAAGACGAGGACAAATCTGGAAATTTCTAGTCTTATGGTCACCCTGGATTTCCTTTCTTTTCACATCTTCAACAGCACAATTCATATCTACAGCAGCTCAAGTGACGGCAACCTGATAATAAGATGGCAGGTCACAAGATCTGACCTCATGTCATGAACATAGGATTGGGTCATTATAAACTTGCTAAGTAGTGATCAGACATGTTTGGAGTTATTAATAATGCTATTTAATTTTTTACCGATGATAAAAATGATCAAATACATCAATTGATAATGCTGAAGGTCTTGATTTCTCCTTTGTTTTGTTCCCAATCTCAAGCAGGGTTGTCAACTAGTTATTACTTTATTATCCAGAATGAATAGTTGCCACTTTGCATAAAATTATTCAGCTTCTTCAGCTGTTTTCTTTTTTCTCAGATGGGCAAATGATGATGACTAATCTCTAATCATTTGGGGTCTGCCTATTAGCTTCTCCCTTTTGCCTCTGCCATTTCCATTTCTGCCCTGGTTATGTACTGGTTCAGGCTTTATGCAGGAATTCGTGTTTTGAAATCCAAAGTTGGCAAACATAATGCCCAGAAGCACCTTGCCTATTTGAAAGACAGATACACTCTTGATCAGCTCCTTTTTCCCTGGGCCTTATGCAGAAGTTCCTGATAGAGCAGTGGTTCTCAGACTATGGGACTGGACACACTAAGTGGTTCAAAAGACAATTTCAGATGGGTTCTTCTCATTCATTTCAATGTGTATTTTATATTACGCTTGATGCTCCCATGGCATATGGCTGCATTTGGGAAAATGTTTCTATACTTTTAACAGAGTACTATGTATATGCTTTTATCAGTGTTAGTCAGTGAGCTTTACTCCCAGTTATATTTGGATAGGATTGCAATTTTGGGGATGTTTGGTGAATATTTTTTAAACAGATCAACAATTGCTTGGGAGAGTTCAGTATTTAAATTTTTTTTGAAACTTATACTAATTACAATCTTTTAATTTATTTAATTGGTTAATTTAATTTGCTATTATACTAGGTATGGGAGATGCTAAAAATTTCCCTGCTCAGTGATGTCACGTCTAACCATGACATAACTTCCCAGTTAATGACTTCACATCTGGTGGGTCCCAATGAATTGCCATTCTAAAAAGTGGGTCCTGTATAGAGAACCACTGTATAGTGTTTGTGTTCATTACATTGTAACTCTTCAACTCTTTCTTCATTCTTTGCAGACTGCATAAATGTTAAGACCAGAAATTGGGGGCTACATCTGGCCTTTGCAAAAATGCCTAGAAACAGAGAACACAAATAGCTTAAATATTAAAGTTGAAGGGAATCAAAGATTCATGTTGCTTCAGCCAGATAGATCTACTTTTGCCAGCTGCGTGTAAGATCTCCTGGCAGCCAAAGGTTGAAAAATGCAGCCACCAGAATTGAGACGGGGGCAATTTGGGGGGGGGGGGGGGTTGCCTGTATTTAGAGACAGGGCTTCAAACCAATCTGGCTAAATGGATAAGCAGGCCCAGGCCTTATCTCCATAGATAACCCTCATTAATCCAGTGAGCTTCTGAGGACAAAAGAAAGAAATGAATTGCTTCATCTGAGGCTTGAGTGGAATGCTAATGAAAGAAGGTGGAAAAAAAACAAAGAAGTGTGAATTATTCATGCTGACAGAGGGGAAGGAAGGCAGATCCTGGCTTCCCTTGTTACCATTGCAACAAGTGGCTGCTGGCCTAGCCAGGACAAGGCTGGGGGAGACAACAGATAAGATGCCGTCCCAAGCCAGAGAGCCTGTGTTTTTGAGCTGCACATCGCACACTCACAAGGATTTAAGAGGAAAGCCTGTTGCATCCTTGAACCCACAAAGAAGGTCCTTCAGATCTCACCTTCACTTGGTGATCAACCTGTCCTCCTGGGGGATACCGTTCTGTAGCCCGGGTAAGTTGGGGCCCCGTTTTTGACCCTTTCCGTCTCAGTGGTTGAACAGTGTTTTGCTTCTGTCAGGTGGGTGGCCTAACTGCTTTCAACATTTTGAGTACCAGTTACTTGAAAGAGTATTTGGGATCAGTATCGCTATTCATAAGCACCTTGCTCCCAAGTAACAGAATAAAAAATACTGCACACACATCATCTTCCTGAATTCAAAGTATTTCCCTTTTGCCAGTTGAAAGCGACCATTATCTTAAAATAAGCAATTTTGGATCCTAAATTGACTAGATTATTGCTTTCTTATTCTTTTTTTGCAAGAGGAGTTTATTCTCCATTTTAAATATATTTGCATACATTTTAATATATATTTAGTGCCAGGGGAATGCCATCAAACATTTAGCTGCATTTGTTGCTTGTGTGTGTGTACGCGTGCGCAAGGTCTGATTAGTGCTTCTAGAAGGATTGTGTTACAGGACGCATGTTCTGCTATACATCATTTGCAAGCAGCATTATTAATGAATCTTGCTTTTCCAATGGCAAAAAGACAGATGTTATGTCTGTGAGACACAAAACAGCGGGGGAGCTGTGTTAGGCATCTATCTCCATTAGTCAGGGTCTAAAAAAAACTCCTGAAAGTTTTGATTTGTTAGTCAACACCAGTGAAATTGTTAACATTTTCCCATATGCCTTGCCAGGGCAGACAAGCATCTCAAAATGTAAATAATGGGTTTGCATTAATTCAGTACATGCCAACTTGCAAAATAGATTTTGTCCCATTAAAACAAAACAAAAACAAGATGAATTAAATAACTTCCAAGACAAGCAGACAAATCAAAATGGGCTTAGGTTTTTTTTGTGAAAACACTATTAGCATACACCCTGCTTTGTATGTACTTGTTCTTTCAAACTTTGTGATCTCCTTGCTTCTTGTTAAAAGACAATTTGATCTTCATGTGTACAGAACTAAAAATACTGCTCATGTTGGCTACCTGTGATATATTGAAACAATATGAAGATGGTGTGTCCAACAGTAAGAAGCTATGTTACCGGAAGCTGTAACATAAATCATTTCTGTAAAATGTGTATAACTTGGAGGCCAGATCCTATCTAACTTCCCAGCACCAATGCAGCCTTGAGGAGTCCTCTGCAATTACCCCCCTTCCTACCACAGAATGCACCACATCCCCCATTGGCATGGTGGCATCAGCCCTGGAAATTTGGATAGGTTCAGACCCATAATTATTTTGTAAGCAAGGATGCTCCTCAGCTCTCATGTTTGCCTGAAACAACTCAACCCCCAGTTGCTATGAAACAGCTTTTTAGTACTATGAACTTAATACTTGAGTGGATTTACTTGTTTTGCAAACTGGCTCTTTTACTTTGTAAAATACAAAATAGAATCCCTGATGCGGGAGCTCAGTTGCAGCTGCAAAAATAATATAGCATAGTGATGTGCTAATAATAAGACTTGACAGGGTTACTGCATACAGATGTCTGATGCCCTACTGCTTTAGGATTCCTTTATCAAGTGCTACAGTCCTATAAAAATCTTCCAGCTTCATGGAAGCGAGGGTGAAAAATAGCAGTGTGAAATAATCTGAGAATAGCATCATGTCCAAATCTGAGACTCATGTTTCTTTCACTCCTAATCAGTGCACTAGAATGAATTATAGCACTGCAATTTACTGGCTTACTTGAGAACAGTTTGGGACACTTAAGGTACAGTCTTAACTTGTGCTGGAACAGGCAGATCAGTGTTACTGCACCTTCCATATTGGCTGAGATAAACTGATGCTAAAGTGATGATAAACTTGTGAATGGATGAATGAATGAATTCAAATCAGTTCATAAATACTTTCCAACATACACACACACACACACACAGAGGGTGATCTTCAAACAAGTTCATAATCACTTACATACCCAGAGAGAGGATGAGAACAGAACTTCCCTTGCCTCTGGAGGATTAAAGGGCTTGCCGGAGGACCTTATGGAGGGGGCCTGTTGAGGGCCTGTTGAGGCTCACCAAGGGCTGCATTTGGCCCCAGAGCCGGGGTTTGGAGACTTCTGGTCTAGCTCAAATATCTCATAGCTCTTCCAATACAATGGAGGGCCTAATACAAGCTTTTGGCCCACAAACCTGAATAACTTGGCATTATTATTTCCATATTACAAATTAGGAGTAAATAAGGGGAAACTTGCCTTAGGGCACAATCCAGAGTAACTACGGAGAGTCCTTGCTCTAGTGTAAGAACAACTTACTCTGGATTCCAGTATGAATTTCCCATAGGTTTTCACTAGGTGGTGCAGTAACTACAGGTGCACAAAAAGTCTCTTACATGCACCCATAGTTACTCTGGATTTGGGGGTAGGTCCACAAAGTACGTTTATGGCAAAGATGAGGTTTGAATCATGGACAGTCTGATCTGTGACCGACAGCCTGATCCTAATCAATTTTCAAGCACCAATACATCCACAATGGTGAGGAAACAAATGTAGGCCTCCTTAACTGCCTATCCTGAGCCACAGAATGGTGCATATGCCACATTGGCATGGCTGCATAGGTGCTAGAATGTTGGTTAGGGTGCAGTCTTAGGGTGCAATCCTAACCAATTTAGGCTAGCCTATCTCACTTGACATATCTTCCCATGACGGTGTGTGAATATCAGCATATGCCTGTGCACTGGCCTACGTGTGGCAGAAATGCCTTATGGCACTTTTGTGGCATCCCCATTTCAGCAAAGGACTTATGCCGGTCTAACTTGATGTTAGACTTTCAGCCTTACCCACTATGGTGCACCTGTCTCTTTCCTAATGAAGTAGTTAGTATGTTTCCATGTATGCCTTCATGCAGAAGTAACTGCATGTAACTGCACATGTGATTCTCCCAGTGTGATATTTGCATGATATTTGCAAGACTCTTCCAACACAGCTGTGCTTATCCATGTCTTTAAAAAGTAACAGAAACTGTTCTAGAAACCACCCGAGCTTTGTTTTTGCATTTAAATTGCCTGTGACATGACTTCATAAGAGACTAGTGAGCCTCGAGCACTATGCAGCCACATTTGTGCTTAAACAACTTGTTTCCTTGTCTGGCAAGCCACAATCCTGCTGTGATGGTGTGGCTGTCAGTGGAGATGGCACAGCTGTAAGTTCATCCCACTATAATTGCATTATAGATATTGAATCTTTTTCTTAACTTTGTTTAATGCTATCCTTCTGGCAGTGGGTGGAGGTCAACTATCCCTACTGATTTTATTAGTTGTTTTAGTAGCCATTCACAGGGCTGATTTTATTGAAATGCCTGTGGGTTCTTGCAAAAGATAATGAGGTTGCTCTTGATCCCTTTCTGGCAGGTACAGTAAGCAATTTTCCATCCTCATAAAAGCAGCTAGCTACATTGAGGTTGTGCTGAATATGGATTTTTTTCCTATTTAAAATGGCGGACATGCTTTGGAAGGATTTGCTTGTGATTGGCATGCGGGTGATCTGCCCTTTTGTATTATTTAAAGAAGAATTCTGGGCAGGATTGGTGTTCATATTCTACCCTCAACTCAAGAGAAAAATCTATTCACAGTTTAAAGTTTTATTTTCACATAACATATTTGAAAAAAAGCAGATGATAATTACCAGTTTGTGTCTGAAACAGATCAGAATGCTACCTAACCATGAAAATAAGTGGGAAATTGAACTGGAATCTCCTTTCTCAATCCTGCTTTGTACATATTTTATGTGTATGCTTTGCCCAACATGGTTTAGTTGCCACCATTCTAGTTCTGTTGATGGCAGGTGTTGATGGCAGGCTCTCAGAGCAATCAGTATCAGGGGGATGTTTTGAGTTAAGAAAATCCATCTTTTGTTTGATAGGCTTTTGTGTTTTCATTTTCTGGTTAATTGCCCATAACGTTTTGAAAGAGTATAGATATTCCAGTGCAGTTTATTTTGTTGCATTCTGCATTAAATTTCCTTTCCAAGGATATGAAATGTTATGGCATTATCATTCATACATCCCCCATTTTTCACAATTTTAGCCACAAGTGTCAAGCTCAGCTTATTGCTCCCTACAGCTTGCTACCCAGTGCAACTGGACACCCTAACTACACCACTGCAAGCAGCATCCCCATAACTCTCCACTATTTAGCAGTCTCCGTTCAGGCACCCATTTGTCTTACATCTTGCCTCTACTACCCACAGTTCCAGGGTACTCTCTCTGTTCCAGGTGTTGCTTTATTCCTAAGGGTCCTATTGCCTTCCAGTGGATGCCGCTGTGCACTTTAAGGCCCTAATGTTAATCCCATGCTTACCAAACATTTTAAAGCAAGAGACTCCTGTTGCCCCTCTGTCTTATTTCCTGGGGGATCTTGTGTGTTTCCACTATACCATCTCACCTCTGTTGTGAACGTGCTTAGTGCTTCAGGGAATCCATTGCCTTTTGGCCGCAGCTGCCATACAGCGGTTTCTGCTTGTTGCGTGCAGATTATATAGGTAAAACTGATTCAATTGTACCATGAGTGACAGATTCAACAAGCATAATTTTGATGAAGTAATACTTAAGCATTACAATAGTGGCTTATCTCTTAGCAAAACTCTGCACCTTCAGTTTTCAACTGCTATTTTTGCCTTTCCTAAATGGCAGAAAATCTGTGCAAAGCCTTTTCCTTGTATGTCCATCCCCCTGTGCTCATCTTTTTCTTCTGTCATCTTCCCTTGCTTCCAGTACTGTAAGCCTGTTGGCATTGCTCCGCTTTATTTCTTTCCTCCGACTCTTCTTCTGCATCTGTCTTTGAACCGGGTTGGCAGCTGCAGCAGAAGTCTATTAGTGCTGAGCTTCTAAGCATAAGTGCCATCCCTGCAGTGCTGCTTGCAGAGCACAGCCGACTAAGAGCCTAGTTGGGTACTCCAGAGTGCTATGGTAATCAAGTCCTTCTGGTGGAACAGCAGGAACTGGTAGTACTGTAGCCATCAGTAGCTGGGAAGAAGGGCAGTAAACTTGTGTATAGAGCTCGTGGTCCATAGTGGTCTCTATGTCTAAAAGAGATGGATATAAAAATCCTGTTTCATATGCCATTGCTTGGTGAAGCAACTTGGTATGGTTTTGGTTGGTTGGGAGTAATCTTGAAAAGAGGTGGAATTGACTGTTTTATATCTTGTTCGTTATGGTTTCCAGCTAAATTTATGGAGTACTTTGAAACATGCTAGTTGGTACAGAGGGTGTCTTGTTAACTGCTTGCCACAAATAATGTCCTTAAAATGTCCTGACAAGGAGAACTGTTAGTGCAAAAGCAAGTTTGTATATGGACTGTGTCTTGTTGTCTGTTTTATTGGGTGACTTGTTTCTTTTTATGGTTATTGTTCGAATCACAGGGCCCTAAAACTGGGCAGCTATTGTAGCCATATTTTCCTGGAAGTAATTCCTTTATAAGGAAGTAATTCCTGGAAGTAATTATATCCACTGACTATAATAGGGCTTACTTCCAAGTAGGATTGGTGTCTAAATGGGTACACTTGAGGCTTCACAGTTGAATTTATATTTTGCTAGGGGAGAGAGAGAGAGCTGTCTAAGTATGGAGAACAAATCCACAATAACTTTGCCATGAGAGAGCAAGACCCCAGACTCAGGACAGGAGTGATCCCACCACCAAGCCAAGAGAGGCAAGGGGAGATGGAGAAAGTGTTCTAAAGATCTCTTTATTGAATCCTTTTCCAAAAGAAGTCCCTCTCTCACACATCAGAATGGTAAAACATGTTAACAATAGGATATTGGAAGAAACTTTATGTACATTTCTAAAACCACTATAACTCCTAGAAATGGGAATTGGACAAATATAAAGTGTTAGCAAATATATTATTAGTTATGATAGGCACACACATTAGCAGCATGATATGCCTTTTCAATTATACAATAACTAATGATGACCCTTGGCAATGTTAGCACATTGTCTGTGTGCCACAAGATGAGAAAGATTGAAAATCACTGTTCCCATATTTGGCCCTAAACAAAGGATTAATCTGACTAAAAAAAATAGCCATAAAAAGAACCATGGTCTTGTATTTACCGGTACTTTTCAGGTGCCAACAAAGCTCTCTATTCCATGAGAGCCATTTTAATTGAGAGCTACAGTGGACCATCTTCTGGATTTCTATATTAGTCAGAGTCAGATCTGTTGGAAGTTGAATCAACACAGCAGAGTTGCCAGCCTCCTTCTGCCACTGTGGGAATGGGGATATGGGTGAATTATGCTGATTTAAATTGGTTAGGATTGCACCCTGACTCTCAAAATGTGTGGAACGAAGGTGTCTGACAGTTCAATCCGCTTTCATTCCTTACTACAGTATTTGGGGATAAGCATGTTTTGGGGGGACTGCATTCATCAAATAGGGCCTATTCTGTTGGTGTTGGATTCCTCTTAGCCTGACTTTTGCAATGAAGTAAGGCATGTTTGCCTACTCATGGGTAAATGAATGATGAAGCTCAGTTTCATTTTCCATAAATCTCAATGCATTTTCATTCTCAACTATTTAGAATCATAGAATCCTAGAGTTGGAAGGGATCCAGTAGGTCATCTAGTCCATCCCCCTGCCTGTAGCAGGAAATTCTCCTAGAGCATCTGCCCTCACCGTCAGGAACTTTTTCCTGATATCCAGCCGGAATCTTGCAGTTAATCTCCTTTCAGAGGCAGCTAAGAACAAATGATCCCCTTCCTCCCTATGACAGCCCTTCAGGTATCTGAAGAGTGCGATCAGGTCTCCTCTCAGCCTTTTCTTCTCCAGGCTGAACATCCCAAGTTCCTCCAACCTTTCCTCGTAGGGCTTCCCTTCCATCCCACTGATCATTCTTGTCGCTCTCCTCTGGACTTGCTCCAGTTTGGCTGCATCTTTCTTAAAGTGAGGTGCCCAGAACTGAACACAGTACTCAAGGTGAGGTCTGACCAATGCAGAATAAAGAGGAACTCGAACTTCTTGGGACTTCGAAGCTACAGTCCTCTTAATGCAGCCTAAAATTTACCTTCTTTGTAGACACATCACATTGCTGACTTATGTTCAGCTTGTGATCCTTGCAACTCCAAGATCCAGCACATGTTATGCTGCCAAGCCAAGTATCTCCTATTTTATACCTGTGTTTTTGGTTTTTATTGCGTAAGTGCAAAACCTTGCACTTTCCCCTGTTGAAATTCATTCTATTTGTTACAGCCCAGTATTCCAGTTTATCCAGATCCTCATGAAGGTTTTTCCTGTCATCTGTTGTGTTTGCTACTCTTCAGTGATGGGATTCAAAGAAATTAACAACCGGTTCTATGCCAATCTGGCCACCACGTTTAAATGACTATTTTTAAACTTTATATGTCCTATCTCTCTTTAACAACCAGTTCTATAGAGTAGGTGCGAACCTGCTGGAGCCCACCACTGCTATTCCTTCCAGCTTGTTGTCTGCAAATTTGATGAGGCTCCCCGTCTCCCTTCCTCCAAGTTGTTGATGAAGATATTAAAGAGAACGGGGCCCAAGACAGAGCCTGGGGGCACCTCTCTCAAAACCGACCTCTAGGTTAACGCAGAACCATTTACTAAAACCCTTTGATTGTAACCCTTGAGCCAGTTGCAGATCCACCTAACGATTGCTTCGTCTAGTCCATATTTTTCCAACTTCCTGATTAAGAAGTTGTGCAGGACCTTGTTGAATGCTTTGCTGAAGTCAGGATAAATGACATCCACAGCATTGTTACTGTCCAGTAAGCTCGTAACCCTATCGAAAAAGGAAATCAGATTTGTCTGGCAAGATTTGTTCTTGGTAAATCCATGCTGGGTTCTTTTGATCATGGAGTACTTGTGATTTCAGCTTGTGAGCAATCAACAATTGGGTCATGACCCACCAAGTGGTTTGCAACCCACAATTTGGAAAATCCTGAAATTGAGATTTACTTTCAGCCAGAGGCTAAGCTTCCTATCTTTTCACCAGTTCTCAATAAAATATACATAGCCCCTTTTGCAGCCATTCACCAATTTCATAGCAGTTTTAGAATGTGAAATTGACTTGAAAATTTATATCTATAGCAGTTCTTCTCATCCCCCTACCAATAATTATAAAGAACCTTTTAATATAATGATAATAATTATGATCATCTTCCATTAAAACAATTCTTGGTGAGAAAGAGAAATTATCATAGTTTCAGCTTCGTGCTAATTTCATTCCACCTCATCAGCACTAATACTATACATTTGACAGCACAATCCTATGCGTGACTACTCAGAATTAAGTCCCATTGTGTTCAATACTCCAGAAAAGTGCACATAAATTGCAGCATGAAATGTTTCTGTTTGTTTCAGAAGGGTATCTGTTCATGTATCTTGCCCTATTTCTGTTTTAGGGCTAAATCCATAGCAGTTATGGGTCCACGCAGTTACATCATCCACTAGTGTTATCTTATGGAAAGTCATCTTAACTGCTCTGGAGCAAAGGGCTTAATTTCACTGTAGGATATAGGCCTTACCCCCAAATCCAGAGTAACTACGGGAGCACGTAAGAGACTTTACGTGCACCCGTAGTTACTGCACCACCCAGTGAAAACCTATGGGAAATTCATATTGGAATCTAGAGTAAGTTGTTCTTACACCGGTGCAAGGACCCCCTGTAGTTACTCTGGATCTTGCCCTTAATCTCAAAGATTAAATGGAGATAGATGTAGCAAAATTGTTTTAGATTTTGACTGTGAGGATCCCTTCCATTTGATCTATAAACTTCCCTGATGAACCTCTGGTCCAGGCACCTTTTCCAAAAATGAAATGAAGCTAATGAGACTGGGCCATATGCTTCTACTGTCCCTTTGTCCCCTACAGTATTCCACAGAAAAGCAGATAGCATATAAACATGGCCAGCCACTCACTGTTCATTTGGTTGTCACTTGTCCCTCGTACAAAGGATGAAGACAAATGCCTAATGATTTTGAAGACTTTCTTTCTGAAATCCACCGACGTCTTGTAACAGCTCTCTGAGTTTTCCTTTCATGAGCTGTAAGGTTTTTTTGCAAAAAGTTCAAGTTTTCTGCAGTCTCTCTTCTCAAGCTATTTATGAGGTCTGTAATGTAATCAGTATCTAACATGATATTTCATTCTATTCAAGCAGCAGCATATCAGTTTGTTAACAGTAATGAAAGATGAAAGAAGTGCAGATCTTTTGCATATCTGAATAATGTAGCATTACAAGGGCTAAAGAATATTTTAATGTTTTTCAGTTCTTGCCATCAGATATCTGACAGTCATGTTTATAAGCCATTGTGAAGAATACAGTGTTATTTTTATAACCTTTTTCTGTAATAAAAGACATTGAATATAGAGTAAAAAGTAATATGACTTTACTGCATATTTCCCAGATTTAATTAGTTCTTTGATTCATCTGAATAATATGCTGACATTTCCCAACCTACATTTTTTTAAGGTTTTGCTGCATTGCCCCCAGACGGAGACCACCAAAATGATGACTCTGAAAGTAATTTGCACCTGTATGAAAGCTTCTTAAGTACTGATCAGTATCAGACACCTGAAATTATGTCTGCTTATAAAGTAGAACTCAGAGGAAATGAAGAGAAGAGACCTAAAATGTATGCAAGAATCAATTAGTTTATAAATTAGTAGTGCAATCTTATGCATGCTTACTCAGCAATAATTTCCACTGAGTTTGATGAGCCATATTCCCAAGTAAATATGGATAGGAGCAGCTGTATATAAAATAATTCTAATTATACCTTTGAGGTTTCCTATTCTTTTCTTTTCCATGGATAAATTCCAACACAAATGCATCTTGAAAATTATGCTTGTGGAATCACTTGCAGCACATCAGAAGTCAGGGCTTTCTTCTGTTGGTGGTGGTGGTGGTTTTGGCTATGTGATTTATGGGCAGGCTTTGTAACTACTGGACAGTGGTACTGTTGAGCTGCAACAGCCTTATTATCCAATCCATAGTAGCTACGGGAGCATGTAAGAGACATTACGTGTACCCATAGTTACTGTACCACCTAGTGAAAACCTATGGGAAATTCATATTGCAATCCAGAGTAAATTGTTCTTACACCGGAGCAAGGACTCCCCATAGTTGCTCTGGACTGCGCCCTTAGTCAAGAAAGGTACTGTGGGCTCATCCTGGCAAACCATGTGGATTTACCGTACATGGACTGGGTATAATATCATCACAGTGCTCCTTTGTTGCCATGTCTTGATTACAAATGGGGTTGTTACTGACAAATGTTCTCACAATAAATGGGTGATAACAAACTTATGAGAAGCTCTGTGAATTAGCTGTGGGCGTTATATTAATTGGTCAGTAGGGCTTTGCATCCCATGTCTCATATACCAGTAGGATAGGTCCCCAGATTTTCACATCTCTGTTCAGAACCAAAGAAAGTGCCAGGTAGGAGCAGCTGACACATGACAAGCACATGCTGTTATAATTCTGATGTGACTGCATGGTTGTTGTGCATCTCTGTTACCATAATGAGATAGGGCTTCTTGAATACACCCTTCAAGATCAGAATACAACTCCCTGGACACATGTAGCTCTTGCAAGAAACTGTAAACCAGCCAATTTTAATTTTCAAGAGGAACATAAAAACAGAATTGAAGGTAAACACTAGAAGCAGTAAGAAGACTAATTAAAAAAATTGTCTTAAGCAACAACATTTGGGAATGAATATAAATACTAAAGTATATCTGAGTTCTGAAGTTGAGTTGCCAACTTAATCTAGATTCGCTGAGTTTCACTGAACCTATTAAATAGTTATTAGATGGATAACTTTTAATCTCGGCTTCTCTCCATCTTTGAAAAATGTATCCAAGCTTCTTATATTAATATTTTCATAGCAGTTGTAAATAATGTAGCCTCTCCATTAATGTGATGCTGAATGTAGTATCAATTTAAGAAAGAAGGACACGTCTGTATTTTCCACTAGTTAGCCCATTGCACTTGTCCTTCCGAATGCTTTGAGAGAAACCAGAGGGTTTTGGATGTGATGAGAGCTTGTCCTGACTACAGCTGTATGATAGATTCATTCCTATGGGACTCAATCATTGGCCTTATCAACACTTCCTACAGGTTTGCTATGCAGCAAACCCTTTCAAAAGATTTCATTGCCGTTGAAATACCAAATACCTTTCCAGCCTGCCAGAACATAATTACTTCTCAGAGTTACAGTATAAACAAAGTAAGGTCCTGTTGCTTAACTGAGTGCCAGCTGTACAGAATATGGCTCCAGAGTGAGAATATGATTATTTTCCATGCACTCTTTTCACGGACAGATTGTAAAAACTCAAACTGATCCATAAAAAAAGGACAGTGCTGGGATTCTCATATATTATATTTCAACTCGGCATACAAACCAGTTGTCCCAGTACATGTATAATATGGATGATTTTGGTTGCAAAGCAGGTTGCAGACCTCTGAGAGAAGCTAGCACTTGCCTCTGGCAAGATATGAAGAGCCTGAATTTATAAGACTATTCATATACAGTATTCCAAACAGTTTGGTTGTGAATGAGCTACAAAATGAGCTACAGAATGAGCTACAAAACATTAATTTCAATTAATGCCAATGGGAGCTTTTATCTTTGGCGAGATCCTCCTTGAAAGGATATATATTCCATATATGGACCACATAGGAGAAATTAGGAAAACCCTACTTCTGTGTTCCTAATCCAGACTAGCTCCCCATAGATTAGGGGTGGCCAAACCGCAGCTCAGGAGCCACAAGTGGATTTTGACATATAATTTGTACCTCTTGGAAATATGTTGGCTTAACTCCTTTTTATATCACAGTTAATATGAAAGGTAAATAAAAATTTTTCAAGCCTTATAATTATTTTCTAGGTATAAATGGAAAAATCCGCTGGATTAAAACATGATAATATTCCTGATAAGTAGATACTGTATATTTAAGAATTTAAAAGCTTCTTAAATATTGTTGTGCTCAAGTCATCTGAAGTTTACAATATGTGGTTCTTGATTAAGCATGTTTGGCCACTCCTGCCATAAATGTTTGTTTATTTAGTTTATGATATACAATACATATCATATGTATTGTAATTTGTAATCAAATGTCAATGTCCAGTCCATCCAGATATTCATTATGCCATATATATACATTGATGAGTATAGACTTCATTAGTACTAGACCTCATTCTGATTAAGAAGGTGATGCAACTTCTAAAACAAAGATACTGTTCTTTGTTATGGCTGAAGATCAGGTTTAACTCTGATTGTGCCTATTATGGGGGAGGAAAGGCGGGGTATAAATTGAGTAAAATAAAATAAAAATAAATATTATTATTTTAGCTGTTGTTGAAGAATATGTGACCTTACATAACATTATTAGATGCTGCATGGATTAATAGGAACAGTGGAATGCATTAAAATATGAGCAGCTTACACTACCTTCTCCTGTTATGAGTCTTCCTGTCCTTTCATATTATCTGAACTCAGTCCTTATGATTAATTAGAATCAAAGTAATGCCTTAACCAGGTTTGGCTTAACTTCAGGTTAATCCACTCAAAGTGGATTTAATTAGTGACTTTTAATTATGCAATAAGTGTTTTTAGCTGCAGAACACAATGCTTGGTTTTTATATTTTTTCAGCTTTTCTAAGCAATTAAATACTTGGGAATAGTTTTTATTGATACATGTTTTATTGTTGCACATCCACTAAGATTGAAATTGGGATTTATGGGTTCAGTTTCTGGTTGAATAAATACAGTCATTTATTAGCTGTTTGTGCATGTCAGTAAAAAGTTACCTATATTGCCATGGATGGGGTCTCTTCTCGACCATATGTGGCAAAAAAAATGCTGAGGGAACTTAACCTATCACTCAGTTCTTATTCTGAGTGATATGTGTGTATCACTTATGTGATTCTTATGTGATTCTTCTGTTGTTTTCATGTCTTACTGTGTTTTCAGTAATTCTTGCCAATTTAGAAGCATCTACATGTTGTCATCTTTTTTTGGTTAACAATTCACCAGCTTAACAAGTCACATTTAAAGTGCTAACAAAAAACAGTAATGGCATAATTGTAGATCCATGAGTTTAAATTAAACTATTTAGATTAATGGGAGTAAGAATTTCATGCAGTGAAGAGAATCTGTGGAAACCTAACCCCAATTTCCCATAGGATCAATGCTTCAATAATTACAGTTTCTGTAATGGTGAGATTTTGCAGGATTGTAACTCCAGCGGTAAACAAGAATTGGCTACATACCACTGTAGTGAAGACAAGATCAAGCTGGTTTGGACCAAGAACTGTTTTAATTTAGTCCTGGGATCTGAAGTGTACATTAGTCTTCCCATATAGATGCTGCTGAAAATAGCAAGTTCTCCCACATCCCTTTGAATTGGAGCCACCATGTAATCAGGATCCTTGTCTCCATTAGAAGCCATGAGGGAGGGACAAGCCAAATATGACAGTATTTGCTATATGAAATTGAAGTACATACAGAAAGAGCTCCTGAATGCTATAGTTGTGGAGTTAAGATTTCACCAGGTATTTTAGATTTTCCATTTTGTGGGTGGCAATTCAGAATTAATTTGAGACAGAGCCAAACTTCAAAAACCAGTTTTGAATGTCAAGGCTTAGTTCTGACACATAAAAATTATCCTAATGATGGGACAGTGTGATGCTTCAGCTGGGATTGAAGGCAAGCAGACATGTGTAGGTTAACTTCTGGAACAAGCAGCAAGGGTGCCCTCAGCAGTCACATAGGCAGGTGGTTAAGTTCCCAATTTTGTTGCTGAGGAAGTGGTTAGGAGAAGGCAAGCGAGTCTGCGTGGATACTTGGACATATATTTGTTCAGATCAAGGAACCAAGCCTATAGTAAGTTATGTTTATCTGTTAGTTTATCAAATCCACTAAACTGGTTGGACTGCTGTGCAGTAGTACTTACTCAGGCTCTCATGTGGTAGTCCTGCAGCTCAATAACATGAAGCCAATAGCTCTTTCTGCCTGATAGGTGCCCCACTGATACAAGGAGAAAAGCAAATGGACCTGGCTGCTGAAGGTGCTGCACCTCTGAATACAGGCAATATCATATCTCTGTTAGGTAACTCCCATATCACATCTTAGGCAATAAGCCTTAGCATTCTCCCTTCAGAATTTGTTATTCAAACCAGGGAGAGAAAACTGAGTCAAGAAGCTTCTTAGATCAAGGGAAAGCAGGAGGCAAGACCCTAACGGCAATTGGAGATAAAGCAAGGAATGTCACAAAGTCAAAAAGTGATGGGAAATGGTCTTGACAATAAATTCAACAAATTTAAGTCAGGATTAATGGCACATGACATTATATAATCCTCTGAATGACTCTTAGAGAACAAAGATACTTTAATATATGAAAAGAGTATCTGTACTTCGAGCCAGCATGGATTTCTAATTGTCTAGGCTTCCTCATTATTTGATGTCTTCTACAGGACAGAACTGACAATCTCATGTTTATTGACTTTTAAATTAATCTTAACATACTCTTTTGTTATCAAAATATGCAAAATTATTATATAAAAATAGGTCTTAAAAACCCTGCATTTTTTTACATACCTTCTTGAGAGTAAGCTCTATCAAAAACAGTTGGACTTCTGAGGGCACAATCCTAACCAATTCAGGCTGGCATAACTCATCTGGTATATGTTCCCATCTTTCCTTGATGGTGTGGGGAGGTTGGCATATACCTGTGCACTGGCCTCTGGAGTGTACCTGTCTTAACTTTGAGGCAAGACGGGAAAAATCTACACCGTTTTTGGAGGGCACTGTGTCTAATAAAGGAGAAATGGTGGGAATATTGCATGTTAAGTAAAACTAATAATAAGGATGAATGTAAAAGTCCTTAATGAGATTGTGTTTTAATGTAATTATTATTGGCTTTTTAAAAATGGAAAAACATAAGCAAGTACGTAAGAGTGTCTGTTGTTATAGAAGCACTCATTAATTGGCATAATGAGAATACTAAGACACTGAAAGTTAAAATCATGGTTCAATATAACTGACCCTTGAACTCAGGAATAACAAATATCTGCAATACAGCTACTGTAATTATCCCTACAATCCAGAGTAACTTGGGTGCACGTAAGAGACTTTACGTGTACCCGTAGTTACTGCACCATCTAGTGAAAACCTATGGGAAATTCATATTGCAATCCAGAGTAAATTGTTCTTACACCGGAGCAAGGACTCCCCGTAGTTACTCTGGATTGCACCCTTACGACTTCTTTTGGGTTGGGGGCACAAACTGTTGTAATCTATCCCAAAACTGAAATTGGGTAACTTCAAGAAGGCTTAATGTAATTGCTTCTC
The DNA here is from genome assembly GCA_030015325.1 of Cryptoblepharus egeriae. Lineage (NCBI taxonomy): Eukaryota > Metazoa > Chordata > Lepidosauria > Squamata > Scincidae > Cryptoblepharus > Cryptoblepharus egeriae. The sequence goes on from JAREYC010000006.1 coordinate 42,573,738, forward strand.
CACTGTACATTTTGTCTCAAGACCCAGCCTGAATCGGTGGGGAGAAGAGTACAGAAATGAAGAGTCAGTGAAGAATCAAATGTGGCATCATCAAAAGATGTCTGTAGCTGTACACAGACAGATCATTTTGAAAATGGTAGGTTCTATAAGAAAATTGATTGATAGTCATTGATCTAGTCCCCAGGATGCCATGTCTTATTAACCCTACCAGATGGATATGAATCTTCAGAATCTATGCCCAGCTGGATTTTGGTACTCGGTGACATCTTTACTGGTAATTATATGGGATATGTTACAATCCAATGGCTTATTGCAATTGGTAATCTATCAAACCCCCTTGTTAGAGGGTTCCCTAGGGATGTGATTTGTAGTAATGGGCAATCATTTGGAAATCGCTGTCATAGAAGAGCTATGCCTTTTATGGGTCATATTTTTTCAAATATATATTTCAAGTGAACAAAGTTGGAATGAGGTGTTCTGTATTATGCTTAGTGGAAAGGTCTTCTGCTTTTACGTGACGTACTTATAGGTCTCCTGAAAAACAAGGATTGAAGCTGATGGTGGTGGTGGTGGAAGAAATTCAATAAAATAAGGAAGAGAAGCACACTGATCAGTGAAATTTGTTTGAGGTACTCTTTAATATAATGGACAAAAATGAAGGGGAACAGTCTGCAGTTCATAAACTCAAAACAATAAAGTTTAGGAAGTTTTTAATATAGAATCAGCATGTGAGAAGGTTTCAGTAGATGCATAATGACTTTTTAGACAAAGCAAACAAAAAGTGGATAAAGGGTGCAATCCAGGGTAACTACAGGGAGTCCTTGCTCCGGTGTAAGAACAATTTGCTCTGGATTGCAACATGAATTTCCCATAGGTTTTCACTAGGCAGTGCAGTAACTATGGGTACACGTAATGTCTCTTATGTGCTCTCATAGTTACTCTGGATTGTAGGGAAAGTCTGTACCAACCCAATCCTAACCTGAGATGGAACAGGCAGGCTGATAGGCCTGCGCTGTATCCAGTGCAGTTTCTCCTATCCTATTTCAAGCCCCAGATACCCAGATACCATGGGGCTTCTTAGGCTGCAATCCAGAGCAAATTCAGCCTGCTCTGACCTAACTGCACTCTCCTAACTATTCTGTATCCAGAGCAGAAAGTTATGCTGAATCCAGAGAGTCAGGAAGCCTGGGCCGCCCTAACTGCTCCACAGCATGCTAAGTAATTGACACAAGGGGAAGACTTGCTCCTGAGGAGACACCCCTCAGATCACACTGAACAAGGAACAGCTGTGGTGCCTACAGTGGTGACATGACTCTGCACATCACCTGGTGCGGAAGTCTGTGCGTCATCCCTGGGATGCGCGCCCCCCCACCTGGACTGCACAGTCACCAAAGTTGGCGCCAACTGGCTTCAGAAAGAGTACTGTGCAGGCACCATCTCTGACACCTGCGCAGTACTTTTCTGAAGCCTTTTGGCTTCGGGGGAGACTGTGCAGGCGTCAGAGTTGGTGCCTGTGCAGTACTCTTTCTGAAGCCATTCGGCTGCCGCTCCACCTCCTGAGTGAGGCCGAATGGCTGTGCAGAGGCGCAGACTTTCTCTGCTCTAAGGAAGTCTCCTCTGAAGCTGTTCGGCATGCTCAGTGTGTTTCTGCGCAGTGCACCTCAGATGGCCGTTCAGGCCAGCTCCTCAGACAAGTGTCAGCTTCTGGCTGATTCTCCACCTTGGAGCAGGCCTGAATGGGTGTGCTGACGCCCGGGGCCTGCCAAAGGACAGTCAAACTCCTCCGGCACATCACCCCATACAGAGCGCATCCCCAATGCAGCCCACACCAGCCGCACCAGTCTGGTGACACCACTGGGTGCCTGCCTTCTAAGGAGTCCCTGATGAGATGGCAGTACATTCTACAGTGAATACAAGGGGCTTCTTGGAGTGGCCTGCTGTATCCTGAGGTTTGTGGGCAGCCGTAGTTTGTTCCATATCCTGAAGTTGAGAGGCAGGGGTTGCAGCTAGGCTGGCCAAGAACTCAGATTTTTGGTCAGCACTGCCATTCTTACTCGGGCCTTATCATGGACCCCTATGGGTCTACTCATTACTATACCTGCTCCTGAGGTGGCATAACTCTGAGGGCTGGAAGAGGGCATTTCTGCCTTGGAAACAGGCTTTGGATACAGAGTAACTGCTCTGCCCTGGGCAATGCTAGACATGCCCTCAACTTGCCTCTCCTGAGCTGCTTAGGCTGCCCCAGTTAGGGCAGAGCAGGTCCACCTCTCTTAGGGCACCCTATCTTGCCTTGCTCTGCCCTAAGCCTCCTTCAGAGTAACTGGGCTGGAGCATCTTGCAGTTGCTCCACCCTAGTGATAGATAGGGCAACCCAAGGGCTCTTATGTGGACAGATTAGTTGCTCTGGATTGGGCTGTTAATCTGCACCAAGGAGCAGCCCATGTCTGGTTAGGGCCAGGGATGGGAGGATAGGATAGGCTGGTCCCAACCCCCCTTTGGGGCTCCATTTACCTCACACACCATGCTCCCCACCACAAAATACTGTCTCTCTCCCCCCACCATCCTCCTGTGCTGGTCTGTACAGGCCAACACAAATTTCCCTCTTCAGCTCACGCAGAGACTGAATTGGGCCTCCAGGAGCTGACACAGCACTCCACTGGGCCAGCTGATTCCCAAGTTGGTGAAACATGCTTTGCATCATGTTCATGACACATGGGAGCTGGTGTGGGGGGCCTGTATCAACTTATATGCAACTCTTGATTGTGCTGTAAATTAACTGGTAGCACAATCTTGTAAGTAAAACCTTGGATTAAGGGTAACTTGGATTGAGAGCATTTTGCAATGTGTTGTAAAACAAGCAAAAAATAATAATAAAAAAATTCCTAGCTGGAATATGGCTGGTATTAGCCTCTACTAGAGACCAGCTTATGCATGTCTAGTCTGAATTAAGCCCTATTATAAATACAGGTTCCCTCTTGTGTACCGGGAGGGGGAATGGAAAGGAGCCTGAGAGACCTAGCCTTGCATGTGTACTCTAAAGTAAGCCCCATTATAATCTGTGGGGCTCATTCCTGTGTAAAGGGGGCAGATTGTAGCCTGAGGCTGTATCAGAAAATGTCAGCTAACATGACAGACAATACATCACAATCACAATATGCAGAGTAACAGGGAATATGCTAAGATATTTCTATTTGAAATAAATCCGCATCTGGCTTGTCCACAACAGTAAATATTTTTCTAGAATATCAAATATTTTATAAGAAATAAAATAAAATATCAGCTGGATTTTCTATACATGCTTCTGAAATGGTAAACAAGAGCTGATTTCATTTTAGTATTTTGCAATGGGCAGGAGGAATGTGGAGTACAACAGATCATAAGTCCACTTATGCATGATTCATGAAATAAGAACAATGGCTTTTACAGATACTGAATTGTTGCCTTCTCTTCAGTTTGGTGTTCCAAGAAAGCGGCACTGCATAAAAATAAACAAACTCTGACATCACCTTGACTCGCATCCTTTACAAAGGTCTTTTTGTATGATAGAAACTTGCTGAACTGCATTGTAGTCAGTCAGTCACTGAAGGTTGTCTAATCTTTTCAGAAATAATCACCAGGCACATTTCAACTCTGAGGACACTTTACAAGCATGTGCAGATTACAATTTCCCTGAGGCAATATTAGATTCTTAACATGCAGGCCTTAGTAATGTCAAGATCTGCGGCATTCAACATATTTTTAATCTAGATAAATGGTCGTTAACCTTTTTTCATGCTGTGATCCCAAAATATAAAGATTGGGGACCCCACTATTGATCCCACATCCAATGCCAGACAGGTAATGGCAGAACCATCTGCCTGGACTTGTGGAGTCTCTATGCTGCTGTACAGGGTCTCTGTAAGTAGCATATTGAGCCCAGTGCAGGGGGATGTTTCGCATGGTCTCTCTGGGAGTGGTATTGGGGAACTGGGCTTACTCCCCAAGTGCAGGATGGATCCAGCCCACTGGCTATAGGCTACCAGCAGCTCCTCTAGATGGGCAAGTTTTATTCCACATCAGCTGTCCGGCAAGAAAGAAGAAAGGGGGAGAGAGGCAGCCAAAGGTATCCAGCATGCTTAAGTTGAACAGTGTCCTCCTTCCCTGCCATGCAACATAAATTGTCCTGTGAGGAAATGGATCTAAATTTGTTTTGTTTATATTTGCTTTAACTATAATTTTCATATGAAGTCTGTATTTTTTTATTTCCAATATTGTAAGGCACTTTGGTAACCAAGATCAAAAATCAGCATAAAAACACAGAAACAATCTTCTCGCACTACAGATGCATAGAATAAGCTTTCAATCCTATAACACGCTTACCAGGAGGAAACTCCTATTGAACTAAATAAGACTTTTGTTCTGAGGCGTAGGATTGGATGAATGTCTGACTCATCTCAGCCTGCAGAATGGAAATCACAAATATTTATCCCTGTTTTGACGTCGTTTTTTGTATGCAAAAAATGCATACATTTTTATACATACACTTTGCTGTCTGGTTCCAAAACAGCAGCATACCTGGATTTTGCATCTGAATTTGCTCCATGATATGTAAGAAAGGCTTTAAAAGTTGTGTTTTTTATTTTGTAAGAAAATAAGGCCAGCACAAGGACAGTCATTAAAAAGGTGAATGGATACATTTCTATCATTTTGGTCTCTTTCTATCTGTTTTTCCTTTGAATGGCGTAACTATACTTCTTGGATTTGTGTGAGATAGACTAAAGAATGGCGAAGATTTTATTAGTTACTAAGCAACAGGTTTCTTATTTTTTTTAAATGCTCCATTTATTGCTTAGAACAAACTGTCCAGTTCAGACATCGGCAGAAAGAAATTTGAACCATTTAGAACTTTTCCTTCCTTTTGATTCTCATTTCAGGTCCTGCGCCGGATAGTGACCCAAAACATTATCCCTGGGCTGTTTCTTTTGTTGCTCATAAGTCTAGTGGTTGTTTTTATTTTTTTTTTAATTATACTTGATGTAATGATTTGGCTCAGTTGCTAGAATAGAAAGTTACAAATCTGGGGCCTTCTTTAAGCAGCGATATCAAGCTTTTCTCTGCTCTCCACTTTCAAATGTAAAGCTCAAGTGATAAAAAAGCAATTACGAGTTATCTTTTGTTGAAACTGGAGATAAGCACCAAATCTGCTTACATTCTACTTTACTTCCATACAATTGTGCTTTGTTTAATCTCGGAAATAATCTAGGCTTCCTAACCGGTTGCAGTGAAATGGGGGGGAAAAACAGATATGTTCCAAGATTAAACCAATCCATAGTTGCACAGTGCATGTTAGAAGCCGAGTATGTCTCACAAAGGATGATTGTAAATAGTGGTGTTTTCATGTGCTTAGGTCTTGAATGAAATAGCCAAGCCAGGATTCCACTTGCCTAGCCCCACAATTCAAATATGCTTAAGAACTAATATCTGTAACAGACTGAATTTGTGCCTCTTGGAAATGGAGGCAGGTGTATGACCTTGAATGCTTCTGAATGAATGCTGCTGAGGAAGCTGAATACACTACACAAAAGCTAATGGGAAATAACTTGGTCTTTTAAGGTGCTACAAGATTGTTTGTTGTTTCTGAAAAAAAATCATGGAATTTCATAACTATTTATCAAAACAGTTATTGTCTGTGTTTCTTGAACCTCTGCATAAACAAAAGACCTAGAATCTTATCTGCTGCATGTTTGGCATCCCATAGAAAGCAAATTTCTTTTCATTTTGTGGAGGGAAATGGAAACATGTGGCCCACATCTGGCTCATGAACTAGTGGGAGGAAAGAACATTATTAATAGCCATGGACTGAATTTCATAGTGCTAATGCAGTTTTTTATGTCTCTCCCCAGATCTTCTGCCATTCCATTCTTTGCTGAAAGTGTCTTATATTCTTAAATAGTCAAGGCGGCCCAGCAATGAGAACTCAACTGCAAAATGGTAATCTTAATATTTGTGTCCAGCTTGACACATACAGGTGGGGACCTCCATACCCACAGATTGTATATTTCCAGATCTGGCTCAACATGAGTCCGCTGGGCCTATGTGGAGCAAACCTGGCCCCACCTGAGCCCTAAGCCAAAACTGTGCTCTGATTGCCTCCAGAGGGCTTTCTGAAGGCTGCAGATGTTGTGCACATCTGCCCATGGCTTCTGTGGGCTTTAGAGTGGCTTTTTCGGCCACAAAAGTGACTTCCATTTTTTTTTTCAAAAGAACTTTGTCTTAAATAAATAGAAAGGATAGTGGCTCTTCAGAGAAAGGTCTATCATTTCTTTCTGCCCAGTACCTTCTAGAAATGGAAGTAACATTTTTTGGTAGGTACTTGATAAGAAACTAAACTCGAATTGTGTTTATAATAGATTTCAAGCTTCTGCCCTTCTGATAGCTGAACAGAGCTCACTCATCTGTTACACAGTGGATCATGTAATAATTTCTCTTCTGGCAGCCAGCTCTTACTTCAAGAGGCAAGAGCCCCATTAAAAGATTTCATGATCTTTTAACGAATAGAATAAAACCAACCCAGTCATCATCTTAAAGAAAACACGTCTCTGTAAGAGATGAATCTGTTAAGGCGCAGAAATTATTTCAAGGTTACTTCATTTTCTGTGACATGATTCCTTCAGCCTTATTAAAGCTTATCCCCCAAAGCTGTTCTCCTTAAAAATGAAGTAGAAGAAACACAATGATGCAACATTTAGGTATCACTTTCCTCCTAAAACAAAAAAAGAGACAAAATCTGCTGCAATTATATGAAGAAATCTAACATTTTACATAGTAAACCTAAGTGTATCTAATATGAATTCCCATTGTTTTCATTGGGACTTACTTCCAACAAAGTACAGTGATGCCTCACGTAACAAATTTAATTCGTTCTGGAGGCATGTTTGTTACGTGAAACATTCTTTACGTGAAGCAGATTTTCCCATAGGAAATAATGGGAACTCAGACGATTGGTTCCACAACCCCAAAAATATTCATATAAAAATATTAACTGGATGTAAAAATGATGACAGAACACTGGGATTGAATTCAAAACATGCATTCACTGTGCATGATCTTGTGAAGTCTACTTAGTCTGCAGTCCTAAAGACACTTTCCTGGGAGTAATACCCATTTAACACAATGGGGCTTACTTCTGGGTAGACATGGTTAGGAAGCTACAATCCAAGACACCTTCAAAGTGTCTCCCCACTTTCTCCTTCTCTCCATCCTGAACCTCTCTCTCCCCTCCTCCTTTCTGGCTAGCCCTGAGCTTCTTCCCTCTTCTCCACTGCTCTTCTCTCCCTCTGCCCAGCAGACACCTGGCCACAGGAGAAACAGCATGGAAGTGTTGCTTTCACTATAGGCAGGTGCGCTAGGCAGCCCTGACGCTTTTTAAACAGGCTGCTGGCCAGCGCGTCTGCCCCAACTGCCAATGAATGTGTTCTTTACGTGAAGCAGTTTGTTACATCAAGCAGAATCCTAGAGAAATTTTTGTTTGTTACGTGAAACATACTTTACGTGAGGCGTTCTTTACGTGAGGCACCACTGTATATATATAGAATTGCAGCCTAAGGGCTGAGTCCTGAAGCTCATGGTCCCCAGGGCTCCAGCAGTGCCAAAATGGCAACTGTAGGATCCTGTTGGTGTCAAGGCTATTGCCAAGGTCTTCTCAGTGGAAGGAACAATTTGCTCTCTTCTTCTGGACAGTCATTGGTAATGGGTCTCTTTATCTCTGTGCCTGTGTTTAAATGGGAACAGAGTTGAAAAGGCCCAGGTAGGGACTTCCAGCTCATGGAAGTGGGTTTCATGAAACATGGCAGATGCTTCCATCATGGCCATGCTCTCATGGGCCCAATTTTCCCTCCCCACTGAGTTCCATCACTCTCACACCTTCTCCCTACCCTCAGCCACCCTGAAAAGCTGCACGACTGCCTGGTTCTCTGGCACTTTCGGTATGGAGGCTCAGCACCAATTAGTACTGATATGACATCAATACTCACAAACTGCCAGCTGCCATGAACATGCTTTATGACAGTGGTTCTCAAAGTGAGCATTGGGGACCACTTGGGGGATCCAAATGGGAGATCATGACTTCATTTTAGGGTCAAGAAAAGTCATGAAAAGCTGGGTGCTGCCATCTTTGAATCTGTCTCAGGGTGCCACCTTCTTAGTATTTTCTCCCAGAAAAAAGAGAATGGGACTTCATACAATGGGATTTCAGCATAGACATGGAGAAGCTCTGGCATCACAGTGCTGTCATTTCCTGTTTGATGTCACTCTGGCCATAACATCACTTGTGGGGGGTCCCAACATTGTCATTCTTAGAAGGGGGTCTTGGGCTGAAATGCTCAAGAACCTCTGCTTTACGATATGTTTGTGACACCAAGAGCAAGCTCTGAGGTTCAGTGCTAGCATCAGGATTAGACTGTTAATCAACCAATGGTTCAATTTTTGAAAAAATATAAAACAAAAACATAAAAATTTCACCTGATTTTTGTTTCAAATTTGATTTGTCTTGAGGATTGACAGACTTTTAAAATGTTTTCTGGCACAAAACAGAAAGATTACCTTTTGTTATCACTGGCAAGTTCTGAAGCCAGAATTTTTGCATGAATGTCATGGTAACATTATATAAATATTCCAAAAGAATTTAGATTTCACTGAAATGTTTCTGCCACTGAAGGAAAAAGACTGAAACCTGGAATTAGAAACAACCCAGGTTTTTAATGGTGACAATTTGGCTTTTGAATGTACAGTTGGTCTGGTTCCTAAATCTTTAGTAAAATATGATGTATGAACTCTATGAAGGTGAGCCTTTTCCTTCTATTATTTATAAAGTACCCATAGTCTTCTAGGCACCTGTCAGACTAGGAAAGAAATATTGTCACTTTGGCTCTAGATCAGTGTTTCTCAACATTTGTCCTCGATTGTATCACTTTACATGGTTTGCCTATTCAAAGTACTACAGGAAGTAACCTGGAATGACATCATTATGTGTACATCTGGGTTGAGAGACTGGATGTGATTTGACAAAGAAGCTCAGGGTGGATCAGAGACATTTCTGAATGTGGAAATGTATGCTTTGGAGTTCTGCTTGCCGAGCAAACCTCCTACCACGGTTGGTTGTTTCGTATTCCTGTTCTTGCTTCTGGGCAAGACCCACAAGTTCAGGGATGAGTAACCATGAATGCCACTAGACACTGCCTCAAATATCACTGATGGTACCTATACTATAAGTTGAGAAGCACTGCTCTCAGAAAGCACTGTTTAGTGTCCATGTTTTATTCTGGTAGCATCCTTACAGCTGCACAATCCTAACCCTATGCCATTAATGAAACAGCTTGACATGTGCAGCAGTGCCAAAAGGAGAACAGGATGCAGGTTAGGAGGGGACTGGAGATCACCTCAGAGATGTGAGGAGACAGCCATGGTGGCAGCGTGGCTGCAGGAGCAAGTGGTGGACTGGCAGCAGGAGCAGTGGGCCTGCCTCAGGGTCTTCTGGAAAGGGAAACTTCAGGTCCTGGTTTCAGAGGGGTCTGCAGCCTGGCCCCTCAAAGGAAGCTCAAAGGTGGTGAGGTGGCAGGCTGAGACTGAAACCTGCACACAGGCAAACCTGCCAGAGCTAAATCCAGGGAGGAGGAAGGCTGGTGCAGCAACTCCTGCCTGCTGGTGTAAGCTAAGGCCATACCTGACTGGGCAAACTAAGGAGTAACCTTGCATGGCCCTCCTTCGTCCTGATGTGGCCTCTCTTATTATGTCAAAGACTGGCTGCCCTGGGGCAACCTGTGACACCCTGAAGTGTGTTTATCTAAACAAAATAAAACAAAAAATGTTTTTCATGAAAGAAAGAGAAAAAAGCTTTCGGGTGATGTTGGTTTGGTTAACTAGGATAAAAACATAACTTTAGCTAAATTTCAGCTAAACATTGGGAATCTAAACTTGAGCTAAATTTAGCTAAAGATTGGGAAGTAGAAAACTTAGGGTGCAGTCCAGTGGTGGGCCCAGCCTGCCCCAACAACTGGTTCTCCGGAAGTGGGTGGGGCCAGGGTGGGTCAGGGGGGTGGGGCCAGGGTCAGGAGGCGGGCAGGGGGAGGGCACGCCACCTTAACCCTTAGTTTACAAAAAAAATGTATCACTTGTGATGGCATCAATCAGTATTAAACCCGAGTTCAGTGTAATTTATTCCTATGCTTTACACTTTGTTATGCTCTCAGGGGGAATGTGTGCCACAAATAAGAACATAAAAGCATAAGAAAAGCCTCCACTGGATCACACCAAAGACCCATCTAGTCCAGCTTCTTGAATCACACAGCAGCCCACCAGCTGCCTCAGGGAGCACATATGACACTTGCATCCAGGTGCCTAAGTACCAGCAGACACTACCACAAGTTTCACTGGTGGTACTCATAACACTGGTTGAGAAACACGGATCTACAGTTTAGGACCAGAGTCTGTGGTGTCCCCTCTGCAGGCTGAGTTTTGCTTCTAAGCCACTACTTAAGGCTACAATCCTGTCCACACTTTTCTATAAGTAAGCTCCATTAACTGTGATGGGACTTACCAGTACTTCTGAATGGTCATACATAAGATTTGGGCTCTTAGAATCCCAGCCTCTTGCTGCAATATAACACTTGCATCCAGGGGTTTCAGTACCAGCAGACACACTTCTAGTTCCACAGGTGGTGCTCATTCCACTGGTTGAGAAACACTGATCCACAGTTTAGGACCAGAGTCTGTGGTGTTCCCTCTGCGGTTGATGTTTGCCTCTAAGCCACCACTTAAGGCTACAATCCTGTCCACACTTTCCTGTAAGTAAGCTCCATTGAATATAATAGGACTTCTGAGTAGTCAAGCAGAGGACTGAGCTCTCAGTAACCATCCTTTGGCTGCAATCCTATTCACTTTCCTGAGAGTAAGCTCCACAGACTCTAATGGGACTTACTTCTGAGTGCCAAGAATAGGATTGGGCTCTAATGCTGCACTCCTCTGCACTCTTTCCTGGGAGTAAGCTTCATAGATTAAAATGGGATTAACTTTTGAGTAGTCAGGCATAGGATTACAAGCTCTTAGAAACCAGCTTCTTTCCAGCGAGTAAGCTTCACTATTATAATGGAACTTACTTCTGAGTAAACAATGATTGGGCTTTGAGGCTACACTCTTATCCTCACAGGGGAGTAAAACCTACTGACTTTAATAGGATTTACTTCAGAGTAGGCAGTGGACTGGGCTCCTGGGGGGGGGGGCAGGATGGGAACTGCCTGCTGCCTGCTTATAAGGAAAAGGAGGACAATGAAGATTTTTTCCCAGGCAGAAGAGTGAAAAGAGGACCTGTCCTGGGAAAAAAATAAAATTTATGAGAAGGCTGCATGTTGCCTGCTCATAAGGAAAAGGAGGAGAGTGAAGATTTATTGTGGTCCTGGAAAAAAGTATGGATAATAATAAGACTCCATGTTGCCTGCTCATAAGGAAAAGGAGAAGAGTGAAGATTTATTGTGGTCCTGGAAAAAAGTATGGATAATAATAAGACTCCACGTTGCCTGCTCATAAGGAAAAGGAGAAGAGTGAAGATTTATTGTGGTCCTGGAAAAAAGTATGGATAATAATAAGACTCCACATTGCCTGCTCATAAGGAAAAGGAGAAGAGTGAAGATTTATTGTGGTCCTGGAAAAAAGTATGGATAATAATAAGACTCCACGTTGCCTGCTCATAAGGAAAAGGAGAAGAGTGAAGATTTATTGTGGTCCTGGAAAAAAGTATGGATAATAATAAGACTCCATGTTGCCTGCTCATAAGGAAAAGGAGAAGAGTGAAGATTTATTGTGGTCCTGGAAAAAAGTATGGATAATAATAAGACTCCATGTTGCCTGCTCATAAGGAAAAGGAGGAGAGTGAAGATTTATTGTGGTCCTGGAAAAAAGTATGGATAATAATAAGACTCCATGCTGCCTGCTCATAAGGAAAAGGAGGAGAGTGAAGATTTATTGTGGTCCTGGAAAAAAGTATGGATAATAATAAGACTCCATGCTGCCTGCTCATAAGGAAAAGGAGGAGAGTGAAGATTTATTGTGGTCCTGGAAAAAAGTATGGATAATAATAAGACTCCATGCTGCCTGCTCATAAGGAAAAGGAGGAGAGTGAAGATTTATTGTGGTCCTGGAATAAAGTATGGATAATAATAAGACTCCATGTTGCCTGCTCATAAGGAAAAGGAGGAGAGTGAAGATTTATTGTGGTCCTGGAAAAAAGTATGGATAATAATAAGACTCCATGTTGCCTGCTCATAAGGAAAAGGAGGAGAGTGAAGATTTATTGTGGTCCTGGAAAAAAGTATGGATAATAATAAGACTCCACGCTGCCTGCTCATAAGGAAAAGGAGGAGAGTGAAGATTTATTGTGGTCCTGGAAAAAAGTATGGATAATAATAAGACTCCACGCTGCCTGCTCATAAGGAAAAGGAGGAGAGTGAAGATTTATTGTGGTCCTGGAAAAAAGTATGGATAATAATAAGACTCCACGCTGCCTGCTCATAAGGAAAAGGAGGAGAGTGAAGATTTATTGTGGTCCTGGAAAAAAGTATGGATAATAATAAGACTCCACGTTGCCTGCTCATAAGGAAAAGGAGAAGAGTGAAGATTTATTGTGGTCCTGGAAAAAAGTATGGATAATAATAAGACTCCACGTTGCCTGCTCATAAGGAAAAGGAGAAGAGTGAAGATTTATTGTGGTCCTGGAAAAAAGTATGGATAATAATAAGACTCCATGCTGCCTGCTCATAAGGAAAAGGAGGACAGTGAAGATTTATTGTGGTCCTGGAAAAAAGTATGGATAATAATAAGACTCCATGTTGCCTGCTCATAAGGAAAAGGAGAAGAGTGAAGATTTATTGTGGTCCTGGAAAAAAGTATGGATAATAATAAGACTCCATGTTGCCTGCTCATAAGGAAAAGGAGAAGAGTGAAGATTTATTGTGGTCCTGGAAAAAAGTATGGATAATAATAAGACTCCATGCTGCCTGCTCATAAGGAAAAGGAGGAGAGTGAAGATTTATTGTGGTCCTGGAAAAAAGTATGGATAATAATAAGACTCCATGCTGCCTGCTCATAAGGAAAAGGAGAAGAGTGAAGATTTATTGTGGTCCTGGAAAAAAGTATGGATAATAATAAGACTCCATGCTGCCTGCTCATAAGGAAAAGGAGGACAGTGAAGATTTATTGTGGTCCTGGAAAAAAGTATGGATAATAATAAGACTCCATGCTGCCTGCTCATAAGGAAAAGGAGGACAGTGAAGATTTATTGTGGTCCTGGAAAAAAGTATGGATAATAATAAGACTCCATGTTGCCTGCTCATAAGGAAAAGGAGGACAGTGAAGATTTATTGTGGTCCTGGAAAAAAGTATGGATAATAATAAGACTCCATGTTGCCTGCTCATAAGGAAAAGGAGGAGAGTGAAGATTTATTGTGGTCCTGGAAAAAAGTATGGATAATAATAAGACTCCATGCTGCCTGCTCATAAGGAAAAGGAGGAGAGTGAAGATTTATTGTGGTCCTGGAATAAAGTATGGATAATAATAAGACTCCATGTTGCCTGCTCATAAGGAAAAGGAGGAGAGAGGAAAAGATTTTTTTCCCAGGACACAAGAGTAAAAAGAGGACCTGTCCAGGGAAAGGAGGACATATGGTCACTCAGTACTTGCTTCTGAGCAGTCATGCAGAGTATTGGGGTCTGATGCTCAAATCCTATCCACACCTACCTGGGAGTAAGCTCCATTGACTAGGATGGGACCTGCTTCTGAGGAGGCACGCATGGATGCCTCCAGTGAATGGAGAGAGAAGAGCAGCCACTCAAAGGTCCTCCCTCTTTCTCTCCCACCTCAAGAATTTTTAGTAATGCAGACACAATTGGAGGAATAAGAGGGCTCATTTGCATGGACTATCTTTGCAAAAACAAGAAAATACCTCTTCAAAACTTGCTAGAAATAAGGTTTTGAAGCAAAATAAGATGTTTAGCAGAGACAGACTTCCTTCCAGGCCGTCAAAGCAGAAATGGTTTCTCACACTCACTGTAAAGAATGTAGCTGTTTTAGACAACCACTTAGGCAGGGGGGAATTTAGGCTATTAATGGGAGTTTGTTTGAGTGATGTTCTTTGCTTGTGGTTACTAAAATGATATGGAGGGGGAGGTGTGCTTGCCAGGGAACTCCTGGCTGCTTGACTTACATATGAAGTATTTGTATTTTAAAAAATGTCCTTAGGGAGGGGGCAGAGAGAGCCCCCTCAGAAAGGGAGGGAGTTGAGCTTCCTCTGGCAAGACAGACCCAGAGGCCCTTTAAGACAAATTCTCACACACTTGCATGCAAGTCAAAGATGATGGCCCCCAATTAACACCAGTTCGCTAACATCAGCCCCTAATTAACCGGTGCAAACCTGCCTCAGCCCACCTGTGGTGCAGTCCTAACCACCAGCATAACCACCAGTCCTAACCACCAGTCTGTCTCCCTGTGGCAGTGTAGGGAGGCTGGCATGTCTGTGCACTGGCTTAACACCCCTGGAGAGGCATAGAAGTGCCTTCAGCACTTTTGTGACATCCCCATGCCAGTATGAGATTTGTGCCAGGATTTATGCAGGCCTAACTGGGGATTAAGATTACAGTCTTAGGGTGCAGTCCTAACTAACTTTTCAGCCCTGGCATAGTTGTTCCGTTATGGAGTGTGCTTCAACCTGTATTGGGGGGGGGGGAATGTGGACATGTCCTCAAGGTAAGAACATAAACATAAGAACACAAGGCAATGTCTGTTCCCTTATCTCAAAGTTGCATTGTCCTTATCTCAGTGCTGGAGAGTTGGATAGGATTCTGTCCTCAATGGCTAGTGGAGAAATGAGGAATGCAGGTTAGGCCATGGATTGAGAAGAGGAAACCAAACAAAGAACAAATAGGGAATGGAGCTACTAGAGGATAAGCAGAGGCAGCAGAACATTGAGGCAAGGTGGGATAATCAGAAATGAGACAAATGAATTTCACACCCCAAGATCAAGAGGGGATTTTTTGTGTGGAGAGAAGAAGAAAAGAATGCTAGGAGGGATGAGCAAGAGACAGGTTGAATACAGGGATGAAATAGGCAGGGGACTGAAAAACCATGGAAATGACAGTTGGAGCCACGGAGTTAGAAGTTGCCAAAAGGAGAATAGGACGGGGCAGAACATCACATTACTTCTACTAGATACTATATGCTGTTGGCATGTAAGAGCACCAAAGGGCGCATGTAATTGCTAGGTCCAGATCCTGAGAGGGGAATTCTTCCAGTTGTGGCTATCATAGTCACTACAGCATTAGGATGTGACAACCCTTAGGGGCCAACAGGGACAAAAAACAACAACAGGGAGCACTCTTGATAGTAATGGAACTTTGACATTTTGATTCAAAATAGCAAGCCTATGCTTTGGCTACAGGCTTGTGTGATCATAAATTGCTTTGACAGTGAAAAGAACCTAAGTAAAAAAACACACACACACACACACACAGGCACACAAATAACAAGGTAGTAGCTAAGATATCAATTTTAAGGAGAAGAATGAGGCAACTGAAAAAGTATGACAATTGCTTGTTCCCTTACTACAAAGCCTTATAATTGGTCACCATCTGCTTTCCAGAATAATTTGCTCCTAGTGAGACTGAGTTTGGTGCATGAAAGGCTCCCCCTTTCCCCACCTTGTTAAGAGGGGAGGAGAGGAAGGATAAGAGAGCCTATGGTAGTTGCTTAGCAACTGCCCACTGTTGGACAACATCACCAGAGAGAGTGGGATGTGGAGAGGCTGGATTCAAACATGACCCTAAATCACAATGAACTCGGGATGGGGAGGATTGCAGAAGGAGACACGCCACATCTTCAATTCCTTATTTAAACGAAACCAGAATCGGTTCTTGTCTCCAGATTTTGCAAATCTCTGCTTCTTTAACCACAATTTGCTGAACATGCTAAGATATGAAACTGAATTGTTAGTTTTGAGACCACAAAACTAATTCTTAAACTTCGTGTATATATCAAGAATCTTTCTATCTGTGATTTGTTTCAAGAAACTTTAGCCTTCTATTTTCTTCCTAATAGAAAACAGAACAGGTATAAAGTGGCTTTATTTATTTATTTATTTATTTATTTATTTATTGGATTTCTACCCCTCCTTTCTCAGCTGAGGCCACTAAATTTTTATGAACCTGTCCCAAGGAGAAATGGAGTGGATTCTGATACATGTTCTCGGACATTAAGCGCACAGCGTTCAATGGGGCTTACTCCTATATGGGCCAAATCCTATCCAATTTCCAGTCCTGATGCAACTGTAAGTTACTGGAGGAGACTTTAGTGACTGCCCCACCATCATAGATGCAGTGCATGGCCTGCTGGAATGGTTCCATCTGTGCTGGAAAGGATTGGACCCTGTGTGCATAGGATTGTAGGCTTGTTCTGCATATTTAGAGCACTCTCTTGAGCATTAAGAAGAGCTCTGAAAGAGCAGACAGAAGGCCCATCTATCCAGCATTTTGTGTCCCCTTGTGGCCACAGGTGCCTCTAGGAGGCACCCAACCTTTTGGGTGTGCTTTTGCTAGAAATGGGATTCATCTCTTTTAAACATCACTGTTCGTATGATTGCAAATTAATATTATCTTTCACCTTTTTCTCTAGGAATAAGAGAAAAACACTGTGGAGCTAATACTTGGGATCCATGCAAAAGTGTTCCGTATAATAGTGCAGTGGAGAATGAGTCAAACTTCACAAAGGTAAAAGATAATAATAATAAAATTTCCAATAGTAGTCAGTGAAATGCACTGAGGTTTAAAAAACCATCATTTATCTGTATGCAGTGTGTTGCTGCTTATTTTGTGTTTGTTGGATTTCACTTACTCAGCAGAAAAGTCAAATAAAGTGGCAGCCAAGATGTCACAATTCGGTTGGCAGTGTATTCATTAATTCACATACTTCCCACGTTCTTCTGGAAAAGAAGACAACATCAATACTTGAAGGAAAAACACAACCTTGAAAAAAATCTAACTATGGTAGTTCAGTCTTACAAGTCAATAAGCTTGGCAGGTTCTGCAGATTGCTGGTTATCCTTCAGAAAATGTAGCCATTTACACATATGAAACTATAAGCGAGCTTCTTCCTTTTCAAAGGTCTATTCTGATTTTACATTTACAATCCAATCCCCTGGTAAGCGTAAGGAGAAAAATGCAAAACTCTTGCATTGTAGCATCATATGTAGTATCAATAAGCGCAAAACTCTTATTGTAGTATCATATGATTCTAGGATGTCATGCGCTAGGATGAACATTTAGATTAATGCAATTGCCGCTGTGCTGGTGCAGCTCCACCTTGTAAGAATTTATTAGAAATGCTTTCAAAATGAAAATAGAGAAAGATAACTGTATTTGAGAAAGATAACTGTACACATTGTATTCAGTACACAATGTGTGTGTCTGAAACTGTGCTTTCAGCTGTGTAAACTGTTCTCCAAAAATTCTTTTGTTTTGAAGAGCTCATAGAAGGTGAGTGATTTTTTTTGGCCAATCTGACTTTAATTACCGTGTCAAATTCCTTACTTAGTACAGCAATACATATGGATAGGTGGATGATGAACTTGCCACTAGAAGATAACCTTCACAATCCAGAGTAACTGCAGGAGCTCTTATGTTGATGTAAGAAAAATTTCCTCTGGATTGCTCTATGAATTTCCCATAGATTTCCACTAAGCAGCGCCGTAACTACATCAACGTAAATGTTTCTTAAGAGTTTCTGTAGTTACTCTGGATTGTGCAGATAATCTAATCCCCACATGGCAATTGGCAAATTATAACCCTCAGAACTCAATCCTACCCTCCTTCCCATCTTCAAGTGGTGAAGCTGTGCCAAAAAGGTGTGTATTGTAAATTCTAGCGCAGGGGTCTCTAAACTTTTTAGCATCTTTCTGATACTGTCAGGCACCAGAAGAAGAAAAAAAGCATTTTTTTACATTTAAAATTTGAATAAAGTTACATAAAGGATTATATTTGTGATGGAGCTTGTGAATAAACAAATGAATTCAAATCAATTCATAAACACTTTCCAACACACAAGAAGAGAGAGAGGGTGATCTTCAAACCACTTCACAAGCACTTCCATACATGGAGAGAAGAGGTATGTGCAGCCTCTTCATCCCTCAAAATACCCTCCATAGGTGTGGAAACCAGAGTTCTCTGCACCAATGGAGGATTAAACGACTTGCTTTTAATGGAGGGTGCGTGATGAGGGCCAGATGGAGGCTTGCTGAGGGCCGCACTTGGCCCCAGGGCTAGGGTTTGGAGGCTCCTGTTCTAGTGGCTGGTCAAATTGGGTATCTTTGGAGGGGAATGGGTCATTCTGCAATAGGACTTCTTGGGACCTATTGGCTGATGCAAGTCTGAGGAGGGAAAGGAAGTGAAGAGGCTACTAATGGGTACTGTTTAGCTGGTGCAAATCTGAGGAGAGAAAGGAGTTGGGGAAGCTGCCAGAAAGGAGCTTAGGAGTTGGCATTCACCATCAGGTCCACCATTTCCTGCATCCTCCCTGTCCCTTATTCCTCACCCTTGTCCATCTCATTTCACCTCCTCCCACTCCTACTGCTGCTGTGCCTGGTCTGTAAGGTGCAACGAAGCACGTGTTTGGGGAGCACTCCCAAGATGGCCTCTGATGGAGTGCTCTGCCCTGTGTCAACAGCAAAGTGGGAGTCTGTTCTGCTGAGTTCTACAGCTGGCAGCTCACTCCAGGGTAGTGCTGCTCTTAGATCACACTGGCATAAATGCTGGATGCAGCAGGTGTTCAGAGACTAAAGTGGAAATGTTCCTCCTTCACTTACAACACTTGAACTGGGGAGCATCCAATGAAATGGATTGATTGGCCAGAGATTTAGGACAGGCCAAAGAAGACATTCACTCACCACTGCAGATCTGTTTTTCTGGTGTGGTCCATCTCACTGCCCAGTGTCTGGGACTACTGACTTGCAAAGATACACATATCCATGGATGCAAACATTTTGCCATTTTGTGTTATCCTGAATGGTTGTTTGTAGGCACTGTGTTTGTCTCTGGAGTAAAAGGATTTCTGAACAGCTTCTACCAACAATACATAAAAATAAAGGATAATTTAACATTGCTTAACATGATGTAAACAGCCATCATGATTTCTCTTCCATACTCAAATTAAACAGAATGCTCTTGATGATTTTGTCTGTTAGCTTCATAGAAAAAAGAATTATCATAATCTTGTCATGCAGAACACTGTTTACTTGCAACTGGACATGATGTTTTGTTTTTTCAAAACTGTGCTGTCATAATGGGATTTCTGATTCGTTGTTGTACAAATATCAAACAACAATATAATGAAGGTTGATGGGCTGTGTCAACAAACTGCTTTACTCACATGTAGCAGCATTTGAGATTTGTCCATAGAACTTATTTTTGCGGCTTCCTCCACCTAAGCTGATTTCTATCCTGGGACATTTTTATTTTCCTATCCAGTCACATTATCTTACTACCTCTGTCATCTGAGGCACCTTTTAAAGTTGTGCTCTCCAACATTAAGCTGAGGGAGTGCAAATTCCAATGGTTGTTGCTGTTGTCAATGCATCTTTTAAAAAAAAAATTGTGATCCAGCTCTGCGACACAGCTGGAACCAGTCGTATCAGCTCTGTCATTCCATTGGACTATTTCAGTGGCGTGGAGAGGGGGGATTTGCTGCTTGGGTAACAGCCCATCCTCCATATTATCTACCCAGGCCTTGGTGCTCCACATGCAGCACTGAGCACAATACCATAGTCTTTCAAGACTGATGGATGCCAAGATCCCTCTGGGGAAGGGAACCATTAATGAACTGCTTTCTGTTGAAAAGCAGCATATAAATATTCACAACAACACTACCATTACTCCTGTTAAGTAGAGTGGAACTGGATATTAAGCATGTGTGGACAATGTAATACCTCAGAAAGGTAGGTAAAAAACAAGAATAAATATTTACTAAAGATTTTGAAAAAGTGGTTTCAGTAAGCAAGTATATTAATACCAACAAAAACCCATTTTAAAGCCATTTTTGAAAAAGAGAGCATAAGATTATATAAGGCAAAGGTTGGGTAGGTCTTCCCAGCTCTCAAAACATGCTCCTGGTGTTTCCTGTGATGGGTTGCTTCTGAGATATTTATATATTTGCCTATAAGGTGAGAAATGTCTGTCAACAAATCAAGTGTAAATCATCCCATAGCCTTATCTGCGAGTCACTCAAGCCATTGTGAGTCACTCAAGTCACTGCGAGTCACTCAAGTCACTCAAGCCACTGCGAGTCACTGTTGGCAGCAGAGATAATGATGGGCAATCACTCTCCATGGCATCCAGGCTTCGTGGCAAGCTGCAGCCAAAGTTAACCTTTTCACTGCTCCTGAGGCAAAAGTAAGCCAGAGCTCCAAGATTTTTGTTTAAATCAAGCAAACCTTCTCTTTAGCAGACCTTCTGTAGTTCAGTTTTCCAAATGTTTGGCAGAGGTCTGGTTTTTTTAAACACCAAGGTACAATCCTTGTTTCCTCTTGAAACAAAGTGCCAGGCTACAATTTAGTGCAGCATTACTTAATAACACTCATGGAAAGCAATGTGCCCTTCTTGAGTAAAATAGGTAATAACTATGTGTAGCCACACATGCCCATTTCTTGTTGCTTGTCTCTCTGCTGTGGACTGAATTGCAAATTCCCAGTTATATATTATATGTAGAGCCTTTGACTTAATGCACCAGGCAACTTAAAGAAGGATTTGATTAATCGTTCTGTTGGTAAGTTGTTTACAGTGCACTTTCTCTGACAGCAAAGACCTCACTTGCTCCGCAATAGCTTGTGCTGTATCCAGTGCACGATTTGGGGCTGCTGCCATGCTACTTTGGCCTTTCCCTAGGGTTGGACTGCAGTCGCCTGAATGGGACTACTCAGATCTGCACAGCCTCAGGAGGCAATGCAAGACCAGGCAATGCAAATCTGGCTGATCCATTCCACCTGAGGAAACAGGTGGCATATCCCACTCACCCACCCCCCGTCCCGGAACATCCTCCCCCGTCACTCTCCCCCAAGGATTGACCAACACAACTCACCCCTCAACCCACTCCCACAGTGATGCTGGGAGGCTGGTGCATGGAGATGTACTATCCTAACTCCCTTGACTTTGGCACAGAAATGCTTTGTTAAACTTTTTCAACTGTCTCAGGCTGGACAGGTTAGGATTGTAATGTGAGAGCATTTATAAAAAGGTTACGAAGACCTAAATTAAAATTGTTAATGATCTTTTACTATATTTTTTAATAAATTAGACTGTACAGTCTCAGGTAACTATTGCTGGTAGGTAATTTTTCAGGATCTATACTCATGTAAAATCAGACAAAAAAATAGTCAGACAGCCCAGCTTATCAGAATTTACTTAGGATGCAATCCTATCATAGGCTGGCACAACTTATCGGTCTTCCTATTCCCTTGGTGATGTAGGGAGGCAAGCACATGTCTGTGCGCTGGCCTAACCCTCTCCCAGGAGGGGCACAGAAGTGCCTTACAGCACTTTGGTGACAACCCCTGGTCAGCTCAAGACTTATGCCAGCCTAACTGGGGTTAAGATTGCAGCCTTAGTTTTACTACTGTGAGTTAAACAGCCACTTGATATTAAAAACAATTAAGCAATTGCATCTTTTTCTTCATTTAACTCCATGCTAATACAGATTCTGTACAGGCCTGCCTGTACTGTCTGTCAGCCTGGCAACAGCAGGCAGGGAGAGGCTGTGGATCAAATGCAATACTATCAAGGTGCTTAACATTTATTAAAGGTTACAAGGAAAGCATTAGGAAGAGCAGAGGAGCTAAGCCTGAGGTTCTCAGACTGGGCCATTATGATGCCTCTGGCCCCATCTCTAGGGTTGTTCCACTGCAAGGGATTAAGAGTGGGTGTTTTATTATAGGGTGATGCAGTGGTCTCCAAGAGGACCTCTGCTTTGGGCCTCTTTTCAAAACAGTAAGCAAATCCTACAAACTACGTTTGTTGGTTTTTTTTTCTTTTTGACTACATATTTTCTGCAGTTACTTCCCAATCTCGTCCCCAGCTGCATCTTGCTGTTCAGCTATCACTCATTCAGTTGGTCTGCCTAAAATATGCTTCTGATGAAGCTACATTGCTTTCAGTGTCATTCCTTTCAATGGAATCTTCCCCATTATTTCCCTGAGCATATGTATACCAATGAACATATACAGAATCTTTGTTACCATATGGTTCACCAACGTTTGGAGGTTTCTCATCACCATTTGACAGCCAATGCCCCAAGAGAAATGAAGAATTGAAAACAGAAATGTGTACTGGTTTAAAATACACACATATGATAAGTTGGTTTATGTATGGATAATTGTGTGGTTTATTACATTAATTTATTTATTTTATTTTATTTTAAAAATTTATATCCCGCCTTTCCTGGGCAAATTAGCCCGACTCAAGACAACTGCCATAAAACATAATTAAAAACATAAATAGAACAATTAATCTATCTGTTACCATCCATCTACTATATTCACAGCAACAGCTGAATGATGTCCTAAAATGCTTTCCCCTTCACTGTTCCTATAAGACTACTGAGAAAGCACTGAAGGAAAAAAAGGTGTCCACAATAAATATTCCACTGTCCACATCTGTCCACATTTGCCATAACTGATGGTTTTTAAAATATGCAAATACACACACATGCTCTCTGTCTCTCTATCACATACACATCAACAGTTTACAATGAGTAAGAAGGAATCACCCTTTTATTTTCATTTATTTATTAACTGTCTTTTGACCCTCTTCAAAGCCTATTCAGATTTCCAACATGATTATGGGTCCAATCCTATTGGACTTTCCAGGAGTATGCCATACCAATGTGCCATACCCTGAGGAGAGGGAGCACTCTTAAAGGCCTCCTATGGGGCTGTATTGTAGCTGCATCAGTGCTGGAATGCTTAATAGGATGATATGATTTGCCCCAGTTAAAGATAAAGGTGTCCCCTGCAGGTTTCCCTGTTAGTTGTGAATGAATCTAGGGATTCATTTCTAGAGTCACATAGCCAGCATTGTCTGAAGATGCCTATCTGGAAATGTGGCTCACATGCTCATGGAATGCTATTACCTTCCTACTGAAGTGGTACCTCTTTATTTACCTGCACTTTGCATGCTTTCAAACCGGTAGATTGGCAAGGGCTGGGCTAAGGACAAGAGCTCACCTCATCTTGCAGTACTCAGGTCTCACACCGCTGACCTCCCGAACTTCAGATTGAGAGGCACAGCACCATTAACCACTAAGCTAGCTGTAGCCCCTGTACCCCAGTTAGACTGGCATACGTCCGAGCACAAGTCCTGTGTTGACCTGGGGTTGTCACAAAAGTCCCACACCATAAGGCACTTCTATGCCACTCCTGGCAGAGGGATAGGCCAGTGCAAAGACATGTGCTTGCCTTCCTGCATTACCAAGGGAATGGGAAGACCAATGAGTTGTGACAGCCTAGGTTAGGACTGTACCTTATGTCTTTCAAGTATACTTGGAGTAGTAATAGTATGCTACTACTATGCTAATACTTGATAGTGACAACACTTAGGATTTTTTTGGGCATGCTTGTATGTGTGTGTGTGTGTGTGTGTGAGAGAGAGAGAGAGAGACAGAGAGAGAGAGAGAGAGAGAGAGAGAGAGGTGATCTCTCCCAAATCAGGGTGGAAAGGAAATCTCATAGCAAGCTTTACAACATGAGAGATCTATGCTACCTTTATGCTGAGAGGGAATCACATTTGAATGAGAGGAATCTGAAAACACATTGTTAAAGTCGTGTTGAATACAAATTCTGTTTACATCCAATTAATCAGCTTTGTTTCCCACTAGTGGACCATTTGCCTGTACATTATGTAGGTTGTGTATAATAATGGTACCCAGAGAGCAATCTTAGAGCAGCTGTTTTGTCAATAGGAAATCCTGTCTATTTATGTTCTGAAAAATAGTGGGTGTCATAGATAAGTTATTGGCCTGATATTAATAAATGTGTGGTGCTTGCCTTTTTACTATGGGTATTTGGCGCACCCAAGAGATGCAAAACAATAAATTGCTAATGAAATAAATGCTACCTAAAACAAAACAAAGGGGAGAATGCTGTTTGTGGAAGGCAAAGTGGAAGAATTTCCCCCCTGGTCATACTTGATGCTTTTGTGCAATATCATTGACCCAACTCCCACATAAACACTCCACAGAAAAATGCAGCCCACCTACGTAATTCATTTTGCAAGGCATTTGGAGGCTGTAAGTGCTTAAAAGGCTTTAATATTTCAGCAGATCGGCATGAAAGTGCAGTGTGGTGTAGGTTATAATCCAAAATCGACAGTTGCTATAAACGCACATATTGTTAAACACAGGTCCATATATCCCAACTAAGCAAATCAGTTAATCATTCAAACAAATGGCTTTATAAATTGCAATTTGCACATAAAATTGGTTGTGTTTTTGTTCTGGTTCTGGCAGGCAGTTCTGAGCTGAGATTAGCCTCAGTGAAACGGCCTGCAGTGACAACTGCATGATGGAAGGAACAGAATAAGAAGCCTCATATATTGCTGTTTGATGTAATCACAGAATCTTTAGCTATAATTTTTATGTGCATCACTACTGAGCACTATAATTATTTGGATCTTTTTCCTTTGCAGGACTCTCTGCTATCACAGAATGCAAAAATGATTTCCTCTATAGCTATTTCACAGCTGATTGATGAGAATAAATCAAAAGAAAATAAAGCAGCTTTTCCTAGGCAGCCTGTAATCACCCAGTCTGATGGTTATCACATGCACCAATCTTTGGCTGATCATAACTCAGTCAACATTAGTAGAGCCTTCATATTGCTTCCCAGACGACTTGGGATTCAGCTAACTACGAATGACAATGTGCTTGCAACAGACTTCACAACCAAGGAGGAGAAACCGTCTCATAACCACAAGAAAGGTTTTGCTTCCATCACAGTAACCGCTAGACGGGTTATTCCACCTCCTTGCATGTTGCAGGAAGGTGCTTCTGACCCTTCTCATTTGAAATGCCAGGAGGATAAGCCGCTAATGAACACTGTTGTTCCTTCAAATGCGACAGAGCCCGATCAGCACTGCAGACCTCTGCATGCTCAAGGATGTTGTCAAAATAGAAATGCCACCAAAATGGAGGTTTCCGAACCTTGTCCACAGCTGTACAAAGGGCAATCTAGTACTGGAAACAAAGAAAACAGAATGGCCCCGCCACAAAACAGCAGTAGCAAACAAGCACTGTCTTCTTTTATTTCCAGCATCCACCTTAGTATTTCCCAGCAGTGTCCAAATACGGTATATTATATAGACAAGTCTCTCTCGGTGCCGGTTGACCAACCACAGAGTATTAACCAAAAAATGCATAGGTCAGTTGTGTCTTTCAATATAAACTGCAGTTCCCCAAATTTAACGCCAGATGGAGTTGATGGTTTAGTTAATCGAGAGCTAATCACAGAAGTACTTAAGACAAAGCTCCCAGAGGAATGTAAGTCTCCACTTAGAGCCACTTGGAAGGCAGATCTCAAGGAGAACCACCTGGATGAAAAACAGACTATGGACATGGAACTTTTGGGGACTCAGTATCTCTGTAAAGGTACCTCTCCATCTCAAGCTCTGACAGTTGTGGATGGCCAGCAAGGACTTGATCAATTAAGCCTAACAAAGACTAACGATGAACATTCAAATGACAATCACATTCCATTGTCTTCCCATATTCCTCACCAGACTTTCCATGAAGGTGAGTACATTAAATAAGCCCCAACTTGCTGGATCATCTACCCAGGGCAAAGTAAATTCGCTATCCTTTTAACTGCCAGTAACTTTAAAGAGTGTCCTTGTAAAAAATAATTTATGAAGACTCAGAGGGGCATTTTATATGTTACACTTTGTGATTCAGAACCAGTACTTGACTCAGCATTACAACATATGTAAGGGAGAGTACCAGGAATGCTGGGTAAGGCTTTAGGATGCAGGTCTCTTGTGTGCTCCCTGAGCATGTGGTTGGCCTGAATTAGATGGGCCTTTGTCCTGACCCAGCAGGGCTCTTACGTTCTTACGTTGATTTATATTGAACCTCTGTGAATTCCCCTTTCCCCTGTAGAATACATGTGGGCAGGATCCCAATTTTTTCCATAGAAGTAGGTTCCCAAAAACAAACTATAAAATAAGAATTCCTATACAGAAACGTAGCAATCCTATCCTATCCATACTTCCCTGGGAGTAAGTCTCATTGAATTTATTGGTACTTACATCTGAGTAGGCATTCAAAGTATTGCACAGTGACTCTCAGGATACATATGCACATAATAGGTATATACTCCTATTATTATTTCTTTGTTGTTCCTGGAGCTACTAAGCAAAGTTAACTGAAATAAAGACAGGACAATAACATTGTATGATATTGCCCATATTAGTGAGTGATACTATTCAAGAGGTTTAAAGCTTTCAGCATAAATTCCCATTGATGTGAATATTTGGTCAAAGCTACAGATGAGATCTTAGCTTTGATTCTCATTGGTGCATTTCAGATTATACAATTATGAAAAATAATATACTTAAAATAGAACAACAGCTTCACTTGAGACTGCTAATCTGACAGGCAGATGTATGATGTTGGAAGTCCTCTTGGCAGCATTGGCATTGAACTTCAGGTTATTTCAGAATTCACACAGTCTTGCTGGTATTCTACAGTGTATATTTCAAAAACCTTTTCCCATGGTGATGAAGAAGAATCATGTTTGGATATTTCTAGGGCTATAACATAATCAGAACATCAGGGCCTCTTTGCGATCCTAGTTTTGCTGATATAAAAAGAATTGCTCTTTGCTTTAATTTTGCAATAACAGTATTTTGCTGAATGGCAAAAGATGGGCCTTGGAACTATAAAAATCAAATTTTTAGGACTGATCCCAAAGGGAGGCATTGTTGCACTGTCTCCCTCTTATGGCCTAGAAAAACCATTCTTACATAACTGTGTCCCACAAAACTGCAGTGACTTAAGAAATTTAGAAAATAGACTGTGGGAATCCCATCTTAGGAAATTCAGAAAATAGACTGTGGGAATCCCATCTTTTTCCTTTTGACTCTCCCTATGAATTTCCATTAGTTGTGGAAGAATGCAGTGCCTGCTGTACAATGCACAGCAGTAGATATTCTTCTCCCAACTGGACTGTGCTGTATATGAAACACACAGGATGTATTTAGCTGGGTAATGATGACTTGAGTGACTTCCCCTGCACATTGTGCAGGGGAAGTCAATCGACAACTCATGTTCCTTCCTTCCTGACCTGAAACCAGCTTGGGTCAGATGCTCTGTCAGCTTTGAGAGCATTATATTAATGGATCCCCTACAGTGCTCAGCATCAACTTATGCTAGCCTGCAATGCCTGTTAGTGGATGAATATGAAAGCAGCCTGTGCATGATGTTCCTTTTAATAATGTTGATATACTGTTGTGAATGTGAATCCTGGCTGCAATCCAGCACTGAGCTCAGACCTCAGTGGTTGCACCCTTTAGCCCCCTAATGTTCAGCATTATTAAGAAAAATCTGTGTGCCTGCAGGACTATTTCTCACATGTCAATCTTTTGGGTACATTTATAAGAGTTTTTAAAAAACACAACCTAAACTAATTCTGTTCCATTAGGTTGCCATTTAGAAAACAACAACTCAGCATTTGCATTCAGTAATTAGTGCCAGCGACTGTAATTCTTCAACAAACATTTCCTATTTGGAAAGGAGTATTTCTATAATGGGTCCATGTGTGTAAAAGGAATATTGGAAACTATAAAATGGAATTTATCTATATATATAAAAGAGAAAGGTCACTCACTGACTGACTCACTGACTAACTCATCACCGCCCTGCCAAAACCGCTGGGCTTTGAAGCCTGAAATTTGGGGTGGGTGTTCCTTCCGTGACTGAGGGGTGCACTTAGAACCGGTTTTCGGAAATTCCAACGGGAAGGGGGTGAAAAGGGGCGCAACGCATTTTCCTCCCTATACTTTGCATTGAGAATTGCTGACTCATCAACATTCCGCCCCAACTGCTGGGCCTGAAGCATGGAATTCTGGGAGTTCCTTCTGTCACCTGAACTCCCACCAAGAACCATCTGGAGACATTTAACCCTTCAGGGCCTGAAAAGGAGACTGAATAATATCCAGCCAATTTGGTGATCAGTGCCTGGTGCACTGGGGGGATATTGTTTGGAGGGAGGGGTTGCACTGTGGAGGATACTGTGCAAGGGGGGGGTTGGTGCACATGGGGGAAGTTGCGCATGGGTGGGTTGATGCGCATGGGGGAAGAAGTGCATGGGGAAGTTGCACATGGGGGTTGATGCACATAGGGAGGAAGATGCGCATGGGGTTTGATCCGCCTGGGGTTTGATCCGCATGGGGTGAAGTTGCGCACGGCGGGTTGATGCGCATGGGGGCAAGTTGCACATGGGGGAAGTTGCACACGGGGGTTGATGCGCACGGGGGGTTGATGCGCACGGGGGGTTGATGCGCACGGGGGGTTGATGCGCACGGGGGGTTGATGCGCACGGGGGGTTGATGCGCATGGGCGAAGTTGCGCATGGGGGGTTGATGCGCATGGGGGGTTGATGTGCATGGGCGAAGTTGCGCATGGGGGGTTGAGGCGCATGGGGGGCTGAAGCGCATGGGGGAAGTTGCACATGGGTGAAATTGCGCATGGGGGTTGATTCACATGGGGTGAAGTTGTGCGTGGGGGGTTGTTGCACATGGGGGCAAGTTGCGCATGGGGGAAGTTGCGCAGGGGGTTGATGTGCACGGGGGGTTGATGTGCACGGGGGGTTTATGCGCATGGGCGAAGTTGTGCGTGGGGTGTTGATGCGCATGGGGGAAGTTGTGCATGGGTTGATGCGCATGGGGAAGTTGCACATGTTGGGTTGATGCGCATGGGGGGAATTTGCGCTTGGGAGTTGATGCGCATGGGGAAGTTGCGCATGGGGGTTGATGCTCATGGGGAAGTTGCGCATGGGGTGTTGCGCATGGGGGAAGTTGTGCATGGGGGATTGATGTGCATGGGGGAAGTTTCGCATGGGGAGAAGTTGCCCATGGGGGAAGTTGCGCCGTGGGGGGATGGCATATGCGGAAATGATACTCTCTCAACGCGGGTACGCTTTTCGCTAGTATAAAATAAATCAGCTAATCTTTATTCAAAAGTAATTACTATTTCAATATAGAGTGGGATAAAAAGTTGACCTTGCTTAGCACCATTTTCTCTTGAAATTGTATAACTTCTGTATATGATGCATTTGAAATAGCAGTGGTAAACAACTATTGCTTGAACAGCTCTAAAGGCTGTTGGGGCGGAGGCGGCTCACTTTTGCATTTGGGAGCCTGCACTACTTAACCATTTTCCATCTCTCTAGCTATGCTGCTGGTAAACGGTTGTAAAAAAACTGGATGGCTTTCTTCATTTTTAGCCATGACATCATTACATGTGTTCACTATGGTTCAGTGCCTCCATGGTGCACATGCATCACCTGAAGAAAGGCCCAGTTAGACATCCCAACCCTTTTCTGTAAAAAAAAATTTCATATCATGCTGGAAGATACCTTTGGCTTCAGTGTGACCAGATGCCAAATCCAAAATTCCTGAAACCCAACGCCAAAATTCCTATCCCCAAGCCAAAATTCCTACTCTCTCAAAAATGCAATTTTTTGTTTTTATATATTTTTTTTGTTTTTTGCCATAACTTTATAGGAAGGAGATATCTCAAAACCAATTTTTGTATTGGATTCTGCTTTTTAATACAAATGTCAATATGACATATGACAGGATGGTGTACTGTGCACCATTGCAAAGTTCGAAAATGAAGCCAAAATGTAGGACACCCGGACAGGAGGCTAAAAATCTGGACAAATCAAAGTTTTCTGGTCATATGGTCATCTTATCTGACTGTGAAGAACTGCTACCAGTCAAGGTAGTCACTAGTCATGGACTTCATCAGTGGTGTGATGCATTATCCAATAGTTTTATATATTCAACTGATACAGAAATGAGTGTGTGACTCTTGACTGTTTCCTATGCAGTAACAAGGTTTATTGTAACCTTATTGCTTTCTTACTGCTTTGAAGGTTATAGATAGAGCTAATTAGTAACTACTCAGAAGGTCATGGTCTTTCTTGTTGTGATCAAAAAATTAATGAGTACTCAATTACCTGTCAGCCATTTAGCAATGACAAATGGTTGGAAATGAGTAATATTCATGAGACTGCATTAGAACTGGTGTTAAGAGTTATACCTTTGAATGAAAGATGGGAAAGATCTATTAGATCATCTAAGCCAATCTGCATATAAATGCAGTGAGGTCCTACAGTTTAATAACTTAGAAAGCTGCAGATTAATAAGTGTGGAAGGTGAATGATTTCTAACTTGGTGGTACAACATTTCTGAGTATGGCCCAGAGACTGTTGGTGGTTCATTACTGTTTATTGCAGGATACAAAAAAATTATGTGTGACTTGAATACTTGTGTGATGCATTCAAGTAGGTTCTAATTAGTCAAGAATAAGAAAAAGGTGAACCTGACCAGAGGCTAAAGTTGTTTATTAATGAGAAGCTTAAACCTAGCAGTAACAAAGTAGTACTGCTGTGGCAGTTGTTGTATGACATATTTTCCCAGTCCTTCCAAAATTCAGTTTTATGCAAATTTTGATAAATCCATCAGGGTCTGTTACCAAGTCTCTTCCAACAATTGCCTTCTGGCCCAGAAAGAGTTGCTCTTCAGTGTAGAGCTGAACAGCTGTTGTTGCCTTTAAATCAGCTTAGGCTGCTCTTACAGCTGACACCACAACTCATTGGTATTTCCACAGTTGCTTTCCTTCTTTTACTTCCAGGGAGGTAAGTTGACACCTTTAGCCCCAGACCTTTCTTTTCTTTGCTGTTTATTCCTTCATCTCCCCTCTGTATCTTCATTGTCCAGTTCACGCACATCCCAGTGTTTTTTCCCTAGGTTCCAGCCTCATTTCCTATAGTTCAGCACCAATATTCTGTCTCGGGTTGTTATAACTATGCTTGATTAGACTAGCTTTTCATCATTCTGTTGAACTGAAAAATGTTACTTTGACATGCCCAGTGAAAATTTTGAGTTTTTGGAAAGGGAGAAGAAACAATGGTGTAGCAAACAACTGTTTTTAATGAGAACTGCTGAGCAGTGTGTTCTTAAACTGTGGTACCTAGCACATAGTACCTAGCTCAGTTTGCACTGGAAATACAGTAATACAGGATACAGAGCTGCTGGGCAGGGCGGGCTCCGAGCGGGAGAGATGCATGTTGCTTTGCTATGAATTGGTGGAAAGATACGATGCTGAAAATGGTGGGAGAAGATCCCTTCTCTGGTTGTAGAAGATCCAGCTCTATATACAACTTTGACTTCCAAGCTATGTAAAATTACAACATGAATACATTGTTCATTGGGAACTTTGGCTGACTGCGGATTACATTTGAAGCCTAAATTGATGTCACTTCTGGCCATGACGACATTTCCAGATTAATGACATCACTTTTGATGGGTCCTAACAGATTGTCATTCTAAAAAGTGGGTCCACATTCTAAAACGTTTGGTCAACATTCCAACGGAGCATTTCAGAGAACAGAGTTATAAGTAAATACTGTTGAAGGAAATAAGAATTGATTGTCCCCAAGCCAGTAAAGCACAAGTACAGTGGCGTCTCACGTAACAAATTTAATTTGTTCCGGAGGCACGTTCTTTACGTGAAACATTCTTTATGTGAAGCGGATTTTCCCATAGGAAATAATGGAAACTCAGACGATTGGTTCCACAACCCCCAAAATATTCATATAAAAATATGATGTAAATTTTTATAAAAAGTAAAAATGATGACAGAACACTGGGATTGAATTCAAAACATGCATTCAATGTGCATGATCTTATGAAGTCTATTTAGGCTGCAGTCCTAAAGACACTTTCCTGGGAGTAAGACCCATTTAGCACAATGGGGCTTACTTCTGGGTAGACATAGTTAGGAGGCGGCAATCCAAGACACCTTCAAAGTGTCTCCCCACTTTCTCCTTCTCTCCATCCTGAGCCTCTCTCTCCCCTGCTCCCTTCTGGCTAGCCCTGAGCTGCTTCCCTCTTCCCCACTGCTCTTCTCTCCCTCTGCCCAGCGGACACCCAGTCACAGGAGGAACCTCATGGAAGTGTTGCTTTCACTATGGGCAGGTGCGCTAGGCAGCCCTGATGCTTTTTAAACAGGCTGCCAGCCAGTGCGTCTGCCCCAACTGCCAATGAATGTGTTCTTTACGTGAAGCACTTTCTTTACATGAAGCAGAATCCTAGAGAAATTTTTGTTTGTTACGTGAAACATACTTTATGTGAGGTGTTCTTTATGTGAGGCGCCACTGTACTGTACTTAAGGGAAGAAGAGGAGGTGGAAAGGCATTATTTGGCTTTGATTTTAATTCTTTTAATTAAGAATTTTAATTCTTTTAATTTAATGATTTTTAATTCTTTGATTTGGATTTTAATGTGAGCCAGGGAAGAATTTAAGCATAGTAATGCTTCTGTGTTCTTTGAGGTTAATATTACAAGCAGATGCCCCCCACCTCCTGATAGCACATTGGGTACCACCAGTGCTGGTTTGAGGATCCGGTTTGAGGATAGTGCCGGTTTGAGGATAGCACATTGGGTACCATCAGGTTCTGAGGTTTGAGGATCACTTGGTCAAGTGGCCTCTCTAATTGACATGGCCCTTTGACCAGTACACAACCAGGCCTATCCTTGATATCACCCTATTTATCTGTTGTAAGTCACCCTGCAAACCTGTTGTAAGTCTGGAAATAAGTCTTAATGCCATAACTAAATGCAACCTTTCTGCTGTGTTCTACAGTTACATATGCTCCCGTTACTTATGCTCCAAAAAAGAGATAGATTATTGAGATCATTATTCTCCTTGTTGCTATTTTATTAGCCTGGGAGAACCTGTCATTCACTTTGTCCTCTCATTCATTTGGATGTTGAAAGAGGTAATCAAAAGATGAAGTGAGCTAAAATGGAAAGGACTGCTAGTAAACTCAGCAGCTTGAGTTATTTTCTACCTCTGAATAAATCATTGTCAGGGTTTTGCAGGGTATGTGCAGAATTCAGCAGAGTGCAGAGTTCCCTAAAAACATAGTGATGTGGTAGTCAGCAATCCTGAGTTAGCAGCCCCTGAAACAACCTTAGATATCCTTTTGCGTTCTGAATCAGCAATGCTGTGCAATTGAATATGCAAATCTCCATGTGCAAGGGGACATTTTTAAACCATTTTATTTCTTCTAGTGATTTTCATTTAATTTTTTATTGTCACACTTCCTGACAGTAGACTCTGCAACTTGCAAATAAAGTTTGACTTACAGTTGAATTGTGAAGCTTAATAGCAGGTGGCAGCTGAGGATCTGTCAGTTAGGAACACATCTCATTGCTTTTTGAGGAGATGTAAAGTGACTCGATTCCAAGTCCTGATCTTTTTAGTGCATTATGGATAGAGTCTGTTTGAATGTACAGTATTTGCAAACAGCACAGATTGAACTACAAAATACGTGGATCTCAATCAATTTAAAGCTAGGGTTCTTGAATACAGTATTTCCTTTTTCTTAGTGATGAAATATATTAACATTTACATTCTTTTTCTTTAACATTTCTTTTAATCAGTGATTCTACGTTTCTAGTAGAAAATTCAAAAATGATTACATGTCTCTTCATAGCTGCCACAACGTATATTGTGAAAAAATAGGAAGTACTTGAACCACTGTTAACTTTAGATTGCTTTAATAAGCTGTGGGCAATTGCCTGGATGACTCAATTAACTCATTTTAAAAGGATGAGGAAGGATTGGCCATAGACAGAACTGATGAGATACTGGTACTTTTTATTGACTTTTGGAATAATAACTTTAGAGAAGTTACGGTGCAATGCTACATATATATCCACTCAGAATAAGTTCCACTGTATTCAGTGGTGCTTACCTCTGGGAAAGTGTGTAGGAATCAACCCTGTAATTATTTCGCACAATTTTCTCTTTGTTTATGAAGTGAATATATCTTAGGACTGGAAATTTATTCATTTTGATGAGTTGATTGGACTTCTTGGTAAATATTTGTATAATAAAATGAAATTATCTGAAATAAAAAATGTAGGGACTCTAGTTTCAAATAAACTGACAGCACATTCCTAACCCCTGAGTAGGCTGGCACAAGTCCTGGGGTGCAGGTGTGGGGATGTCGCAACAGTGCCATAAGGCACTTCTGCACCACTCTGGGGAGGGGGTTAGGCCAGTTCAAAGACGTGCGCCGTGCTCCCTGCACCACAGTAATAGGGAGATGAGCGAGTTGCGCTGGCGTAGATTATTGAGGATTGTTCCATGGTTGTGATACTGCATGAGATATGTCTTAATACCATATATGTGGTAAATTAAGATGGTAAATTAACATGGCATCTCAGTTATTTTCTGTTGTGAATCTGTTTGGGGAGGGGACATCTTTCCACCTCTACAGATGACTTTTTTTCTGAAATATCTGAAATGTCCATACTAAAGAATGATGAAATGTTAGTTTGGGATAGAAATTGCACTAAAGAGCCCAGAACTTTTCTTTAGACAGATTAGTGGTAGAATTTTGCTTTTGTGCTCACACAGTAAGTAATCACCACATATTTTTGTTGTGGTAAACTGTATAGATTTCCTTATGGCTGATGCAAAAAAGTTCTGTTTGTGTCTAGAAATATATGCGACAAGTCACTCCTGAGTCATATGCATTGCTCTTGTCAAATTTCTCTTATTATGTCTATGGTCAAGTCCACTCATATACTTGTGCAGTAGTTCTCCTAAAATGACAGCTGATACTGTACTCTGCGCTATGTTGGCAGCCATTTTGCGAGAGTGGAAATCTCTTCTGCTGTCTGTACTACACAGAAGTTATATAAAGAAAGAAGCTTTATATTTATCCTGTAATGTAATGATGCTGAAGTGGACATGTTATCTTCAGTTTAGTGTGTACATAAATTTACTCATAACCTGTTCTATGGGGAACTCTTGTCATGGAGTTGATGTTCATTTGCTCTCTGCAGTCCACATTTCAGTCTGCAATAAGGCATGGAGAGGATTGTTGTGGCTCATCTTAATGGGTTGGAAGAAGTGGTTTCCATATTTATTCTACCTTTACAATTAACTGTGTGTAATGTTAACTGTGTTAATTTGGTATGCAGCTATCCGTACACACTGAAGAAGTTGTCTTTCGAAAAATTATTGTACCAGATGCCATTTGTCATGTTCTTTGAACAGTGGTTAATTTAAACATATGTATTAACAGATTAACATGATAACTCTGTACTGTACACAGTTCTTGGGAGGAAACCGCTATTGAAGAAAATGGAAAAATTTCTGATGAAAAGTACAGGATTGTGTTTTCAGTGAAATGCTAAATTCCACCTTTGACCAGCCTGAGAATATACCTATTTTTCTTATTTGTAATCTAAATGTGCACACAGTCTTTAAAAGATCTGAAGAAACTCTTACACAAGGGAAGGCAAGGGAATCTTCAACCAATTGCTCTAACCCTGCGTCAGGTACACTGTGGGATCTCCCCATTTCAGACACATCTGGCTTGATGGGAGCCTGTTAGAAAACTCATTAGCACCTGATTAACTCAATTCTAAGGGTCTTAAAATGATCAGTGACCTTCATTAGTACGTACAAAGAGAGAGTATTCGAAATCTGATTCAAAAACCTCATTTATTAACCTTAAACAAGTAAACAAAAAAATACTGAAATATGTCAGGTGCAGTCAGGCACAGCTGGCCTGAGAGGCCACTCTGTACAAACCTATGAGGTTCCAAGTTCTGGCGCTTCTGGCCTGATAGGCCAGGAGGGTCACTACTGTACTCCATGCAGGCAGCTGGAAAACTGACTAGGGGGTTCAAAAAGCACTTAAAGATAGGATAGTACTAGGAGGGATAGACCTCTTGGCCACCTTGGCATGGAGAGGGAGCAAAAACAAAGTTTTAGAGGCTGTCCGGCCAGCTGACCCCAGACTCAGGGGTTAATGATCACAATCTTTTATCAGTAGGTCACCAGTCATATATGGATGGCAATAAATATGCCATTTTCAAAGCTGGCATCAACAGCCTTTTTATACCATAATCTACGCCCCAAAAGTTTAACATCTTTTAACATCAGTCAACACAATCCTAACCCTAACCCTAACAAGTATTTGCTGGTCTGGAAGCATCACAAAAGTGTTGTAAAATACTTCTGTGCCACTCGGGGGGTGGGAGGGGGGTAAGGCCGGTGCACAGGAATGCTCTGTCCTCCCCATGCCAACTTGGGAATGATGAGATGGGTGAGTTTTGCTGGCCTAAATTGATTAGGATTACACCCACATTGTCCTACCTTAAGTAGGCACAAATTTGCTATATAGCAGTATTAAAACTGTTAAGTTGTGGAATGAAGCTTTCCAGATGTCTCATAAATACTAGGTAAGCTGTAAGTTCTGTGAATATTGTTCTTTTTCAGAATGGTGATAAAAGTTGGTTTTATAAATTCTTTTGTTTAAATATAAAGTACAAGCATAAAATCATACTAAATTTATATTTTAGTTTCATGCCACAGACAGGATCTTAAAATGAAATAAGCAGAATTAAATGAAACCTTTTTCATGTTAACCTTATAAACTGTTTGCAAAATTTTTTTTAACTGTACAGTGTGTATATAGCTGGACTTATTTCTGCTGGCTTTTTTCAGTCTCAGAGCCTCTTAATATTGTTGCTATAAATCTGAATTAGTTTAAAACTGAATAGTAAGAAAGTTTAATTTGGTGTTTCTGAAGGTTCCTCATTATCATTTTTTTAGGTTATAGGGTAACACACTCACATCAGAAAGGGCTGGATCATGCCACCAAATTGGGCTTAGCATCCAGATTTCTAACAGATATAGCTGATTTCCCGAAAACTGAGGCTGAAATCCTAAACACACTTTCCTGGGAGTAAGCCCCACTGAATATAATGGGACTTACTTCTGAATAGTCAGGCATAGGATTCCACCCAAAATATAGCAGTAAGAAATTACCATTCTCTGAATTGTATTTTCAGCAATGTATAGTTATTCAGAAATAATTGATGGATATAATAACTGAGAAATTAATTTTTTTGAGATGCAGAAAATGTGGAAAGAAACAAGAAAATACTATGGATTAATTTAAATATGGATGGGGTTTGTTTTGTGCTAATTGTTGCACTCAAAAAATTTTGCTGTCATAATGTAGACATATTATTAGATATCATCTTTTCCATAAATAATTTTGAGGACTTAGGCTGCAATCCTAACCACACTTTCCTGGGAGTAAGTACTATTGAACTTAATGGGACTTACTTCTGAGTAGATATGTTTAGGATTGCATTATATGTCAAGTATTTTTTTCAGCTGGGTTTTATTGGCTATGATGAATAGAATGATAAGCTCTCCTGAATTTTACCTTAATGTTTCCTGCATTTCAGGATACCATAGTACATTACTCTTAAGTTTAAAAATCTTTTAGGAGCAGAGGAAGAGAAAACGTGCAAAAAATATTTTTTGTCAGCATATTATTGATAAAAAATTATTCTTTACTAGTAGAGACTGGTTTAATTGCTATTAGTTATTTTGGGCAAAAAATACTAGTTTTAAAACTAATTAGGAGAAATTCTGGCAAACTGATATTTCTGATAATGCTTAGCAAGAAGTTTTACTCTGGTTCTTGCCTCTTTATCCCCCATCAGTGTTTAAAGAAACAGTTATTAAATTATTTATAGCTGGCTTTAAGAGCTTATCATTTTCAAATATGTAAAACTATTGAAAATACTAAGGCTGCCTTCAAGCAATAATCCATGTTTGATACAATTGAAATAAGTTCAGATCCTTCTGGAAGAGAATCATTTGAGTCACTCGGAAAATGAAAACTGGGTAGTTTTACTACATAACCTATTTCATATTTTTGTTAATTTATTGGTCTTTTATCTGGAATTTACTTCCCACTGCAAAGATCTTGCAGCCCAATCCTATTCAACTATACCACTACCAGAACTAGCATTCTGGTGGTAGCTGGACTTTACAGTCCCCCAAATCCAGAGTAACTACGGGAGCACGTTAGAGACATTATGTGCACCCGTAGTTACTGCACCACCTACTGAAAACCTATCGGAAATTCATGTTGGTATACAGAGTAGATTGTTCTTACACCAGAGCCAAGGACTCCTTGTAGTTACTCTGGATTTTGCCCAGTGTCACAGAACGTCGTCTGGAAGCACACAGAGGTTTCCAGCCTGCTGCCACAGATGGCAAGAGAGCCCACTGCCGTAACTAGTTTGGCATCCTTACCAGAAGGTAGGAGGTGGGAGGGTAGGGAGGTGAGGGTGTTACCCCCTACGTGGGCAACTTGCATTGGATGCTATGTGTTCACATCTTCTGTCACCTTGGAGTTCCAACAGCTAAAGAATATGTGTTTCTGGATTTATATGTACTTACTTTCGGAATGCTTCAAGAGATTGTGTCTGATACCAAAATCTTATATACCAAAATCTTACTCTCTCTCAAGGAGCCTCTTCCTTCTGGCCTTGCCTTATCTCAACTATGCAATATAAAAATTAATATCAGGCAGAACCTTGTGCTACCAGAAAGCCACATGCGTGGGAAAACAGCAGCTCCAGGACTTGCTGAAGGAGGAAGCACCACAGCCAAGTTGGGAACATTTACCAAAACTCCAAGCCTTTACTGTTGTGCAAAGTACTCCTATGTGTGCAACTTGTGTATGTGTACATGGCTTTCTCCATAATTATCACTGGCAAGTTCCCCTTTGTGTGCTCTAAGTCCACATTACACGATAACAAAATACTCTGTGGCCCCATGCTGAATGCTCTGTTGTCTGCTTTATGGATGTGTTAGGGATATGCTATAATTGCTGCAAGATGTGGCTGGAGTGGCAAAGCCACAGAACAGTGTGTTTTGACTCTTCTTTAACGTCAGCGGGAGGGTTTCCACCTCTATCACCTCTGTAATTGACACAATGTTACACCAGTGTGAGTGGTCTGAATTTACATTTTGGTGTAAGACCACTCTACTTGCAACCTATCCTTGAAGCCATATGTACTTTGATAGTTCTGCCAGCAGAGTTGAACTGGCAAAGTGAACATGAAGGTGTAAAAGGACACCAATATAGCTACTATGTACAGGGTTATACAGTAGGTTCTCTGTGATATCTAGAATTCTCTGTGATATCTGTATGGGAAATTCCACTAGAATATAAACTCCCCAGCTGATTTAAACTCAACATAGCTTCATTCCTCATGACCTGGATTCTTTACTATAGATGTTAGATGCATGATGAACAATATCTTGAGATCTTTGAAAAACGTATAGACCCACTTTTACTTTAACAAGCAAACATAGGTATTCATATACCACTTTTCAGGTCACTGTATTTCTTCTCCATTTCAAAGTGGTTTACATGGGCAGGCTTTCTAACCCTTGAAAGTGTTTTACAATACATATATGTTCTTTATTTCAAGAATTCTTGCATTCTGAGATGGTTCCATTGAAGTTTGAGCTCAATTTTCTGGCATCTGTTTTGTCTGGAGACTCAACTGCAATCTGCCTTTCTTATCTTCACACATGTTCCACAGTCACGGTCTCTCCTCACACACCTTCTGGTGCTTTCAATCCAGCAAACCTTGGATCTTCTCTTTGGGCAATTAACAGAGGCTAAACCCTCTAAACCAAACCTTCTGCCCAAGGCCTATGTATTTTAAAGCAAGAGATTTACATTGTTTCTAAATATTTTGTTGTAAACAAGATATTACATTTCAGTCCAGTCCCATGTTCCCAGCCACCAATGCAGCTGCACTAAAACAGTTTGTGCTGCGTCCTGTGGGGGCAGCATTTGTCCCATGGGTCTACTCTGGGTAAGGAGACATTTTGTTCTCTTCCTTGGAATAAACCTTTGAGTTGTAAATGGGTCTGCTCAGAGATCTGCTATGATGCAGGTCATGGAATTGGGTCCAGGGAGAGGGTTTGGGTTCAGCAGACTCACCACCTTCCTGGACCTGAGCTGTCATCCTTTCTACCTCTTGTCATCACCTACTGTCCTGCTTTCAGTGCCAGCTTACATGGGTTGGCAGGCCAGTAACAGTCTGTCACAGTGCATGGAGCCACTGCAGCCTCCCAACCAGTGGTCTGCAGTGCACAGCTTTGTATGCTGCTGGAGGCACTAGAGGCTGCTGGCAGAACATTTGTTCCACTGGTGTATCAGCTCTTTAGGATTGGGACCTTACTTATACATTTGTATTTTTGAAATGAAACAAAAATTATATGCTTATTCTTATTATGGATGCATTACACTTCGAAGAGTTTAGTGAAGATGAAAAGACTTTCTTTACCCCCCTAATGTATCAAGAATTAAAACCAAACTTCTAAACTTTTCAAACACCCTTCGTCTTTCCATGCACCAGTAAAATGGTGTAGGTCATGTAGTTTCGACATTCTCTCTTTCATATAGAACATCAACATGTTATTAATGGAATCATCCTGCTTTCTCTCGCAGCTATTTTGTTCTCTGATGGCTTTCCTCTGCATTAGACTTTCATGTCTTTTTTCATTAGCTTTAGAGTATTTCTTCAACTGGGATAATAGTAAAACCCTATTTCCAGCCAATTGTAATTCTAGTTGTTCTCTGCAGGTTGCATATATATATTTCCATGTGTTGCTTGGAGAGCTAGTAATATCACTCTAGATAGTCCTAATGAGAGATGCTTTATTCCCCAAACAATACACTGAAAATGTTCCCAGAATATGAAAAGTGGGCTGCATGATCTCAGCGTTTTAAACACCTCGTTCTCCCTTTTGTTCCTTGTATGTTATATATATCTGCATGTTTTATGGTAAATAATTGACAGCTGTTTATGTTTTATTTCTTATGTGTCTCAAACTTGTTCTATGAAAGCCAGAACCAGATATGGGCCCAATATTGAGAGATTTAATTGCCAAGAGAAAATATTTACCAAACATGGCTCCAAACATTACTCAATGCTTTCATGTGTTTGCCAGATAAATGGCAGACAGTGTGTACTTTTAGACTGTGTTTGAAACTTAACACAGCATATTGCTATAGTTTAGTCTACCCTGTGTTAATTTTTTTAATCCAAAACAATACTTTATTAGTTCCTTGCTAAATGAGATGTCACAGTTTTAGGTGAGGCTTCCAATACAAGTGGGAAATAGGTGATTTCCAGAGCAAAACTGATGATGATGGTTGTCAGTACATTTACGGCCCAGTACCTTGTTAGTTCCCACCACAAATAGGCCCAGGACTTATTGGGACTGCCCAACAACTACATGGGATGCTTGCAGGACTCAAGGCCTAACACCACTACTTGGGCTGCAAGCTTAACCATGCCTACTCAGAAATAAGCCCCATTGTGCTCAATGGGTCTTACTCCCAGGAAAGTGTGTTTAAGATTGCAGCCTTGGTCACTGGAGTTGGAATTGCTTTATGGGGGAAACACCAGGACACTGACCCTGCCTGGTAAACATGGAACTGAACAAGGGTGTTTGTCCTTAGCTCACAGGTGAGCCAATGCAGGCCAAGTTAGGAACTTCTGACCCTACAAACTGATCCAGTCCCAAGAGACACAATGCAAACTATGGCAGCATTCTACTCCCCTCCCCAGCGTTCTGGGGACAATCACTACAAGACTCTCAAATAAAATATTTATTCATCATAAAACAAAGTCATGTAAAGGCACTAAAGAACAGATATGCATGATCAAGTCCCAAACATCAAAACAATAAATCTAGCTTGCTAGCACTAACTGATAACTAACTCACATCAGGAAAACATTCTTACATCATGTCAGGTCCTCTTCTGCAGCAGAGGCCTTACTCCATCCATCTGTAGCTTGCATCACTCAATCTGTGGTGGTTGAAGAATAGTCCTGGATGTAGAGACACAAAATTTTCAGGGAAACAAAAAACAGTAACAAGATATAGCTAACATGCACACCCAAAATTGACTCCCTTTTTTATGGGATCCCATCTAAAGACATGCTGGATACACCTAGGGCAATCAGGATTGAATAGGGACCCAGCTTCCAGAGGCTATTGAAAGTCACCCAGAACTGTTCCCAGCTCAGCTGAGCCTAGTTGTCCAATTAATGGTTATCAGTGCAGGCTGAAGAATGTGAGATCCCCCCTCTCCATGCCACTGAATTAGTCCAATGGAAAGGCAGAGCCAATACGATTGGATCCAGCTGGCATCGCAGAGTTGGGCTAAGGACAGGAGCTCACCCTGTCTTGTGGGGCTGACCCGGGAATCGAACCCTGGCCTGCTGGTTAACAGGCACAGTGTC
Organism: Cryptoblepharus egeriae; assembly: GCA_030015325.1. Lineage (NCBI taxonomy): Eukaryota > Metazoa > Chordata > Lepidosauria > Squamata > Scincidae > Cryptoblepharus > Cryptoblepharus egeriae. The sequence continues at coordinate 42,616,239 of JAREYC010000006.1, forward strand.
TTTACCGCTTGCGCCACCCACAGCCCATAGCAGGATGGTTTTGATATTTCTTCAACAATGATATTTTTGTAGGGGGAGGGCAGACAGCAGGAGGTGGGGCTCAGATCTGGCAGTTTTGTATACCAAACATTGTCTCCTGGGAAGCTGGGAGCAGCCTCTAGCCTCTTCCAGCGGTCACCTAAGATTAAGTAGACCCATCAAGACTATTGAAGCCCTACTGCAGAGATGAATCTCCCTGCTCTGTGATAGTGCAGCAGCAGCCCCAATATTTGCATTGGATTCAGCATAGGCAGGCCAGCCTATGTGATGCCCAGGTTGTGACGAGAGGCATGTGGGGCACCATGAGACAAGCTGACTTCTTAGTCACAGTTTCTACGTTGGGACCAGCCACTCGGTATCCCCACCAATGTGCTACCATGAAACAAGCAGCTCCTTCCCTTTTCTTCCTGGATTTGGAAAGGGGAGAGAGTAGCAGAGAAAACGGAGAACAGTTGAGGGGTGGAGTATCTCTGCAGCATTTCTCCACTGCACTTTTCAGGTTTTTGATATACCAGTATTTTGGATTCCATAAAGTTTTCTGCTCTCAGTACAATGTCTCTTCCATTCAATGGAGGCTGTCAAGTCACAATTAAAAAGTCAACTTTACCAAAACATTCTGGGTGGGATGAAGCAGCACATCAGGTGCACCTCTTGCCCCAACTACAGGCCTGCTACCATAGCTGTTATTTGGCTAAGCTGCAGGATGGGGATGCTGCCTTGTTTTGTAGCTATCAGCAAATGTATGCTCCTGCCCTTGAGCCTGTAGAGGTCTCTTCCTTTGGGATCTGTGAGATTGCATTCCTGAATTTAACAGCTTGTCAGAGGGGTGAGATACAGGTACAGCTTCTGCTGGTTGCATACTAACAACCTCAAAATGTAAACATTTCTTCACTAAAATGTAAGCTGCAAACTATGCTTATAATCCAACAGGTTCTTGTATTGGTAGCAGCAGTGATAACATTTCAGAAGTGCCTAGTGATAGGGATACGACATTTGCTCCTTTAATTGGGGAGATTGATTCAAAACTATTTGAACAACTAAAAAGATGCCCAAATTAATCAGAAAGCAGACTTCTAAAAATTATTATTGTTGACACAGTTACTTAAAACCTCTTCATACAGTGGAGTATGAAGGGACATTTTAGAAGGGATATTTTCTGCTTCTTATGCTACAGCAATTTATTGCATAGGAGAGGTTGTCCAGCACTTGTAGAAAGCATTTGTGGGGCATGCACTGATGATGTTAACATGTTCTAATTTTACTACAGCTGTACAACAATGGTAGGGTGACATACAGCAATATACAGCTACTGGGAATGCTTACTTAAGAGCCCAATCCTAACTAAAAATTCAGCCTTATTGATGGAACTAAATGTTCCTCTGCTAGCACACGGAATGAGGCCACCAGTACACATGGTTGGCAGCTGCACACATGGACTAGCAGAGTACTGTATTTCAGCAATACTTGTAAATTGGTGGTAGAGGCACATGATGAGAGTAATGGGCTGTGATTTTGTACTATGCAAGCATTTTCCTTTGACCAGAGCTTACTGACCAATGCTGTCAGAACTGTGTAAAGAAAACAGATTGCTTGGCAGGATGTTTTAGCAACTCGGAGAGAGCAAGCAAGTAAATGCATTGCTTTGATGTTATCCATAGCTAAAATGAAGAACCTCAGCCAAGCTTCTGTTTTTCTTTTTTCAGCTGGTCATTGGCTATTACATGCTTCATGTTCACAATATAGTAATGAAACACATTTGGAGCACCTGCTGTTCAATTAGCAGCTGGAAATTGGAGTGGTGAAATGTCTCCAACACTTACAGTAAGCATGGTGGATTGTGATCTGGGACAATTAGATCTGGATTCAGCTGACTCAGTGCAAAAGCAGTTTACAAAAAGTATTTCTTTAGTTTGGATAGAGTCTTCTGTAATCTTCTGCATGAAGAAAGTTTGGGGAAAACCAAAATGCTTGCCAACCTACCAACAGTATTGGTACATTGAAAGGTTAGTTATTTATCAGCACTAGGACATAGACTGCACAAAATCATGGGAGTCAGCAAAAAAATCTTTCCAGAGACAAATCAGGTACAAATTTGATGGATGAAAGACTGCAAAATCTAGCAGTAACCTTAATTTACCATAATATAATCAATATGGAGGCAGGGAATAGGCACTGCCCAGTGTCTGAGTCCAAGAATCCCTGCAAATGAGGCTCAGCAGGAATGCAGAGATAAAGACAGGAAAATAAAGAGGCAGGAGGCTCAGGTGTCATTGAGGCAAGGCTAAAGGCTACCTGTTTCCCAAACATGGAAGCATATTTAGTCATACCTAATCAGAAATAACACCTGGGCTCTATTGATGTTTCTATGCCAGTTTGCTACAGGTGTAAAAGCATAAAGGCACAATACTGGTGCATCTTGTTTTCCTTTTTAAAAATCAGAGCTAAGGCTAAAAGTAACACCAGTATATTATTTGGATCTGAGCCACATCATAAGAGGACCAAAGTTACAGCCTAATCAAACAAAAATCCTGAAATGCAGCAGTGGCACCGCAGGATTATTCTGTATCCCACAGAATGGGAATGACTTCTGGAGGATCAAGGGTAAGCACAAATATCCACAATGGATCAACCTGGATCTGTGCCAGCTAAATCCACTTCGGGCACAATCCAGAGTAAGGGCAGTCAGGAGAGCCCTAGCTGGGCTGCCCCAACTATTCTGTATCCAGAATAAAAAAAGTTATGCTGCATCCAGAGAGTCAGGAAGCCTGGGCTACCCTAACTGCTAAGTCAGTGACAGCTGGGGAGGGCTTGCTCCTGAGGAGACCCTACTCATCACACTGATCAAGGAACAGCTGTGATGCCTGCATTATAAGGAAGCCCAGCAGTTCCTGACAACCAGTTACAGCTGCAGTTCTTCTAGTGGGGGGTGGATGTTTGGAGTGGCCTCCTGTTTCCTGAGGTTAGTGGCTGCCGCAGTTGTTCGATATCCTGAGGTTGAGAGGCAGGGGTTGTAGCTAGGCTGGTGAAGAACTCAGATTTTTGGTCAGCACTGCTATTCTTACCTTTGTCTTATCATGGACCCCTATGGGTCTACTCATTACTATATCTGCTCCTGAGGTGGTATAACTCTGAGGAGCTGGAAGAGGGAATTTCTGCCTTGGAAACAGCTCTGGATTGAGTAACTGCTCTGCCCTGGGCAATGCTAAACATGCCTCTCCTGAACTACCTAGACTGTCCCAGTTAGGGCAGCCCATGTCCACCTGTCTTGGGGCAACCTATGTTGCCTTAGGCTGCCCCAAGCCTTTTCTAGAGTGATAGGTGATAAACCTACTGATAGATAGGGCAACGCAAGTACTCTGGATTGGGCTGTTCAATTCATGCAAATGGATCAGGTTCAGGAAAGGCCTTGGGACACAGTAGTTCTGCTTGTCACATGTACCCCCATGGACTCAGCCTGCCCACTCTCTGTTACATCCCATTCTGCCTTCCCTACCCTGATCAGCATCCCATGCTTGATTATCAGTTTTGGCAGCCCTCTATGTTCTTGCTGGCGCATTGATGAAACATGCCCTTCTGACACAGGCTTTCAAAAGGATTAGGACTTCCATATCCTTGACCCAACTTAGGCTGCTTTCCAACTGCTTTTCTCAAAATGAAAAATACAGTAATTTGTATTCCAAGTAACCACTGCACCACGTTTAGTTTGATCCTGAATTTAATGAAATAACAAGTATTGCTTTGGATGGATACTTCTGACTGCTATACCAGCTCTGTTAAAAACCACAATGTTCTTACATTCCTAAAGGCAAATGCCTGGTGTCAGGTTGTGTCACCCAGTCACAGTTTCCTGTTTGAAAATACCTGCCACTTTCAAAGAAATACCTTTATCATCCTCTTCTTTTGAAGGTGCCATGGCATTTTTGTTGGTTGGGTTACAGCACTGTCTCCTGCAGTTTTGCAATTTGCCCAGTCACAAGGACATTTCTGCAGGCCTTGTTTTCCCAGATAGTCCCTTCGTCTCTGTCTCCCATTATCCTGTATTGGTCTGAAAGATACGTGGATTGTGCAGCCTTAATTATAGACTCCTCTTAGGAGACAGGAGAAGTGAATGATTACACAGAATGGGGCTCCAGCTGGGTGACTCCAGAGAACTTGATCCAACCCTGCTTGTAGAAAGAGTTTGCAGTGAAGCCATCACAATTTAATAGAAATCACAGCTGGGTGTAACTCTCATTGCCTAACAGAATGAGTGTCTTCATGGGTTTTTAAAAGTTTCATTTTAGCTTAGCTGCGGTAATTAAGGGGCAACTTTAATTCCTTTAGGAAGATGCTTGTTGAACCAGCTAGTGGCTCCTTGTGGCTCCTGTTGGGATAATTCTCATGTAAAAGACAATAAATTAGGTAAGTTTTAGAACAGCAGTCAAGGGAGGGGAAAAAAGGCTGGCATAGTTTTTTGCTGTTCATATGAAGATGGTTCTTTGCGTGCTGAAGAAGTATGGTTTGACTGGAAGAATTTGTAAGCCACTTGAATCTCTATCAGGGAGATAAGGCAGAGTCAGTAGTGTAACTACTGAGGGGGGATAGTACCCAAGCAGGATATCTAGGATGTGCCACTGCGACCCACTTCCCCCTTGGCAATTGGTCCCCACATTCTCCTACCCCCTTTGCAGCCATTTGGAGCAGTTGTGCACCATTCTTGAGTGGCTAATTGTTTCTTTTGCTTTGAAAAAAGCAACCCCTGGCAGCAAAAGAGCCAGGGACAGGGTACAAATTTAGTAAAACAAATATGCAGAAGATCCCATCTTCAGGTAGGGCTGGGAACTCTGCTGCCAAATGTCCTGGAAAGCACTGCCAGACAGTGTAGACAATATTGAGCTAATGGACTAGGATAGTATGCTGGAAGAATGACAGCCCTGACCTATCCCTGCCGCTAGAATCGATGCAGCCATGCCAAAAATGCCATCCCCACCACAACTCCTCCCTGTCCTCTCCAGATAAATCTCATCCTGATAAAACTTAGCATTCCTTCAGAAGCCTCCTTTTGCCTCTTCCTCCCTGAGCCACAAAGGTTGTAGTAGCTCAGTGGTTAAAAGTGCTGTTGATTTGAAGATCGGCATGTCAGCCTTTTGAGGCCTGAGTGCTGCAAGACGGCATGAGCTCCTGTCCTTAATCCAGCTCATGCAAACCTAGTTGTTTGAAAGGATGTAAATTCAAGTAGATTAATAGGTACCATCTTGGTGGAAGGTAACGGTGTTCTGTACACTTTGGTGTATAGTCATGCTGGCCACATGACCACTGAAGCGTCTTTGGACAATGCTGGCTCTTCAGCTTCAAAATGGGGATGAGTCGGTCACGACTAGCAGGGCAACCTGTGGGGGGACACTTTACGTCTGAGCCTTGGCAGAAGCAGTGGTGCTGAAAGGGAGTACTGTGAGAGCCCAATTATCACATGAGCTTGATCAAAAGCATTTTGTGGGTTATATCCACAGGCTGTATATTTGACACACCTGCCCTTATATCAAGATTTTTTCCCTTGTGTTAAATATTTTTTTTTGCCAAAAAATTAGAGAATGCTGAGCTATAGCCTGCCTGTATCAAACTTAGAATGAGTCACTTAAATATGATTGCTAAATAAATTTCCTTTTATAACAATAGTGAGTCTTTTATGAAGCGTGTCTTAGGTTCTTGACAATTATGTTTCTCAGTGGGTTTCTTTAAGTTGCACAGCGGACAATGTTATGCTATGTGTTGTTGGTATATGTGCTGGTTAAGAAGCTATTAATTTGTAATCACAGGTAGTCTTGTTAGGAAAGAAGACAACATGATTAAAAGCAGTTTAGGGAACAGGAAAGAGAAGAGGGTAATGATCGCATGCTGTTTTCTGATGCAATGACACTGCAGTGATACTTCAGAGGTGTGAGTGTTAAGCCATGTATATTATTGAATTAAGCCTTCTAATACCAGTGATACATATGTTGCAAATAATATTAGAAGGAACCTTATAGAAGAAGCCTTTACTGTGAAGTGATATTTTAAGCATTGTTACCTATATGATATTTTCTCCCTTAATTTTCAATAGGTACTGAAGCATTCTCAGGAAGCAGCAGAAAACCATACACAAAAGACATATTCCATGAAACAGAAACCAATACTTTTCTGGTGCAATCAGCCAAGAAGGAATTCATGGAGGGAAATGGGAGCTCTTTGAAAGACAAATATCCATCCAAAAGCACTTTAAATTCCAAAGAGACTCAGGTCCAAAGTTATCCAAATCTAAAAATATTTGTTACTGATTCTATGGGCCATATAAAAGTTTTCTCAAAAACAGTGCTGGATGAAAATGATATCCAAAAGGATGATCCATTCCAAAAAGGTAAGTTGCAAATCTTTGCTATCAGAAGATTTAAATTCTATTGTCCCTTCATAATTCTCCCAATCTCCAATAGGCCTCATCAGACCTGCACCAGCTCTTTAGCAGGAACAAGTCCAAGGAGAGAGAGGGTGTGGGGAGGCAGCAAATGGAGAGGATAGGATTTGGTATGTACCACTGTCATTAGATCACCCTATCCACCAGATTTCTCCTTCTCCCTCACTCAAAGTAATCTTCTCGCTCCTGTTGCTGCCTTACCTGCACTGGCAGCTAGAGTGGGGTCCAGCAACAGACAGGAGTGCTCCATCATGCACCAGCACTTCCAAACTGGCCACCAACAGAGTGCTATATGCACTGTGGGCAGTCATTTTGTAAAAGCTGTTGCAGATTCTACCAGTTGACAACCCAATCCTACATGGAATTGGCTATCAGTGTCACCCATTCTCTTTTATAGTAATCAATAGTTCATCCCTTCCTTTCTTCACTTCTCAGTGAGTCTTAGCAGCCAGAACTCAATGGCTTGTTATTAGTCTCTCCTGCTCTGATACTAACTTTCCTTTTCAAAAAATGCTACCTATTGTTGATATCTCAGTTTTGATACATCCATACTTTAGTGATAGTATGTAAACCATTTTCAGCCTTGTTTTCCTTCATTTTCCTTCACTCTCTTCATTATTTAACAGCAATTAATATTATTTAGTTACAAATTAGAATTCAAACTGATAAGAACAGCTTATCAGAGGCCACCAATTGAGCCCATATTGCATCATCAGCCAGATATTGTCCAGCATCATATGCAGTAGAACTCAACAACGTGATGTATAGTTAGGAACTTGCAGGCTAGATAAAAGGCTGAAACTGGGTTCATGCATGATTATTGCAAACCAATTACTAAAGAGAGAGAGAAAATGTGACATTTTAAGTTGGGGGTTGAAGATGACCTCATACTGCAGGTTAGCATTCCATCCAAAAGAATGATATCTCCATCCAGATTTCCTGCTGCCATAATTTTCTTCTGAAGACTGGGCAAGGGTTTTTGCAATTTTGTTAAAAATGAATATTTTAAAAACTTTTCACAATCCACCAGAAATAGGTTTGTGACCCACTGGTGAGTCCCAACCCACAATTAGGAAAAGACTTAGATTATTTTAGTATAGCGGGTCCTAATAAGCATTTGACCTGATCGAGAGATTCCTTGTATACAGAGAATTTTCAGTCCAAGCATGTCCTTTACCATTCACAGGAATGCAGTAAATGTGATTCACGTGCACACAGCAGTGTTCATGGGGCACTGTGCTTGGTGAGATGCCTGAAACAAACCCTCACTTTTCAATTTACTTTGTAAACTTCACTTCAGGGAGAACATGTTCCAGAATGTTGGCTCTTCAAAAATGTGCCAAAGAAAGACAAACAATTAATAGGAGAGAGGATTTTACAGCTTTGACCAAACAGGTGCAAAAACAACTTTCATATTTGTCTGTTTCTTGGAAAGTATCAAGCATGACACAAGGGAAAAATATTCTCTTGACTGCAACTGATCATTTGAAACAATTTGAAATAGGCTTCCTTCCCAGAAACTTAATACCCCAAATCATACAGTTTGGCAGAAAGCAGATGCTTGTTGTCACTCTTATAAGAGTGTTGCATCTCAGTCCAAATTATTGTGAGGCATAAATCATATCATTTGACCTTGTTTGTTCTTTAATTTAAATAGAAGCTAGGGAGAATCCCAATCCAGATTAGGATCACAGCATAGGGAAATGGGGTTTTATCCCTTTGTCCCCACCATGATGCTAGCTTGAAACATGGGACAAAAATGTGCCCAAGTCAGGATTAAGGTAAGGACAGGGTGACCAGATGCCAAACCCAAAATTCCTGAACCCCAAGGCCAAAATTCCTAATCCCAGGCCAAAATTCCTACCCACTGAAAATTTTTTACAAAAAATGTATTTTTTTCTGTTTTTTGACCATAACTTTTGATAGGAAGGAGATATCTCCAGACTGATTTTTGCATTGGATTCTGCTCTTCAGTACAAATCCAATGACATATGGCATGATGGGGTACTGCGCACTATCACGAAGTTTCAAAATGAAGCCAAAATGTAGGACAATGATGCCAAAATGTAGGACACCTGGACAGGAGGCTAAAATTCCAGACAAATCCGGGTTTTTCCAGTCATCTGGTCACCCTGGGTAAGGATAAAGTGTTAAACCTCTTCTCCACCATGCTGTGGCCCCACTCCAAGTTTGGGGCTCTGCTTCTGCTAGTTTACTAAAATCAGAAGATACTGCTTCTGTATTTAAATAAAACATCACTGCCACATGTACTCTGAGCCAAATGACATGATTAGTGCCTTATCTTGTTTGACTCAAGTTGTTCTTCTAAACTTAATTTGTGCTTTGAAATTAATCCTGTGTTTTTAACAGGTGGCTTGTGAAGTATTCTGCAAAATGTTGTTGCATTTTGTACACAACTTCCTCTTTGGGGTTATAAATTATGTAGGAAATATTGATCATAAAAGAGTAATCAAGCATGATTATAAATAATACAATTTTTAAAGCCATACCAGATTGCTTACATTTATAATAAATGGAAGTCAGATTTAGCAGTTTGTTTATCAGTTTCTCATATAATAGCAAAAGCACCAAAACAGAGTATTCAATATGCAAATCAATACAGTAACAATTTTGTTAAAAACCCTGTCATACAGTCTGTGATCATATTCTATTATCTTCCATCATCAGAACAGTAACTCATAAATTCAGTGAGTTTGTAAGAGCTGATATAGTTTAGTTTGGTTTAGTTTAGGGGTCCCCAGAACAGTGCCTATGGAAGTACCTCTTGGCACCCATCTGTACATCTCTTGCTGCTGCAAAGCACCTCTGTCTCCTCTTCCCATATTTTGGGTGCAATCTTGACTTAGGCCTGAGAGAATGGCCCAGATAAACTAGCCTAATTAGGCCATATCCTGAGCAGATACTTAGGTCAAATCCATAGGGGAAGGAGGCCTCTAGGTTGGCCTATCTACTGCTGAGGACCACGTCAGTGGCACCTGGGGAGGGCTTGCTCCTGAGGAGACCTGCCAAAGATCACACTGAACAAGGAACAGCTGTGGTGTCTGCCATATAAGGAAGCCTAGGAGCCACTGGCAACCAGTCCCAGCTGCAGCATGAGACTGTAGTAGAACTTGAAAAGCTGTAGATAGACAGATAGACAGACAGACAGAACAGTACCTGTAGTATACAGTGGGAGCAAGGGCAGGATGACCATATAGAATGGAGGACAGAGTGCCTCCCTCACTCCTAACTGCACCATTTTATGCCTTTAACTGCATAGAAGAGGGAATTTAGGCAAGTACTGCTTTTTAAATCTTTCTATGTTAAGTTAAACCTGCCTAAATTCCCTCTTCTATGCGATGCCTTCTATGAATGACTGCTGGAGTGGGCTGTGGGTGTTGTGCTGTATCTCAGGTGGGCTGTTGAAGTTGTGCCATATTCTGTGGTTGAGATGCAGGAGTGGTGCTTGGGCCACCCCAGGACTTAGAACTTTTTCTTTTGCTTCTGTTTTTTTACTCTAGCTTATCATGGGCCCCAAGGGGTCTACTTGGATTAACCCCTACTCCTGAGGTGGCCTATGCCACAGGGGCTGGGAGTGGTCCTGTCTACCTTAGAAATAGGCTCTGGATATGGCATAACTGAACCATTTTATGCCATGCCCCTGACATGTGGTGTTCAAGTGAGTGTTTCTCTTTTATTTAGCAGGGGGAGAGTAATTGGCCCTACACACCCCCAGCAATGTCTGCTCTAGTGGCTTCTGCTGATGTTCTTTTTTGCAATTTAGATTGTGAGCCCTTTTGGGACAGGATCCCATTAGCTATTAATTGGATATTAATTTTTTAATTTTCTTGTAAACCGCTTTGTGAACCTTTCAGTTGAAAAACGGTATATAAATACTGTAGATAGACAGATAGACATGTCTCTGCTGAGCTGTGTACACTAGCACTGCTAGGCCAGTGCAGGTTCATCTGTCTTGGGCCAGCCTAAGTGGACTTACATCAATCTAGGGCTCTTCTGGTGCTTCTAGGCTGGCCTATCTGGCATCAGGCTGGCCCAAGCGCCAGGTAGGCTGGGCTAACAGCATTTGATGATTGCTCCTTTCCTCTTTTGTTCCCTCACTCCCTCAGAAAGCAAGAATGGACATGCATAGCTTCAAAGAATAGCATGCCAAGCAAGTCAGATGAATGCATGGATGCAAGATAGCATTTTGTGCCTTTACCCATCCCATCATAAGCTCAATATCGCCTGATTACTGAGCAAGAGGCACTCTTTCAAGTAGATGTACTTTTATTTACCAGGGAGAGAGTAACTGGCTCTCCTCACCCCAGCAGTGTCTTGTATAAAGGCTTCTTGCTGGTGTTCTTTTGCATCTTTTTAGATTGAGCCCTTGCGGACAGGGAGCCATTAGTTATTCATTTTCTCTGTAAATCACTTGTGAACCTTTTGTTGAAAAGTGGTATATACTGTTGATTGATTTTGCAGGGGCACCTTCTGTGACTTGTCTGCAGGCTTCACAAAGTTGGGACCTTTGGTGTACTGTCAGAGAGCCAAATCTTGTACAGTGGTACCTTTGTTTACAAATTACTTGGATTTAGTGTGTTTTGGATTAAGAGCAGAGTTTACTCAGTTCCCTTCCCCAGAGGGAAGCATGAGTCCCACAAAATAAATGGTATAGATTTGAGAACCTCCTTGTTAGGCTTTTCAGCCCAACACAAGAGGATAGGGTCAGTGGTGGGCACAGGCAGGTTCGCACCTACCCTATAGAACCGGTTCTTAACAAGAGATAGGACATATAAAGTTTAAAAATAGCCATTTAAAAGTGGCTGCCAGATGGGCAGAGAACCGGTTCTTAAATTTTTTGAAGCCCATCACTGGATAGGGTATAGCGGACCAGGATCTCCTGCCAGACTCATCTCTACAGTAGCCAAGTGGTTGCTGCCACAGCCATCTGGAGAGTATGGTAATAATATTATACCCAAGCAAAGATTTTGCTATGGCTCATGTCACAGTGCTTGGTCCACACCAAAGGAAGTGTGCAGTTAGGGGAATAAAGTGTGAAGCTTACCGAGTGACCTTGGTGCACACTGTCTCTCTGCCTACCCTACTAACAAGGTTCATCGAGGATAAATAGGATAAAGAAGCCATGTACACCATCCCATGCTCCTTGGAGAATTGGTGGTATATGATAAATAATAAAAGAAGAATCCAATATAAATCTAATGACATCCTTTTAGTAAACATCTTTCTCTTTCCAAGGTGATTACAAATACTGTGGTTCAGCTAAAAAACTGAAGGAGAGTATGAAAAGTGAGAAGAAAGAGACAATCGGCAGGGTAACAAACTCCACAGCTCACAAACCAGATGTTACTCATGAGAAATATGAAGCCTTCCAGCAGCAAGAGGTCTGCTCTGAGCCTGAGAAAATTCCTTCAAACCCACTGACTCTCAGGGTAAAATTTCAAAATGTTTCCTCTGCTAACTCTCAATTCTGTAATAGCCATTTTCCTGGAAACCCAGAGGGGGTAAAAAGTCATATTATCCCTTTTTGTTGTTTTGTTCTGTTTCTTTTTTATCAGCAAAAACAGTGAGATCACTTGAATCTGCTGATTGTTCAAATACAATTTGCTTGTCAAGTAGAGAGACATTGAGCATGAGAGTCAATAACTTCAATGTGTCCCAGTCTCCAGAGCCCCCTGTTGTAAAACCAACTGCATCCAAATTGTTGATGAGGCCAAAGGGAAAAACCCAGTTCAGCCGTTGGGATTCATATCCAAGGTTACTGCTAATTTGGACTGAAGAAATGTTTCTCCTCAGCTTCAGAACCTATAGGTGTGCTAATAAGAGCCAAGCATTCAAGGTTCATATGCTAAACAAATATATGTGCAAGATTGAGTAATTCACACACTGCCTGAATTCCACCAGGAATTCATATCCTATATGGTATTAATAGAATATGTGATATACGTCCTTTGTATACTTGGCTTCAGTGTACCATGATCTTATTATATCTAGGCATGACTACTATGACATGCTGTTGTGGGTCTGCCTCTAAGCTTCAGTTAGAGGTTGTAAAACTGCTGGCTTAGGCCAGATTGTGGTCCATGTTTCACTTAAATAAGATACTCTGACTGCCCTTTTGCTTCCAAGCTGTGGCACTCTGTGGCCCCATGACGTCCCCAGAAGCCATGGAACACCTTGGAGTAGGAGCCATGTCAATCCAAGTCACCCTGCTATGGTGGCAATGATCAGCTCTGCAGAAGAGAGGTGCTGCTGTCATTCAGTGGAGCAGGGCTTTAAGGTTGCAGGAGACTTAAGAAAGGTATAACAGACAGAGGGGAGAAGCAGGAAGGTGAAGAACAAGAAGCAAATGGAGTGTGAAGTCAAGCAGGGAGAGAGAAACATGAAAAGAAGAAGATGCAGTAGAGGGACAGGAGAGCAAATGGAGAGAAGTGAGAGGAAAAAATGGAAAGACTGGGGTCAAAATGACAAGGGAAATCACAGAGGAGGATTAGAAGAGGGTGGCAGTATTGAAGGCACAAAGGGCAAAGGAAAAGCCACGTCAGCACAGCTGGGGGCACCAATGACACCAAGCCCTTTTTCCCAGGATTCAGCCTGTTAGTGGGCCAGGGCAGCACCTATCAGCTTGGCCTTCAGTTTGCTTTGACTCGGAAGGCATCCACTTGGCTACATGGACTGCCTGAAGACAAACAATGAAGAAAGAAGGCAACAGGGTAGGAGAGAAGAAGGGGAAGAATGGGTATAGAGAGGAATCTGGGGTTCTTGTGATGAGCTGACTTTGTAAGTTTGGAAATAAAAGGTACTATTAACAGCGGTGTTAGCTGCTGCAAATGAAATCTGAAATGAGAAAACAGTAATTATTTTTTCTCCTGTTGTTTGCTTCTCTAATCTCATGAATTTTGTTTCAACTGTAGCCAGCTTGCCAAGGCTTCACAGATCCCCCGGTCCTGAATCTCAGTTACAGGGTTGTCCAAGGAAGCCAGGGTTGGTTGTCCATGGTCACATGGACAAAGTCTGTCCCCTGCCTCTCTTTGTAAATTAATGGGCTCTCAATAGCAACACTGCAAAACTAAATTGCAAAATAAATTGGTAGATCAAGATTTTGCAAAAACAATACATGTTTTCTCCCTAGATTTTACAGAAATATCTAGTCTGGCCTAGTCTCCCAGTTTTTCTGAGCCATCCTATTTTTCCCATGGCCAAGTTAGCAGAGAACTGGCAGATATTCATCAAGCATGCTGGATGCTACCCTAACACTCGAGAAGCAGACTTTTCACTAGATCAATCAGAGGACTGACTGGGTTCTTCTCCCTACATCAAAACAATGTCTTCCATTTCTTTTAGGAGGCTCTGGAAGTTCACAAACCTCACTTTATTTCCAACTCACAAGAACGCCTGAAAAAACTCAAACACATGGTACAGCTGAGGAAAGCTCAACAGGGTGATACGTCGGAGAAGAAACAAGAAGCAATTCTATCTCGGAAATTTTCTTCATCTTCCTTTACAAGCAAGAAAAAACAATATACAGTTCCTCATCCTCTCAGCGGTAAATGGACCTGCATCTAAACCATAATTGAATTTGTCATAATGCACAATGCATGTAGTAATTCTTTGATAACTTTTGGGTGGATGTTTTCCAGTTTGGAGGTGGTGCTACATCATTTTTCAGTCCCTGTGCAGATGTAATTTTTGGCATGGCATTCAGATTGTGGAATGCTTATGAATCAGTCTATAATTCTCCAGAAGCTTTGCCAACATAACAGGGCTGGCACATCTATGAGGCTCTCTAAAGGGTGCCAACCTCGATATGGTCACCCTTCTCCACTTCTCCTGTTCCTCCCATTCATTGGATTAGAAAATGAAGAGGGTAATGGAACAGAAGAGAGATTGTAGATGAGACAAGAGGATGAGCTTAATCTTCTCCAACTTTCTAACCCACGTCACTCCTCACTTCCATACTTCCAATTTAGGGAGATGAGAAACTGGAAGAGTGGTGGAGACATTAACTAGTAGATGCTTCTAGGTAGTGGAGGGCACTGGGTGGTGTTGGACCAGCTTTGGATGAGCTCACGCCAGCCTCTGCAGCCCAGGCAATATTCCTCCAAAAGGCACTTTTTATCACATTTAACTTAATAACAGATTCTTAAGATATTACTCTTGTTAACAACTATACCAGTTGTACAAAGAACAATACATAGTTCTTTGAAATAGCTCTATTGCAACTGTTTTTTTTTAACTCATGAGTGCACCTTCTAATTACAAGTATTTAACATGGATGTATGCCATGTAAATGGTGAAAGGCTTCAATCCTAATCTCCACTTAAGCCAGCCTAAGCCCCAGCATAAGTCCTTTGCTAACCCGAAAGTGTCACAAAGCGATACAGGATATTTCTGCGCCACTCTTGGAGAGGTTAGCACAATGCACAAGCATATGCCACACCATCATGGACAGATAGGCAAAGAAGTTAGGCCAGTCTAAATTTCTTAGGATTGCACCCAAAGTCTTAGAAGGAATTCCAGAATCCTAGTGCTGGAAATTACTTAAAAGGTAATCTAGTACAATGTTTCTAAAACATTGAGTTCTACTCATTTAAAACATTTGAGTTTTACTTCCTCCCTAGGTTTTTCAGGGGAGGGGCTAGCACAGTGACAAAATCTCCAGAATCATGCCCCTACAAGGGTAAGGGGTCAATTTTGCCACTTAGGGTGCAATCCTAACCAAGTCTACTCCAAAGAAAGCCCCATTGTATTTGATGGGTCTTACTCCCAGGAAAGTGCCTTTTGGATTGCAGCCTTACTGGTGGTGCTGCCAGGGTCTGAAAGCTGTGAAGGAAGCCCTCCAGAGCACTTGCCAGATTCTCTGAGGCTTGGAAAGAGTGAAAGTCACAGCTGTGACTAAACCAGAAGTTGCTAGAGGAAAAAATATTGTTATGGTGTCAACTCAACTATCTCCAATTGCTCTCCTTAGATTAACAGATTGAGGCAAGCAGATATAAACATCCCCCACTTATGGGATGGGTTAGGGACTGGAGCACCATCAAAACATGAAAGTTGAAAAGTGTAATCCAATCTTTTTTAGTTTATAAATGTTGCTTTCAATGCTTTTATAGCTAGCAAATTGCAAATGCCCCTTTATCTTGCAAATTCCTGCTGCCCCACAAAGATTTCTGCAAATGGATTCTCATTAAAACTCTTTCGGGAATGGAATTAGACCAGAAGCTACAACAAGGGAGAGGGAAATTTTGGCCTTCAGAACAGCAGAGAGAAGTGGAAAGAGCACAAAATGCATTGAAGGAATGAGTGCTGGGTATAATTGAAAGGTGTTGAAAGAGTGGATTATCAGAAAACAAACTGTCAGAAAGTGGGGCATACCTTTACTGGGAAGAGTATATGCAGACTTCAGGGTTATTAGGCTTTCTTGTGGACAGGCAGTTCATCTTCCACAAGGCATGTCCTCTCACAGGCCATCTCCCAATAGGGCATGTGCTGCATCCTGTGGTGGGGTGGGTGTCACAGAAGCCTCCTTAGTCCTCTTTGGTACTGCATTGAAGCTGTATCAGTGCAGGAAAATTGGGTATGGTTTAGGGTTACTATTCCCCCATATTTCCTGGGCCATACCTGGGTTCTAGGATCATGACCCAGCCAAGGTTATGACCCAGCTGGGATCTGGGACTGGGGAATGGTTCTGCGCCATGGTTCTGCAGAGTGCACGCATTCCAGGTGCTGCCCCGACAGCAGGAGCCCTGCTTGTCGTCTACTCTGGCTGCAGCCCTTGGAGGGGGGCCCTGGCCAGGGAGAGGAGGAGTAGGCTGTACTTAGCCCTGGCCAGCCAGCAAGTTGGGCCCCAGTGGAGGGGAGGAGAAAGTAGGCTAAGCACAGCCCTCACTGTCCAGCAGCCCATGAAGGGGATGCTGGTGGAGGGGAGGAGGAAGCAGGCTGCTCGCATACCTGACCAGCCAGCAGCTCCTGGGGGATGCTGGTGGGGGAAGGATTAATGGGGCTTATTTCTGAGTAGACATGAACAGGAGTGTGTGTGTGTGTGTGTGTGTGTGTGTGTGTCCCACAACATGTCCCTGCTTTTTGTAGTTTTTTTTGGGGGGAGGTGGAATTATGGCAACCCTAACATGGTTGGACTGGCCATCTTTGACTAAAGAGAGCATTTAGAAAATTGATCTTGGTGGTGTTTTAGAACTGCAAGAGGAGAGAAATTGAAAAGGGATGGAATTGCAGGAGTGCTAATGTACTAAAGAACAGTAGTACTAAAAAGAGTACTAAGGAAAGATGAAAAACTGGAGACAGGCAACAAGACCAGTTATGCTGGGACAGAGTCTATTTCTTACTCTGGTGAGGTAGCAATTCTAACTTCAAAACAAAAATTTTGTTTACAGCAGTGGTTCTCAATCTTCCTAAGGCCGTGACCTCTTTATAAGTTCCTCATGTTGTGGGGATCCCCAACCACAAAAATATTTTCGTTGCTACTGCTGCAGTGCTATGCTCACTTTCCTGGGAGTAAACCTCACTGAACTTAATGGGAATGACTTCTGAGTACATATGCATAGAATTTGGCTCTGGGGCTGCAATCCTTGCACTTTCCTGGGAGTAGCCCCATTCACTATCATGGGACTGACTTCTGAGGAGACCTCCATAGGATTGGGATCTCAGGCAGCAGAGCCAGCCACTGTTTCCTGGGAGTAGCCCCATTCACTATCATGGGACTGACTTCTGAGGAGACCTCCATAGGATTGGGATTTCAGGCAGCTCAGCCGGCAGGCACACTGAGGATCTGCCGGGGGGGGGGGGGGAGGAGGCTGCCGCCTGTGGTGAGTGTGTCAGGCGCCTCCCTGCCCCTAACGCTCCATATCGGTCTCACAGCAGCTCAGAGGCTCCTTCTGAGCCACTTCTCAGCAGCTTCTTCCAGCTGCAGCGGCTCCAGCGTTTCCTCCAGGACTTCCTATCTGGTCGCCTGGAGCTTTCCTGGGGGTCACCTAAAGACCCCTGGTGCAGGGGGCCAAAGGGGTCCCGACCCTCACTTTGAGAAACGCTGGTTTACAGGAAGATTAATCTTCTTCTCCTAACAGTTCACCAAAAGTGCTTGGTAGGATTCTGTGTAATTCTTTATGATTCTTTACTCAAGTGTAATTAGTTTGTGGAACTACTTACCGCAGGATATGGTGATGACATCTAGCCTAGATGCTGTTAAGAGGGGATTGGACAATTCTGGAGGAAAAGTCCATCTTGGGTTACATCATCATCTCTATATCAAGACTCTTCTTATGCAATTTCTTTAGTTTGACCTGCCATTAACATTAAGAACACTTGTCTGCTTTACCATAGGAAGCAGGACAGGTAGCACATGTTAAGACATCTCGTTAGAATCATCCCAAGTCCATTTATTTTTGGGAAAAATAAGTCTGCACATTCCCTTCTCTCAGAAAAGAGAAAGGTAGAAAAACATAATAAAGTGATATGCCAAAAGCGGAAAATGCACACAAAGCTTTTCTTTTAAGCTTGACATTTAAAAGTTTGATCTTTACAAACGAATATGGTCACCCTTGAACAATTACAGAATTCTGGGAGGGATCCTTCCATCACCTGAACACCCACCAAGAACCCATGTGGATAAATTTGACCCTTGAGGGGCTGAAAAGGGGGCAACGGGTTTTTGTCCTATACTTAACATGGAGACTGACCAACATCCAGCCAATTTGGAGCTCAGTGCCTGGTACACTGGGGGGATGTTGTTCAGAGGAAGAGGTTGCACTGGTGGGGATGATGCGCATGGGGGACTGATGCACATGGGGGATGTTGCACATGGGGAGATGATGCGCGTGGGGACTTATGCGCGTGGGGGATTTATGTGCATGGGGGTTGATGCACATGGGTGGTTGATGCGCATGAGGTTTTGTTGTGCATGGGAAGACAATGCTCATGGGGAAATGATGCGCATGGGGGATTGATGCACATGGAGGGTCGATGTGCATGGAGGTTCAATGTGCATGGGGGGTTGTTGCACATGGGGGTGTTGTTGCATATGGAGTTTGTTGTGCATGGGGAGTTGATGCGCATAGGGGACTGATGAGCATGGGAGGCTGATGTGCATGGGGCACTAATGCACATGGGGCATGTTGCACATGGAGGATTGATGCACCATGGTGTGATGGCGTATGGGGGAATTTTACTCCCACAACGCGGGTACACTTTTCACTAGTAAATAATAATTCTTCAGTACCATTAATATAATATTTAAGAAAAAATGGACAAATTCATTTCAGTATTACATTCCACCTTATCCATGAGAGAATTCCTGGGTTGTTTGTTGGAGCCTCTAAATCCATTTTTTTGCCTTGACTTGCTTATTAGTAGATCTATATAATCTTTAGCTAAATTGTTAAGAGCCTCTGAGAACAGAATTCCTAGATGTTTAATCTATGTCTTTTAATCTTGTCATGCATTTCATTTTCATTTGGTCTTCATCTTTTTATAAAATTTCATGCTATACCCATCAGGGCTCAGGGTTTATCAGATTTTAATTTAAATTAATCCTCATTCTGATCCCTCAACAGTATAGAAAGTTTAGTATAGTATAGAAAGTATAGATTTAAATTAATCCTCATTCTGATCCCTCAACAGTATAGAAAGTAATGGCATTTTGCCTTTAATCCCCTATAATTAGATTACTCAAGAGGAAAAACTCTATTAAATGTTATACTGTAAGTGTCATCTGTTCCTTTTTTCTTCTTACGTTGGTACCCACGTAGGGCTTATGTCTGCTGCAGTTATACATGTGCATATAAGAGTTATATATTCCCAGGTGATGAAGGCTGAATAAATTGGAAACATAAAACATGTCTATACACATTGACATTATTTATTCTGTAATGGATCAGGAGAACCTTTTGGGATCAGACAAATGCCCAACCTAGTTTACTGTAGTCCGGTATCCCACCATATAGATTAGGGAGCACTCAAGGCAATAAGATACCATTATCCTGTTGCCATTGCATATAGCATTTAGAGGTAGACTGCCTCCGAAACTGGAGGTTTTTTTCCTAAGCCTGATGCAATCTTACAAAAATTTATAGTTGGAATGAGGGACTAACCCTACACCATAGTAACTAAAGGAGCACGTAAAAGACATTTACATCAGCGTAGTTACGGCACCACCTAGTGAAAACCTATGGGAAATTCATATTGCAATCTAGAGTAAATTGTTCAAGGACATCCCGTAGTTACTCTGGATTGTGCCCTAAGATTGGGGGAATCCAAGGATTAATATGTGGAATCAAGGATTGATACTTGGAATCAAGTTCCCATTCAGTCAGATTTACTGGGTGACTTACCTAACTTACCTAACAGGGTTACCTAACAGTGTTTTTGTGACCATAAATGGTGTAGAAGAGTGGTTCTCAATCTTCCTAACACCATGACCCCTTTATAAGTTCCTCATGTTGTGGGGAACCCCAACCATAAAATTATTTTCGTTGCTACTTTATAACTGTAATTTTGCCACTGTTATAAATCATAATATAAATATCCAATATGCAGGTATTTTCATTGTTACAAATGAAATGTGTGTTCTATGCACACATTGAACACAATAGGATTTATTTCCTATTAGGCATGCATAGGATTGGGCCCTGAGGCTGCAATCCTATCCACATTAACATGCATAGGAATAGGCATGCATAGGATTGGGCCCTGAGGCTGCAATCCTATCCACATTAACATGGGAGTAAAGGCCCCTGACTATAATGGGATTTATTTCAGGGTAGGCATGCATAGAATTGGGCCCTGAGGCTGTCAGTCAGCCCCAGTGCACACGCAGCTACAGCCGGAGGTCTAGCAAGCCTGACGTGGCCCCCTACACCAGGGGTCTTTAGGCAACCCCCAGGAAAGCTCGGCGACCCCCAAAGGGGTCCCAACCCCCACTTTGAGAAACGTTGGTGTAAAGACCCATGTATGCTGTCCTGAATAACCTGGAGAAAGGTATTATTTTATCTCTTTCTCTCTATCCTTCATCAACGTCTTCATTTCCTTTTGCTGATGTTCTTCTGAGAGCTTACCTAGGCCCCTTTTTATAAAATGAGGATCTTCCTGACTCCTTTCAACTCTTCCAATGCCTACTAATTTATAATAAAATGTTCACGCACTTCATTGTGAGATCATGGCTCATCTTCTATCGAAACAGAGCTCTTATTTACAGCTCCGTCCTGCGCTGTCTGGTGCCCAAGGCTGCAGCCAGCACTGAAGCAACAAATTTTAGATTTGAATTCATGATTTGACACACCCTTCCCTAGAGGTCTCAGCCAAAACTGTTCAGAGGTGTTTTATCATAAAAAGAACCCCCGTTATGCGTCCCTTATCTCTTTGAAGGAGAAATAAGGTGCGCTGTTAGTAAATACATAGCATGTGTTAGTAAATGTATACTTAAATATGAGGACTGGAAAAATTTCAATCCCCAATACTTGCTTTAATTCTTCTGGCAGTTGAGGAATGTCTGTGCTTGCAGATAAAGGCTCAATTCCTGCTGAAAACAACCCAGATTTCTTACATTTATTGAAAATACCTTGGCCAGTCTGTTTAGGAACTTGCCACTGAATAGATGTTACTTGTGGAGAAGTAATATTGCAATTAAAATTCTCAGAAATTAGTTTTAATAGAGAACTAGTGGTCTTCTGCAGTTTCACTAAAAGGGATTGCCTTTGCTTTGTAATTTTAGGAAATTCTTGTTCATCTGTAATTCAGCAGCAAAGACAGAAAGTAGGCACTGAATCTTTTCCCTTCAATCCTAATAAAACCTGGCAGGAGATCTCCTTAAAGGTAGTGCGAGGTAGTTTCAAGGTGCCCCCTATTATAGGTACAAACTGATGAAAATATATTATCACCTCAGATTATTGATGTTTTGATTTAGTAAAGGTATTAGAAGACTTGCCCTCACCATTTCCATCTGGCACAACCTTCAAAATGCTGATGCCTCAGTGATCTAAAATTTCCATTATAATTTACACAGGAATTTAAAATTTTTTAATATGATTCATTGCACAACCTTTAGGATTTTTCCCCCATACTTAGATAATAGAGTTTATATAGTAGATTGTAGTGAGTTTGATATATTTGCACTTCTAAGGACAATAAAAGTCCTTATTAGACAGAGGCAAATAATTCTTGGATTAGTGCAGATGATTCAGCTACCACATGGGGACAGTGTAAAAGTCCTCCATATGGTGGCTATGATGAGCATTGTCTTAGGCCACAAGTTTTTCCATACCATTTCATAAATACTTTTTATAAAGATCGCTGGTAGTATGGGGAACATAGGATGAGAGAAATAGTCCTTTACAGGGTCTGATGGAGAGTCACTTTATTCATAATACCCACATATGAATGCCACTAGTATAGCAAAAATGGGGCAGAGATACATCCCCCATGGCAAAATAGTGGTTTTCTGCCATTTTTGCTTGGTGTTTGTGAAAGCACTGACCAGAGGCACATGACAAATGTCCTTCCACTCTGGCCTCCATATGGCTTCAAATAACCAGGACTGTACACGCATGGATGAATGGGTGATAATGCAGGCATGGGATGAGGCTATGATGCGGAGAGTATAATTGAATCACCTGGCCCTGGGATACTCTCCTCAGCTACAGTGCTGATGAAGACAACTGAAACTTTCATTAGATGGTATTCTCCAAGAGGAGGTTGTAGCATTTGAAAGTTATTTGCTATGGAATATGGAAGTGAAAAGGCCTAAAAGCCTAGAGTACAAAACTCAGAAATATAAAATCTAGTTCTAGTCAAAGGTTACATTGATCTCTGAGATAAATATCCTTTACATACATTTCCTTTTTTAACACAAATAAAGTACATGGGAGCAGAGATTAGTTTACTTTGCATGCACAGACTTTGTAAATATATAAAGGTTCTTAAGAAAATAATTTTTCTTTGAACTATTACTGAAGATAAATGTTATATCCTTAAATGAGTAATAAAAATTTAATACTGAATACATTTATTAATTCTTCAAGCATCAACCATTTCACTTCTGTAATGGTTATTAATGAGAAATGTCGCTAACAAGAAGCTTTTTCCACAATTCATGTGCTCCAACTTGTTCTTTAAAAAACTTTTTTCTTTAAAAAACAGAAAGAAAAAATAGGAAAACAATCCCTAGAGGATTACAGTGATGAGATGGAAACCAGATTATCACATACTGTATATGCTATTTTGCAGTGTTAAAAATTGAGACCTCTAATTCTAGGATGCAGTCTTTCAGTTACTTGTTGATAGTGGAGAACCAGAGGAATGTAGCATAGTTTAGCAGTAACCTATTTTTCACACCATATAGTCCAAGCTCATTAACAGGTAGGGCAAAGAATCTCTGAATTCTGAAATCTTAGACAGCCATTATCTTTCAGTTCCAACAATGTTGAATGACCAAAGATTTAACTCACTTTCCAGTGTTCTTCACCATTTCTGTCGATGCAGTATAGACTTTTTAATGTAATATCCTCTTCTGTCTGTCTGTCTGTCTGTCTGTCTGTCTATCTATCTATCTATCTATCTATCTAGCAAGGGAAGCTATATCACTGCTTGGAAAACATGGGAGTGAGTAACAGAAAGGTCATTCCCTGGATCAGCCTGTGATCCTCGTTTGTTCAGTGAAGGTCCTGAAAAGAGCATCTTCATGTTCTGGGTTGGGTATATGCAGAACCCCTTTTCAGACATTTCCTTTCCACTGGACACATGGAAGTGAAAAGAACAGGATTCTTGGCGGAAATCTGATTCAAGTAAACAGTTGTTGGAGAAATCTTTGTGTGGCCATCTGCACTGCACATCTACCAGTTCCCTATATGTTGCACTGAATGACTCTGGGAGTTCCATGGGAGGAGAGAGGTCATGAGTAAACTGGGGTCAAAAGGAGCAATTATGTTGTCTAACTCACAATTTTTATTGCTCTGAAACAAAAATCTTGGGAGACGTTTCCTTCTCTATTTAACATAAATAGAATAAAGTATCTACTGAGAATATGGGATCCTTGGATCACACATAAATCATGCAATCCATTTTGCCAATGTTCTTGTAATTTAATGGTCTTTTGTATGGGGAATGGTAATTGACAGTCAGCCTATTTCCATAGAAATACCAACATCTGTGCAATTCCTGTTTACACTTTGCATTTTCTCCTCCCCCCCAAGTTGCTTGCTAGAGGCACTTGTAGTCCATGCAGAGAATTGCACAAGATGCCAGAAGTAATTTTAGAAAAATTAGCCTGTTTCACCAGCAGAAGATTTTATCATCAGAAGAGCACTCCAGTGGCAAACAACCTGAAACTCTCTTACTAGCCTTTGTATAGTATAATTTTTTATGTTTTATTTGAAGGAGGCTAATTACACCAAGACAGACTACTTTGCTGTTGACTACATTGAACAAATTAGAGATCCCACTGTGATGAACTGAATAGAAACAATGTTCAGATAACTGGATTTAAATCTAAAAAACCCATGATGTAATTACTTCAGTGACAAGGCTACCAGCTGTTTATAGTACTTTAAATTCTCATAATGAACAGCCTTCTGATCTTAATGTACATAAGCACTCATGGAGGTGTTTTTTTTAATTTGCAAGAACATATGTCTGTGCTATTTTCTGTGTTAAGATACCTCCATTTATTTCCCTTTAGAAAGACAGTTTTCTCAAACTACAATTTAAGATATTATAAAACTGCCATCCAGGCATGTTTTTGATATGTTAGTTTCTCTTGACTTGTTATGGATTTATCTTACAGTGAAGTTCCCAAATCTATACTTTGAGGAGCAACAAAATTGACAGTCTTCATCGGTGTGTTCAAGTCTACAAGTGGGAGATTTTGAAAGGCCTTCTGAGATAACCTGTCATAGATTTGATAATTGTTGCTTGTGTACATTCTTCTTTTCTGAAGACATGCCATATATAATTTTGTGCCTCATCTGGCTGCTGTCTTACTCATTAGGGTGGAAGTCATTGATGGCTTCAATACGTTGAGGGGTGCTTAGCAAGGGCATGCAGCAGTAGGTTAAGATAAATCACTCTGCATCTGATGCTTTTTGGGTGCTGCTGACCAAGTGAGAATGGAGGAACCAGTGTGGCCATTGACTGTCTTGGTCTGATCAAAGATCAGAGCAGATATCTGATCAAGCCATCTTCCTACAATGGTGTGGAGATAGTCAGCGATCAGCAGTAAATTAGGGACTCAATCCTGTCCAACTTTCCAACACTAATGCAGCTGTGCCAGCAGGACGTGCGCTAAATCTGGTGGTGGAAGGGTCACAGAGGCCTCCTTAAATTAAGGGAATGTTGTCTCTTTACCTTGAGGCTACACTTCAGCTGCATAAGTGCTGGGAAGATGGATGGAATTGGGCCCTAAGTCCAATTGTGCATTGCCACTGCAAGTGGGGATATTCACAAAGTCAGCTAATTCATGATGAACTGTTAAGTCTACAGCACTCTGTTTTTTATGGTATTTATTTAAAGTGTGATGTATGGTCTTCTTGTATTTTTTAGAACATTAACAGTGGAGTAGAATCATAGGAACTACTACTCAACAAGTACTTGGGTCATTATATAATAGACTCCTATATCTGCAAATTATTACATCTCCTTCCTCTTTCTCTCACATACACACCACTAATATATCCCATGCATTCCACCATGCATGATATCCATGCATGATATTCCACCTGCATATCCCATGAAGAGGAAGACCGTCTGAAAAATTCTTAAACATACACTGCCAGCAGTGGATTTAACAAACATGCTGTAAAGTTTTGTGGGCTCCAGTATAAGAGCTAACTCAGCACCAGCTGATGGTGTACCACTAGCATCAGTGGAGGACCACCTCTGCAGCTTGGTAGTCATTGAGGTTGGCAGGTGTCGGAGTGATGAGTGGTGGTGTTGGGGGAGGCTGGGAGGAAGCATATTAGGATGGGTGGAAGGTGAGGAGAACGTTTGCTAGAGGAAGGAGTGGGATGGGAGGAGGGAAAGTATACCGGAACTCAAATTTACTGGATGCAGAACTTCCATGTCAGGCCTTGTGGCCTGACATAAAGAACATAAAAACATAAAAGCCTCCACTGGATCAGGCCAAAGGCCCATCTAGTCCAGCTTTCTGTTTCACACAGTGGCCCACCAGATGCATCAGGGAGCACACAAAACACCCACATCCAGGTGCCCTCTGCATCTAGGTGTCCCCCCTGCATCTGGCTTTTGATTCTGTGGTAATACAAGGGTTTCTACAGAACAGGGTGATC
The DNA here is from genome assembly GCA_030015325.1 of Cryptoblepharus egeriae. Classification (NCBI taxonomy): domain Eukaryota; kingdom Metazoa; phylum Chordata; class Lepidosauria; order Squamata; family Scincidae; genus Cryptoblepharus; species Cryptoblepharus egeriae. The sequence goes on from JAREYC010000006.1 coordinate 42,642,009, forward strand.
AGATTAATCCTGAACCCCAGGGCCAAAATTCCTGAACCCCAGGGCCAAAATTCCTAATCCCAAGCCAAAATTCTTACCCGCTTAAAAATATTGCTAAAAAATGTTTTTTTGTTTTTGTTTTCCGGTTTTTTTACCATAACTTTTGATAGGAGGAGATAACTTCAAACTGATTTTTACATTGGATTCTGCTCTTCAATACGAATCCAACAACATATGGCATGATGGGGACTGTGCACTATCACAAAGTTTCAAAATGAAGCCAAAATGTAGGACAATGAAGCCAAAATGTAGGACACCTGGACAGGAGGCTAAAAATCCGGACAAATCCAGGTTTTTCTGGTCATATGGTCACCCTGCTACAGAATGCAATACCGTAAGTTATGGCAGGGCTACTTTCCTTATAGGGAAAGAAAACAAAAGACACGTGGGGAGCTGCTAGTGGGGGCTTGTAGCACTCAGGATATTGAGGAAGCCATTGTGGCACTGCTGCAGTCCTGGCAATGTGGGCAGTTCAGGTTTGGCTGTAAATCACATATTTGGGGGTGGCTCACATTTTCTATAATACGCAGAGCAGAACAGTTTGGAGGGGAAGATGGACATGCACATGTACCTCCTCCTGTGATAGCCCATGAAGAGGATATGGACCTGGTATTGTGTAAACTGGCCTTTTAAAGTATGTTCAAATTGACTTTCCTGCTCAACTGAATAACCAGTCATTCCTCACATACGGGTTGGAGCATCCAGGTCAAAGCATACATCGCCCCAACTATCCTTCAGTCTTCCCAATGCTTCTAAGGGTGCAGGCCTAACCTAGCCCAGCACAACTCATTGGTCTTCCCATTCCCGTGCTGATGTAGGGAGGCAAGTGCATATCTATGCATTGGCCTAACCCTCCCCCATGAGTGGCGCAGAAGTGTCTCATGGCACTTTTGAAACAGCCCAAGGTCATCATAGGACTTCTGCCAGGGTTAGGCAGCCTAATTGCAGATTAGGATTGTAGCCTAAGTTTTCACTACAGAGGTTCAGTGACTTAACCTGTTGACCGGAATCTTACTTACTATATGGCTGCAATCCACACTTTCCTGGGAGTTAAGCCCATTGACTATTATGGGGTTTACTTTAGAGTAGACATGCATAGGATTGGGCTGTATGTCTCTTTCCTAGCCTATCATCCTCATTGCTTTGAGGGGCTTTCCAGCTAGCAATTGTGTTTTCTTCCTAATTCATTTCCATCCTTTTAGGCAAAAATTAGCATTTCTTAAATTACATTAAGAAGATTAGCGATTTACCTTGGTCTACAGCAAATAAGATCTTGTTGGAGTATCCCTGTCTCACTAGGGGATTGTCACAAATAAATTACTGCCATACTGAGTATTTGATAAAAAACAGAATCTCAGCATGGTGAAAAAAGTTGAATAAAACATGAATTAACTCCCATCTATTTACAGGTTGCCTTTTTAGTGCTTCCATCTGAATGTCTGTCGACTTCAAGCTATCCCCCCTCTGGTCCCTTCAGATTATTTTTCGTTTTATGTTCAAGAAACATATTTGTGATAATCTTACAAATGCCAGCTCTTAAAGGACGTATCTTATGCTCTTTGAACCTCACTGCCTTCCTTGTGCTTTATATCAATTTTCACAAAATGGGAGTTTTATGGCAGTTGGTCAGTCACTGGGTGGAATTCCCTATATAGTTTTCCCTTGGAAGCACAGCAGGGACAAAATTCTGTTAGGTCTGCTTAAACTGCTTGAATATTAATGCAAGATGATGTACAGTGATTTCATGTCTAATTTGAATTAAGGGCCCAATTGTATCAAACTTTTCAGTACCAATCAGGCTTGTGCTGACTCCTGCGATGGGGCAGTCATGGAGACCTCCGTCAAGTCAAGGAAACCTCCTTTTGTTCCTGCATTTCAGCTACTATATATCAGTGCTGGAAAACTGGATAGCTTTGGGCCCTAACTTGGGTACCTAACTGGCCCTAATTGAGTACACGTATCTGTGTGTAAATACTATTGGTATCATTCGCCATGTACATTCATTCTGCTTATTTTGTAGCCTGATTACTATAGACACGTTCAGAGCTATTTTCTTGCCCAAGAAAATGTTTGTTTGTTGTCAGGATATTATGAGAATATGACTTTTTTGCCTTGTGATTCCTTGGGACAGTTAGCAGCTTGTAGCAATTTTATTTTTTATTTTTAAAACAAGGGTTTATTTAACTACATTGCTTCCATCCTCCCTATGCTTCATCTTCATGCTCCACCCATCTAATTCAAATATAAAACATTTTGTTCTGCATTGTACTTGTATAGTTCCTATTGATATAGTCCCCAGGCTCTGGTTTTTAACCTTGCAAGTTTGTCATTAATACATCACAAGAACTCAGCATCTTCATAATGAAAGTGTTGTGCAGCTACAATGAGAATGTGTTTGAGAATACAGTTGGGCTGTGTTCCTGATGTGTGTCATACGATGAGGTTATCTGGCGTTGCTCTGTATTGCTGAGACATCTTCCCTCTCCTCTTAAGTTCAGTGTCAGTGGAAATAGCTATACTCCAAGGAAGTGTTTTTTCGGAGAAAATTTTAAAAACAAAAAATATAATTCTCCTGCCCTTGGTCCTTCTCTGTTTTACCAATGTTGGTCTTTTGCTTTTTACAGAAGCTTTGCCTATAACAGGGGTGTCCAAACTTTTTGGCAGGAGGGCCACATCATCTCTCTGACACTGTGTTGAGGGCCAGAAAAATGCTTTACATTTCATATTTAAATTAATTTAAATGTTAAGAGTGTATTGGATACATTACAAGGCTTGTCCATGGACCCGATGGAGAGGTCTTGCTGCAGGCCACATGGAGGCTTGCCCTGGGCCTCATCTGGTTCCCAGGCTGGGGTTATAACATAGCAGGCTTATGCATATCTCCATGCCATCCAAGTCCCCTCCTGCTGATTTCTTTATATCAAACTACTGTTAAAGAGAGAAAGAAGGTTGGCAAAATGCAGGTTGGCATTTTGAGGGAAGTGGATTTGGTTAGCTGGCAGCTTTCTTGACGGAGACTGTCATGCTGACTGTCCCAAAATGTGTCCCAATGATGATGCAGAATTAAAAACACATTTGATTTGCATTCACTTTTCTCAGTAAGCCAGCACTTTAGTGGTAACAAAACGATACTGTTGGAAACAGAATCTAGACAGCAAATTTGGTGGAGAAGACATTAAGCACATTCTGTGTGTCCCCAGGGAGTTCAGATATAACCCATTTATTTTATAACATGGAAGAGTTAATCACGCATGCGTAAGTACAGGCTTATGAAATGCAACAGTTATATGAATTTCCACATTTTAAAAAATGTTTGAAAATATCTGATTTTCAGCACTTTTTCCTCTCTTCCCCTTGTCTTAAAATTGTATCCATAAGGGATGAGACTTCTGCAAATGGCACTGCCCTGAAGCAGAAAGCAGCCTTTCCAACTCTAACAAAAATACTTAGAATGTAATTGAGATACTAGGTGTGGCTCCTTTAAATGCCTGTACTCATTAGCTGCCTGGAGCAACCTCCATAAATATCCATGAAACACATGTGGCGTCTTTAAAAGTTAGGAACAGAACCTGCTGAGAGAATATCTGTGTTCTGGGAAGTGGATGCTGTGTTGACATCTGTATCAAACTAGGCAGCAGAGTGGCTTGTTACTATCTTTCACACACACACGCACACAGACAGAAGTCGTCGTCCCCATTTCCCCCCACCCCAAACTATTATGTGTCAGAAGAAGGCAACAAGAGCTGGATAGCATTTATACAGGCCAATGCTAAACTTTGAAGTCCCACTGATTTCAGTAGGATTTATTCCCATTAAGTGCCATTTTGCTTTTGTTTTTAAGCCACAGATTAAAATCATAGCTTTAAATCAACATTTCAAACCAAAGAAAACAACTTTAAAGCCAGAAGAGATTTAGGATTAAGCTCAGGATGACAGACTAAACATAAATACTTGGAAAGAAGTTGTATTGATGTCAATGGCACTTACATCTGTTTAAGGTTACTTCTTTGTGAGCCTTTTAGCCAGATCTTGTGCATATTAACTCAGTTGTAAAACTCATTAATTTCCTTCAAATCCTTCTTCAAAGTCCTTCTCCCGGAAACTTTGGTGCGACAGTACACCCCAGTCCCTTAGTCCCACTGCAACCCACATATAGCACAATCCTATTAGAGCCAGTACAGCCACAAAATGGTCTGATCTAGCTGATCTCTAGCAGGTGGAAAGGGGTGGCAAATTTGAATGCCCTTCACCACAGTCTTCTACCACTGCCTCTCTCCCGCTCACCATGGGCCAGAGATCTACTTCTGTACTCTGGTATGTGACTTTGTTTTGTTTTTTAAAAGAGCCCATGAGTTGGGCCCTTTTCTTTATGCACTCCCTTTAAGTAAAACTGGTAGGCCTGCACTTTGTGGTTTGAAAAAAATTGCAAAATAGAGCATGACAAGAGACTTTAAAAATAGGCAGCAGTATCAGATCTAGGTAAGATCTAGGGTAGCAGCATCCATCGCATTCTCAGTTGCATCATCCCTGAATCCCATGCATGTTTACTTGGAAGTAAGCTCCATTAAAGTTTACTTCTAGGGATATGCGGATAGGATTGCAGCAAGTGATGGGATTCAAAGAAATTAACAACTGGTTCTATGCCCATCTGGCAGCCACTTTTAAATGGCTATTTTTAAACTTTATTTGTCCTATTTCTCATTAACAACTGGTTGTATTGAGTAGGTGCGAACCTGCTGGAGCCCACCACTGAATTTGCAGCCTAAAGAAATATACGTGAAATAATGATACATTTTTCTCCATTAAACCTAGCACATATCCCTTTTCTACTGTGTTTCCCTTGTGTCTGCTTTAGATTGTGGCCTCAGAGTAGGGACCTGGCTTCTCTTGTGCTGTAAAGCATTTTCTGCACTGATGATTTTGCTATTTAATATAAATATAATAAATCAAATAGTATTGGGTTTCATGTCTGCAGTGCTATGCAGGGATAGAATCATAGAGTTGGAAGGAACCTAGTAGGTCATCTAGTCCAACCCCCTGCCTGCAGCAGGAAATCCCCCTAGAGCATCCCCGACAGGTGCTCGTCGAGCCTCTGCTTGAAGATCCCCAGTGAGGGAGAATCCACCCTTGGCAATTTGTTCCACTGCCGAACCACCCTCACTGTCAGGAATTTTTTTCGGATATCCAACCGGAATCTCCTCTCTTGCAGTTTGTAAGTCCTGTTCAGCTTCATGGCACATAACTGAAGCAGATAGGCTTTGAGAACTTGGTTGTAATCCTGAACATACTTATTTAGAGGAAAGTTTCACTGATACCACTAGGACATGCTTCTGTGTAAACATTTTAGACAGGCCACAATCCTGCTTACCCAATAGTTGGTGCTTTACCTTGATAGGACGTTTTTCTGGGTAGGCATGCATGCGGTTGTGCTCTCAGCTGTTCCTTGCATATACATTGGGCTGGCCTTTCATAATTCTTTCATAAATGGCAGTGTTACAAAACTAATTCCTACAATTGTTGCAGAAAGAGCCCCACCTTGGCTTTCTGATAATCCCTGAAGTTTACTTTTGGAGATGGTTTTACTAAATCAATAACTATTCCAAAGTGAAATTACAACATGACCTCAGCACAAGAAAATGTCCTCAAGCACAGCATTGTTCTTTTATCAATGATGTAGAACATTGTTTGAATCAACAGCCATCTTGGCATGTATAATACTGCAGAAAATATATTCTGTTATTTGACCTGGAGTTCTGTATGTCTTATGGGACCTTTCTTGATCCAAAGCCAGTCCTTTCCAATGGCTTCCTATGACCTCCATCCTTATGCCATACATAAAACTCAACTCTTTATACAGTTGTTTCTTTGTCACTCCTTTAAATTTATTCATATTTCTGATATAACTGTACAATATCATCATCCTCTAGTGCTGTAGGTCCAAATTCTTGATATGGGTGGGACACGGTGACAGTTTCTTTCGGCCGGCCAACCTGTGATAAGAAATAATGAACAGAGATGGAGAGACATGTGGAGAAAGGGCTTTGACTAACATTGATGTGTTCTCCCTGTGACACTCTCTTTACATAGATTCAAGATGTGATGCTAGCGCTCCAAATGCAAGGTTAGAAGATCATGCAAAGGACTGGAGGGTAGGGTCTGTGCATTAGACCTCTTTTCTTTTTCCCTACAGGTTTCAAGGCACTCAGGAAAGCCTAAAGCCGTGAGTGTGCAGCCAGCTGGATTTGTTATCAGTATTTCTAAGAAAACATTTATAGACTCCTTTCACCTAAACCCAAAGAGGTAGACAGTAAAGGAAATAAATGCACAACAAAAACTATACAAAAAGGCATCCATTGACATCTAATTGAACCAACTAGCTCATAATCATTCACTGCCCAATATATTCCCATGCTTCCTTTGCCAGATGGTTGAAGTCATCATCATCTATTAGGTACCAATATGATTTTAAAAGATTTCAATAGTTAGTTTTAAGTATTGAATGTTCAAAATACCTGTTGGTAGGAACTACATGTCTTTTTATGATTTAGGGAGGAGCAAGGAGTAGGACTCCTGGGACCTCATGCATTGGTGTAAATGTACACCTGGCATTTTTGAAAGTGCATGGATTAGGACTGTTCACTGCAAAGTGCTAAGTCAAACACTATCATTTAGCTTGGCAGGTACATCTTACTGCATCAGCTCCAGCAGTGTGTGTTAGCAATAGCCCATGTACAAACCGCAAACATTATTTTTTCCTATGGAAACCTATTAAATATCAACTGTGTAATTTTTTTCTCTCTTTTTCCCATTGCTAGATAACCTCTTCAAGCCAAAAGAAAGGTTCATTTCAGAGAAGGAGATGCACATGCGGTCAAAAAGGTAGGTTGTCTCTCAAAACTTAATTTGAACAATTAAGAATGAAAACAGCTTCCCTCTGAATAGTTGCACCCTGAGTTCTGTTGGTCACACTAGATGAAACCTGGTATGGGTGTCTCTGAAAACTTTATAGCACATTTCTTTGCACCAACCTCCTACAATATTTATTCCTCTTATCCTTGAATCCACCCTGAGTGGTAGGTTAGTCTGATAGTCATGAATTACTTCATGGATGAGCAAGGATTTCATCCTATGGATAAAAGTCTAAACACCCTGCTAGGGAATAAGTCATCTTGAATTCTGTGCAGTTTACTTCTGAGTAAATATGTTTAGGATTGCACTGTCCTTTTGGTATTTGGTATACGTACTATAAATATATGGTCTCAAAGCTGTTCTTGGAATTACTCTTCTTGAGCTTGACCCTTAGGCTGAAGTTGTGCAACATGGTCAAGCTCTTCCAAATGTAGTCCAGGTGTTCCTCAAAAGCTGTTGATCCTGGGGGTTTAATGGGACTCTTGGGTTACTGACTGGAGGCTCTGGCTATTGGGCTTGCTGTCCCACACTGATTTAGCGTGCCTCATCCTTCATCAGGCTTCCTGTCATCACAGATCTTCCCTTTTGTGGAGGCTTGACTCATACTCCAACCACTACCAGATTGACCACATGGTCACCCCCACAGTGACAGTGGTTCTGGGGTTCCTGCCCTGCTCATCGCCTTCCCTCCTGTCCCAAAACAACCATATGGTCACCTGGGTGAGCAAAGGCTTCTCTGTGGCTTCTGTTTCTGAGTCCAGGCACCTAACCAGCAGGCATGTGTTGAGGTGCATAGTAGCTGCAGAGGCCAGCTACCTGCTGGATGCCAGACTTAGCAGCCAGAGAGCAGAACATGGGCTTCCTGTTGCAGAGTTCTGGCAAGAAGCCCTTTGTGTTGGAGGCCTGCTGAGGTATTCTCCTACCAGCCTGCTCCTTGACCCACTAGGACCTCCATGGTGCAGTAAGTCATAGGCTGGATCCAGGCAGCTGGGAGTGACTCCAATCAAGAGATTGACATTCCATAATATAGGTGTACATATGTCTTTACATGGAAGAATATTTATTTAATAGGCAATTTGATCTAATCATGTAATGGTTATTTAATCTGCTCAACCACCGCCCCTTAAAAGGGGGCATTTAAAAACATCAGTAAGAATATGTTTACACTATTTTTTTTAAATACACCATAAAATATGCCATCCTCGACATGTTTCATCTTGTCAAAAACCAATTAAGGGTGACATTCTGGACAGATATGGTGAGCATAATATTATTAATATCTGACAGGATTTATAATAACTTGCCTGAAGTGAAGAAAAAACAAGAAGAGAAACAGAAACGGATCATCATACAGAGCAACAGGATGCGAGTGGAAATCTTCAAAAAGGTATTGAATCTCCAATGACTGTATGTAATACAAATGCTTACAATTCAACTGAGAGAGGTATATTGCCTCCTGCAGCACTTGCACGTCCCATATTTAAGCAACTGTGACAGCTTCAAGATGTCCTGAATTTTAAGGTTCAGGTCTAAGGTTATTCTCTGTGTTTCTAGCCTTAGAGAAAAGTAATAGCATGTTCTGAATTTATTGTTGTGTTGCCTGAGAACATACATATATCCTCATATTGTGGCTGCAAATCTAAATAAATCATGTGCTTTTATGGAGGGAAATAAGCACTGTACTAGGGTATTTGTGACCCGGATAATTGTGTCCTGGATAAGTATGTCCCAAGGTACAAACCTAACCAACTTTCCAGCACAGCATAGTTGTGCCAGGCGGGCATGTGCAGCCCCTCTCAGTTTGGAGAGCAGTCACAGAAGCCTTCACAAGGTAAGACAGTATTTGCAGTTACCTCAGAGCAGCATTGTGCTTACTTTGGAGTTGGAAAATTGGTTGGGAATACGCCCCTGGCATCCTGGACATTCACATCCAAAATTTTGGCATCGCGCTTATTTGTATCCTGCTATAACTAGGCAACTAACCCTATTATATAGGGTTTAACCTCTTATTATAAACCTCTTATCTCAGCCCGAACCCTTTCTTTATATTATAAAAATAAAAGGAACATCTAATATAAAGGAAGAGGTGTCCCCCGCAGGTTATACTGCTAGTCGTGACCAACTGAATGGTGCAGCGCTCATCACCATTTCTGAGCCTTTAGAGCCACCATTGTCCAAAGACACTTCTGCATGGGGTTGACAAGGCTGCCGAAGGTGCATGGAATGCTGTTTTCCCTTCCCACCAAAGTGGTACCTATTTATCTACTTTCATTTCCATGCTTTCAAATTGCTGTCTTGGCAGGAGTTGGGCTAAAGATAGGAGTTCACCCTGTCTTGTAGGACCCCGGTCTTGAACCCTGGCCTGCTGGTTAACAGGCACAGTGTCTTAACCACATACACCACCACATTCCTTTTTACATCTTCTATACTGGAACACAAATGTTCAGACACAAAAGGTGCAATTGTCAAGGGATATCAATGACTGGGATATATATAGCCAGGACACAGTTGTTCAGGATGCAATGGTCCTGTCGCTAGGAGAATAATACAGATGTTTCCTGATATCTGCAGGAGTACTATTCTGGAACCCTCCACTGTTAAGCTGGCCAAAAAGCATAGATAGAATGGATACCCAAGAAAGCTCTTCACCCTCCAGTATGTCCTCTGAACTAAGCATATTTTAAACACATTCTAAACCTAGTATATCCTAAACATGGCATTGGAATGGAATTACTAAATTGGATGGGGCTGAGAGCCCAGTCATAGATATTACAACAGCTGCATGACTTCTTCTAAAAGTAGTAACCCCATGTCTCCTCCCCTTTTCCTCTAATGTTTAGTAATACACAATGTATGGCATGATAGCAAAAACAAACAAAAAAATTAAAAGACTCTCTTTTATTTATATTTTTGTTATAGCAATTACTGGACCATCTTCTTCAAAGAAATACAGAATGACCAACAATTCCTGAGAACATCATGCTTTGTGGACCTTTTATAATTAAAAAAGCCATAGAAACCTAGCATAATCTTCATTACATAGAGCCTTTATTCTTTTAAACTCTGCAACCATTTTCATTGTGCAGCACACTGATTAGGTGCAAAAATTGTCAAGATGCTGGTTGGTGTTGGTGGTGCACATCTCCTGTGGCACTTCTGATTAATGACCTTTCCCAGACTCCAGCAGAACACTTGCGGACCATTCGTGACACACCAATATGCCATGGCACACTGGAATAAATTGCTGATCTAAACAAAGGAAAGATAAATTGATTTTTTAAAAAAGTAAATTCCAAGTGTTTCTGAAAAATCATCATGACCCATGGAAATATAGCTTTAAAACAGGTATTATCAGTTGTAGAAGAAACAAACTGTTCATTTATTATTTACTTGTTAACAAGAAACCTGTCTTTGTAATAACAGATGCAAGCGTATATCACTTCTACCCACTCAAATATGTATGAATGGATTCTGCTTATTGATGGATTTTGAGTATAAGCACAACTCTTTTCAAATAAAAAGAAGTGGATATCTTCTTTGTGGTTCATTCATTCATTCATTGGCAGCCTTCAGTCTTGAAAGACCATGGTATTGTGCTTCGAATGGGAAAAGTAGCTGTCACTTCCTGTGTTGTTTTGTTGCTGCATGTGAAGCTGGAGTGTCCTCTCCAGAGCACGAAGGCCTGTGTACATTGATATGGAGGATAGGCTGTGACCCAAGCAGCAAATCCCCCCTCTCCACATCAATGAAATAGTCCAATGGAACAGCAGAGCCAATACGACTGGTTCCAGCTGCATTGCAAGAGTTACCAGAATGTGATTGTAGCACAGTCACGAACTGCTTCCAAGGCTCCGGCTCCTGACTTTTCCTCAAAGTTGACTCCTGAAGCATTTCCCATAGATCATGCGTATAGCCACAAGGCAGTGATTTTCGACCTTTTTCATCCATGGCACACCTATCAGTTGCCAAAATTGTCAAGGTACACCACTGATCTTTGGACAATTGACAAGGCACACCATGCTTCTGGTGGGGGGTTCAATTCATCAATAACCCTATTAATAAATGATGTTTATTTAATAAATTATCCAATCTTTGTGGCTTACCTATGGACCACTTGTGGCACACCACTGTGCCAGAGCACACTGGTTGAAAATCACTGACTTAAGAGAAGGGAGGGTCTCTGTCTCTTAGGGTGGAACAGAAACAAAAGTTCACAAACTTTTAGACATGTATATGTTATGCATGTATTTTATACAGGCTAGTGAATGGACAGTAGAGAACAACTCCTGTGTAATGGCATCACCCTTAACATTTCACTTACGGCAAAATTATTTGGCAAACAAACAAAATTCCCTCCATCTTGAGCTGAATCTCATGGTCATCAGATTAGAATTAGACTCAAAATAGGGCCAGAATTGCTCATGTTTGTTTCTGTCTCCACATTATGGATTTGATTTTCTACAATAGCCTATGGCATGCTTATGTGGCTCACTATTTAGCTCATCTTCATTTTTTATTCAAAAAATAAAGTAACTTCAGCATTTCATTTACTGACAATGAAACACTTTGTATTATGTTCCAGTAAACATTGTAAAATATACAAATAATATTGTAACATAGCTTGAAAGTTTCTTTGTGGTTAGAAAATAGTTATTACCGCCTTGTCAATTGAGCAACAGTTTTAAATTAATGGTTAACATAGCAATAAGGAACAATATTTTTGTCCTCTGGAGGACCAAATTCTGAAGGACCTGCTTTTAAAGTGACCCCAAATAATGGGGTTACCTGATAAAAACCAATAATTCTTCTTTTGAAACATGTTCCATGCTACACCATGTAATTTTGTCTGGCTTCTTATGGCATATGTATTTATAGTTTGGACAGTTAAAAAAATGACACAAGACCTCTCTGTGGCTTCTACCAAGAAGAAGGTTTTTTATAAAAATTACATAATTAAAAACATCTGAGATATTTCCTCCAAAAATAGAGTTATGTGTACATTCAGAAACAAAGCAAATTTGGTTATATAGAGAGAGGAAATAAAATAAAATGGTCCTTTAGTTATCCTGGCCTCACACTACAAGCTTTAGGGCACAATGCACAGCAACTTTTGCTTGCTCTGCCCTAACTATGCTGTATCCTAAACACAAAGTTTTGTGTGAGGCAGAGAACTTAGGTCTGCCCATAACTGCTCCGGTGCAGTGATCCACATAAGTTACTCTATCGGGCATGCTCAGAAGGCAGCCTGTAAGTGCTACATGGCCTGCAGTTACACACGAGTTGACCTATTCTCACATCACTCAGAACCACCAGCAGGTGTCCAAACTGCCTCCCCTCCTGATCATATGGGGAACCAGCTGGCTAGATCGGAGGTGGAGTAGCTGTCAAGCTGTCAGTGTGACTTCCCAGCATGATGGACAGGGCAGGGCTGTCAGGGCTGGAAATGGGAAACAAGCTTCTCCCTGTACCCCCAAACAGGCAAGGTGGTCCAGGAAAAGCCCAGGCATCAGCAGGGGCAAGACTGCACAGAGGGATACATGTGTGTGTGTGTATTGTAAATAAAAACAACATCAACAGATAAACATGAATGTCCTGTGGTCTTTGGCAACAGTCTGGAGGAAACATCAGCATTAAAAGTACAGCACACCAGATGCAGGGTCCACACTCAGGTGGGCTGGGAGGAGAGGGAAGACCCCATCCAGAGGGCAGAAGGCCCAGGAAAGGGGCAAGGGTCCCCCAAGCAGCTGGCAGAGCAGGGGGCAAGGGGAGGCAAGGGGGCTGCCAGGGGCATCTGTGGAGAGGGAAGCCTGGAAGAGGGGACAGGAGCCCACCTGGCTCTGCCAAGGAGCAAAAGCACATCCTGGGGCACATGAGACCTGGGGCTCCCACAACAGGGCAAGGGTGTCTGATCACTTGTGGGGCCACTGTCAACCCAAAACCTCCCACCTCACAGGCCTGAGAGGTGGCATCAGGCCCCAGGAACCCTCCCCCAGCCCACCCCAGTGACCCCAAATGGCCTCCCCTTCCCCTGGCAATGATGGTCCCAGGAAGATGCAGACACAAAAGTGGGGTCAGTTCACACGTGTACTTGTTCATATGTTTGAGTTGCTCCTGCTCATTCACAGGGTCATGGGGGGGGGGGGCTTCCAGATACAGAACAGTATCCAGTGAGGATGCAGTGGGACCCCAGAATCAACCATATTCAGGCTGAGCACATGGAAGGGATGACACAGTGCCTGCACCTTTAAGTATCTTCAGACTGTAGGCAATTTGGACCCAACACTGGCACCTGCTTGAATTCCCTCACCTCTGCAATGATCACAGGTGGTCTCACTGCTTCCATGTGGCCTCTTGTTGTGGACTCTCCAATGGCAAGGAAGCTACAGGCAGCCCCCTCCCCAGGAAAAGAGGACCAGGTATGGATGCTATTGGGGGCTACATTGAGGATGGGCTCCCCTGTCCCACCCCCATCCCCACCCCCACCGGTAGGCACTGCCCCACTCACCCATCCTCAGGTCATCCCAGTCATCTCTGGAGCTTTAACTAGCTTTCCCAGGGCAGCTAGTGATGACAGCAGTCATATGCAGATGTTCATTGTGAAGTCCTTAAAATAACTACCATACACATAGTATTAACTACATATATAGTACATATGTATAACTACATATATAGGTACATATATATACATATATAGTATAACTACATGTGGTAGTTAATTGACAATGTGAATGCTGTAGTTGTTAAGGACTTCACCTGTGTTGTCATTAATAAGTTCAGCTGTGATTCGAACTGGTTCAAACTTTATTAGGGATGAATTGTGCTTGTTCAACTCATGTGTAATTGGGATGGTGGGGTTTCTGTTCTAGGTAAGTGCTTGTGCAAACATATGTCTGTAGGGAGATTTTTCCCAGGGCTCCTTAGCAGGGATCCAGTGGCGGAAATCCTAAATGCACTTTCCTAGGAGTAAGCCCCATTGAACACATTGGGGCTTACTTCTGAATAGGCATAGTTAGGATAGCACTCTATGTCTCCTTCCCAGTGGAATGACAGCCTGCAATGAAAGGGAGGGTGAGGGTGAGAGAGACAGCAATGAGAAGCTGGTGGGACAGCATCCTGCAAAGAGAGAAGGATTACATTCCATCAGAGGCCATGGTTTCAATGCACTCCTTTGCAAGCCTCTGCAGGACTCAAGCTACATAGGGCCTACTCAGGAGTAGGTGTGCAAAGGCATGGCTGAGCACAGAGTCAGATCAGCTGCCCAGCTATATACCAGCAGTCTGTGCTTGGAACAGCAGCACCTGCTAGCTGGGAGATCTGGCAGTGAGGGGGGGGGGTGCAAGGAAAGAGATAGACTGAGACCACACACACTTTTGAGGAGAGGTGACTGCCCTTGTTTCCTGGTGGGTCTTTGTGTGCACTCCTTTCCCCCTTTGGCCTCCCCTTACCTAGGGGGACCAGTTGGGTGGGAAGGCAAACCTCACAGCATTTCTCAACAAGTGGCCAAGCCAATCCCTGGTGCAACAAACCCCACTTGCACAGGTGTAAGCCCCACTGAGTATACTGGGGCTTACTTTAGAGTAGACATGCAAGGCTGGAGAAAGGTGAAGGAAATTTGAGCAAGAGGTGCTTCCAACACCCCCCCTCCCCCCAAATGCAGCCCTCCTTACCTGGTTGGAGTACCTGTGGGGAAGAAAGAAACAACAACTTGCACAGAAATAAAAATGATATTGCTAATATTTCATCATTGATATGTTTATGCAAGCAGACAGTGCTCCCCACATCCCACTTACCTGATTGGAGTACCTGTGGGGGGGGGGGGAGAGAGAGAGAGAGAGAGCAACAAACAAAAAATTGCAAAGTCAAAAGTCTAATCATTTCATATCACATATATCATATTATTTCATACCACATATCAATATATCATCAATATGCCCCTCATGGGCACAAGTGTTTGTGGGGAGAACGCTCCCCAAGAGCAAAGTGCCCATTGAGAGAGCAGAGTGGCATAGCTCTGGGCCATGCACTCTGCTTCTCTGAAGGGGAAGGGTGGGTCCAGGGGTTGGGCTTTTTATGGAAGGGTAGCTGCGAGGGGATTGGTCGGCCACTGCGTGGCCCTGGTTTACTCCGTATCCTCAAGTAGGCAAGCACTGCCCGTAAGGTGAGGTTTCAAAAATTTTTCCAAGTCCCCACTTTACACAGCCCTTACCTGCCTTTAACATGGAGACCTATGGGTCTCCTCGTTAATAAACTACCTCTTGGGGTGGTATAAGTCAGGAGACATTTACGTGTGCCCGTACGCCTATGAAATTGTTTAGGATACCACATAGTTATGTGGAAGGGGGAGGGACTTGAGACACGCCCCCAACACGCCCCTGTTACACCCTCTGTTAATTGCTTGGGGCAACCTAGTTACATTGATGGAATAGTTGCTGTGGATTTCCTTATTTGTTGCCTGAGGCTGCCCATAAACCTAATTAGGGCGGAGCATCTCCCCAGAATAACTAGGATGGAGCAGTTGCTCCACCCTAGTGATAGATAGGGCAACCTAAGGCCTCTTACGTGCAAGGAATAGTTGCTGTGGATTGGGCTGCCTGTTACAGTCAGGTAGAACACATACGGATTTGGTGTAACAGCCTCTGGTCACAGCTACAATGTGCAATGAGGAACCCATAAAACTCTCTCTGTCCTCAGGGATCAGAGATATTCAACCTCATCCAAAGCAAGTATCTTTTAGACTAGGAGGACTATGCATGATTGTTATTTTGCCTTGAATTTAGTTTTTAATTAGCTTTCCTCCCATCAGAGCTTTGTCTGTTACCAGATACAACACTGTAATGAAGAATATAATGCTGGATTGGATGAGGAAGAAATATTGAAGTAAAATTAGCAATACCAGTAAATACCTGTTGTGGAAATTAGTCCCTAATTCTTATGTGTGCAGAGGAACAACTCCCTGAAAACTACAGAATTTCTCTTCAAACTGAATTTAAAAGGGTCACACTAGGGAACATTTTCTTGATTGCAATGATAATGTCAGGTATGCTGTGAGTTCAGCGCTGAAAGACATAACCTCTACTGGCTTTTGTTTCCTGGACTGTACATATATATCCTTCTTTACACTCAGTGGCAGATTTTTACAACTGCACAGGCTGATCAGTAACTCTAAGCTGTTCCAAAGAACCAAGCGGTATTCATTCCAGTGACATTTGAAGTGACACACCATTTGAGAATTGCTTTGAATTCTTTCATAAATGCTTTTTGAAATTTAAGGCATAGTCATCAGTTTGCTTCATTTAGATCTCTATTTTTTTTTTCAAGAGTAATTTCCCAAGCATAAAGGGTAAAATACATCGGTATTTCAGATAAAAAGCCTTTCTCATAATAAGTTTGGAATATAGTTAGTGAACAGTATGCCTGAGGCAAGTCATTGGCTGAAAAGAATTGATATGATATGAATATGTCTTGTGGGGAAAAAAATATGTGGCAAACCTAATTTGTCTTTTTTTGTCTTTGCACAGTTTTTTTTTAAAAGGGAGTATCTTTCATTAGGAGTCCTGACACTTGCTCCATTTTTCCAGATAGGTTGCTGTAATAGGAAAAAAGGCCTTTGGGGTACTGATGGTTCTTTGTGAATGCTTATAAGAAGGTTTTTGAATGATCTGGGCCTAATCATTGTTTCAGTAACTTTGAATTTACCACTCACAAGTATGCAGAAATTTTATATGTGGGTAGCTAATTTCACTTCCAATTCATAGGCGTTAGATCAATGCAGGCTTGTAATCTGGGGTATCTATACATATTTTTTAAAATACAAATGTCCATATACTAGATTTTTGGAGGCATTTTTTGGTGGTGATGGATGAGATAGGATTTGCTGCCATACCATCAAACTTATGGGACTACCTACTATGCTATGATGTTGGGCAAGTCCTATCAATCTTTGTGTTTTGCTGTTTGCTGAAGGCTTTTTTCATTTACAGTAATACACATGTGTGATCAGGTGAGGCTTACCATACAATGCTAAACAGAAAGGGAAGACATTCAGCCCGTGCACGTGATTTTCCTCTAGAACAGCAATGTACAACCTTTCTCACTTTGTGGTATTTTTACTTTAGCACACATAAAGTGTTAAAATGGTCAAGGCACATCATCTGATTTTTAACCATTGACAAGGTACACCATGTTGCTGGTGTGGGGTGGGTGGGCTCAAATCCCCCAATTACACTTCTAAAAAGGACCCTCTCCAAACTCCCATTGCATATCTGTGGACCATCCACAGCACACATTAGTGTGCCATGGCACAGTGGTTGAAAACCACTGCTTTAGTAGTTCATTAAGGACATCTAGGATGGCTGTTGGTGGCGCAAGTGGTTAAGACACTGTGCCTGTTAACCAGCAGGCCAGGGTTCGAGACCTGGGTCAGCCCCACAAAGATAGGGTGAGCTCCTGTCCTTAGCCCAGCTCTGCGACACAAGTGGATCCAATTGTATTGGCTCTGCCTTTCCATTGGACTAATTCAGTGGCGTGGGTAACAGCCTATCCTCCATAACAATCTAACCCAGGCTTTCGTGCTTCGCATGCAGCGTATGCAGCACCGAGCAGGATACCATAGTCTTTCAAAGACTGATGGAGGCCTGCTAAGGACATCTTGGAGAGAAAGGTGATAGATACATCCAGGAAATCAACCAATACGGCTGTCCCTACTCTTCCTCCGCCCATAATAGAGTCCTGAGTAATCTGTAATAGAAAAGGGGCAATAGCTCCTAACTGTAGTCACAAATAAATACTGATATAACAAAAAACTGATATATTGTAGACATAAAAAGTCTACAATAAAAAAGGACCAAAATGGAAGGACTAAAAAAAACATCAGACAGGTTTTGAATTAGAAGAAAATGAAACCACTAGAACCTATTAGAACCACTTAGCTACTTACTACAAAATTCTTTGCAATTCCCTGTTCAGCACAGCATAGATGTTAGAACTGCGCATGCTAGAGCAAAATGTATAGTGGTACAAAATTAGCTCCTTTTAGAGGGTTTTGAGGAATCTTGATTCTACCATTAAGACTGGCTTCTCCAAAGATGGGAAACTCCAACTCAGTTTTCTTGACACCTCAGCAATTGTCAACTGAGGGACTTGACCAGTGGAGAGCAACAGTCAGCAGGTATTGATGTTTTCCTTCTTGAACAACATCCAGGTAAAGTTGTTCTTGATTTACAGTCAAACTGGAGAAGCTACTTTAGCCAATTCATCTAAGCCAGCACCAAGATACATACGCAACTTTAAAATTATGCACATTTAGGAGCTTTCTGTTGGATGATGGATTCTCTCATCACAAGGCTTTTAATCCCTTGAGGAACCAAGGCTGCAATCCTAAACTCCAGTTAGGCAGGCATAAGCCCATGCTGGCCTAGCAGCGTCACAAAAGTGTCGTAAGCCACTTCTGCCGAGAAGTTTTATTTGTTTTCCAGAGCACTCCTAGGCATGTCTACTCAGAAGTCCGTCTACTGAATTTAATCTAACTTTCTGCAAGGTGAATGTGGACAGGTTTGTGGTTCAAATCTCTTAATTATAATTGTTTTGAAAGTTACTGTTATTTTTTATGGCTTTTAGAAAAAGAATCTGTAAAAGAATATAGGCTGCAATCCTAAAGACACTTTCCTGAGAGTAAGACCCATTGAACACAATGGGGCTTACTTCTGAGTAGACATGGTTAGGACTGTGCAGTCCATCTCTGGAACATCTGTTGAGAGGTAAGAATGTTCTTTGAAGATCAATACTATTTGGCACTTCCACATCTTTCTGGAATTGCTTTAAAACATGGAAAACAAATTCAAACATTTTTCTTCTCTAACTGGGTTTGGCATTTTCCTGAAGCTGTAGGAGGCAGAATTGCTTAATATTCATTTTCAATGACCTCCAGAATCAGATAACGAGGAGCATCATCTGCCTACCAGATGCAATAGGAGGAGAAAAAAATGTGCAGATGTGCCATTTGTACCAAGAACAATATCAACAGCTCTGACTCAAATTGTACTATAGCTAAGTAGTTAAGACTGAAAAAAGTGGTTCAATTTCCTTAATAGGAAAAAGATGCACCAATTTGCTAATGGTGCTCATTTTGCCAATCTGAATGAATGTCGTAATGAATTTCCTTTTCAGACATTCTCTAACATGCTTATTTTGATTAATGCTCTGCTGTCAGCTCCTTGGTGCCTGTTCCCTCTTGGACTACCCTGCTGGCCCAGATGAATGGTGAGGTGGGTGCAACAGTGATGCTGTTGCCAGCCTGCCCTTTTAATGGTGCTCCCTGCGGTTTGCTTGGCCAGACAGTAGGTGTTGAGTAAGGATTAAGATTTTGGACACTAAAAATGGCCACCACTGTTGAGTCTTCAGGCACTGAAAATAGCCACACAATCCTTGCTCTTGGTCCAACTTTGCAAGGCCTTACAGTGCAATAGGGAGAGGAGGCCTGAAAAAATACATTTTTCCTTTTCTGGAAACCCTCCTTAACCTACAAGGGAAAGTGCTGGGCAGGAAGGGAATGTGAAAGTAAAACACAAGCATTTTTAAAGAAAAATAAAATGAAAATAAAATGACAGTTTACGAGCTAAATATTAACCAATGGTTACCCATTGGTATAAGGAAGTCTCTATTCAATTTGACATTCTGCAGAGCATAATAAATTGCTCCAGAGTTAATTCATTGCTGCACTTCACTTTAGAAGCTCTGATTTAGACCAAAAGTCTCCAATAGAATAAAGGTATTTCAAAGTGGTTTGTTTCACTGCATTCTGCTGTAAATTACACATTCAAAGGTTTATAACATGATGGGATTATTTCTACAAACCATGATTTTAGCCATTTAGGTCACAAAGGTTGCCATCCCTTTCTAATGTCCGACTAATGTCCTTGATCAGGACCAGAATGGAAGTCTTGTACTCTCCTGGATTGACCTTCCACTCCAGCCAAGCCATGCTTGCTTACTTGGCAGTAAACAGCTGTGCAGTTCACATCCATTTTCAATGAATTTCAATGCAATCATCAGAGGTGATGATTCTGGGGTGCAATCATTTTGGGGTGATTTGTGGGGGCTGTATTCATTGGGATCAGGGCAATTCTGTTGTCCTTAGATTCCTCTCAGCTTGCCCTTTCCAATGAACTAAGGCAGGTTTGCTTACTTATGAGTAAAGCCACGATATGGGTCACTTTCCATAGAGATCAATGCATATTTTAGTTTTTTTAGTTTTTTGGCAATAACGTTTGATAAGAAGGTGCTATTTCAACAGGGATTTTTGCATTGGATTCTGTTCTTCAATACGAATCAAATGGTATATGACTTGATGGGGCTGGACACACCATATCAAAGTTATGTGTGTTTATAAGTTTTTAATTCCCCTAGTGCGCGTCACCCCCCTTGGGTGCGTCACTCGGTGCGGAGTGCACCACCCCTACCACCCTGGTGACGCCACTGGCCATAAGACACTTCTGTGCCACTTCTGGGGGAGGGTTAGGCCAGTGCACAAACATGCATTTGCCTCCCTTCATCACCACAGAAACAGGAAGACAAATGAGTTGTGCTGGCCTAAATTAGACAATCTGCAGGTTTAGTCTGATACTAACATTAATAGTATGTGATATTGTGCCTGTAAATTATCAGTGAAGTCTTGTTGCCCTTCAGTTACCCTATCAGCAAAAAGTGAATTAGCTTGGAAAAGTCTACTGCTAATTTCTTAAGAAATAAAGAAGTACTTAATATATATGTATGTTAACTCCACATGTCTAAATGTATTATTATGAATGCCAGAGGAAATGGTAATTTGTACCCACTTAAACAGAAAATAGATACTTAACTTGCATAGATACTAATAGCACATATATAATCTTTTTGTGTTTGTTACTGTATAAAAATATAATTGAATTGATGGCTCAAATTTAATTATACAGCAGCATAAATTAAAGTGCACAGAAATTTAATTAGGAGCTAAGGATTCTCTCAACGATCTTCTAAAACTATCCATTCAGCCCATATTCCTTTACCAGTTTATTACATTCTGTTACTGATGTTCCAAAGCAGATCTTCTGTCATATGTATTTGCACCGCAATATAGTGCATGTGTTTTACCCATGCTTTTTAGTTTGCTATGCTGTGTCATATTTGGGATAGTGTATTTTGTATTATTCTGTTCACCATAATCAGAAAAGATATTATGAAGCTGATATAAAAACAAGTGCAAGAATATATGCCAATTAAATTTAGTGGACTGGACAAGTATAGAAGAGGGCTGCAGAGTCCATTAGGACTCTGGAGTATCTTCCTTAAGAGGAAAGACAATAATATTGGGGACTTTTTCCATTAGAAAGAAGGCAATAAGAAGGGAAGGTAATTGATAGGCCAGTCCTAACTAGGCTACCCTTTATGACAACGGAACACAGTTCCACTATTATCATCAATGGCCATTCAGTGGTGTTTGCAGCATGCCATTGGTGGCCATTTGGGGTCCACCATCACAAATGCAAATGGTGCCGGTTATGTGACTGCTTCCAGCTATAGTACTTCTTGCAGTGAAAGTAAGTCAATGACAGGGGTAGAGAGTGGTAGGATGTTTGCAACAGGATAATGAAGGGGATCAACAGGGGTATGGGTGTTTGTAGATTATTCCAGGTGTATGTAAGCATCACCACTGCCACAGGGAACTGTTTCGCACTGCTGCTTCTGACTCAGCGTCACTGGAAGGGGAAAAAGCTGGGGCATTTGTGTGGCAGCAGCAGAATGAGATTGTACAGTCATCTCTATCCTGCCTTTCAGAACAAGACAGGTTAGGCAAGAAGGGTACAAAATCTCTGTGACACACCAAGTGGCAAAGGCAGCTGGAAAGTCTCTTCCTGCAGGAATGACTGTATGGCGAGCTTCCACACAAAACAGCTGTTCCTGGAGGAAGTGATACTTGCAAAAAGAAAAAAAGTTGAAAAGATCTCTTCTATTCATGCAAAGAGTGCAGTGTTGGAATTGCAAACTGGTTTATCAGATCCTGATTTATCTTTTCTGAACTGGAAAATACAAATGGCACACATGGCACATAAGCATTTTAAAATGCTTTTAATAACTGTTGTCTTCCAAAAACAACAACAACAACAACAACAACAACAACACTGAAATGTCTGCATAAATTGGGGTCTCTCCCTTTAAAAAATAATGACATTTCCCCTACACAAATATGTTCCTCTGCATTTTCTGTCCAACCATGGCAGATTAGGTGAGCAAAGATGATTCTTGCTGATGATGGGTAAAACTGGGGAGACAAACAGGAAATTAAACCTCAACTATGTAAACCCCTTCTTGTGCAAAAAACAAACAAACAACAACAACAAAAAACAACCTGGCAAAATTAAAGGTTTAAATGCCTTTTACTTTTAGCTGTTGCCAAAAGACTAATTTACAAAAGATTGAAGACTGTAATTCCAACCACAGTCCTAAACCAGACTGAGTCCTAGTCAAAGATTTGAAAACTTCTCAGAAAATTATATGATTACTTGTTTACTGTCATATCTGGTCTGGCATAAAGAATAGATATTGACTAGACAACTGGACTCAGTTTCAGTGCCAGGCTACAACAAAGCCTTTAGCCTGAACTTACCCTACAATCCAGAGTAACTACGGGAGCCCGTAAGAGACTTTATGTGTACCCATAGTTGCTGCACTACTTAGTTAAAACCTATGGGAAATTCATATTGCAATCCAGAGCAATTTGTTCTTACACCGGAGCAAAGACTCCACGTAGTTACTCTGGATTGCACCCTTAGCTGGCTAACCTGACACCATTGATGACTAATTTCAGGTGTGATATTGACATATGTAGTGATGGGCCAAGATGCAGTTTGCTTGGACTTGAGTCATGAAAACATGGTTTTTGCAACTCATGACGGGGCTTGAATCACTTTTGTAAAAAACCTGGGCACTGAGATGAAACCCAGGTATTGGATAAAAAATTTTTCTCTAAATTTTTTACCCTAAAAATTAAAAGATTTGAATAAACTCAAGACTAATTTTTATGAGTGCTTGCAATCTGTTTTGTATGTGTGCATTCTTAATTCCCCCCATTGTTTCCAAAGCATGACTTGCTTTTCAAAAGGCTTGAACTTAAGTCAAAGTGACTCAAAAAATGGCTCAGAATGAGTTGTAATAAGTGATTCATGGGTGACTCAAGTCAAGGGGCAGAGACTCCGGACTTAACTTGAGAATATATGCTGTGGCTCCACAACATCCCTGGACATAACATTCCTGAGAATGTCAACAAAAGACTGCTATTTCAAATGTTATTCACTAAAGCTACATGCTGCAATCCTAAAGACACTTTCCTGGGAGTAAAACCCACTGAACACAGTGGGGCTTAATTCTGAATAGACATGGTTAAAATTGGATTAAAATCCAACCCTCATTTACCTTGGAGTAAGCTCTGTTGACTATGAGATGTGCTTCTGAGTGGACATGCTTAGGATTGGGCTCTCAAGCTCCACAGTAACAATAAAGTTGGGGAATGCAGAAACTTTATACTCTTGGTGTCCCAGAATTTTCTAATCGAAATTATGCTTGGTGGCATCCTATAAGTGCTGCTTAATGAAATTCTTTTATTCTTTTAGACTATGGTGTCGTTTTGTGACAAGCTGTTGCCAAAAGATTATAACTGCATCTCATTTTTTCATAAATGCATAAATAAGTTCACGATGGCTCTGTCACTTTTATTTATATTTGAATATAATTTTACAGCACTTTATCATTCTAACAAGATACAATGGTTTGGCAGAGTTCCCTTCTAATGTTCAAAATTCTGCTGTCATCTCAAAAACAAATCAGGCATTTTGGGATATAGCTCAGCAATTTTAATGATTAAAATCTATGACTGCAGTTCATGCTTGCTTGGGAGTAAGTCCCATTGGTATTTTGGCTTGTGTCTGCACAAATACTCATACATATATTTATTCTTCTATTTTGCCAGCTGCCTTCCATCTTGTCCTACCTCTACCCCTGTAACTTACCTTTCAACCCTGCTCTGCTTTCTGTCTTCTTTGAAGCCTCAATTATAATACTGCACAACTGCACTAACAGAAATAAAAGATTGATTAACTAGTAATTAATGTCCCTATACCACTCAAGCAGGGACCATGAGCAGAATAATTATAAGATAATTCAGGTGCACCTCAGTGTAGAAATATTTTCAATTAAAGAGACAGATAGCATAATCCTAACCATTGTGTTCAATGGTTCTTACTCCCAGGAACGTGTCTTTAGGATTGCAGCCAGAGTCTTTGAAAAGGTCTCACCTAGAATCTACAGAAAACATATACAAAACAAGGAAAAGGCAGGAAAGACTCACTAGTTCTGTGTTGGAATGACATCACTGAATGTCATTTAGCTTGATTGGGACATGATCCAGTGTTGTCAAGATGCTCATATGGCTAATCCATCTATGGGCTTTAGATCCACCCAGGGTGACCATATGACCTGAAATTTCTGGATTTGTCCTCTTTTTTCATCTCCTTTCTGTGTGTCCTCCAAGGGGCTTCATTGTCCTCCATTTTGGCTTCATTTTGGAACTTTGCAAAGGTGTGCAGTACCCCACCATGTTATGTGTCATTGGATTTGTACTGAAGAACAGAGTTCAAAGTAAAACTCGGTTTTGAAATATCTCCTTCCTATCAAGTTATGGCCAAAAAACAAAAAATTAAAAATATGCATTGAGCTCTATGGGAAAATGAAAGTGCCCAATATGGCTGCTTTACTCCTGAGTAGGCAAATATGCCATTGTCCACTGGAAAGGCCAGGCTGAGAGGAATCCAAGACCTTGTCCTCCTTTTGAGGTTTGAGCATCTGGTCATCCTGGGTCCACCATGCTAATTTACAGATGGTAGGCTCTTGCCAGTTTTGTGTGAAGGTGAGATGATATGAAGCTATGCTTCTTTACCTTTCAGAAATCATCAACTTCCAGGTGACAACTGACAGCAATCCTGAAGATTTCAGCAGGGCCTCTAGGTATGTTCATTCTATAATGTTAGAAAGAAAATTCAGGAATTGCCTCAGCCAATGTTGGAAACCTTATTTGGGACACAAAAGAGATAATCCATCATGGAATAATGCGCTGGCCTCCCACACTAAGTGTTGCAGACCCTGGTGGCTCCTTACTGAGTCCAGGCAGTGAAGGGCCTGGATCCAGCCTTGCTGAGCCAGCTCATACTGTTCCTTATGCATATCATCCCATGTTATCATATATGTGCTTTATGGCATGTGACATTCCTAGCTAGGGGATTGCATCTTACGTTTTACTGAACACAATGAGTAAATTCAGGTAAATTAAACCATTTTTCAAACAGCTCTATTCTCCCCTTCTCTGAGTATTAAGGCCTTGGAGAACCAATAGGCCTCAACAGAAAACATTAACTTGCTTTTATAATAATTCCAAATACCTTGATCATTAGATTTTGATATGAGAGGCATTTTAATCTTTTATATCTTGACACTTCCTGGAAATGTGTCTTAAAGAGGTTATTTCGGTTCTAAGTGGAGAACTAGAGTGAAATTCTGTATATACATCCACTCATTTCAGCCCAAACTAAAATATTAATTTATCATAAGCTACATATCTAATCCAATATGTAAGTACTGTATATTCTAGGAAACTAACTCCCAAATCCAGAGTAACTACGGAAGCACCTAAGAGACTTTACGTGCACCCGTAGTTACTGCACCACCAAGTGAAAACTTCTGGGAAATTCATATTGGAATCCAGAGAAAGTTGTTCTTACACCAGAGCAAGGACTCCCCATAGTTACTCTGGATTTTGTCCATAGTATTTTAGTTGTATTTTAAATGTATGGATTCTCAAAGAGAAGCAAGTCCAAATTCACAAATTTTGCTGCTTGATAAAGGGTCCAGGACTCAATCTACCATTCTTACTGTTAAATGCTCTCTCCTTCCCTTAGCAGGGAGAAGAACAAACTACAGGGCATACTTTGCTTTGAGGAGAACACTGGAGACTTATGATAGCCTCATAGACTAGAGCAGAGAAGCACTAGAACAAGCAACAGAACTGCTCTTCCTGCATTAGCTTCCCAGCAAGCAACCGCATAGACTCCAGGCTGTTTTCAACCCAGTTAAATTCACAGCTCAAAATGCATAGCTCTCTGACTCCCTCATTCTGTGTCTCCACAGTCAACGCACAAGAAAAACAGCTGCTTCTCCCCCCCACAGTGTTTCCCCACCACACACTCCAGCCAACAAGCTAAAAGGTATCCCTTCCCAAAGGCAAGGGAGAAAGCTCTCCAGCTACCAAGGAATATTAATGTTCTTTCATAAGGGTCCATGGGAGTGGCTTGGAGAAACGTTCACTCACAACAGTCATTAGACAGGAACAGAGAATGACAGAGCTGGCAAGGTCTCAAAAAGAGTATGCAGCCTAACCTCTGGCACTGTGACAAGATGTTGCATTTCTTAAGCATGCCTGACAGGTGGTTGTCAACATTTTACTTGATACCTATTCCAAGAACAGACTTAGGGCACAATCCAGAGTAAGTGCAGTAAGGAGAGCCATGGCTGGGCTGCCCCAACTATTCTGTATCCAGAGCAGAGTTATGCTGCTTCCAGAGAAGCAGGAACCGAGGTACTCCATGAGGTACCTCGGCATGAACCGAGGTACATGCCCGTAGCTACTCCAGAGCAGTGACCAGCACAACTCTGCTCCTCCAGGCATGCTCAGTAGGCAGCCAGTAAGTAGCACCTGGGCTGGAGTTGCTCAAGAGGTGCCCCTCCCTCACATCACCCTGAACCACAAACACCTGCATGGCCCCCACCCTCCTGCTCACGGGCAACCAACTGTTAAGCTGTCAGGGAAGGAGGGAGTTGCTCCCTCAGCATGAGGAACAGGGCAAGGCTGTCAGAAGCTGCCAGGGGGAGGGGGCCCAACTCCCCCCCCCCAAGCATGCAAGGTGGCCCAGGAAAAGACTCCAGCAGAGACAAGAGTGCAAAGATAGATATATGTTTATTGTCAATAAAAACAGTATGAAAAGACAGCCATGAGTGTCCTGTACTCTTTGGCCACACGACAGCAATCAGGAGAGAACCCCAAAACAAAAGGGACAGCACAGCAGGCCCCAGGTCCCCACTGACAAGGACCAGCAGGAGAACAAAGACCCCATCTAGGGGCCATCAGGTCCAGGAAAGATCCCCCCTTGCTGGCTCAAAAAAGGAGAGGGGCAATGTTCCCCCAAGCAGATGGCAAAGGAGGGGGCAGGTGGAGGATGCTGCAGGGGGGAAGGGGATGTGAGGGGGCTTCAAGGGGCTTCTGTGGGGAGGGAAGTCTGGAAGAGAGAACAGGAGCCCACCTGGGTCTGCCAGGGAGCAAAAGCACCTCCTCTGGCAAAGGGGACCTAGGGGTTCCACACTAGGGCAGAGGGGCTCTGCCACCCACTTCCAGGCATGGGGCTCCCCTTTTGTTCCACCAACCTTCCCAGGGCACCCCTGACCCCTGTAGCTGGGCCAGGACCTCTGGGAAGAGGCATTCTGCTAAGGCCTGTGGCCCACCCCCAGTACATCACCCCAGAGCCCCAGGGACAGGCCTTAAGAATCATTGTGGCATGTGCAATGCTGCACAACATGTGCCTATAGAGAAGGACCTTGCTGGAAGAGGCGGGAGACAGCCAGGACCCCATGGCAATCCCCCCGGATGAGGAGGGGGAGCCCTGTGCCAACCAGGGCAGGGTC
This sequence comes from Cryptoblepharus egeriae, assembly GCA_030015325.1. Taxonomy (NCBI): domain Eukaryota; kingdom Metazoa; phylum Chordata; class Lepidosauria; order Squamata; family Scincidae; genus Cryptoblepharus; species Cryptoblepharus egeriae. The sequence goes on from JAREYC010000006.1 coordinate 42,669,714, forward strand.
CAACCCCCCCAACTGACCACTTAACTGGTTGGAGTACCTGTGGAGAGATTAAAAAGTTGCAAAGTCCACACTCTATCATTATTCCCATATCATATCATATCATATACCCCTCATGTGTAATGTGCAAGCCCCTTTGTATCTGTGCCAGGTGAGGGGTGTTTGTATGTGGGGAGAGAGTGCTACCTGAGAGCAAAGTGCCCAGTGAGACAGCAGAGTGGCATAGCCCCATGTCATGCAGCCTCTTCTCTGAAGGGGAAGGGTGGGTCTAGGAGCTGGGCTTTTTATGGGACAGTAGGTGTGAGGGGAGTGGCTGATTACTGGGGTGCCCTAGCTATTCTGTATCCAGAGTCAGCAGGGCAGTGGCCGGCAGGAGAGCTGAGAAATTTTTTGAAGTATCCAGCCCTTACTCTGGCTTGAAATGGACCCCTATTGGTCTACTCGCTCCTATACTACCTGCTGAGGGTGGGAGAAGGTCTGTGAGCCTTCTGAACCTGCTGGGGTATGGAGTAGCTGCGTCTGTGGGAACCATTATCTGTCACTCCCCTGTCACACCCCCATTATGCCCCTTTCTAATTGCTACTGACAACGCCGTTGTGTCGCCAGAGTTTCTTGCGCTGCTGCATTGACGCAAGCCATTTTTGCTTGCTTCCGTTGACGCAGAGGCTCTTCGGTGCAACTGCACCAGCACAACTGCCTCTTGCATCAACGCAACGTCACTTGTGTCAATGCAAGGGCACCTCTGGATTGGGCTGCCGGGGTTACAAAAGCTTTTCCATGTACAACCTGTACTTTAAAACCAATCCCAAACTACTTTCTAAATCAAAGGTCTCTAAACATTTGGGCACAAGAGCCACATCATCTTTCTGATACTGTGTCAGTGGGCCAGAAGAAACAAACGAAAAAAGAATTGGTTTACATTTCAAATTTAAATATATTTACATAAATAAATATATTATTGACAGATCTTGGGAATGAATAAATTTCTTTTCATAAACACTTTCCAACTCACATAGTGAGAGGGTGATCTTTAAACCAGTTCATCAGCACTTTCATACACAGGTGAGGTGTGTGCAGCCTCCCCAGCCCTCAAAATTCCCTCCTGACATATGGAGAGCAAAGCTCTTCCTGCCTCTGGAGGATTGCAGGGCTTTCCCAAGGGCTGGATGGAGGGAGATTGCCAAGGACTGCATCTGACCCCAGGGCCAGGATTTGGAAACTCCTGCTCTAAATCATGACTATCCTTATATTTGTTCTTTGTATCCAACCTAATTTGTGTACTCCTTGTATTCCTTCCTTGTATTCCTTCCTTGTATATTTGTGTATTTGTATCCAACCTAATTTATCTGAACTTTGCAATTGTGTTGTGACATCTGATTCCACTTAAAAAGGAAGCACACAACCACAACCACCTTTTGCCATTTGTAGTAGAAAATGCCTCAAGTGGGGTGGGAAATGGTGTAGTTCCTGCCACGTTGCTTTGGTTTGTTTCCCATCAGAGTGCAGCAGCTCACCTCCTACCATCACTTTGCCCTACTGCTTCTTGAATTTTCTACCTCTTTTTCTCTGGTGAATGAGAGTCTCAAGTAGGTGCATCTGAGAACACAAAAATGTGGGCAAAGGTACAACAGCATCCAGATCAGATGGGATGATAGAGAAGAAAAAGAATATGGCACCGGACAGAGAAGTGGGGCAGTCTCAGAGACATGTAAGTAGAAACCAGGGCATCCAGGCTTCTCTCACAACATGTGCAAAATCAGCTGCTGACCAATGGTTCTTATACTCCTGAAAATTCTCAAATTGATTTGTGAGATACTTCTGGACAGGTGAGGGGAAATCTTGTTTGGATCAATTTTAAAAGGTTATATGTGATCAATGGAAGTTCAACACGTTGGCCTGGCCAAGAAAGGCGGGTTAAAAATTCAACAAAAGATAGATAGATAGATAGATAGATAGATAGATAGATAGATAGATAGATAGATAGATAGATAGATAGATAGATAGATAGATAGGCAGGCTCCAATTCTGCAATCTTTAAAGTACCTCTAAGAAGGAGTTTCCATAACCTGATGAGGTAACTGACTTCATTATTACACTGATATACTGTAGTTAGAAATCATCTTGTACCTTTTCCCCATAAACTCACTGGCTTCTGTCCCATTTTCAATGGTTAAGATTTACAATCACCCTATAATATTTTTCTGACATCCTTTTAAAGCTATATATTTCATACACACCTTTTATGGAACCTAAACACAGACCCAGTTCCTTCGGCCTTTCTTATAGCCTGAACTTATACACATTTATTCAGAAAGAAATCCCACTGAGTTCAATTATATATTCTCCAAAGTAAATGTGCAGTTATGCAACCACATGCTATAGAAGCTGGAATGAGACATGGAGTGAGTCTCACTGAGTTCAGTAACATCCTGGTAGCTTTCCTCTGAATCTTTTTCCAAATATTCTCTTGAAGTGCAGTGTTCATTAGGTACTCCAGATGACTGAGGTCTGACAACTTCATTACTTTCTACGTTGTGGAAACAATGCTTCTGTTAGTACAACCTTAAGTGCGCATTGGTCTTCTGTGTCATACCTCATATTGCTGGCACATGTTTTAGCTCATTATTAATCATTTTCCTCTGTACTTTTGCCTAGTTAGTTATCTCCCATCAGAGGGCCAAACTACATTATAAAAATTATTTCCATTTATATCCTGTCTTTCATTCCAGCTGGTCCCAAGGCAGCAACATAATTAAAAATTAAAGTAACACAATAAATATACTATAAACAAGCAAAGAGTTTTTAAAAGATCTATAGAACAGAGACCAATAGGAAAAAATCATTTCAGACACTTGCAATTAATCTCAAAGCCCAAACACTGACCAAACAAATAGATCTTCAATACCTTTTGAAGGTATCCCCTAAGCAGGGAGACATGGGACCTCCTTTATCTCCTGGGGGAGAAAGTTCTATATCTGGGGACCCACTACACACAGTGCAAGGTCACTCTGGCAGAAGATAATCCTCAAGGTATTGTGGATCCCAATGGAAGAGGGCTTTAAAGGTAAGAACAGTACCGTGACTTGGACACAGAAACCATGGAAAAGCTGTGTAGAATCCGGGAGCACCAAAAAAAATGCACCTGCTTTTTGAGAGGCAGAGCAATATCATTAAAAACAATTCAGGATCAGCTGTGATAAATTCTGATCAATATCAGGATCAATTCAGGATCAGGATCATCACCCTTCTGTATGGATTTAACTGTCGTTTTTCTAATCCATATTGTTTAACATATGTCTAACTTACTAACTTCCTGGAATCCGATGATATAGACAGATGAAAATGAGCATTATCTCTAGTGATAGTTCAGTCCACGGCTCTGGATGGTTTCATATCATTAAACAGCATGGGGGACCAGATGGAACCCTAAAAACCTTCTGGACCTGCAGAACCCTAAAAAGTCATGCACGGAGCAGCAGCTCCACAGCACCACATTCTGTATACTCTCCATCAGACATAACTCTCCTTCCGATGTAATATCACGGCTACAACTGTAAACTCCAAGAGATGTTTTTGTATGAGGGTGCGTGCATGCACTCTGCATGATCAAGATTGGGGTTATCACTCCCCCACAGTAATAGCACCCCCAGCAGATATTTCTTTGGGAAATAAACTCCTATTCACACTCATTTTCAGATGCAAAGGGGAAAAAAACTAATCTATTTGCATAAAAAGCCTTGACCTATGTTGTATGTGCATGTTCTGTGCATATTAAGCAGGTTGAGGGTTATCCCCATGTATTTCTGCAGCAGAGAAAGGCTGAGGAGAAAAACTGTCAACATTCAATTTGCATTTCAGCTGGGGAAGATAACAGAGAACAGACGAGGGCAGAGATTTTCAACCTTTTTCATTTCACAACACAATGACAAAATAGTCAAGACACACCATAAGTTTTTTTTTTTAAACCATTAACATGACACACCATGCTGCTGGTAGGAGCTCAAATCACCCAACTGCCACCGTCTCCAAAGACTCATGGCACACCTGCAGACCGTTATCAGCACATCAGTGTGCCATGGCACAGTGGATGAAAATCACTAGGCTAGGCGGACAACAGAGGTGAGCCACTGAAGAGAGAGAAGGCAAAAAGGCAGATAAGGTGGCAGTTGAGTAGAACCATTGAGGAGATAGGAGGCAAAAGGCAGGTGAGATGCTTTTTTTACAGATGGTTTTTTTTTACTGATGAACATTGTTTATATTGTACACTGCTAGTGATAGCTGTGGGCTGTTAATTGTTACAACATAAGCTGGGAAGTAAGAGCCTGACTATCAAGAAGTAGAGGAAAAATCAGCATAGCTTCACTCCCCATCAAACAAATAATCTGCTTCTAGATAATCTTTTCCACACTTAGTGTTATTATGTGGATGAAACCCAAAAGCATAATGTAAAAGCTTCTGAGGATAATATCTGCCTTTACAAGGCTGTAATGAGAATTACTCCCATGTGAAGCTTAGCATACTGAACACTTGAAGTATGCTAGCTGAACACTTCCTATTACAGTGTGACATTGTAAGTGTAAAATGCATTGAATCAATCAAGTATTTACCTTAATTCTGACTTTTATAACGAAGTATTAATAATATTAGCACAAGGACATTTTCTTAATTGCTGTATTCATAAGACATTGAAAAAAGATGTAACAGATATATGTGTAAGCAATATTTGGGACTATAGCAGTCAGGTATATATCCCATCTTTTTTCTTTCATGCAACTCAATGTAGCATATTTGGGGTTTCCAGACACCTGTCTGTCCAAGTAGTGAGCAGAAATAGACTTCTTTATCACTAGGAATATGGCTGTGAATCCACGCCAGTATGGGCAAGGCATCATAAAGAATTTGCCTCACTGAAATGGTGCCTCGGAAGAAGGACCAAAATTCACCTCTTCTGATCACTGATCATGTCAGTTCTCCTATGTGGATCAAAAACATGGACTGTACTCCAATCAGAACAAATCCAAATCTATCACAGGCTGCAGTGGTTTGGTCACCATTGTTCATTCAGAGGTGCAACATAACCTTTTTTTGTGAGAGCAACCTCCCCACTGAGGGTTCAGCAGGCCGCTCCAATGAAAACATTGCTTAATACATTGAGAAAGACTTAAGGACTATTGGCAGTGTAAGAAATATCACCAGCAATAGGCAAGAGTAGAAGCATGTCATGAATGGCACACAAATCCCGGACACACCTACAGCAGTGCATTGGCTGAGAGGACAACCTATTTCCCAAGAACCAGCTAAGAACTAAAGAAGAAGGTGGCAATGTCTTGTGAGTATCCCATTCCCTTGGGTTTGCAAGAAGCTGACTCTGTAGCAATATCCAATGCTTCTAAGCACCAGACAATTGCAAAATCTGAAGTTCCTGCTGACCGCTTTCTATGACAGTCAGTTTCTCAAATAACTGATTGGTAATTGGCTTCCTTATGCTGCCTAATTAAGCTGCTATGCCTAACTTTCTTCAGAGTTGCAAATCCCTACTGAAATAATAACAGAATGCAGAAAAGTCTGGCTGGCATATGTCCCAAAGGTTGATTAAAAATCCACTGTAAGATTGCAATTTGTTGAAGGAAACAGGAGGTGGTGACCACCGTTCAGTAATCTAAGAAATGGAGTGTGCTTATGTTCAGAAGAGAGAGAATACAAGGAGCGCATGTTAGCGTTGAATGAAATTCAATATTTTTTTACTTCTGAAAGTCGCAAGGCTAGTTTTAAAAAATGGATTTTGCACACCAAATCCAAACAAAAGCAAATGAGTTATTAGACCAAATGAGTTGTTAGGCCTTAGCTGGAAACAGTGCACAGACCGGGAGGGGGGGTGAGGACATGCTGCTCCCCTCCCCTCTTTCAAGAATTTGCCTATTGTAACAGACAGCATTGGGGTGGATTGGTTCCCTTCCCACAAATATGGGCTGTATCCTTATGTGACGGCTGAGCTTCCTTCTTCCCAATCTATTCCTTTCAAGTCATAGTATAAGATGCAGCAAGAAAGAGGGTTCCCAAAGTCATCCAGAAATCAGAAAGACTGTGTAGCTAGATTGTTTTGTGAATTCCTTGTTATCTTTATCTGGGTCAAGCAAGAACAAGAACTCTTATATATGAGACTGAGCATTCAAACCCACCTGACTAGATTAACAAGCAGGTAGGAATGCTTCTTCAAAACAGCATTTGAATAAATAAAATAAGTTGTAAATAAAATATTTCTCAGAATAATTAAAAAAGAGATTGACAGTAAAACAGCCAATATTATTATGACACTGTACAAATGGAAGGTAAGGCCACCTCTTGACTAATGTATCAAGTACTGTTTGCCACATCATTTTTACCTTTGAGGAAAGGGAGTTTGGGGGCTCTTTAGTCTAGAAAGAAGATGCCGGAAGAGAGACACTGTTGAGTGCCCAATTCTCTCCTAATTTCTAGGAGAGAGTTATGCTCTCCCCAAGAGTATATGCTGCATTTTGCAGCAGGGATGGTGGTGATCACCTTGTAGATGCACCCGCACTGGATAGTTGGATAGGATTGGGTCCTTAGGCCCAACTCCTTTCCAATTTTCCCACCCTTACATAGCTGTACCAATGGGACTTGTGCTGAGCCAGGGTGACCAGATGGCCGGAAAAACCTGGATTTGTCTGGATCTTTAGCCTCCTGTCTGGGTGTCCTACATTTTGGCTTCATTTTGAAACTTCGTGATAGTGCAAGTACCCCATCATGCCATATGTCCTTGGATTCATATTGAAGCGCAGAATCCAGTGCAAAAATCAGTTTTGAGATATCTCCTTCCTATCAAAAGTTATGGTCAAAAAATGGAAAAACAAAAACAAAAAAATACATTTTTTGGCCATTTTTTCCAGCGGGTAGGAATTTTGGCCTGGGATTAGGAATTTTGGCCTTGGGGTTCAGGAATTTTGGGTTTGGCATCTGGTCACCCTGGCTGCATCCTGCAGTTGGGTGGCAGGCATGAAGGCCTTCTCAAGGGGAGGTTAAGGACAGACATGTAAAAACCCTGGAATTTTCTTACCTGACCTCAGTGCTGGAGACATGTAAAATTATGCCTGGTACGTATAGAAGAATTTTTTTTTACAGCTTGTACAACACTAAAACCAGGGAACATCCACTAATATTGAGTGTCAGGAGAGTTAAAAGGAAATATTTCTTTAACCAGAGAATAATTTATTTGGAGAACTCCTTGCCCTAGAATGTTATGATTGCTCTTGGCCTTGATGTCTTTAAAAGGGGATGAAAAGGATTTGTGGAGCAAAAATCCATCATGAGTTATAACCCAGCATAGATAGATACTTAATTGTCATTGTACAAAGATATACAATGAAATTCAGATGCACCGTTATGATATGGATTTCATATACATAGAATAAATAAATAATTTTTTTACTACAATCACACATCAACAATTAATCCTTTCAACACTCAATCCTTCACCATGCATTCAATCAGTACCAACATATTCATTTGAAATGATATATACTAGGATAAAACAATCTGAAAACATAATAATAGTACAATATTACACAATAGAAACATTAAAAGGTACTATATTCACTGTTGATGGTGGTGATTGTTGCTGGTTTTTGAATTCATTATTCAATATGGTTATGGCTCTAGAATAAAAATTGTTCGAGAATTGTGTGGTGTGTGTTCTAATGGATTGATATTTATCAGAAGGGACCAGTTCAAAAAGGTTGTTGGCTGGGTGAAAGGAATCTTTGAGGATGCTCTTTGACGTCTGCAGACAGAGGGATGCGAAGATATCATCCAGGGCTGTTAAATAGTAGTTGTTGATAGTAGTTCCAAAAGATAAACTTTTGGAACTACTTTCCAAAAGATAGTTGGGGATTATGAAGCTCTGGGGAGGAAGATTAAGGACCTGGGGGATACCCAGGTGGTATTCTCATCCATCCTCCCAGTAATTGGCAAAGGTCCTCAGAGAGATAGCAAGATTTTTCAGGTCAATAGCTGGCTTCGAAAATGGTGTCATCGGGAAGGATTTGGATTCTGGGATCACAGGATGAACTTCCTTGAGGAAGGACTCCTAGCAAAGGATGGACTACATCTTACGGGTTGGGGGAAGAGTGTCTTCAGACGGGAGATGGCCAACCTTATCAGGAGGGCTTTAAACTAAATAAGAAGGGGGTGGGTTACGTCCAAAGGGAACCTAGGAATAAGGAAAATGCTCTGGATGGAAATTGCCAGGGCACAGCTGTAACTCAAAAATCTTTAGAGGGGCCTGGCCTTACAAAAAAGGAGGGAAATGCATTGAGTTGCAACCTCCAGGGCTTAAGTTGCATTTACACAAATGCACAGAGCCTGGGAAATAAACAAGATGAGCTGGAGCTTTTAGCAAGTGAAGGGAAATTTGATTTGATAGGAATAACTGAAACTTGGTGGGACTCCCATGACTGGAACACACAATTGGAAGGCTATCAGCTGTTCCGGAGGAACAGAAGTGGCAAAAGGGGAGGTGGAGTAGCATTATATGTCAAGAACATATATACTTGCTCTGAAATCCAGGAGAGTGGTCCGGATATCCCTGTGGAGTGTGTTTGGGTAAAAGTAAGGGGGGAAAATAAAAAACAAAACATTGTGGTGGGCGTCTACTATAGGCCGCCAGGTCAAGGAGAAGGAGTAGACGATGTCTTCTTGGAGCAACTGGCAGGCATTGCAAGGAAATATGAGGTAGTAGTAATGGGGGACTTTAACTACCCAGACATTTGCTGGGAGACAAACTCAGCCAAACATGGAAGCTCCAGTAGATTCCTGATGGGCCTGGAAGATAACTTCATGGTCCAGAAAGTGGAGGAAACGACAAGGGGAGGGGCCATCCTTGACCTGATCTTAACAAATCGTGAAGAACTGGTTGATCAGGTCAACATAGTGGGAACTTTAGGGGAAAGCGATCATGAGCTGCTGGAATTTAGAATAATGTGGGAAATAAAAAGAGTGCAGAGTGAAACTTATACATTGGATTTCAGGAAAGCTGATTTCAACAGGCTTAGAGGAGTCATAGGTGGGATCCCATGGGTTGATGATCTAATGGGGAAAGGGGCCCAAGATGGGTGGGAGCTCCTTAAGAGGCAGCTTCTAAAAGCACAGTCAGAAACAATTCCAATAAAAAAGAAAGGGGGGAAAATGCTGAAAAAACCAGGTTGGCTCCACAGGCAACTTGGGGATCAGCTGAAGTTAAAGAAAGAGAAGTATAGGGAGTGGAAGACTGGAAAGATCACCAGAGAGGAGTACAGGCAGGTAGCCCGGTCATGTAGGGAGGGGGTCAGGGATGCTAAAGCTCAGTATGAGCTGAGGCTGGCCAGGGGAGTCAAAGACAACAAAAAGAGCTTCTTTAGATATGCCCAAAGGAACAGGAGGAGAGACGAGGGTGGGGCTGCTCTTGGACAAGGATGGACAACAGGTGTCTGGAAACCAGCAGAAGGCGGAGCTGCTCAACTCCTACTTTGCATCCGTCTATTCACAGAAGGAGGGCTGTGCAAATGGGGGTGCGGGATCATTGACTGATTCGGGGATGTGTTTACATCCCCAAAGAGGTAATGAAAACATGGATGGTGCAGAACAGCAGATTAAGATTGACAGAGAACTGGTTCGAAACCACTTAACTGGCCTAAATGAATTCAAGTCATTTGGACCGGATGAGCTGCATCCTCGAGTTCTGAAGGAACTGGCAGATGTCCTTGCAGAGCCTCTGTCGATCATCTTTGAGAAATCCTTGAGGAGTGGAGAAGTGCCACTGGACTGGAAGAGGGCAAATGTGGTCCCAATTTTTAAGAAGGGGAAAAAAGAAGACCCGGGAAATTATAGACCAGTCAGTTTGACTTCAATCCCAGGCAAGATATTAGAGCAAATCATAAAACACACAATTTGTGCACATCTAGACAAGTACTCGGTGATCAAAGCAACCCAGCATGGATTTACCAAGAATAAATCTTGCCAGACAAATCTGATCTCCTTTTTTGATCGGGTTACGAGCTTACTGGACAGTGGCAATGCTGTGGATGTCATTTATCTTGACTTCAGCAAAGCATTTGACAAGGTCCCACATGACATTTTAATTAGGAAGTTGGAAAAATATGGGCTAGACAGGGCAATTGTTAGGTGGATCTGCAACTGGCTCGATGGCCGCACTCAAAGGGTTTTAGTAAATGGTTCTGTGTCAACCTGGAGGTCCGTTTCTAGTGGGGTACCCCAAGGCTCTGTCTTGGGACCGGTTCTCTTTAACATTTTCATCAATGACTTGGAGGAAGGGATACGGGGGAGCCTGATCAAATTTGCAGATGACACCAAACTGGGAGGAGTAGCAAACACATCAGAAGATGGAGAAACCTCCAGGAGGATCTGGATAAACTGGAATCCTGGGCTGTAACAAACAGAATGAATTTCAACAGGGAGAAGTGCAAGGTTCTGCACTTAGGCAATAAAAACCAAAAACATAGGTATAAAATGGGGGATACTTGGCTTGGCAGCACAACATGTGAGCGGGATCTTGGAGTCGCCGTGGATCACAAGCTGAACATGAGTCAGCAGTGTGATGTGTCTGCAAAGAAGGCAAATTCCATTTTAGGTTACATTAAGAGGACTGTAGCTTCCAAGTCACGAGAAGTTATAGTTCCTCTTTATTCTGCATTGGTGAGACCTCACCTTGAGTACTGTGTTCAGTTCTGGGCACCTCACTTTAAGAATGATGCAGCCAAACTGGAGCAAGTCCAGAGGAGAGCGACAAGAATGATCAGTGGGATGGAAGGGAAGCCCTACGAGGAAAGGTTGGGGGAACTTGGGATGTTCAGCCTGGAGAAGAGGAGGCTGAGGGGAGACATGATTGCCCTCTTCAGATACCTGAAGGGCTGTCATAGGGAGGAAGGGGCCAATTTGTTCATAGCTGCTTCTGAAAGCAGAACTAGAACCAATGGGTACAAACTGCAAGAGAGGAGATTCCGGCTGGAAATCCGGAAAAAATTCCTGACTGTGAGGGCGGTTCGGCAGTGGAACAGATTGCCAAGGGAGGTGGTGGACTCTCCCTCACTGGGGATCTTCAAGCAGAGGCTTGATGAGCACCTGTTGGAGATGCTCTAGGGGGAATTCCTGCTGCAGGCAGGGGGTTGGACTAGATGACCTACTAGGTCCCTTCCAACTCTATGATTCTATGATTCTATGATTCTAGTATAGTAGCAGTTGTACTGTGCATAGTAGTAGTACTGTGAATAGAAGAAGTTCTATGCAGTCTTTATAATTCTCTGCAGAGCCTTTTTATTGGCTGCAGAACAATTTCCATACCACACCAGGATGCCATATGTCAGGACACTCTCTGTGCTGTGGTAATAGGGCACAAGCAGTTGCTATGACAGATTTATCTTCCTGAGTAATCTCAGGAAGAATAACCACTTTTGTGCCTTTTTAACTAGCTTGTTAGTATTGACGGTCCATGAAAGGTCTTCTGCAATGTTGAGTAGCCAGGAATTTGAAACTTGCAACTCTCTCCACTTCCTTGCCATTTATGTATAATGGTGTGTGTACATCCTTCTTTTTCCTGAAGTCAATTACGCGTTCCTTGGATTTTTTGATGATTAAGTATGGGGTTATTTTCTTTGCACTACACTGTCAGACCTTGCATTTCCTCAAATTTGATTACTGTGTTGGTGATATATGATTGGGTATAGTCATGTGTATACAGGGAGTAAAGGAAGGGACCCAGCACACAATCTTGAAGTGCTCCTGTATTCAAGATGGAAGAGTGATAAGGATTCATTCTGACTGTCTGTGGTCTATTTATCCAGAAGTCCCTTATTCACCAGCAGATATTATGCTGTATGCCCATGTTGGACATCTTGAAGAACAACTTGCTGGATAATATGGTATTAAAAGCAGAGCTGTAATCCACAAACGCAGCCATGGATTCTATCCAGGAATTCTAGCCATGTTTCTATCCAAATGGTAAATGCCACAAAAGAGCTAAATATTGACTGCTCTGCCATACCCAACAGACTTTTTATATTAATTTTCCAACAAGGGTAATTCTGTTGTCTATATGTGTGTGTATGGACTCCTATGCCTTCTGGAGCCGTTCCAAATGAATCCAGGAACCCCCTCCGTAGGTATAGATTCTGTTAACCTTTTCCTTCCTTATTATTTGCTGTTAATTCTTATTATTAATGCCAATAAAGGTTATGTTGTTGTTGTTGTTAATGTATCCATGAACTGACTTCTATCACCCTTACAAAGACTACAACATGGCTCATCAGATCCAGTTGCAGAAACTCATCTACCCAATTCTGGAACACTGATCTCTTTATTTTCCCCCCAATCCAAACCTGTCATAAAGGAAGATCGCAAACATCCTCCATTTACATATGTTCCAGTGATGGGTGACCGGGTGTCAGACACAAAGTGATATCTTTTCATTTTCCTGACAGTTGTGACAATGTGAAGGAAAGTGATTTTAAACAGAACCATCCGGAGGGAGACCGACTGAAGAAAAATTTTATTCTTTACATTTTAAAATGCCATCAAATACAATCCGCTCAGGCATTGGAATTAAGTGGGATAATTATAATGCCAACAAAGAATCTTTTCATTTTCCAGGAGGAGCAGCCAACAGTTGTCTATCACTTTTAAACTGAAATCATCTCAGTCAAACACACACACACACACACAAAACTATTTGAGACCAGAGAGGTTTGGAGACAAAACAAGCTCATTCATCACCGCTGGAGGGGAAGTGAAATTTTACAGCCAGCCTTCAAATTAATCCCAAATGAGGGAGTCTCCTTCCAAAAGCATTGAAAATTGGCAGGTCAACCTCTCTTTGCAGAAGGACCCTTATGGTTGTTGCCTACACTTTCCAGAGGGCGCTAGGACCCCGCAGCAAGGCTAAAGAAAGACAATCATTTGTTCCATTGTCCTGTGCACTGTAAGTGTTGGCAACATGGGACAGTTTTGTATAGTCCAGCCTACTTAGCACTGATGATTGACTTTTTTTCTCTTAACCAACCAGGACAAGTCTGGGCAGTGCTTTGCAACGGTCCTCTGATCTGATCTTGCCAAAAAAGAAACAACAAAAAAGTTTATATATACACACACCCAAATCTTCTTTGCGACTTTTTTTCCCCTCCTAACAAAGTAGTACAAATCTGGGCAGTGCTTTGCAACAGATTTGATCTTGCCAAAAAAGAAACAACAACAAAAATACACACAACAACAACAAACCTTCATTGAACTGACTTTCCCCCCCTCTTAACCAACCAGGACAAATCTGGGCAGTGCTTTGCAACGGTCCACAGATCTGATCTTGCTAAAAAGAAAAAAAATTAGATACACAACAAAATATGCAATTAAAAAAAAAACGAAAGCAAAGCCCAGATCATCCTCCTCCTCCTCCTCCTCATCAGTCCCTGCAGGAGCAGGAGCAGCAGCAGGAGGGGTTTTGGAGATCACTGCCTGCAGGAAATCTCTCACATCCTGAGTTTCAGTTCTCTCTCTCCCTCTCTGTAACAGGATCTGAATGGGGCTGCTCCCCTCCAGCCCCAGCTGATGAAAGTTTGCTCTCTCAGTCGGGGCTAAGATGTCAAAGCGGCTCCACGCGGCACAAGGGCAAGGCTGCCCTGGCTCTCCTCCTCCTCTTCCTCCTCCTGGTGCTGCTTCTCCCCCCTCCACAGACCTCTCCTTGCTGCTGCTGCTGCTCAGCCTGACCTGCCTCTTAATGGCACCCTCCTGTGGGACTGCAGGTAAGTTGGCACCACTTTCCTGTGCCTCTGCTTCGCAGCCCACCCGTTGCGCATGGCGCGCACTCTCTGCACCAGGTTGGCACCCCTGCTGTGGGGAGGCAGCGCCTCCCTCCTCTGGGGCTGGCTCTCCCCCTTTGTCAGCCCTCCTCTGTCACCCACCATCCTTGGCCCCTCACAGGCAGGCGCCCCCCACAGCCCCCTTTCAGTGTCACTTGTGGAGGGAGACAGTTCAGCCAGGGCGCACCGTGTGCCTCTGTGGAGCTTCCCTGTGTGGAGAGGGTGGCCACTGGTGGCCTCCCAATGGCCCTTCAGGCGTCCTTCCCCACCTCTGGTATGACCCACTGGCCCCCCTATGGGGACAACTCAGTGCAACTCCAGTCCTCCTTCCCCAGTGAGGGGCTTCACTTTATCAGGGTGACCATATATCCTCTTTTAACAGGACAAATTCTCCTTCTTAGACTTGTTTCCCGGGGGAAAAAAACTTCAGTGTCCTTTTTTTCCCTGTGTAGAAATTAATAAATTTTATGTAATAGTTTTGAATTTATCTTGTTGAAATTAACCGCCTGAAAGCAATCTATATTAGTGTTTTTAAGCAATATATATGGGTGTTTTTAAGTTACGTACATAGTATTTTTAGCTTATATTTGGTCACACACAAAGTGGTTTGTGAGCTTTTTGTTGAAAAGTGGTATATAAATACAATTATGTCATACGTTTTTCTTCGCTGTCCTACATTTTGGAAAGGGCCTTGTCCTATTTTGTGGTTATGCCATATGGTCCTGAACAGCTGTCCTCATGGAGCAGGTGGCACTTGTCAGCTCTTGCAGTGCTTCTAGGATAGCCCAATCCTATGGATGCCTACTCAGAAATAAGTCCCATTAGAATCAGTGGGACCTACACCCAGGTAAGTGGCAGCCTGGCAGCCTGAATTACAGCCCAATCTTATGCATGCCTACACAGAAGTGTCATTAGAATCAGTAGGGCTTACTCCTGAGTAAGTGTGGATAGGATGGCAGTCTGATTTACAATCCAATCCTATCCATGTCTACTCAGAGGTAAGTTTCATTAGTCATTGGGCTTACTCCTGAGTAAGTGTAGATAGGATGGCAGCCTGAGGTACAGACCAAGCCTATGCATGTCTACTCAGAAGTAAATCCTGCCAATGGAGTTAACTCATGGGTGAGTGTGGATAGGATTCCAGCCTCACCTGAATTTCTGCTCATTGTTAGGAAGGGTGGCTGGGTAGGTAGAGCTGCAGTATAAAAAATAACTTGAGTTAAAGTCTAGAGCAACCCTGCCTCAGGATGCAGCTCAGCTTGTATCAGTTACAGTACCAGCAGAGCAGTTGCTGAGGTACAACCAGTTGCACACCCCCAGTTTCTGCCTGTGTGTTTCTCCAGCAATAGTCCCGAGTACCCCTCTGAATAGCGGATTCCCTCACTGGATTTCAGGACACTCTTAAGGAAAATATGTCTCTTTGTCAAGCAAATCACACCAGCCTGTTTTCTTTCCATATGATTCTAAAGCTGGTTATTGTAAGGAAATGGGCCTGAATAGACACTTGTGCCCTTGTGAGAAAGAAGCATGGGAAAATATAGACTTCTAATTTCATACAGTGTTTCTCATGGTCAATCCTCCACTAAACCTGTTCACATGACCAATCTTTTCAAAATTGCCATTTTCTTTAGGGTTGGAAGACCGTATGCAACCTGACAAACCCCAGTATGTGGCTCAAGGTGGATGGGAGGACATTTCTGAGCATGGGAAAGCATGCTTTGGACCTCTGCCCACCAAGTTGACACCTGAGCCATGAGTAGCCTATACTCATAAAAAAGTTGACACCTGACTCATGAGTAGCCCATAAGTGAGTTACACTTGACAAATTTCTGCAACTAAATCATCTTATAGGCAAGTATCTACCATATCCATAAATGGGTGGGTTTGTTTGTTTATAGCCAAACTTTCACATGCCAATGCCCAAGGCACCTTACAACATTTTATTCTTCCCCATCTGCTGTCCTCACAACAACCTGAAGTGGGTCAGACATGAAGCTTCATGCCCAAGGAGGGGGTGTGAACCTGGATCTTCCAGATCTCAGTCCAACTCCTAACCACTACAACAGCCTGACTCTCCATCCTGACTGTAACCCATGATGGACTTTTTGCTCCATAAATCTGTCCAATCCCCTTTTAAAGTCATCTAGGCCAGATGCCATCATTGCATCTTGTGGCAAGGAGTTTAACAGACTAATTACATGCTGAGTAATTGGCATGTTTCAGTGTGGTGGAACAGCAGGCATATAATTCAAACCTAGGCTGTCATATGTTCAAGGCTGCTATTGTTGGGTTGCTGTCAAGGGCTTGGTGCTTTCCACTAATACTTTTCTGGTTCTACATATAGCAGTACTGTGACTACAAGTATATATTAAAGTTGTTTCTAAAATACGTCATTAGATACCATCTACTAAGGGAGCACCATTGATATAATTTTATCTAGTATTGAAAGTGCTGGATGAGTTTAGATGACAGCCTTTGGAAGAGCTTTCAGGACTGTAGCTGTTCAGATAATGAGTCTTTTGATTGTGAATCCACCCATTAAGATGTTGCTGTTTGTTCATGTCCCCCCACAACATAAACTCATATTTTCCATGGTTCTAGCCCACTCCTTCCTCATATACCCAAGGTACTTTATGAACTGTCCGCACTCTTGGTGCTTTTGTGAAGAACAGTACAATTACTTGAAACAGAGTCAATAATTCAGAATTGGTACAACACCTGCTTGAAAATAGATTCAAACAAGTAGAATAAAACATTCTTCTTTCAAGATTATTGGATTCCACCGCAACAAGATAGTATGCCTTGTCAATGGTCAAAAAACAGATGGTGCGCCTTGGCCATTTTAATGCCTTGAAAGTGTGTTGTGAGATGAAAATGTTGGAAATTCGTAAGTTGTATGTACTAGCTCTAGTGGCTGGGAATGTGGGATAAAATGGCCCATCTCTTCTCACATTAGCTATTTCTCTTTACTTTCTTTCAGTGTGGGCAGATTAGGTAAGAGGAAGCTCAGGATGCTTTGTAGCATGCTGAAGCCCTTTTCTACATCAGCAGTCTTCAAACTGAGAGGCTCTCAGTGTGATTGTCACCACCGGTCCCCCATCAAGTTTTACCAGGAATTGACAGAATTGCTCATATTCTGGAGCAGCAGAACATAAAAACAGCAGGGTTTGAATGAACATGAGGTGTGGGGATGATCAGCTGCAAAAATGGAGCCTCCCCAACAGAAGCTCTGTTCAGACATAAGGGTACTGGATTTGGCCCATGGCTTAGAGTCTTGACAGCTTTTCTCTGTATGCACAATCCTTGTTATGCTATGTTTCACTGGCACATCATGAAGTTATGCAGATTGAATGAGATGGGTATGTTGTGTTCTGTATGAAACATAGCACAGTGCGCCAGATTGAATCTGAGCTTCTCCAATTTAAATCTCAACTCTGCCATGAGCCCATTTGGTGACCAGCCATACTGCTCCCTCTTAGTCCCAAATGCAATATGGGGACAATAATACTTGCTTTAAAAATTGTTGTAAGACTTACATAAAGATAATGCACATTAAAAAAATTGCATACTTGGAAAGTGCTATTCAAATTGTTATTTTCACTTTTGCCAGTTGGAGGATGTCATATAAGTAAAGCAAAGTCATGGATTCTTAGAATTTCCATATCGAATACATCATCATTTAATTATGTCTTCAGTGCTGTAACTAGGGCAGAGCCTGCAGGGTATTTCTCTTGGGTACCACAAGCTCTGCCCTAGTTATGGAGAAGGTGCTGGTGAAGGTATATTCTTGGTGTAGTATGTTACACTTCTGTATGTTGCTACACAAATATAAAATCCAATTGTGGAGTTATTCAGAGGTGTACAGTGTACCTGTAACAACATGGGGGTAGTATTTTCTGCAGTGACAGACGCTGCTGATAGATGTAAAACTCAAGGGGCTCTTTTTAGCTCTTGCTAAAGTGTATGTGATTGACGGATTCAACTTACAATGCGCTGCTTTACTGAATAATACTGCTTCTAGGTTAAATAATTGGCACATAGGATCCATAATATGATCAGCATGATATCGGTGTTAGTTTAAGAAGAAAAATTATACTCCAGAGACATTAAAGCATAAAATAGGTTACTGTTCATATACACAAAGCAGTACACAAAGCAATTTTATGAGAGTTTAACTGCCTAAGTATTTATATAATGAATTTAAATAGCTCTGAGAGAATGTTTGAGAGCTTTGATTACACACACACACACACATATACATATATATACACACACACATATATTGCTGCTGAAGATAACCATCCTAATTTTTGTATGATATTCCTGAAACAAAATTACCCAACTGGAAGGTGAATAAGAATGAAGCACTCTGGGATATAAGACAAGATGAAAAAGAATAACAGTCAGTAAGAGAAATCACTACAAGAAATAAGCAGACGGTGAGAAATTGAAGAATTTGGAGTTCATTGTAGCTTAAGTGCCGTGAGCTCAGTAAGTGAAAAGGTGAAAGAGTGCTGAAAAAGCTCAGCACTATCGCTGGCTACAAATGGCTCTGGTCTTTTGTTACAGTTCTGTGAGCATGTCGGTTCCCTTTTCCTCTATCCCTGAGAGAGTCTTCAAAGTGCCTATTTCCTCATCCTTCTCCTGCACCCTGTTGTGGTGTTGCTGTTCCTACTGTCACTGCTACAGTTACTACTGGCAGAAAAAGTGCATTTACTGCATTGATGCGTGGAATAATTTCCCACACTGTGTGCAATGCAGAAAAAGGGTGGGCAATCTGTTTGGTAGAAGAAGAAGAAACTGTTTCAGCCCAGAAATAGTTAAAGGTGTAGGATTATGGGGCTGACTGAAACATGGCAATTCTAGATCCTGGTTAGAATTCTTATAACCTACCCCTTGCTTATCATGACCTAAGAAATGTGAACAGTTCTGTCCATGCTGTGCAGTTTTAAAATTATCTTTAGAAATGTAGCACACTAGCTGAATTAATATGTTACTGAAGGAGTAAAATTTAAAAAATACTTGTGGGCACCAGCAGGCTTTGTTGGGCAGCAGTGGGCACTGACAGCACTGGATGGTGGACACTGGGTAGACTTTGGGTTTCAGCGGCCATTAGCAGTCAAATGGCACTGGCAGGCACTGGGCACCAGTGGGTATTGGGCACCACTGAGCAGCAGGCAGCACAGAGCAACATGGGAAACAGGCACCACTGAGCACTGGACATCACCTAGCACTAGGCAGCACCAGGCATCCTGGGAGGGACTGGCCATATGGACAGAGAGGGCAATAAATTCATCTTTAAGGGAGAAGGTGTTGAGTTTTTCATTGGAGCAAGCAGTGTTTCACCCCCTCCTGAAAAAGCCCTCTCTGGACCTTTCTATACATGACAACTATTGGTCAGTCACAAACCTTCCTTTTCTGGGCAAAATGATCAAGCAAGTGTGGCATCTCAGCTCCAGAGGGTCCTGGAAGAAACAGGTTATCTAGATCCCTTCCAGTCTGGCTTCAGGCCTGGCTTTGGGACACAACAGCCTTGGTTGCCTTAGTGGATGACCTATGCTGGGGACCAGCTGGAGGGAGTGCATCCTTGCTAGTCCTCTCAACAGCTTTTGACCATGGTGTCCTGGGACAGTTGTCTGAGTTAGGGATTGGAGACACTGTGTTAAAGTGGTCCTAGTCCTTCCTGGCTGACAGGTCCCAGATGGTGATATGGGGGTGGGATTGCTGTTCAGCACCTTGGCTCTTCAGGTGTGGAGTGCTGTAGGATTCTATTTTGTTCCCCATG
Source organism: Cryptoblepharus egeriae (assembly GCA_030015325.1). Lineage (NCBI taxonomy): Eukaryota > Metazoa > Chordata > Lepidosauria > Squamata > Scincidae > Cryptoblepharus > Cryptoblepharus egeriae. The sequence goes on from JAREYC010000006.1 coordinate 42,689,352, forward strand.
TTGCTTAATACCTACATGAAACCACTGGGAGAGGTCATCCGGGAATTTGAAGTTGAGTGTTATCAGTATGCAGATAATATTCAGCTGTATTGCTGCTTTCTACCTGATACTGATGTCTGTCCTGGAGTGCTGCATGGAGGCAGTTGGGATCTGGATGAGGGCAAACAAGCGGAAATTAAATCCTGAAAAGACAAAAGTCCTCCTGGTTCAGACATCCACAGTGCAGGTGCTGGGCTATTGCTCTACTCTGAATGGGATTGCACTCCTCCTGAAAGAGCAGGTTTGCAGCTTGGGTGTGATCCTGGATTCTGGTGTCCATCTTTGCACAGTTCCCTCTGGTGCGCCAGCTGCGGCCATACCTATCTCAATCAGATCTGGCTTTGGTGGCCCATGTCTTGGTGACATCAAGACTAGATTATTGCAACATGCTCTTCATGGGGCTGCCCTTGAAAATGGTCCAGAATACGGCAGCTCATGTAGTTGCTGGAGCTCAGTGGTTTGATTCTGTCACGCCACAGCTGTGGAGGCTACACTGGTTGCCTATTTGGTTCCGAGCCAAATTCAAAATGTTAGTTATGACCTTCAAAACCCTAAATTGCCTGGGACCAGCATACTTGAGAGACTGCCTCCTTCTGTATAATCTGGCTCGTTCCCTGAAGACTTATGAGGGGGCCCAGTTGCTCGTGCTGTCTTGGGGAGAATTTAGGGGAATGGTGGCCAGAAACATGGCCTACTTAGTGGTGGCGTCTGCACTATGGAACTCCCTCCCCTTTGAATTAAGATTGGCTTCCTCTGCTGTTAACCTTCCAACAGGGCCTAACAGACTGTTTTATTTCAGAGAACCTTTGAAATAAAAATAAAGGCCTCATAACAGCTGTGTTTGAAATTGTCTTTTACTCTAACTGCTTATTTTATACCGTTTTAAATGTATTTTATTTTTAAACATATTTTATTGTTTTTAATTGTATCCTCTTATGTTTATTGATTGTTCACCACCTGGGGGAGAAAGGTGGAGTACAAATTAATCAATAACCAGAGGTTAGGATTGCATATCAGTGAGTGAATCAGTCAGCGACTCTTCATTTTTATGTTCGTAAAGGTAACATTTTCATAATGACTCTTTTTAAATTTTATCCTGCAGAATCTCCTAAAACATACATTTTGTGTTTTTAAAATGAGCTATATTCTTCAATTCCTTAACAGTGTTGTGCCATTAAATGGTTTCATTTTTCAGTGTCAATTCTGGCCTGAAACTTGACTAAGGGCAGTGAAGATTTAAGTGTATTGTGCATATTTTAAAAGGCAACACAAAAACCATAGGCTGGATAAACACATTCTTTCTTCTCCCAAATCTATGATCTAATATGGCAACAAGCAGAGCATTTCATGGCCTGTTAGTTCTGCTGGCGCTAATAACATATAGCAAGGCATACAGATTTGGATATGGACGTTGGCAGAAAAGGTTCTTGCACCTGTTGCCATGCCTGCTGCCAGCTGTCACATGAAAGAGATTCTAATCCTGCGCAAATTAAAACTTTTCTGGCAGTGTCTTAAATTTTTTGTGGCACAATATTTGCATCCCCCACAATATTTGCATCCCCCACAATGCAGCTATGGTCTCTGCTGATTGAGTGTAAGAAAATACCTTGCATATGGCTGCGTATATGTGAAAGATGAAATTATAGTGTAAACTTCACACCATCTGAATGGTGAAAGGATGCAAAGTGGCAACATATCAAATGAAAAATCCTCCCAATCTTTGTTCTGACACTGCATTAAACAAGGGAAATGAGCGTGCCGGCACAAGCGTATGCAGGGACTGGAACTATTTGAGTAGTTCTATTCATCACTAGCTCTAATCTTGCTTTCTCGTTCAAGTGCTGAGTCTCAAGGTGCTTTTTGATAGCAAGTGGTGAAATGTAAGCAAGGACATGGTCTATCTGTGTAAAACTAGTCAAAGTGAGATGATGCTCACCTGCAATACAATCGAGGTGGAAATTGTGCATTGTGTAAGACACAACTTAAAAACACCAAGACTTAAAGAGGTAGTTTAAGTCCACTTGGCTTAAAAAGAACCAAGCAGGTTTTTTTATTGCATTTGTATTCTGCCCATGAATGAATCTGGGGAAGCATAATGGATATCTAGAGTCGTCACAGCTTCAGATCCAGACCTGAATAATTTCAGTAAGCTGCCTGTGGCCTTGGATCATCCCCAAGGATCCAGAAATATGACCTCAAATCATAAGCAAGACCTTACTAAACGAAGACAGCATGTGTAGAGAGAACTTGGTGTTCTTCTGATGCAGTCTGTCCTAGAATTAAAAAAATTTCAAAATTCTTTTTTAGGCTGGAAATGTGTTTTCTCTACAGGATGAACTGAGCATTCTAAAGAATCAGGATTATTTAAGATCATGCTGTGGAGGTAGATACATGGATGCATACAATGTGTTGTCAGTAATCTGTGCCAATATCTACAGTGCAATAAGTGGGGGTAACAAGTTCAAGAAAAGGTTTTCAGAATGCTTTCTGTAAGGTGCATCCTGAATATCAGTATACATTTCAATGATGAATTGGCAATAATTGCTTCCTTCTCCCCACTCTCAAATTTCTCTTAAGGAAAGCTTCATGTTCAGTAGGATAAAAGCCTTCCTTGAGACACTTTCAGTGCAATTCGGTGCTGTAACAGGCAGGACTAGCATTCTTGTGCCATATCCAGCATAAGGTACATGCTACTACTGCACCAAAGCCAAGGGGAACCCTTTTCCCTCCCCCAGGGAGAGTTGCCGCAACCCAAATGAGGCTACACGGATCTGTGCCATTGAAATCAGTGGCACAAATCCAAGAAGCCCAGGGCTTCTTGCCAGGTCCTGGCCCAGCCTTCTGGCTCCCCACCTCCCTCCCTGCCTTAGAATGCTTCCTTTCTGCCTCCTCCCTATATCATCTGAGCGCTGCTCGGCTGATGCAAACTCACCTCACAGGGCATAGGTCCAGTGTTGGGAGGTCAGCTCAATTCCTTGCACTGACATCCCCTCCTCTTTGGGTGACACAGACATGCTTTATAACACATTTGTGATACCTTTTGGCTGGCAGAAGAGACATGCACCAATCCAGCATGCTGTTAGGATTGCTTCCTATGAAAATCAGCACTGCTACAGAAAAACTGCATGGTTAAACTTTTCTGCGTTCCTTGTATTAATTGTCTTGACCCATCAGAGCAATCAATTTTTTGTGGCCCACATACTTGGATTGGCATGGTCTATGCATTCTGACCACCAAAGTAGGTCAGAAGCCAGTGGGCTAGGTAAGCATCAAACTACCCAGTACTACCAAGTACATGCAAAATTCCATGTTTGCATTTGTGTGCTGGCTTGGGTCCTTCAGAGATCCCATCTGAGCATGGTCAAGCTGTCAGCTGCCTCCTGGGATTAAAGACAAATGTTTGATTATCAATACTTATTTGGAAGAAATATCAAATAAGGAACAGTGAGATTTAGGGTGCAATCCAGAGTAACTACGGGGAGTCCTTGCTCTGGTGTAAGAACAATTTACTCTGGATTGCAATATAAATTTTCCATAGGTTTTCACTAGGTGGTGCCATAACTATGGGTGCACATAATGTCTCTTACGTGCTCCTGTAGTTATTCTGGATTGTCTGGTACATTAGGGAAATTATTCTGGTTTGTTTGTAATCACCTGCTGCTATTTTGCTAGGATCTGCACCGGGAAAGCTCTTTCCCAAGATGATTTCTTTTATTTCCTTCCTTCCTTGTATTATCCAACCCTTTCCATGCTGTATTTTAAACAAATTCTTTAACTTTAAATTAAATTAAATTCTTTAAACCCTCTAACTTTCTACTGTTAATTGAACTCGATAAAAACCTTGCTCTTGTTTTCCAGAAACCTGGGCAACATGCTACTAAAGCAGTGATATTCAACTTTTTCATCTCGCAGCACCCTTAACAAGGCACTGAAATTGTCAAGGTACACCATCAATTGTTTTTACCATTCACAAGACACACCAGACTGTTCAAAGCCCCCAATTTTCCTATTAATGAATATCAATCCCCAAATTCCCACAGCACACCTGAGGACTATTTGCAGCACATCAGTGTGCCATGGCACACTTGTTGAAAATCACTGTACTACAGTATTCGGTTGCAATCCTAAACACAGTTTCCTGGGAGGATGTTCCACTGAATACAATAGGGCTTACTTCAGAGGAGACATAGCTAGGATTATTTTGTCTTAGCCATTTAATTGAAACTGAAGTTTTTGAAACAACCTCCTTCTGTCTAGCTTTGTTCTTATGGTAGCTGTGAGGTCTGCAGAATTCAGCTCCATTATGATCTAGAAGGGAAGTACTAACATCAGGATTCCTCCCCTAATTTTTTATCACTTTTGTATATAATTGGGGGAAATTTGAATGAAATTTTTTATACATATGGATGCTTGTAAACACATTTTCCAGTTAATACTGCAAAGCATTTCATACTGCCAGTAGACTATTACAATATATACAAGGAGACAAGTGGCTTCCAACAACTGAGGTGAGAGTTTGTTAAAGTTTCTAAACGTCTCACCAGATTTTTGGCAGAGTTCTGCTCAAATGATTCAGATAGAGATCTGAATGTCTTTTGCCACAAAGACTAACAGGATATTAAATCTGAACCTTGTGTGCATTTCAGTAAATCTTGGATTAAAAATACAAAACAGGTCAACTTTTATTGGGAAGAACTGATGCTGAAATCAGCATAGCAACAACTCTATTATAATTCATTGAACAAATTGCTAACCCGTACCCTCTATTAAGGTTGTTTTTTGTACAGAATGTGCAAGCATCTATTATATCGTATGACAGATAATGCACTACTTCCTTCATTGTATTTTGCTATGTGAATAAATGGGGAGAAGGAAAGTTTGGCTGCAATCCTAACCACACTTTCCTGGAAGCACTAATGAACTCAGTGGGACGTACTTTTGATTAGACATGCTTAGGATTGCAGTATTTGTCACCATGTTGCACATAGGAGTGCTCTCTTGATTGCAACAAAAAATCTGTTGATTACCACTGTGGCATAGATAGGGGAGTGCCAGGGATGCAGTTGCACCAGACTACAAGCTTTAGTGTTGTGGAATGACTTATGGTGACTTGGCAAGTGGTGACTTGGTGATGACAGCACTTCCAGGTTCTTGCAGACACCACTGCCAACTAGTGTTTTGAACATACCCGTTTGCTGATCTTGCTACCTCTCAGTGGTGTAGTTAAGGGGTGCAGAGGTAGCAGTTGCACTGGGTAGCAAGCTATAGGGGAGCAACAAGTTGAGCTTGACACTACTGACTAAAATTGTGAAAAATGGGTATGTATGAATGATAATACCATCAAGTTATGTTGAAAAGGAAATTTTAGGCAAAACACAGTGTAACAAACTGCATTGGAATATTTATATTCTATCAGAAGTTATTGCCAATTAACCAGAAAATGAAAATACAAAAGCATACAGAACAAAAGTAGATTTTTTTTAACTCAAACTTTTCCATGTTACTGACTGCTCAGAGAGCCAATGAAATGTAATTCTGATACTGTATGGAACACTAATAAGGTGTTAATATGAGTCAGCTCATTTACATATATCTAATATGTATATGTTAATATGAGTCAGCTCATGTATGTATATATCACATATAGTACATACTGTATATCATAAAACAGTTACCCCATGTTAACTGAATATACAGGTACTTCTAGGTTGTGCTCCTCTTCTATTTAGCAGGGAAAGAATAAACATCCTTTATTAAAGTGTGTGTGTATATGTACTGCATATTGTCAGAAAAGAAGTGTGCCCCAATGCACTTACACTTGCCTATCTTGAAAATAGATGATTAATGTTCAGAGTAGGGTGCTTTTATATGCAAGACTTTCTTTTACTGAACAGCCTAATCTTTACAAATGCAATTAAAGAACTATGTTAGCTTTAGATGGTAGAGTAGTTTATTGTGTTGACTTTCTTTCCTATATATACAGTGTATAAAATTAAAGAGTCACTCAGGGTGCAATCCTAAACAATTTAGGCTGACACAATTCATCTGCTCCCTGTTCCTGTGGTGGTGTGAGAAAGTCGGTGCATGTGCAGTGGTCTAACCCTTCCAGGGGGGGCACTTTTGCAACACTCCTTGGCCGCTAAGGTACTTGTGGTGGGACCTATGTCAGTCTAACTTGGTTAGGATTGCAGCCTGACTCATTCACTGACTTATCAACTGCCCAGCCAAAACCGCCAGACCTAGAAGTGTGAAATTTGGGGAAGGTATTTATTCTGTCATGTAAGCATCCACTAAGAACCCATTTTTAGAAATTCAAACCAGAAAGGGGTGAAAAAGGAATGCTCCTTGTTTTCTCCCCTATACTTAACATTGAAGAATTGCTGATTCATTGATGCCCAGCCCAAACCCCTGGACCTAGAGCAATGATTTTCAACCTTTTTCAGTTCATGGCACACTTAACAAGGGACTGAAATTGTCAAGGTACATCATCAATTATTTTTACTATTGACAAGGCACACCAGGCTGTTCAAATCCCCCAGTTTTCCTATTAAATGAATGTCAGTCCCCACAGCATACCTGACCCGTATGGACTATCCACAGCAAACTGAAAGTAACTGACCTTGAGTTTGGGAAGCATATTTCTTCTGTGATGTAAGGACCATCGAAGAACCAGTTTGGTGCCTGATGGTGGTGTTCACTGCCTAGTGGTACTTATTGCCCCATGTTGCCCAGCGCCTGGTAGGGATGCCTGCTGCCTGCTGCCTGCTGGTGACCCCAGTGCCCAATGTCTGCCAGTGCCTGGCACCTGGTGTCCACCAATGGCTACCAGTACCTGCCGGTACTCATTGATGTCCAGTTCTGGCCAGTGACCAGCCATGCCTGCCACAATGATGTTTACTCCCAGTATGACTGATAAATTCAGCTAATCCAACTCTAAATATCCCATAGCAGTTTTTCTTTAGAATAAGATAAATAATTCAGAAACAGGACAACAAGGTGGTCAGTTAGGAGGGAGAAACTCATGTGGGAAAAGCAGTTTTCCTTGTAATGCTTCCTTCTTATGTCTTGGTCCAGGTGGATCCTCCACCTGATACCGTCCAAAAACCATGTATTTTAGTCATACCAACTTACAGGAATTGAAATGTTCATAGATACATTGCATCAATTATATAAACCAACTAGCATGTTTCCCACATGAACTGGTTTTGTTTTCTGAAAAGCATTTAGCTTTTGAAATATTTAGCTTAAAGAAGTTTGGCTCTTTTCACCCAGTGCCAAACACATGTTTGAATGACTGATGGAGTCATATGGCTCACAAAATGAACCACTTTATTGTATCCAGTCTACTAGAAGTTATGCTACAGAAGCTGAGAGATTAAGAAGATCCAACTGTTGAGCAGATGTGTCTACAATGGGTTCTTTTATATTTATGCAAGAGCATTTATTTTCAATATGCCAGTATGTTCAGCTGGCCAGTCCCTAATTGGTCACTATGACCATATCACTGACCTTCACCTCTGAATGATGGTTAACACTATTATTTCCACATTCCTATCAAACATGCAGTTATAAAAAGTATCTTGATGAAAGGGAGTACTATTTCTTTTTGCAGACTATTTTATCAGCACAACTTACGGCTCAGAAGAAAATGATTCACAAAAGAGCAAATGATGACAGTGACTATTTCTTTGAATTATAGAACTGAAATGGTGTATGGTATTTTTATGCCACTTAGCTAACGGGAATGGCAATACTTAGAACTCATCTTTCTCATGTGAGCAGTTATGTCTTATGAATCTGAGCAATGTAAAAGATCAAATGGACATGCAACAAAACCCTGTGTCGATCAGTTTGAAGTTGGCACCTCTGTCAAGCTAAAGAGTGGGTACATTTTGATTAGAAGCTGAAGGAATTGAAAATTAGATTCAGAAATGTGCAGAGTCCTTCAGTTCCTGTTGTGTCCTGAGGCGCATCAAAGGCCTTAGCTGATTTTTAATGTTCGCAATGATTTTTACAAGGCTATTAATTTTGTAGGGAGGAAAAATACAAGATTTAAATGAATGAGATAATTTTAGAGTTTAATTAAGTGTACATATGAGGTAATGCAGTTTTTCCCAAACTTTTTAGAGGGCAGTGGTTCCCAACTTTGCAGAGCCTGATAAGGAGGTGGTGGTGACAATGGTAAAAGCACTTTGGTATGTGCCACCACCAACTAAGAAAAATGTTTTTGGGACTTTGGTGCTTGGTGGTAGCAATGCCATAGCTAACTATCAGTGCAAAACTCAAAATGTTGCCCCAGAAGTTATGTCATGCCTAAGCTTGTAAAAAAAGAAAATTGTGGGAAAACTCGCCTCCTCCTCCCCAGCAGCTCGCAACGCATTTGCCCTGCTGCTTCCCACAACTAGTGGCACAGCTAAGGCTTCCATCTGCTATCTTGGGTCAAAGAAGATTTTGTAGTACCCCACCCCTGCACCTCAACAACAAAATCAAATTTAATCAGATAAAGTGTCCCTTATTGATTAGGGAAATTGTACTGTGGCAAAGATGGTTATTTTCTCCCAGCTAAATATAAGAGCAACACCACTTAGAAGTGCCTCTTTACCCAGTTAGCAGTGGTAAGGTAACTGTATTATGATATGTGAAGAAGGGAGCTGACTCATATTAACACCTTATTAGTTCCATACTATATCATAATTACATTTCATTAGCTGTCAGAGCAGTTCATCTCTTTGGTCAGTTTTGAGTTGAAAAAATTAACTTTTTTTTTCCCTAGGCAGTCGTGTTTTCATTTTCTGGTTAATCCGCTATAACTGTTGAAAGAATACAGATATTCCAATGCGGTTTTTCATTGTATCATTCATTAAATTACTTAATGATAGTATTAATCTTCATACACACCCATTTTTCACCATTTTAGCCACTAGTGTCAAGCTCAACTTGTTGCTCCCCTAGAGCTTGCTACCTGGTGCAACTGCTACTCCTGCACCCCTTAACTACACTACTGAGTGGTATCAAGATCTGCAGACAGGTGTGTTCAAAACACTAGTTGGCAGTGGTGTCTGCAAGAACCTGGTAGTGCTGTCATCGCTAAGTCACCACTCACTTCAATGGGAAAACATTTCCTCCAACCCCCCACACCCTCACCCTGGGGAGTCCTGATCTCTAGGTCAGGAAATGCTGTCCTATAAGCTCCTGCTTGCTTTATAAAAGCCAAGGAGTGTGTGAATAATGGTGATTGGGCAGCAGTGCTCCCCCAAATAGCTGTTCTTTAAAATTAGGATTGATAAACATAGCCTAATTTACCCTGTCAATTTTGCAAGTAATCAGAAATTGGGTCATGACCCCAGTAGTGGGTCACAGACTAAAGATTGGGAATTGATAAGGTAATGAAGAAAAGCTTTCTAATAAATGAAACAGATGTTTATGGACCCCTGGGTGAACATTTTGAGTGAGGTCAATGGGATTTACACATTTAAAACTCAAAGCTGTACAGAACTGAAGCTCATTATAGAAAGTAGATTCTAAGGGTGCAATTCTAACAAATTTAGGTCAGCCTAACTCACATGAGGACTATCCTCATATCTTTCTGTGGTGGTTGCCATATACCTGTGCAGTGGCCAAGAAACCCCTATCCCCACAATTGGGGCAGATGTGCCTTACGACACTTTGTGACATCCCCAAATCAGCACAGGACTTACGCCAGCTTGAGTGAAGGTTAGGATTGTAGCCTAAATCATGGAAGTCCAGGTTGTAATAGCACAACCCTGGCATCTGCCCAAGTGCACAGAAGCAGAAGCAATTGACAGTGATGTGATGGCAATTGGCAATTACTTCCAGGTTCTGAGCTTCCAAATATCAGGCAGTGGATGTGGAGGGCATTTCAAGGGCCACCAAAAAAGGTCTGTGACTCGTGGGCTTCATGTTCAAGGTATTTTTCTCTAAATAATTTGTTTGAGGGCTAAACATTTGCTTTTGGTTCACTAACAAACCGTGAAGTGAGTCACAGAAAGCAGCACTGTAAACGCCAAGAAGGCTAAAATTAGGGGGATACACTGCAGTCTCTTTGCTTTTCAATATCATGTTCAGCTTGGAGAAGGGGAGGCTGAGGGGAGACATGATTGCCCTCTTCAGATACCTGAAGGGCTGTCATAGGGAGGAAGGGGCTCATTTGTTCATAGCTGCTTCTGAAATCAGAACTAGAACCAATGGGTACAAACTGCAAGAAAGGAGATTCTGGTTGGAAATCCGGAAAAAATTCCTGACAGTGAGGGCGGTTCAGCAGTGGAACAGATTGCCAAGGGAGGTGGTGGACTCTCCCTCACTGGGGATCTTCAAGCAGAGGCTCGATGAGCACCTGTCGGCGATGCTCTAGGGGGATTTTCTACTGCAGGCAGGGGGTTGGACTAGATGACCTACTAGGTCCCTTCCAACTCTATGATTCTAAGATTCTATGATCATGGGTGCATGGTTATATCTCAAGAGTCCAGAGCTGCTCTACCAGCTCAGCTTGGGATCCGATACAAAATTCATCTTATTTCTTCCCCTGCCCCTTGTGAGATGTTTCAGTCATACAGCCTTCAATATTGAGTTCCCTACAGATGCTGGAATTGGGTTAATATAACCTCTGAATATTAAAATGCACTAAGAGATGCTCAGGAATTCAGTGGTCTAGGGAGAGACAAAGCTGTGAAAGTGTGATTGTTCAGTTGGATTGTGGCATAATTGAAAAACAGATTTCTGCATGAAAACATAGAAAAGTAGTCACACTTAAGAAGAGAACTAGATAATTATTCACACAAGTAGGTCCCTGTAACTGAGACATATCCCCAAATCCAGAGTAACAACGGGAGCACGTAAGAGACTTTATGTGCACCCGTAGTTACTGCACCACCTAGTGAAAATCTATGAGATATTCAAATTGGAATCCAGAGTAAGTTCTTACACCGGAGCAAGGACTCCCCGTAGTTACTCTGGATTGTACTGTAATTAACATCACATTTATTTGGACCCGACAGTCATTTGGTGCGGCCCTTTATTATTATGGCTTCTTCAGTAATCCAGTAGGGTGAGGATTCTGTTCTGGAATTCAACAGTGGAACTTACACCCTAAAATGTTCATTTGGCCTCTTCTTCACCAGAAAGCAATTGTTTTGTTTCTACGTTTTGAAGTTCTGGTTCTGCATTGGCTCTTCTATTTGCTGTTTAGCTTTTAATTGCTGTATTTTAATTCTGAAAATCTTAACAGTTTCTACATGGAAATGGAAAAGTGAGATTGATTTTAAAATATTTGCTAATTATCTGGTTACAAATTTACTCCCAAGTTGTTCTGTACTATATGTAATACTGTATTGTCTAAAAAAATCCTGCTAATCCACCCTTCACTCCAAATTATTTACTAAATGATCTTACCTGAAAACTTGAAACAAACAGGTTTAGTGTTGTTTTTTAAATGAGGATTTATATATATTTTTTTATTTATTTCCTAATTTATACCCTGCCTTTCCTCCCCTACAAGAGGGAGCCCAAGGCAGCTAACATAAAAGAATAAAACACCATTAAAATAATAATACATAGAAGTTAAAACATAATAAAATACACTTAAAATACAATTAGATTTAAAATTGAAACGATTAAAACTACCCCCCAACCCCTACCCCATTTAAAAGCTTTTTTAAAAAAATAAAAGGTTTTTGGCTCCACCTGAAGCTCTGTATTGAGGGAGCTTTCCTCAGTTCTATGGGGAGGAAGTTCCACAGCCGGGGTGCCACTACCGAGAAGGCCCTATCATTGGCTGCCACACCTCTCACGTCTCTTAGTGGCGGCACAGTCAGTAGGGCCCCCTCTGATGACCTTAGGTGACTGGTCGGATTGTACAGAAGAAGATGGTCCCTCAGGTACTCTGGACCCAAGCCGTTTAGGGCTTTAAAGGTCAGGACCAGCACTTTGAATTCAGCCCAGAAACAAATGGGCAGCCAGTGTAGTTGCTGAAGCAGTGGCCCGACAGAGTCAAACCGATGAGCCCCAGCAACCACACGGGCCGCCGCGTTCTGGACTAATTGCAGCTTCCGGACCGTCTTCAGAGGCAGCCCCATGTAGAGCGTGTTACAATAATCTAATCTCGATGTCACTAGAGCATGGGTCACTGTGGCCAGATCCATGTGACTCAGGTATGGTTGCAGCTGGCGGATCAGCCGAAGCTGAGCAAAGGCTCCCCTGGCCAAAGCCACCACCTGGGACTCCAGGAGCAGCTGCGAATAAATTTTTATTGTAAACTGCTTTGTGAACTTTTTAGTTGAAAAGCGGCATATAAATACGACAGATAGAAATGGGTGTCTTTCCCAATGTTATCTGTTGCACCTACTCTGTGAAAGGTATGTATAAAGACTTTTAGCTTGATTGTATCTACACTGTTCAGCATTATATAATATAGGTTCTACTTTGTCATTTAAGTATATGAAATAAGATTGAATTATTATCATTTTCCCTTAGATTTACCAAAGAATATTTCAGAATATATAATAATTTTACTGAAGCTTGTTTTGAAGATAAAATTGACTATTAGAAGAACGTAGTATTGATGCTAGAATTGCAATATATAATCTAGTTCCAACATTAGTTTGTTTTCTAGATATTTTTTGCGTACCTCCCAGAGGGCCACAAAGGTGACTTAACAACAATCTCATGCGATTTATATAATGTTTCTGTCATGGACTTGCAGAGCTTAGACAAATCTACAAATCTGTCAGGGCTCTATTGTTGGTTTTCTTATGAAACAGTATAGTCTTGTCATGATCAAGAAGTGAGGAAAGCATGTCTGTGGTGGACGCAATTTGCTGTAAGTAGCCAGAAATATTGGAAAATGTCCATCTTGGAGAATGTTTAGAAGTTCCCTGTTCCCCGTGTCTCTGTATGTTTACAGCCCATTTCCTGTTTTTGTTTCTTGTACAGTTTGGGTTCTTCTATGTTTTCAACATAACTTTTTGCATTTTGACTAAATGAGGAAAAAAACTAAATCAAGCATATAAATATGGTTTTAATTATAAAGGAGGTTCTTTGTCCTCTGCCTTAACATCTTATCTGCATTGCTCCTTCTTTGACTGAGTTGTTAACAAATTCTGTTTGCTGCCTACCTTTATGGTCCTGTCCAGCTGCTACACCTTTCTCTGACTGTGTCTCTTTATGCAGTTCAGTTTCCTAGGCATTATTTCATACTGGTATGCTAGTTGGAATTTGGAAGCAACGCTGCCTTGCAGGGCTCTGAAGGACACAGTCATCTTCACCGAAGATATGGACACAGTCATTGGCTGCAAATACAATCCTAAACACACTTTACTGGAAGTAAGACCCGTTGAACACAATGGCACTTTACTTTTTAGTAGACATGGTTAGGATTGTGCTCACCTTCACCTATGATGTGAAGTCATCTAAGACCTCTTCACCTGCTGCTCTGTGGCTTTTGCAGACGAGGTCCTTAATATTACTTCCATTTTCTCTTCCAATATAGACCATTGCAAGAGAAGGATGGGCTCTGCTGGGCCTTTCTATCCACCAGACCACCTCATCAGAATTCCTCACAAAGAGCACAACTCCAGGGTTCTCTATTCTAAAGTACAGTGGTCCCTTGGTTTGTGAGCATAATTCGTTCCGCAAGCATGCTTGTAATCCAAAATGCTTGTAATCCAAAGCAGATTTTCCCAAAGGATATCACGTAAACTCAGACGATTAGTTCCACAACCCAAAAAGTTATATGAAATGATTACAAAACACTGTAATATAATATAAAACACTGTAATAAAGAAAATACTGTACAGAACCTTTGAAAACCTTCATGGCTGGGATGAGAGAGACAAGAGAGAGGAGAGATTTTGTAGGATGACTTTCACTATCATTAACTGTCACTGCTATCCATTGGCTCAATGGAATCTTTGTCTTTATGTGCAGTTTTAACATTCCCATGCTGCTGATGGGGAGCATCACTGTAACATTGATAAAGCCCACCTTTCACACCGCTACACACAGATCCCACATATAGGGTGGCCTGTAAGTCCCTACCCATCCATATGTTTTTACGCTGGATACATAAGTATATATGGATGGGTAGGGACTTACGGGCCACCCTGTACATATCTGGCTCAGCCCCCCCATGAGTTCCCCAGCTATGGAAGTTGATTCCAAATTTTGCCCAGAGCCCCACCCCAGCTCAAGCTACCCCCCAACCCCCCCCCCCCCCCGTGAATTCTCTGGCCAGGAAAGCCTATTCCAAACTTCCTTAGAAGTGCTCTTCTTCCAAGTCAGTGCTTCTAAACCAAGTCAAAATTTCTGAGAAAATTTTGCTCCTAATCCAAAACACTCTTAATCTCAGTCACTTGAAAACTATAGTATGAACTGTGAGAAAAGAATTTCTTCTGAAATTTACCAGCTTGTGTCAATAGCAACTAGCCAGGTGAAATATCTTGCTAAAGAAAGGAGATGATTTTGCTGACTACTCTGCTTTCCCATCTCCTTCCCAATAATGTTTTCCTGTCTTAGATACCATTGCTCTCAAATATGCTGCCTGTTTTTGTTACTTGATTTTACTGTTTGGGGTTATTCTTGAAAGTGTAACTGATAGAACCTCCTATTTTAACTGGTGGCATTGGGTTTTCTGTGGTGTTTTTTCAGTGTTACTGTCCCTCCCAGTGCATCAGGCACTGGGCACCAAATTGGCTGGCTGTCAATCAGTCTTCCATGTTTAGTACAGGACAAAAACATGTTGCACCCTTTTTTACCCTCTCAAGGGTTAAATCTTTCAACATCAGTTCTTGGTGGGTGTTCATATCACAGAAGGAACACCCTCCCCAAATTTCACACATCTTGGTCCAGGGGTTGTGGCAGGGCTTGAATCAGTCAGGAATTCTTCAATGTAAAGTATAGGGAGAAAAATGTGTTGTGCCCTTTTTCACCCCCTTCTGGTTAGAATTTCTGAAAACTGGTTCTTAGTGGGTGCCTCCATCATGGAAAGAACACCCTCCCCAAATTTCATGGTTCCAGTGACTTTTCATTTTTATATATATTTTGCTGTGGGAAGTCTAATCCTGCTGATCTACAGATCTGCTTTGGTGCAGCTAAATCTGGATCCATTTCCTGAGAAATATAAGAAAATTGGCTGGCTATCCAACTTTGTAGGCAGGCCACTATCCTACCTTTGTAGTATAGCAGTTATAGGGTTATGTCAGTTGCCTAGCATATGCCTCTGGTTAAGAAAGCTTAAGGATTGATTCAAGGGACTAACCCTACAATCCACAGTAACTACGGGAGCACTTAAGAGACATTACGTGTACTCGTAGATACTAGACCACCTAGTGAAAACCCATGAGAAATTCATATTGGAATCCAGAGCAAACTGTTCTTACACTGGAGCAAGGACTCCTCATAGTTACTCTGGATTGCACCCTTAGATGAAATGCATGGGCTACATAAATTTTTGTCAAGGCAGTTAGATTCTTAGTATGACATGTTCTTGATCTACACATGGTTAACTTTTGAATTTACTGTACCACCTTCTTCCCAATATCCAAAGCTGGTTGTTTGACGACATTGCTAGTGTAGATCTATGACTCCCCAAGTTTTTCATTTATTGAAAGGTAGCTATTTGAACATGTGTTAAGGAATGCATCACTGAAATATTTTTGAAGGGAAGAATGTTTTGCTGATTTTCTTGAAGATAAACTTCATATAGTTTTCAATGGTAGCAACTCTTATGAATCTTGTAGCTGGATGAAAATGAAGCCGTTTCATTTCAAGTGGTTGGTGCTGCTCTAGTGAACTGAAAAGAAATCTGCAATGGAGCCCAAAATTTCTCATTTCATACAACAAATTCTACTTTCTTTCACAGGTTGTTATTTGTTAGAAAAGTGATGCTATGTTTTATTTTTTCTTTGAGTAAAACCTCTAATGTAGTACTTTCCAAACAGGAGCATTACAACCCACCAACCTGGGGAAGCACTGGTTTATGCCCTTTTAAGGGGTGAGGGGAAACAGCAATTTGATCCCTAGGATCATGATGGTGCTAGGATTTTTACTCACAAGCAGGCCCACTTTCTGAGGGTGCAATCCTAACCAATTTAGGCTCACCTGTCTTCCCATTACTGTGGTGGTGTGGGGAAGCCAGCACATGTTTGTGCACTAGCCTAACCTGTTCCCTGATGGTACTTTTGGGTGAACCCATATCTGACTCACTAAGCAATCCTCATCCCTGATTAGTCTGGCAGAAGTTCCAGTACATGTCCTGTGCTGGCCTAAAGGTGTCATAATGCATTTATAAGCCACTTTGCGGTGGGTTTGGGGCTTTTAGGCCAGTGCACAGAAATGTGCCGGCTTCCCTCCACCACAGGATTGGGGAAATGGGTGGGTTCTGCTGGCCTAAATAGGTTGTGATTGCACTCTCAGAGTTTACCACGGCAATCAATTGACCAATTTACGGGTTCCCTAGAAATTAGATTATTCTAATGTTCTCTAAATAGGCATGTTGAAGATCAGTTGATTCAAAATGTGACCAGAAACAAGATGACAGGGGCTAGATCAGTGTTTCTCAAAGTGGGGGTTGGGATCCCTTTGGGGGTCGCCTAGAGCTTTCCTGTGGGTCGCCTACAGACCCCTGGTGCAAGGGGCCAGGTCAGGCTTGCCAGACCTCCGGCTGTAGCTGCGCGTGCGCTGGGGCTGACTGACAGCCTCAGGGCCCAATCCTGTGCATGCCTACTCTGAAATAAATCCCATTATAGTCAGGGGGTCTTTACTCCCATGTAAATGTGGATAGGATTGCAGCCTCAGGGCCCAATCCTATGCATGCCTACTCTGAAATAAATCCCATTGTGTTCAATGTGTGCACTGAACACACATTTCATTTGTAATAATGAAAATACATCCTGCATATCAGATATTTACATTACGATTCATAATAGTAGCAAAATTACAGTTATAAAGTAGCAACGAAAATAATTTTATGGTTGGGGGTCCCCACAACATCAGGAACTTATAAAGGGGTCACGGCGTTAAGAAGATTGAGAACCACTGGGCTAGATGGTTTAACTTGGTCATGGAAAAGAAAGTTTGATATCTTTTCACATTCCAAAGCATTTTTATTTCATGGTAATGGTAACTCTGTGCATGCTTAGGAGCAAATCCTATTGAATTTGGTGAGTTTTCTAGCTATACATGGGATGAAGATAAATAGTCTTGTGCTTCTGTAAAAAAAAAATAACTAAAATATAAAATGAAGTTTGGCTGCAGTCCTGCCAGATTTCAGCACTTTAACCATTCAGTGGGATAAAGTTAAGCACAAGTTTAATTGTCCTATTAAATTCAGAATGATCTAAAAGTCCTTAATGTTGACTGGACTGTGCACATAGTAAGTAATTTGAGATGCAGAGAAATTCTATTTCTTGACTCATTACATTTCAGGGCTGTTTCTCTGGCAGATATAATACAATTAGTGTGATTAAAAATGGGGAATAGAGCTCAGCAAAAAACTAGTCACTAAGAAATGTTCCATGATGAGACCTTTTATTTTTGACACATCAGTATTAATCTAAGGAAACTGAATCTGAAGTGCACACCATATTAGCTCAGTTAGAGTTCATACTGTCACTTTTGGAGATGTTTCTTTCAGTAATAGGCATCCTGGACACTGATGGGCCCAGGCCGGCTTGCACCGGTTCTATAGAACCGGTAGTTAATTTTGGCCCATCGCTAGTGATCCAGTTGCTAGCGGTGGGCCAAAACGCGGGCTAACCGGTTCGCCCCCCAAGGGGCCCACCACTGCGCCTGCGTCAAGATTGACGCAAGCACAGTCGCATCCTGTTGAGGATGCGACTCTACCTCCGCCAAGGTCGGCGCAGGTGAAGTCGCGTCCTGAATAGGACGCAACTGCCCTTGCAGTCGCGTCCTGAATAGGACGCAACTGCGCTTGTGTCAAGCTTACTTATGCCTTACATAAAGAGCTTAATTCGTTCTAGAGGCATGCTCTTGAAGTGAAACGCTCTTTAAATGAAGTGGATTTTCCCATAGGAAACAATGGAAACTAAGACGATTGGCTCCACAACCCAAAAAATATTCATATAAAAATATTAACTGTATGTAAAAATGATGACAAAACACAGGAATTGAATTAAAAACGCTATAATATAGTACAGACCACAATTACTGTAATAAAACACTGTAATATTCTGTACAGTAAAAAAGAAAAGAAAAACCTTTATGGCCAAGGATGAGTCACTGGTGGCTTTTGGAGCATCTTTAACAAGGAACCTCTCTCTGTGTGAGATCTGTCTATACAAACTAGATAGGCAGTCTGCAACGGCAAAGGGGTCAGATCCTATGCTGTCTACTCAGAATCAAGCCCCATAAAATCCACTGGGGCTTACTCACAGGAAAGTGTGTAGGATGCAGCCTGACTCCGTTTGCATGAAGAGCAAGGGCAGAAGGGCCAGATCTGATGCCGTCTACTCAGAATCAAGCCTCACTGAATCAACTGGGGCTTACTCACAGGAAAGTGCATAGGATGCAAGCCTGACTCTTTCCATAGGATGCCAGCAGCAACAGGAGATTGGCTTCTTCTTGCATTGAAAAGGAGCCAGATCCTGGGATGTCTACTCAGAATCAAGCCCCATTAAATCTATAGGGGCTTACGCACAGGAAAGTGTGTAGGATGTAGCCTGACTCCAAGTTTGCATGAAGAGCAAGGGCAGAAGGGCCAGATCAGATGCTGTCTACTCAGAATCAAGCCTCACTGAATCAACTGGGGCTTACTCACAGGAAAGTGCATAGGATGCAAGCCTGACTCTTTCCATAGGATGCCAGCAGCAGCAGGAGATTGGCTTCTGCTTGCAATGAAAAGGAGCCAGATCCTGGGATGTCTACTCAGAATCAAGCTCCATTAAATCCATAGGGGCTTACGCATAGGAAAGGAAAAGTGCAGGCAGGGAAGTTGGTGGTGGGGAGGAGGGTGGTTGGAGTGGGGTCCAGACAGGAGGGGTTGCTTGGGGAAAGGGGTCTGTTTGAGGGAGGCTCCAGAGGGGGTGCAGGAGGAGTTTTCCCTCCTACCTGATGGGAAGCTGCAGAGGCTGGGCTGACCATGTTTACAGGCTGCAGGAGCAGCCATCTTTGTTCCTCTGACTGAAGAGGCTCCTGAGCTCCCTCTGCTGGTCTCTTCATGTACTGCGGGCAGGGGGACAAAGTCCTGCCTCATTCCTACAGCCCAGCCAATACAGGCAGGAGGAGGGGGAGCCCAGCCAATGGACTCTCGTTATGCGAATCACGCTCGTTAAGAGAGACAGAAGCCCACATAAATTTTTACTCGCTATGTGGAACACTCGCTATTCGAGGCACTCGTTATGCGAGGTACCACTATACAAAGAAAAGAATTGGATTGTCCTTCCTTCATTCAATGATCATCATTCCTTCAGAGACAGAAATAGGAGCCTATTCTGATCTTCCCCTCCTGCTTGATGGAAAAGCAGAATATTAACCTTTCCTTTCCTTTTCACTGGAACTTTACCTCTGCTGGCCCAATGTGAATGATGCCCCCATAGGCTCTTCCACACTGTAAAAAAAGAAAGCAAGCATCCCCAGACAGACTTGACTCTGCATGTGTGGGGACCAAGTGCTGAGTCAGTGCTGGAGTCATCAATGTAGATGTCGAATGTACGATTCAGCAAAAAACATGTTTTTTTTTTTGCAATTTGGACTTGAGTTACCTGACTTAAGTGCCCATCCTGATGTAGTACTTTTTTGTCAGCTGCTCTTGCAAAAGAAAATAATAATACCAGTACAGTATTATCAACTTATTATTTTCAATCTGCCATTTTGATTGTTACATCTTGATTGCTTTATTGGTGGTCAGAGCAATACTCTTGAATTGCCTGTCAAAGAAGATCTACTTTAACCCTCAGCAGTTTAGCTTTTTTCCCTAGGAAGAAATATTCCTATCAACGAAACCTTTGGAAAGCTACTGCAGAGGCAGTGGTGGGCTTCAGGGGGTTCTCACAGGTTCTATAGAACCCTTTGCTAATGTGCGACTGGTTCTGAGAACCACTTACTAATGGGACATAGAACCTGTTGTTCTATGGCCATAGAACCTGTTATTATTTTAGGTTATTAGGACATAGAACCTGTTGTTAATTTATTTGAATCCCCCCACTGTTGTCTGCCTATTCTCTGGATTTATAGCTGTTGTGACACATTTCAGATTTTGAACTTTGCAGTTATATTAGTTTTATGTGTTTAATAGATTTACAATTTTTTTGCTCTCCTTCTGACAGAAATAGCAACTTGCCAATACAATGAATCAAGTTCACCATTACCTCAGATGAAGCACTAATGGCAAAAACAGGTGGTGCGTCATCACTGAATTGTCCAGAAATCCAACAACATCCTTTTCAGTCTATTTTGTCTAGTCTGAACAGACCTGTGGTAACAAGGCAGTGGTCAATAAAGTGTTAGTTACAAGTTTTGCATACCACCACCCTTTATGCAAGTGTTAAAGCAATAATGTTTTAAATGGTTTTACTGAGGAGCACCATCTGAGGTTGCTCTTTCCTTTTGCACCATCAGTGTTTGATTTCCTTATTGCCGGTCTCGTGTAAGAAGATGTTTTAAATGCTTTCAGATTGAAACCTGACCTCTTCTGCCTTCCAATGCAGATGAATGGCGCAGTGCTAGTGCATGTTGAGTGTCTGTGTGGCCAGAATTCTGCACTCCACAGTTTTTCCATTTGCCTGCTTTTTGGTAATGAGCTTGCCCTTTTGCACTATTGCTAGTCCTCTTCACACTCTTTTATTGGTGTGCATACAAATGCATGTCTGTCTCTAAGCAAGCTGAATTGCCCCTACCAGGCCAGGAGTAGAAGATACTGGAGTTTCACCCGCCTGGCCTCTCAAGTCATCACTTACTTTTACCGACTTTCCTCCATGGAATTGTTGGTCTGCTGCCCTTTCAAATAAAGCAGCATAGTTGGCTGGAAGGAAGAGGTTGGGTGAAGCACTCCCTCAAAAGAACATGCTTTTTTTGGAAGCGAGATAGTCCTTTCCCCAACTTCTTCAGTTAACTGAGTATGCTTGACAACCAGCGTACAGAATAAAGACTTGGAACAGGTCGAGATGAGGTGGCTGCAGTTGTGGTTGAGGGGTGCATCTCTGCCAACTTCTGCTAAGACATTTTGCCTCATTGCTGGGCTGGCCCTGATTCAGACAGCATACTGGGAGATTGAATAAGCTTGCTGATCAACTGTTTGCATGTTCAGCCTTGTGAACAGTACATACAACTACATGGATCTTACATTTGTCTGTATAAACCCTGATTTCTGAAACGCACATACGAATTGTCCTAGGTGCTATAGGATAGAGGGGGTTCAGAGATATTTCAGGAGTTTTAGAAGTAGCATGAAAAACATTAAGAGAAAAACATTAATGTTTTCTTAAACGTTACTTTAAGAAAAACAGGAATGTTTACTTGAATGTCATGCCGTTAGCAGACAGTCACTAATTGAGTTTGAGGAAAACATAGCATTGGTCTGCTATATTTTTACCATATTTCATTTATTTTCTGCATTTCTATCTAAGGTTGCCATAATTCTCTTCCACAAAATCAATCCCATTTGCCAATTTGCCAATATGTGAACACAATTCCTCAAAATCAGGACTGCCCCTGTTCTTCAGGACATATGGCAACCCTATTTCTATCCCACAATCTTCCCTCTGAGGAGACAGCAGTATTCTGTCTTGTATATTCTGCCTTTGCCTTTTACTAACATGAAATTTATTTGCTCTTTCTAGGAGGAGATGCAGGGAGTAAACTTGAATTTTCTAGTCAACTGATTCCAAAGAACCAGTTGGAGCATTATGAAATAATAATCCCTCGACTTTTGAATGGTGAGCAGTGGAAACCAACAAACAATTTTTACTCACAGGTTAGTTTTTCATTTGCTGATTTTTGATTGGATAACCTTATGGAACAATCTACTTGCACACAGGATTGCTTGCTCAAGAGCATTCATTCTCATGTACGCACATAATTTTTATGTATGATCAGATGTACACATTTAAAACATACAAATGGATAGTTATTGCAGTATATCTTCCAAAACATTCAAGGAATTGATTGTGATGTAGTTGTTTTGTTCTCTTCATGCCGGTTCTATATGTGCTAAAACTTAAGAAATTATGGGTTATATCTTTCACTAACTAGTGAGTACGTACAAAAAGGAATAGTAGTAGATTTTATAGTGGTTTATAGCATCACATTTCCATGTTTAGAAAAGACATCAATAGTTGGTGAGGCTGTGTGTTGACCAAGGGCCTGTCTCTCCCTGCATCCTTAATAGAGGGAACTAATAAGGTACATCAGGGAATCAGGAGGTTGAGTGACTATGGGCAGCCATCTTTTTAACTATTACTATACTATAAAAGAACAACTCTGTATATCTAAACATATATATGGGGTCTTAGCAAGTTAACATGCTTGTGTGCTTGAGTTTTATGTCATACTAGCAAAAAGTGTACCCGTGTTGTGGAAGTAAAATTCTCCCGCATGCCATCCCCCCATATGTATCAACCCCCTTGCGCATCAAACCCCCTTGCGCATCAAACCCCCTTGCGCTTCAACCCCCCATGCGCAGCTTCCCCCCATGCGCAACTTCCCCCATGCGCAACTTCCCCTCATGCACAACTTCCCCCATGTGCATCAACCCCCCCATGCACAGCATCCTCCACAGTGCAACCTATTCCTCCTTACAACATCCTCCCAGTGCACCAGGCACCGAGCACCAAATTGGCTGGATGTTATTCAGTCTCCAATGTTAAGTATAGGACAAAAACACGTTGCCCCCTTTTCAGCCCCTGAAGGGTTAAATGTCTCCAGATGGGTTCTTGGTGGGTGTTCAGGTGACAGAAGGAACTCCCAGAATTCCATGCTTCAGGCCCAGCAGTTGGGGCGGAGTGTTGATGAGTCATCAATTCTCCAATGCAAAGTATAGGGAGGAAAATGCGTTGCACCCCTTTTCGCCCCCTTCCGGTTGGAATTTCCGAAAACCGGTTCTTAATGCACCCCTCGGTCACGGAAGGAACACCCACCCCAAATTTCATGTTTCTAGGCCCAGCGGTTTTGGCAGGGCGGTGATGAGTCAGTCATTGAGTCAGTGAGTGAGTGAGTCAGTCAGTCAGTCAGTCAGTCAGTGACTTTTCTCTTTTATATATATAGATAATTAGAAGCAGATGTTGTCTTTTTTTCCATACTTCATGTAGCCTATAAAGCGTTTCAAAAATACTGTGTTTACCGGTATATTGCTGACTTGTTTTTCAGAGTTGCTTGCAGTTCTTAGTGAACATTAGCAAAGATTTGTAGTGTGGTACTGAAATTCTTATGGAATATCAGTGCTTCTAGGCATCTTTCCATAGAAATGGGTTACAGTAGAATTATACCATATCTACCCAGTATCAAGTCTCATTGTGTCCAATGGAGCTCACTCCCAGGAAATTGTGTATAGAATGCAGCCATAGAAACTTAATATAAAAATGATTAAATTTAAATTGTGAGAAAATGTTGAAATGATTGTTGAAGTGAAAAAATTAATAATGAGCTTGTCATGTTATTAATTTAAAAGAAAGTGAACCTACATTTGCATAGAGAGATCTGGGATGGTGTAATGCAGACTGTGGGTTAGGATACACTTGTTGAGTCGTGACCAGATTTCTCACATCTGATCTATGTTAAGCCTAAAAGTTCAGATAACTAATTTCCTCAAACTATTCAAAAATCATATTGATGCTAATCATTTTAAAATTTAGATCTTTTTTTAAAAAGTCTCAAAGTTAGGTGGGTCCCTAGGGTGTCATTTTAAAAAGTGGGTCTCTGTGCTAAAATGTTTTGAGAACCACTGGTGTAAAGAAATTGGATTGAAATCTGGAAGATGAAACCCCAATTAGCCAGTAAGATTCCTGGATGTCCTTAGCCTCTCTCTCAGCCTCAGCAACCTCACAGGGTTGTTGTGAGGACAAAAGAAAAAGAACTATGTTCACCACCCTGAGCTCCTTAGAAAATGAGTGGTATAAAAATGTTAAAATAACATCCCTATGACTATTTTTATTTAATTTCAGGATTGTCTGAAACCAGATGCTGTTTTTACCAAATAATTTTTTCTAGTTTCCTCAATTGCTATTTATTACATTGAGGCATGAGCTAAGTAGAATTGTGGTGTGTGGTTGGTGGTTTTTAAAACAACCAATATGTTTTAACCACCTTTGGGTATTTTCAGGGGAAAAGGAGAGTAAAAATACTGTAAATAAATGAAAAACTATAATGATACTATCAGAGTGAACATATGACCTTAAATTCCCAGATTTGTCCAGGTTTTTAGCCTCATGTATGGGTCTCCTCTAAAAGGGCTTTATTGTCCTCAATTTTGGCTTCATTTTGGAACTTTGCAATGGTGCACAGTATCCCATCAAGTCATATGTCATTTGACTTCTCTTGCAAAGCAGAATCCAATTAAAAAATCTGTTTTGAGATATCTTTTTCCTATCAAAAGCTATGTCCAAAAAAATAAAATAAAAATATGCATTGAGCTCTATGGGAAAGCAAAAGTGACCCATATTGCAGCTTTACTCATGAGTAGGCAAACGTGCCATAGTCTGCCGGAAAGCCTGGGCTGAGTGCAATCCAAGAACATTTGAATGGTCCTGATCCAATGAATGCAGCCTCCAATATCAGCCCAAAAGTAAGCCACTGATAATTGCATTGATCTCTGTGGGAACTGAAAGGGAGTCTTATTGTGCCTTTATTCATGAGTAGGCAAACTTGCCTTAGATATTTGGAAAGGGCTGGCTGGAATTTGGTCCTGATCCAATAAAAGAAGCCTCTACCAGGCTCCCCACAAGGAAACCCATCCTCCATGCTCCACTATATTAAACCCTTTTGAAAGTGAGTAAGCAAGCATGCCTTGGCTGGTGTGGAAGGTCATTCCAGGGAGTGCAAGGCTTCTAGAATGATCCTCATCATTCTGCACCTGGAACTCAGCAAATATTCCACATGGTAACATTTGAATGTTTTCACCATATGAGTGTTTTCACTTATTTTATTTTGTCATGTTTTACATTTTGCTTGGATGTTCTACATTTTGTTCTACGTGTTCCTCTTTTTTTGCTGAAGGCATATGATCACCCTGGGTTTTGGATCACTTAAACATGTGCATTTTTGGTTCTGGAATCAGGTCTTGCAAAGACATGCTGGCCTGAGAAAGGTTGGATGCTTTGGTTTTGGGTCACTTGAATATATGCTTCTTTGGTTTTACAATTCCATAGTAAGTAATATAGCGTTGAAATTAAGTACAGGAAAGGAATACAAGGGTTTTTAGCTTTTATTTTAACATGTCCTACATTTGTCTTACATTTTTTGGGTGCCCTACACTTTTTTTAACAGGTCAGGAATTTTGCTTGGATGTCAGGAATTTTGAGGGACCTTGTCCTCTTTTTGTGGTTTGAGTATCTGGTCACCCTGGGTACTACTGATATGTAGGTCTTACTTCTTTAATAAGTGGTACTTTTTTTACACCAGTAAACTTATTATTTTATCTCCCCTATAACCAAGGGCCAAACTTGAGATGCAGGAGCTCTTAACCATAGATTTGCTGTGAGTTTTGGTATGGATTATTTCATTAACAGCCCCAGCTGTAGCGGCTTTGAAAATCAAAATGGCATTCGGGAAGAATTTCTGCACCAATATCTGTTCTAATTTCTTCCTTTTTCTTGCTAGTATTAAAAGTATAATTTATTGAAAGGAAATGTTCTATGCTTGGTTTTCAATGAAACTTATTTTATACGTGTTTGTTTATGTACAAGTATCACTCACCAATTCCTATTTAAGATGCTTTTACAGAAGCCTGAAGATTTTTCCGGTTTGTTGCTATTTACATTTCTCTCTAAAAGTTATTGTAGATTTCAATATAAAGCCAGTTTTCTTTAAATGACATGGATATAAATACCTTTTTCCCTAGCACAATAGCTTTTAAATATGTGGAACCATTTCAATTTACCTGCAGCCCCCGGGCTTGTTGAAGTTTTGCTTTTTGTAGGCCAGACGCTTTCGTCTCAAGGAACTTTAAAGGAAAACAAAACACCAAGAACTTGGTAAGAATGTCTTATGAAAAGTCACTAGCTGCCAACAAAGTCTGTAATTTCACCTGGGAAAAGAGTTGCCAAGCCGCAGGGATCTTTCGGCATAAGTACCAGATCAAGGACCTTGCTAGCTATATTGCCGTAATAAGTGAAGCTTGTAAATCCTCAAAGCCAGTAAGATTTGGGAGCAGAATGCTTGCGACCCTTAATTCATGGGCACTAAAAGGCTGTAAAGTAAGCACATCAGAGATTTCAACAGTTTTACAACACAGACATGCATGTGTCTTACACTGCAATCCATGATTTACGAGGTAAGTTTAAAGAACAATGATTGTAATATTGTACAGGGTGATTGAAAAGAAACTCCCTATATTGCAATTTATAAGTATTTTAAAATAGGGAGTTATTTTTCAATCATCTTGTATGTCCTGAATGCAAAGGGGCACAATATCACCAGAATACAATATCGCCAGAATATCGCCCCTCTAAATGTAGTGTAGGTTCACAGTGTAGGTTCACAGCCGAAGGGCTAAAGAATCTTAAAAATATAAATAAAATTAGTATAAAATCTCTATGGCAGCAACTTTCAATCTTTTTCTGTTTCATAGCACACTGCCAAGGTGATAAAATTGTCAAGCACACTATCAGTTTTTGATACTCCCCAAACTCCCATGGCATGCCTGCAGACTATCCACAGCACACCACTGCGTCGTGGCACAGTTCTATGTTACAATGGTGGGTAGCAGTCAAAATGCATGCTTGAAAAGTGCACATGAGTTAATGGACCAAGGGAAGAGAAAAGAAGAGAAAGGGGGGCATAATTTTTCTTACCTGTGGAGCTGACTAAACATCCTGATTGAGCCTATGCATATCTACTGAGAAGTAAATCCCACTATCAAAGGAGCTTATTCCCAGATAAGTGCGGATAGAATTACAATCTAGGACAGCATTGTTAAAGCAAAAAGTGTCAGCTTTTTGAGTTTCGGCCAAGAATTTTTCTCTATCCTACCTGAATAAGTTAGGAATTGAATTGAATCTGGCATCTTCTGCCTGCAAAGAAAAATGCTCTTCCACTTAAACGTGGCAGATAGCAAATAGCTTAGAATAGCAAATGCAATTCATTTGATGAAGTGTATCAGTATTTTCTACCACTGTCCAGCAGCAGCTTTCCAGGATTTCAAGCAATGGTATTTCCCACATCAGAGATTGAACCTGGGATCTTTCTCATACAAAGGTTTGTCTACCGAGCTGCCTCCCACCATATCACCTCCAGTGCCAAGAATACTAAGGGTAGGATCATAAGTAAAAACAATTCAGAAAGAGAAAATTTGAATTTGCCAAACTGGGTTGGCAAACTGGCGCCACAGAATGTCATGTTCCTTTTGCGTGTGGGCACAGTTACTGACACTTGTTCATCCTGCCTCTGGAGCAGTCTGAGATTTTGGCTGCAATCCTAAAGACACTTTCCTGGGAGTAAGACCCAATGAACACAATGGGGCTTACTTTTGAGTGGACATGATAAATTAGGATTGTGCTCTTTATTAGTTGCCAGTTGGGGCTGGGTAGGAATTTTTGGCAGTCTGCCATGATTAGCTGTTGGTGAGTTTCTTTTTGCCTACTGAAGACTGTAGGGATTAGTTCTCCAGGCCTACTAACATTGACCAGGTGGTGCAGATGAGAAGGCATGTACATAACCTTTTAGGTGTGCACTCTGAGGCAGGAAAGGCAGTGTGGAACCCAATTCCCAGGGCCCCTGTGGCGTGGGGGCCTGAATAGGGGCTGAATTGTGGGGTCTGCCTCTAAGGCTCAGCTGTATCTCAGCCCTTTGTGGGGTTGACTGAAATAAACTGTGCCATCTGAGAAGGGGAGAGGCTTTGACTCTGGGGGCCCAGATGTGATTCTTTTGCCACTTGATGATCCCATCTCTGCATCAGTTACTTTGCTGACATAATAGCTGCAGGTCTCAGCATCTCCTTCTGTATTTTTGTAAGTTCTAATAAAGTAACCTTTTCTCTGATGTGTGTTGTCTTGATGTGTGTTATCTTGAGTGTTCATGGAGTGGTGCACAAACAAATCCTACTGCAGAACAATCACAGCTGTTGTAGTTGTTGCTGATGCATTATAGTCCTGCCTTAGTGTGTGTGAAAATTGTGCTGAGATTTATAAAATGGACTTTATTTATTAAAAAAAAATGGTGGTGATGCTGTTTTTGGAAAGTGTATTCTGTGATTTTGGTGGTATAATATTTGCCAGTATTTTTATCCTTGTCCTGGGCTGTGGTCCAGATTCTGTGTCTAGGTGAATGATAGATACAGTTCAACTACAGTATAGTACAGGAGGGAACGAGAGCTATGTAGACAAGTTTATTTGGCTAGCTTTCAAAAATTCAGGTGCATAAGTAACTACCATGAGTTAAGGCACTAATTTCAGTTACTGCAATGCCTGTAGCCTAAAAATCTTATTTTATTACTAATAAAATTGTGAAAGTTTCTTTAGGAGAACTTCTGGCTTGCTTATAGTCAAAAATAATTTGGCTTGGATTGAGAAATCCTGGCTCTGATATTTTAGTGTCTGTGCGGAGGGAATGTCTCTTCCCATATTTCTGTGACACAGTGAGAAATTTGGCTGAAAGCTTGTTCTACTTGGCCAGTGAAGGCTGCTGGTCTCATCGCAGTCTTGGCCAAATCTGTCTCGCCACAGCTCTTACCATCCCAGTTGAGATTGCCAAAGTGTTTCATGTAGGTCTGCTACTCGGAGTGTCTTAGACCTACCAGCTATGGGGTAACATCTCACATTTGGACCTCAGAACCCCAGTCCATTCACATGGTCTTCTGCAGCATAGTAAAGCATAATCTAGTGTTCTCTTAAAAGCAAGCATTAAAACTCCTTGCTCCTTTCTTAGATCCAAAACTGTGGATCCATGAAACTTCAGATGCAAGAAGATTGCTTTGTGTTTTGGAGGCTTACCCACCATCCAGTGTAAGGGAAGTGAAGAGACTTGGATTAAAAGTCACCCTGAATCTGCCTCAAGTTCTGACACAGCCACATAGTGCTTTTCATGGCTGGGTTGGCCCTGCTAGGAAGACTTGAGCCAAAATAAAAAAAATACAAAAGTAATGTTTCTGTGTAAGAAGTAACATTTTCATTTTGTAAAATTCTCTGCCCTGATTCTCTGTTCAACAAAGCAACTGAATCCTGCTTGTACTGAACACATAACTGGGCCTGAAGAGATTTCTTCCTTTGTTATAAAGAACTTTATAACAGGATGTTCCAGGTCTTAGAGATTATGAATGTTAGACTTTAATAGTTTTTTTTTCATTTATAGTTCATGCTGTTTTAATTCTTAAATTCATAATCTCTAAGTCTTGGAACATCCTCTTACAACAAACGTAGTAACTAAAATGAGCCAGCTAATTTTACACACTAACATATGACTTTGCTCCCAGCAAAGGAAGTATGAAGGAATCTGGTAAATGAAACAAAGGTTCTTTTGATTCATCTGGCCAAATGTCCTTAGCGAAGTCTTCCCTCTAAGAGGGCTGATTTTCATTGGCTGATATTGAATTCTGCTGTTTCCAAACTGGAAAATTTCTGGGAACCAATCTGTCCCAGGAAAGCAAGTAATGACTCCAAGAACAAGATGGTTCTGTCCTCTTCTAAACTCTATGTACAGCAACGGTTGATGCTTGAGTTCAGCCCTCTTCTATGACGTGATCGCTTTGAGGACAAGAATTGAATTCTTAACTGATTTTTTTATTAGTTAAAACAGGGAGAAGCATTGTTTAAAACTGAGAGAGGTTTTATTTTGCATTTCTGAACATTACTAGGAAAACTTGGCTGGAAAATTGACAGTTGGAAAAATGTTAGAGCTTTACCCCCAGCTCCCATATTGAATGAATATCCAGAAGCAGGATAAATGTTATTTTCAGTTTAGCAAATAGCCTGGGATGCACCTAGTTTACATTTTCCAGTGAAAACTAATGACAATATCTGCCCAGTCTCCAGGCTTAAAAGTGACATATAGTTGATGCTTTGCATGCTCTGTGATCCTGTACAAGAAGAAATGCAGTGTGCAACCTGGTTGGTTACAGGAGCAAGCGTTATGACTCGCCTGGACCTTTGCTATAGCAGCGACACTGGCGGCTGTCTTGAATCAAGGTGCTAGTTCTAGCCTTTATGGCCCTCCATGACCTGTGCCAGAGTACCAGAAAGACCACCTCCTTCCTTACATTTTAGCTCGCCCTCTTGGCTGGGCTGGAGGGGGGCTTTTTGAGGTGCACCTTTTTCCCAGGTGAGAGAGGTAGTAGCTCAGGGGCAAGTCTGTGGTGGTGCCACTACTATGGAATGCCCTCCCAGGGGAACTGAGAAATACTCCTTCCTCTTGTTGCTTTTAAGCAGGCTCAAAACATACCTGTTTCATCTGGCAATTTGTGCCGAATGGTTATTTACCCTCTTCACCTCTGACATACTGTTTATGGCTTGACTGTCCTCCCCATTGGATTAATGAGTTATTCTTTTTCCCTTGAATTTTGCTTTGCTTTGATATTAGTCTCTCATCATTTAAAGCTAAAATTTAATATTTTTAATTTAAAAATTAATTTTCAGTGATAAATATAAACGTTTTAATGCCTTATTTGGTTATTTTTAAACTTGTTAAAAGTTCTAGTGCTTTCTTTGATATTTTTATTTATTCTATTATTCTGTAAAGGTAAAGGTGTCTCCTGCATGTTGTGCTGCTATTTGTGGTTGACTATAGAGTGTGGTGCTCATCCCTGTTTTTAAGCCGAAGAGTCAGTGTTGTCCAAAGATGCTTCTGTGGCCATGTGGCTGGCATGACTGTACACCAAAGTGCATGGAACGCTGTTCCCTTCCCACCAAGGTGGTACCTATTTATCTACTTGCATTTACATGTTTTTGAATTGCTAGGTTGGCATTAGCTGGGCAAGGGATGGGAGCTCACTCTGTCTTGTAATACCCATGTCTCAAACCCTGGTCTGCTAGTTGACAGGCATGGTGTATTAACTGCTGAGCCACTATAGCCCTAAAATTACTTGGTACTCGCTTATAAAAATTTTGTAAGCTGCCTTGGGCATTGACTTTGG
The DNA here is from genome assembly GCA_030015325.1 of Cryptoblepharus egeriae. NCBI lineage: Eukaryota > Metazoa > Chordata > Lepidosauria > Squamata > Scincidae > Cryptoblepharus > Cryptoblepharus egeriae. The sequence goes on from JAREYC010000006.1 coordinate 42,720,637, forward strand.
CACAGAACGGCAAGGTATAAATCCCATAAATAAATAGTGCTTAGAGTATCCTGTGTTACCAAGTGGCACTCCTTAAGGGGCAGCAGCTCCACTTTGCCTCTTGTTTGTTTTGCTTACCTCTGTAACTGAGCCATAACATACTTCTGTTTCTAAAGCTCTCCTAACTTGTAAGCACAGCTGTGGAAGCCCTTAAGAGTCATTAACGTCATCAAAAGTCCAAGTTCCTGTGCTCTCTGATCTTGCCTTGAACTAGTCCACATCTTCTGTTTATCCTCTTCTGCACTGTGCTGTGGCACTCTGTGCAGAGTAACTGTATCTGAAATCAATCATAAGCAATTGCCATTTTTTTCTGGCAGTCTTTTCCCATTCTGTTGTACTATATACTCTATTATGTCTTCAGGTACAGTTTAAATATTCCGTTACATGCCACATAGTTTGAATACAACATAAGACTGAAATGGACAGGCAAATGGACAGTCTTCATAATTTATTCACTGGTTTCCATTCCTTAAAAGGTGCTGGATTTCCATGGATTTCGATTTTCTTTTTATTTTCTTTTTAATGAATGGAAACATCTTTGGCCCAAGGTAGAATATTCACAATGTCCAACATTGTTTTTATACATTTTTACTCTATTGTTCAACATTGCCATTGTTGATTTTATTGCTTACAACCCACTAGTCAAAGGTTCAGGAGTTACTTTATATCAGTTTAAGGGCTGCTGATAGTTCCGGGGTGACCTCCTACCTGACGTATGCTAAAGGCATTATATATATATAATGAAAAGTCACTCACTCACGCGTTCATGGGCCTAGAAGCGTGAAATTTGTGGTGGGTGTTCCTTCCATGACGGAGGGATCCACTAAGAACCAGTTTTTGGAAATTCCAACAAGAAGAGGATGAAATGGGGCGCAGCATGTCTTCCTCCCTATATTTGCATTGAAGAATCACGGACTAAGGGATGCTCTGCCCCAACCCCTGGACCTAGAAGTGTGAAATTTGGGGAGGGTGTTGCTTCTGTGACATCAACACCCACCAAGAAGCGATGTTGAGAAATCTAACCCTTAAGGTTAGGGGTGCAACTTGTTTTTGTCCAATACGTAACATGGAAGACTGACCAACACCCAGGAGGATGCTGCACATGGGGAGGTGAAGCACATTGGTGGATGATGCGCATGGGGAGGTGCGCATGGGGGACTGATACGCATGGGAGACTGATGTGCATTACGGGTGTTGCGCATAGGTGGGTTGATGCATATGGATGGGTTGATGTGCATGGGGGTTGATTTGGGGTTTCGGATGGGGGTTGATGCGCATGGGGGATTGATTCAGGGTGGTGGATGGCGTATGGGGGAATTTTACTCCCACAACGTGGGTACGTTTTCACTAGTCTATATATATAAAAGAGAAAAGTCACTGACTGACCCACTCACTGACTGACTGATATCACTGCCCTGCCAAAACCGCTGGGCCTAGAAGCGTGAAATTTGGGGTGGGTGTTCCTTCCGTGACGGAGGGGTGCACTAAGAACCGGTTTTCAGAAATTCCAACCGGAAGGGGGTAAAAAGGGGCGCAATGCGTTTTCCTCCCTATACTTTGCATTGAGAATTGCTGACTCAGCAACATTCCGCCCCAACTGCTGGGCCTGAAGCATGGAATTCTGGGAGTTCCTTCTGTCATCTGAACACCCACCAAGAACCATCTGGAGACATTTAACCCTTCAGGGGCTGAAAAGGGGGCAACGTGTTTCTGTCCTATACTTAACATGGGAGACTGACCAACATCCAGCCAATTGGGTGCTCAGTGCCTGGTGCACTGGGGGGACGTTGTTCGGAGGAAGAGGTTGCACTGGCGAGGGTGCTGCGCATGGGGGGAAAGTTGCGCATGGGGAAGTTGCGCATAGGGGAAAAACTGCGCATGGGGGATGATGTGCATGGGGATGATGTGCATTGGGGATGATGCTCATGAGAAAAGTTGCGCATAGGGGAAAAACTGCGCATGGGGGATGATGCGCTTGGGGGAAGTTGTGCATGGAGGGATGATGCACCTGGCATGATGATGTGCATGGGGCAATGATGCACATGGGGGGATGATGCGCATGGGGAAAGTAGTGCATGCGGGGAAGTTGCGCGTGGGGAAAGTGATGCATGGGGGATGATGCGCATGGGGGAAGTTGCACATGGGGTTTGATGCGCATGGGGGACTGATGCAGATGGGTGATGTTGCATATGAGGAGTTCAGGCACATGGGGGATGATGCACATGGGACTGATGCACATGGGGAATGATGTGCATGGGGTTTGATGCACATGGAGGGAAGTTGTTCATGGGGGATGATGCGCCTGGGGGAATGTTGCGCATGGGGTGTTGATGCGCTGTGGGGGGATGGCATATGGGGAAATGTTACTCCCGCAATGCGGGTATGCTTTTCGCTAGTTCATAATAAACCACTGAAAATACATTTCAAATGTATTTTGTCAAGCTGTCTTGTCTGAAGGTCGATCTACAAGACACAAATAATTTGTTTTTAATAGAGAGAATCCTGAAATTTGCAGCACCTGCTTGATGATGAAACCTAAAACAGGTCCAAGTGCCCTTTAGGAGGGAGGTGAAACATTCTAATATGTTCTCTCATAAATGCACAAAGGCCTCCAATGATGATTTAACTGTTTACAGCGAACAAGAGGTAATTTAAAGCATGTATTGGGACATCTGGGCTATAAAATCCTTCTGGTAGATTACACAGTCTCTATTGCTTATTTGTTTTATTTTCAATTAGCAGTGAGCTGAGACGTGGTGGGCTTCTTATTTAAATTTAATTTGAAATGCTCACACAGTGATATCAGCATGTGCTTTCTTCTTTGGGTAGTTGAGCATGAGATCTAAGAATTGACATTCAAGCTCACATACCTGCCCAAAGGCTACTACTTGCAGCGAGAGATTCTTGTCTGAACCCAGGTTTCCTATTTAAAAAGTCAACATGTTTGAGAGAGTTGCTTTCTCCACAAATTAAGTTTGGTATCATACAAGCTACTAGAGCTAAACCTTTATACAAAATATTCAATCTACCCTCTTTCAGATATGCAGTTAAAACACCTGGTATGGCACAAAATAGCTGTAAATAAATGAATAAAATATATAAATTGAAACATAGGACATGGAAGTGTAATGTGCTTTGAAACTACTGTCTATAATATTTGACCTTTTAATTGTTAGTTGCAGAGCAAATCTGGAAAGTAGATGGTTTTTGATGCAAGAAAGGGGGGCTTTGTGGAGGGAGGAGTTGAAATGCAGGAAGGGTTGAAATGTATCCTTAAAGTAGGGTTGCCAAATGTCCTGAAAACAGGGATAATCCCGATTTTGGGGGATTGTGTTCACATACTAGGAAAAAGGACAAAGGGTCCTGTCACAGTTTTGTGGAAGAGAATTTTGGCATCTCTACCTAAAAGGTGCCCAAATTGCATTGATTCATTGCTATTTATTGAATGGGGCGGGAAGAAGGGCAGTTGAGGGCTGGGAAGTGGGCAGTACCATTGACAGTACTACACACCAATATCCTAACCCCCTTTCTGGGCTTGATTCCTCAATCCGGATCCAGGCTGAATTGAACCAGTATAGAGTTCATAGAATTCATAGAGATGTAGAATTGAAAGGGACACAGTGGATCGTCTAGTCCAGTGGTTCTCAATCTTCCTAATGCCCTGACCCCTTAATAAGTTCCTAATGTTGTGGGGACCCCCAACCATAAAATTATTTTCATTGCTACTTTATAACTGTAATTTTGCTACTGTTATGAATTGTAATGTAAATATCCGATATGCAGGATGTATTTTCATTGTTACAAATGAAATGTGTGTTCTATGCACACACTGAACACAATGGGATTTATTTCAGAGTAGGCATGCATAGGATTGGGCCCTGAGGCTGCAATCCTATTCACATTTGCATGGGAGTAAAGGCCCCTTGACTATAATGGGATTTATTTCAGAGTAGGCATGCATAGGACAGGGCCCTGAGGCTGTCAGTCAGCCCCAGTGTGCATGCAGCTACAACCGGAGGTCAGGCAAGCCTGACCTGGCCCCCTGCATTAGGGGACTTTAGGCAACCCCCAGGAAAGCTCTGGGCGACCCCCAAAGGGGTCCCGATCCCCACTTTGAGAAACGCTGATCTAGTCCAATCTCCTGCCTGTAGCAGGAAATCCTTGTCTTATGGGGACCTGGGTCTCGAACCCTGGCGTGCTGGTTAACAGGCACAGTGTATAGATCCTCAGTCTAGATCCATGCACCAGCTATAGAGTTGATGCAGGTCTGAGTGGTGCCAACAGCCTGGCATTGCTTATCCAGGGCAAGGAATCAGATTTTCACTTACCTTGAGAAGAAAGGTCAAAACTTCACAGCGGGATTCAACAGGTGCAGTGTGGGCACAGATACAGTGCTGCATGGGGAGTTAAGTAGGATGAAATTAACTAGAAATTTTTTTCTGGAGACTTGAGTCCTGGTAATGAAAGCATGTTATAATTTAGTCAGTTTAACAAATAAACAAGTTCAGCTTTTCTTTTTATACCCTGGTGTGAAAAGTAGAAAAAGGGTGACTGTGAGCTTTTCTCTTTCTCTTTTTTTATAATGTTGTTAATGCCTTTGAAGTGTTTCTTCCAGTGTGTGTTCCTTCAGCCCTGCTGGGATGAATTGATTTTTATTTTTTCTCTAAAGGCTGAAAACTTTCAGCATTGACCCTGAAGCCAGCAGTAGTAATTGACTGTTTTTCCTTCCTCCTTGGTTATAGTCCTTTGTCAACATGAAACAGAATGGAGAAGTGATCTCTTGCTACATTCATGTTTCAAGTACCTTCATGCATATGATATTCATAATACATGTAGCCAATTCATATAAAATCTGCAAATTCTCTTATCCACAATGGGCAGGATTGCTACCTTCTCTTGCTATTTGCACTGATGTTTTCATTATCCACTATGCAGAAACCTTCCAGAGGTGGCATTGATTCGAAGACACCCTTGACCAGCACAGACCCCTTTAAAATGACCAGTGGAGGAGTTTCTCTTCTATGACTTTCAGTAGTTAAAGTGCTGGTATGAGTACAAGGCACTGATGGATTTAGAGAGGACAAAGGGAGAAGTCCTCCATGTACTGACCTTCCAGGGACATTTGCCATCACCAGCTTTGCCACTCATTGTCCATGTACGTTTAAGCAGTGCCCAGGAGGCACGTGGAATCCCTTCACAATCCTGCTGGCTGTGTGTTGTGCTGGAGGTGGCACTATGCTGTCATGGGAGGGCACAATTGTGCCTGGTCCACTCTTCTGGTGGCTGACAGGCATTGTGTAGGGGAGGTTCCAGCAGGGCTCAGTGTCAGAGGATGCTCTACCCATCCACTCCCTGTGCACTTTTAGGAAGTTGTGGCAGGAGTAGTGATTCACCTCCTCCTCCAGGAGGGTGCCTGCTCACAGACAAAAGTGGTCACCTTGGTGTACAAAGGATCTCCAGCTGGCTGGCTGGTCGAGGGAAGTGATGGCTCTGTCTGTCTCCATGCAAAAGTGCCTCTCCAGGCAGCAGTAACTGTCTCCTTCCAGGTCCCTCTGGGATCACCTTGCCTGCAGTCCCTTTCTCCAACAATCCCAGTTCCTCTGTCCCTCTAAGCAAGGTGATGTCTCTGGAGAGAAGGAGAAACAAGCCAAGGGCTACAAGATGTGGCAACAGGATGGGCTATAGTCTGTTCAATGTGAAACAAATAGAGGCCAGAATCCATTAAGAAAAAGTTATTGTTCTTCCTACCTGCTTTTATAGGATGTCAGTGTGACATTAAATCCACATTCTCCTCAGTCATTCGGCCATGAGTCATATGAAGAATATTGCTTCCAATTTTCCAGTATTGCTTCCAATAAAAAAGCAGACTGTAGTCAATATACTGCCTATCAGACAGTTCCTTTTTCCAACTTTAGCCACATCTTTAGCTAAATGAGTATCTTACACGAGTAGTTTCTTGCAAATTGGCAGCTGCAAAATTGTCTTAATAAAGGGTGCCATTTTTTTCATATACCATCAGACTAGTACTTTTCCACATCTGGTTCCACTAGATGTAGACTAAATAAGTGAGACTTGCTACAACAAAGATGTGATTCTATGCATCCTTTGGAGTAAGTTTCATTAAACTCACTGAGGTTTCTTCTGAATAAATATGTGAAGAACTAACTTGTATGTAATAGCTTGCCTTTTGGGATGGATGACAAGTTTAGAGAGCCTTAACTTGCTAAGTGCACTGTTTTTGTAAGAATCTTGCCCATTCTTACATTTACTTTTCTGAAGATCCTGCTCAAATGGTTATAATATCTTCCTCATTAAGATGTAGCAAACTGAACTAATCTCGTATTTCATTCAAATTTCTGTTCTTGTAATCTGACAAAGGTTTTTCAGTCTTTTTTTCCTCCTCTATGTGCCTGACCATGGTTGGGGATGGAGGCAACCTGAATCCATGGAAGACTGATGTAGTGAAGCTCAGCTGCACTTCCCTTTAGAAAAAAGACCGAAATAATAGGGAATTTCATTCACTGATAGGATTCATTCTCTGAAATACTCCTGAATAAGATGCTGAACCCAGAAACTGACATTGCACTAGGCTGCCATTCATACTTTTGTGACCTCAAGAAGCTTAGTATTCCATTTAGGATTTAATAGTGAATATTTGGTAGTCTTCATTTCAACTAGACTGGGATTTTAATTGCATTTTAAACATATTTATTTATTCTTTTTCAAATCTACCTGATGTGGGTAGGCTAATCTACACAAATACACAAGCTCCACACCCAGCCCCCTGCTTCCCACCCCCAGAAAGAATGAATGATTCACTGATTTTTTTAATCACATTTAAGATATGGAGGAGTATGCTATACAATTTGGCAGTGGGAGAATACAACAAACAAGATCTGTGCAAAGAACTGCTGCATAGTCCTTAACTTACCTTGGCAGTGTCTGACCTTGATTTATTGACTGTGTTTTTACAGTCTGGCTATTCTCCTTTAAGGAGAACTGTCTAAATGCAAGAAGTACTGAAAATATTTTCAGTTTATAAGAGGAGCCGTGCTGGATGAAGCCAAGGACCCATCTAGTTTCCAACAATATCCAGCCAGATGCCTCTGGAAAGTTAAAAGCAGTGCATGAATGCAAAGCCGCCCACTGTGTGTCCACGCAGCATCTAATGTTAAAAGGCATATCACAGAGGTGTCTGCAATGGACTGGGGGGCTTGCTTGAGTGGTCTACCCTTACCTACTAGTCTTGACAGTACTGTTGTGCCTTGGTTTACGAGCATAATTTGTTCCATAAGCATGGTTGTAATCCAAAACGCTTGTAGTTCAATTTTCCCATAGGAAATAATGGAAACTCAGACAATTTGTTTCACAACCCAAAAATATTCATTTAAAAATGATTACAATACTGTAATATGATACAAAATAACTTTTTAAAAAATGTCAGGGTGATAGTTTTTAGGCAGGGAGTGTGTGTGTGTGTGTGTGTGTGTGTGTGTGTGTGTGTGAGAGAGAGAGAGAGAGAGAGAGAGAGAGAGAGAGAGAGAGATCCTAACCAATTTAGGCCAGCGCAAGGCTTCCATCTCCCTATTTCCATGGTGGTCTGGGGAGGCCAGCCATTGTTTGTGCACTGCCCTAATCCCTCCCCCAAATGGTGCAGAAATGCTTTATGGCCCTTTTGCCACATCCCCAGATCATGAAAGGATTTGTGCTGGCTTATCCAGGGGTTGGGATTGCACTGACAGATAGATAAGATGGATATTCTGTGTGTGTAGATAGCATTAGACTTAGGGTACACTCCAGAGTAACTACGGGACCTAATAATTGCCCCCAAGTGCCCCCACCAGCCACCTTGAACCTCTAGTAGCAGCCCAGGTAAGCCTCCCAGGAAGTTTCTTTGATTGCAGCTTCCTAACCATGTTTACTCAGAAGTAAGCCCCATTGTGTTAAATGGGGCTTACTCACAGGAAAGTGTCTTTAGGATTGCAGCCTAAGTACACTTCATAGGATCATGCACACTGAATGCATGTTTTGAATTCAATTACAGTATTTTGTTATTTTCACAAACAGTTAATATTTTTATATGAATTTTTGGGGGGGTTGTGGGACCAATCAGCTGAGTTTCCATTATTTCCTATGGGAAAGTCCGCTTCACTTAAAGAGCATTTCACTTAAAGAGCATGCCTCTGGAATGAATTAAGCTCTTTATGTGAGGCACCACTGTATATAGATTGCAAGAGGCCAGAAGAGAATTTTAGTTTTACTCGAGTTTGGTTTCAGATAAATTTAAATTTGGTGTAAATGATGTTGTTATGAACATAAATGCTAGACTCGTACAAAGTATTTCACAAATAGATCTTAATTTTCTCTTTGATGCCTGAAAAACATAGGCGATTTCATAATAAAAAGTTTTGCTCTTCTCCCAGTGTCCATACAGAAAGTCTCAACTAGTGATTTTCAACCTCTGTGCCATCGCACTTTGGTGTGTCACAGATGGTCCTTGAGTGTGCCACCTGTCTGGGGAATGTTGTTTATTAGTAAAGCTAATGGGGGATGTTAGTACCTTGCTGGCAGCATGGTGTGCCGTGTCAAATATCCAAAATGATGGTGTGTTTTGACAATTCAGCACCTTGTCAGTGAGATGAGAGAGGTTGAAAATGAATAGTGGAAACAAATGCTAATGAGTTGATTCAACAATTTTTGTCAGAATACAAGTAGTAAGAACTGACCAATTGTAAAATATTTAATTTCTGTTCAGGTTCCTTTTGTTTGAGGGAAAGAATTATTCCTTTATACTGACAAAAATGAGGATGATTTGGTATCGGATACTGTACAACTAACCATGTTGTGAAATGTGTGCCTAAAATAAGCATGTACAAATATACTTTGACTTTCTCAAGATCTGTAACACATTCTGCATGGTTATGTAGCCATGTATGTTGAGGACATTCTGTACAAAAAATTTGAAGTATTTAGTATTTGTAAAAGAAAGATTTGTTTTGCTTGGTTCGGTGCGTTTTTGATAAGGTACATTGAAGGGGAAATACTTAACTTTTACAAGAAATAAACATGCAGAAAGATTCAAGGTATAAAACTAACCGGCAGTATTGATGTAATTGCTTGTGACGTTGGCATAATGCTCTTTTTAAGCCTAGCACAGCTTGCTGTCTCATGGATGGTGTGCTGGTTTGCCTGCTTGTTACATCTCATTGTGAAGAACCCTTAATATATATATACTGAAGAGGGCTGTGGATGGCGCAAGCGGTTAAGACGCTGTGCCTGTTAACCAGCAGGCCAGGGTTCGAGACCCGGGTCGGCCCCACAAGACTGGGTGAGCTCCAGTCCTCAGCCCAGCTCTGCTACGCTAGCTGGATCCAATTCTATCAGCTCTGCCTTTCCATTGGACTAATTCAGTGGCGTGGAGAGGGAGGATTTGCTGCTTGGGTAACAGCCTATCCTCCATAACAATCTAACCCAGGCATTCGTGCTTCACATGCAGCGTATGCAGTGCCGAGCATGATACTATAGTCTTTCAAGGCTGATGGAGGCCTGCTGAAGTGTATATATTGAAGTCTTCAGAATGACCTCCACTGTTGCTGAACTAGGAGAAAAAGAATGTCCTACATAAAATGATAAATTTGAAATAACGTGCTGTCATCAAAGAGTTTGCTTTCACTTATGAGAGCATGTTGTTATAACTAGAATCTAATAATAATGGCTTGGCAATGGAAAATCTGAAGGACTGTGAATAACCCTGTTTTCTGCATCTTAAAAAGAGTGTCTCAAACCTTGAGGAATCCATGCTGCTGCTGCAGTGAAAACTTAATCTTATTTTGTCCTTTTGAAGTTCTTTAGTATTGATATGTTTGAGCTCTTGGAGCCTTTTACCTGACATTAAAGTGGTAATCAAGAAAGCCTCTAAATATTCATGCCAGAAAAGAGTCCCAAAAGTCTGATGAATGCCAAGGATGCAGCGTGAAGTTTGTTTTGTGTCGTCAAAAGATCCAGTTATTGCAAATTCACAGGGAACCTGTATTATAATCTTGTTGCAGGTTTGCATGCAAAAAAGGCCTCTGAATCTCCTCCTATTGATTTATGAAATAGATGGCTGTAGATGCTGCTCTCTCTTTACCCCAAAAGTGGAAATTCTTCATTATAGTCCTTAGACAGTGGTTGTTCTGCCAGGTTTTAACAATCTGTACTTGGAGTCCATGTGAACTTTTGCACAACGTGCCTTGCTTCCCCCAGATGTCCTCCCACTGAAGATTCCATGAAGGCCCAAGCCAAACCCTGACTGAAGGGAACCTGCATGCCTATCCGCTCACACATAGCCCTAGGGAAACCACTTACACAAAATACGGCAAAAGGAGATCCTTCTTCTCCCCTGACTACTGATGCTGCTAGTGCGTTAATATGGGGGTGGGAGTTGTCATTGCATGAGCCTGTTCTATACATGATCCTGTACAATAGCATGAGCCTGTTCTATCAGGCAGTTGTCCTAATGGGAGATAACAGAAGTCGTGGGAATGGCTAAGTAATCAAGCTCTTGATTCTGATCCTTGGTGTATAATGTAATTGCCTCTTGGATAGGGGGTGAAAGAACCAGTGAATGCGAAACAGCGAAAGCCCTTGTTTCTCTAAGGAAATTTACTCATCATACATGTGCTCTGAGCTTGGTAAAAGATGGATTTATCAAAGCAGACAGGACTGATGTGATTTAGTGAATGGGCCCCACTCCATGCCATGGCAAGCACTTTCTTGATTGTCCTGTGCATGTGAGTGTTCATCCTAGCCTGGCTTCTCATTGCAGACTGAATGAGGTGAAACCATGTTTGAGATAGAAATTCTGCACCATTCTCTAACCCTGATCCAGACATTTAATTTAGGTAGAGTTGAACATGAGCTGGGAAAATTTTTTACACTTCTATTCTTGGAGGACAACTTAATTATGAAAAAACAAGCAAAAATTCTTATCGTTACAGCTGTTTTCCCTTCCCAGTATGTTTCCCATCAGATTGTCCCTAGAGGGTTCCAATACAGAAAAGACTAGGGCAAGAGGAAGAAAAGAAAGGAAAGGCAACGTGAGGGGAAGAGAGCAACCAGATAAGGGCTGTAACAGTGTCTTTTAAATAAACAAACAGCTTGTTGATGTCTAAGTTATGCTGGCTACAGCAATCGTGCAAGGAGGAACATGCAAAAATTTTATTGAATTTAAAAAACAAACAAGAAAGTAGAAATTTCTCACCAGTGTTACTCAGTCATAAATTTCCAGTTTCAATAGTTCACTTAAGATACAATAAGCAAGTTTTTGTATATGTTCAGATCATCCTCTGCTGGCTCTAAACATTGAATTTGTCTACTTTCTGCTTTTTTTACTGCAGTCATTATTGAGCATTTCAGTCTGGAACCCCCTTCTGAGAATAACAATGTCTGGGGAACCCCACCCCAAAGGGATGTAAACTTCCCGGAAGTGATGTCATGGCTGTGAAGCCAGAGCTCCTCCATGTCTACTTGGAAGTAAGTTCCATTGAGTTCAGTGAGACTTACTCCCAAGAAAGTACAGATTTCAGCCTGAGTACCACTTTCCAAGTCGTTGGTGCCTAGCTTTTTGCAACTGCTCTCAAATGACATCACAGCTCCTGAAAGGGGTCTGAACCCCCACTTTCAAAACCACCACTTTACAGCCAAATCCAGAGTAACTATGGGAGCACGTAAGAGACTTTACATGCACCCACAGTTACTGCACCACCTAGTGAAAACCTATGGGAAATTCATATTGCAATCCAGAGTAAAGTGTTCTTACACCGGAGCAAGGACTCCCCGTAGTTACTCTGGATTTTGCTCTTAATTAGGTTCATATTTATTGTGTTGACTTTGGCATTTTCAGCAGATTCCAGGTTCTTTGCATCTAGCCCTTTTCTGTTGGTGGTTCAGTACATTTCCACTTGTGTGTTGAAGCCAGGTGTGTGCTACTGTGAAAAGATTATGGATTAATTTCTTACAGGAACAGCTTGCTTATTGTCATTGATACTGCCCAAGAGCACTGTTAATAGATTAAGGTGTAGCTCATTTTCTGTAATTTGTTTTGTGGCAGCTCTGATCATCTTTTAGAATTGTTGCCTTAAATGTTTAAGCATGTTATGGAGCTTTTAAAATCCTCTCACATATACCTCTGGATCAGAATTGGTATCCGAAATTGGAGATTTTTGTGCTTTTGTACATGCATTCACACATACTCTCTCTTTTCAGTAATGATTTTGCAGACTTCTTCCCATATTGCAGACACCTCCCCATACTGTTGGGTCAAATTCATAAATTCTCCAATTCACAACTTATCCCCTTTCCTGGATTAAGTGACTTATCTTTGTCTGATTGGGCTGTGGGTGGCGCAAGTGGTTAAGACACGGTGCCTGTTAACCAGCAGGCCAGGGTTCGAGACCCGGGTTGGCCCCACAATACATGGTGAGCTCCTGTCCGTAGCCCAGCTCTGCAACGCAGCTGGATCCAATCGTATTGGCTCTGCCTTTCCATTGGACAAAAAAAATTGAGCCAATGGATAGCAGTGACTCTGTTAGTGATAGTGAAAAAATTCCTACTAAATCTCTCTTCGCCATTGTCTCCCTCACACCAGCCATGAAGGTACAGTATAATTCAGTACTGTACAGTATTTTCTTTATTACATTTTTGTATTACTGTATATTACAGTGTTTTATATTAGATTACAGTGTTCTGTATTCGATTACAGTTTAGTAATCCTTTTTATATACAGTTGTTGTGGGTGGTGAAAGTGGTTAAGACGCTGTGCCTGTTAACCAGTAGGCCAGGGTTTGAGACCTGGGTCGGCCCCACAAGACAGGGTGAGCTCCTGTCCTTAGCCCAGCTCTGCAATGCCAGCTGGATCCAATCATATCGGCTCTGCCTTTCCATTGGACTAATTCAGTGGCGTGGAGAGGGGGGATTTGCTGCTTGGGTAACAGCATATCCTCCATAACAATCTAACCCAGGCTTTTGTGCTTCGTATGCAGCGTATGCAGCGCCGAGCACGATACCATAGTCTTTCAAGATTGACGGAGGCCTGCTTAATATTTTTGTTTCAGTATTTTTGGTTGTGGAACCAATCGTCTGATTTTCCATTATTTCTATGGTAAAATCTGCTTTGTATTACAAGCATGCTTCTGGAACAAATTATGCTTGTAAATCAAGGCACCACTGTATTTGCAGGTAGCAAAGAGACAGAGGAGAGGGATGCAATCAAAATTAAGGCATTTGAAAGATGGAAAGGAATTTTTGATCCACTTTATGTAGCATTTGCAACCATCAGTGGTTTCTGATATTTGTGGTAGTAGCAGGAATTAGCCTGTACAGGTGTAACCTTTTATATGTGAATTATATGTGAATTATGGGATTATGTCTCAAAGCAACTGAGACTGGCTCTTTAAATTGAAAGAAAATCTTCCCTTAAAGGAGCAGTTAATGGATTAAAGGCAACCAGTTTAACAGGGCAACCTGGCAGGCAATAACCTTATCTTAAAAGGTTGTGAAGTTTAGTTTTGTTTGTGTTCTGCTCTCCCCTTCCCAAGTGATAATTTCTCTCAGATGCAAATACTTGCAATTTGCAAAGAGCTCACCTCTCTGCACAGTGGTCAGCAACCACTCCAATAGAATTGGAGTCATGTTGCCTTTGTAATTGCTTTTGTATAACTTGAAAATAGTTAATCATGCCTTTTTTGGGAAGCAAATGTCCTGAATGGGGAGGTTCAATCTGTATTTCAAAAAGATGGTGTCAATTAGGCATTCTGAATTCTGGAGCAGCGTAAAGTTTATAGACTATTAGCAGTTCAGGCACGTGTCTTCATTTTTTGCGTGTGGAGCACTAAATCAATAAAATCAACATCTTTAAGATTCCTGTGATTGGCTAACATAAATTAAGAACTTTCTCAAGAGTAGAAGTAGTGTTGACATTTTTAAATGCAAAAGGAATTGTGTCTTGCTATTTATTTAGAACTTATTCTGTCCTCCTGCTGATCTTGCTACAGCTTGCCTCCTTAAAATAAGGATCCAGTTATGCAGTCTTTGTACCTTTTTGTGAAGCAAGGTGCCTACACTCCTTTTTGGAGTAATGGAATTACTCTTCCATTTCATTTTTCAGACACACCCAGCAGTGCTGAAATTTCTAATACAAGTTGAAAGTGAGCAACATGTCATCAGTCTTGAAAGAAATGAGTAAGTAGTTCCAATTTATATTCCTTGCACTCTAGTGACACTAGTGAGTGGATTGCAAAGTTAATATTGATGGGTTATGAAATGCATGGGAACAATGGCCCAGTTTATCTAGCGTTAGAAAAACAGACGTGTGCAACCATATTTCTAACGGTTCCTCCCCTTTTACAATCAGACGGTAATACTGTGGAACTGCTTGTATAATTCACACATCTCTCTTGATGTTGCTGTAAATCTATTTATCTTGTCCCCGTTTCAAACCCATATTCATACTATTAAAGACAACCCAATCTTCCTGAAGCAATTCTTTCCCTTTTATTTGTCCTCCTGCTGATTTGGGGAAATGATTGTGGTCCAAATCTGGCCCACTAGCAGTTGGTTTGCCACCCACTTCTAATGAATAAGTGTCCTTTATCCTTAGCAGATCTTCTGATAGCCGAGGTGAGAGAGAAGGTAAAATAGAGAAGTATAATTGAGCCAAAAGTATAATAGGCTGCACCAGCCAAAATTTTTCTCTTGCAACAGTATACTGACTGGTTTATCAACCAAGCTCAATTAAGAGAATGACAAAGGAATTTTGCTATGCCCTGCAGGTCATAGTTGTCAACCAATAGCTGAAGTATTCAGGGACACTGCTAATGAAGTGAGTATGTATCAGTTTCCTGTTGAGTGACGACAGTCCTGGGTTTGCCACTCAATAATTTTGTGGAAATGCTGCAGGAAAGCCCAACAAGGGGTTAAAGTGGATGCAGAGCAATGTGAACTCACAGCGTATGTGTTTTCATCTTCTCTAATGGAGCATGAGTTAATGGCTTTTTGAAGAATACATTTTCATATAGGAATTGTAAATGGACTCCTGGAAAAAAATGTTGAAATAACTATTAAATAAGTGTGCTTGAGATGAGAATAGAATATGAAGTACAAACACCTTTGCAATTTCTCAGCAAATAAATTGAAATCTGACATACAAGGTCTCTGTGTTATTGCCTGTTGTTTCGTAGAAGCATTCTCTCATTTCTGAGAACTAGGCAAAGGAAAAAAAACTTGTTTAACCATTTAATTTCTGTGTTGTGTTAGATCTTTAATTAAAACTTGTATATGGATATTTGGATATGGATATTTAAACAAACAACTTTTTTTACACTAAAACTCTTCCATTTGAAGACTTGAGAGAATCTTGAATGGACAGTTGTGTTTCAGATCACGGTTCAGATAATATTAGCTCATTTAAATGTGAACTAATAGCAAAATTAATATTGGTTTTTGAACAATGGCAGTACTCTAGTCCCTAGGGAAGGAGCCATATCTCAGTTGTGAAGCACATGTTTTGCATGCAGGATGTCTGACATTCAAGGCAAAAATCCTAAACAATTTTCCAGCTCCAAGTGCTTTCTTACAGCGTTGGATAGGACAGAGAATAGATCACCCAAGGTTAAGCTGATTCTTAAGTGAGATTCTGGTTGCTCAGTAAGATACTGGAAGTGATCTGAGGCATTTTTTTAATGTGACCTCATGGACTACTTCTCAGGGGCTCACAGATCACTTGTGCCTGGGAACCAGTTCTTAGAATTTAGATCAGTGGTCTCCGAACCACAAACTGCCGTGTTAGGAAAAAGCTATCCAGGTATGTGGCCCTTTCCATTCAGTTTAGCAGCCTCTTCCCACCCAACTTCTGTCAGTCAGCTGCTTCTGCCTGGAAATTGGGGTGCACAGAATGGGGGCAACAGGCAGCGGAAGTAACTATCCAGCATAGGTTCCTGTCAAAATTGGCTGAGTCTGTGGCACTGAATAGAAAGCACTGCACCACGACAGCTTTTTCCTAATGCTGGATCTGTGCCACTACTGGTCTAGATGTTCACTTGATAGCTGATGTCTTTCCAGTTTCTTCTTATATAGCAAAAGGCAACTTCAGCAGCATTTGTCCTTTTTGGTGATGGGGTCCGCTTGCTCTGGATTGGAGTCATCCAATCCATAATGGATGCAATTTGGGGAAACCTGGCTGGCCTGTCAGAAGGGCCTGTTGCCAGCATGTTGCCTTTCCCACCGAAGTGGTAGCTATTAATCTACTTGCATTTGCATGCTTTCAAATCACTAGTTTGGCGGGAGCTGGGCTAAGGATGGGAGTTCACCCCATCTGGCAGGTCTTGAACCACTGAACTGCTGATTGGAATTATGATCAAGCAATGTTTTAACCCTATGTTCTAACCACTGAGCCACTGCAGCCCCCAACCGTTTTCTTATTATATAGCAGTTACAATTCTTACAATTTATAGTGGCAAAGTTTATCAAGATGAAATCTTAAATCATTTTTCTCATTGTCATGTTTTAGTAGTCCATCTGCATGCAGAAATAACATGTTCACTGGCAGAAGGAGAATTAGTGCAGAATACATCCAATTTATCAAGTGTTTGTCACACTTCTTGATTAGATCAAGAAGATTGATCTAGATTAAATTTCAGTCACACTTCTTGTTTTAGAACCAAACTATAATGAAATTGAATGACCATTCTAGAGTCCTGCAGTACTTTCAAATGTACTGGAAGTGTTTGCTGCAAAAATAGCTTTTTCCAAATATGCTCTTTATCTGCAACATACAAAATATAATATCTTGGTCAGACTAACCTTCTCTCTACTTAACTGCACTGCATCAAATAATACTTACAATTTACTATTGAGCAAGCTCTATGAATTTGTTCTGATAAATTTCATAATGGGAGTTAAATGGGTCAAAGGGATGGTGACTGTTGCATAGTCCAATGTAGTTTTGTTACCCCCTTGATTTATTTATATCGGCGTTTCCTTCGAACTCTGGTGTATGCACAATCCTATTTTTTTGCAGATAAATACTGAACTGGAAAAACTATAGAACTATATAGGTAGGAACTATAGAAATCAAATGCAAACCATGACCTGAAACAGGAAGAAAATATTCGTTTTCATGCTGTACATATTTGTAATGAACAACAAAAACATGCAGCCCGAACCTATAGGTCAGCAAGCCTGCAATATCCAGCATGGAACTAGGGTTGACTGGCACAAGTTCCTGCTACCCCCTATTATACTGCAGCTAGCATACTTGGATTTGTGCTAGTAAAATAGCTGATGCAAATCTGATTGGCTCAGATTGGACTGACCAGTTGGCCTAAGTGCTGGAGTAAGGTCTGATCCTCCTCCATGAGACACTCTGCATGCTGGTCCACTCACCGTCCTACCTGCCCTGCAATGCTTTTATTACACCTGCCCCTGTCCTTCCTATCCCCCTGTGCCAGCCATCTTCAGCTGTTCAACTTATCTGTTTTTGAGTGCTTATTGGGTGTGATAGAAGGCGATAGAAGTTATTAATATTTTAAAAAACTGAGACAATTCTTTGCCAAACAGTGCTGTAACTGACCTTTTGGAATCAAACCTATGAAATTATTGATTGAGTGCAAATAAGAGAACTGGATTCAGAATCAAATGCAAAGGAGATAGACATATTAGCTGCTTGTAACAGTGCCCTTCTGCAACTGTTCAAAAGAGAGTCTTTTCTCTTTTGACTCTTTGGATGTGTGAAGAAAAGGATCCAGTAGAGTCACGTACGACTTCAAGTGTATATATTTGTAAGATATGTTTCAGAATATAGAAATTGCTGGTTTCCTCTGGTGTTCTTAAATCAGGGTGACCAGATGCCAAACCCAAAATTCCTGAACCCCAAGGGTAAAATTCCTACCCCCTAAGCCAAAATTCTCCCCATTAAAATTTTTTTTTCAAAAAAATGTATTTTTTTGTTTTTATATTTTTGTTTTTTTGGGCTCATAACTTTTGAAAGGAAGGAGATATCTCAAAACTGATTTTTGCATTGGATTCTGCTCTTCAATATGAATCCAAAGACGTATGACAATGGTGTACTGCACACCATTGCGAAGTTCAAAAATGAAGCCAAAATGTAGGACAATGAAACCAAAATGTAGGACATCCGGACAGGAGGCTAAAAATCCAGACAAATCTGGTTTTTTCCAGTCATATGGTCACCCTGTCTTAAATAGATCACAAGCATGTCCATCTGTAGAAATATTTCCAGTACAATCCTAACTACTGGTGCTGGCAGGCTGATTTGCCTGCTGTGTATCCAGCACAAGTTTCAGGTAGCTGCTGCTGCACCCATTTTTCCTCTGATGCTGGATAACACCATAGTAGTCCCAATGGGGCTACTTGGATCTGTGACATGAAAATCAGTGACATGAATCCAAGCAGCCCAGGACTGCCACAAGATCCCTCAGAATGGGACTACAATCCAGTACAAGTGTCGGGTCTTGGCCCCACCTTCTGTTCCCCACGTGCTCATAGTCCCCTTGCCCTTCCTGAGCCCCAGGCCCCTGCACTGGCTGAGCTCAGCCTAGGACTCTCAGTGAGGTCAGTGCAACTCTTTGCACCATTGTCACCTCCTCTCTGAATGGCACAAACGTGCTGTATGCCTTGCACCACCCCAAGGGCACATTAGAATTACATCTTTCATTTTTCTAGTGAACAAGCATTGTGTGATTTTGAGGCCTATTGGATCTGTTTAGTCTTCTGTGGGTATAAAGTGCAAGACAGAGTCTAAGATATTATAGTTTTGTGAACTTAATAAAGCCACCAAAATGTCTCTCTGGAGTTAAGCTAGATCAGAAGGCCCATTCATTTAAACAAGACTGAACAAGACAAGACAAGTAAGACTACTCTTTATGTTCACATCGAAACCATAGCTAGATTTTTAAACTCAGTACTGTGTTCATTTGTTCAAAAATAGCAAAAGGTTTTTTTGCTTTTGAGAAACAATTGGCTCAAGGTTGAAAATTAGCTCCTTCAAATAATGGTTTCATGATTTGACAATTTCTTTATTTCAGCTAGATAAATAGATATTTTTATTACTCTGATTCACCCGTTTACTGTTTACAATTAAATCTCATTCATTTTTACTCTTTCAAATGTCATATAACACATTTCTAATGCCAGTTAAGTCACTGACAGTCTGTTAGTTGACATACTTGTGTTTTATCAGTGGGTTGAAACATGAATAAAAGAAGAATCAAACCAAGCAACAAAAATCCTGTGGAAAAATAGGACCTCCCAGAAGTATATTGCTGCTACAATTTATTGTTATAATGTAGTCACAAAAGATTATAAATTACCCCCTGTAATGCTGACCAAGCTGTTTTATCTACCGATATAAGAATCTGCAGCTGTATTATACTGTTTCAGTGAAAGCTGACAGCTGGAATTGTCCTTTAATTAAAGTAAACAGTTGCTCAGTGCAGCCCCCCCCCCCAAAAAAAAACACCCCTGCATTTCACAGCTACATCAACACCAATACATTATACATATAGACAGCCACTTTCAGACATTGTGGTAGCTTTTTGCTACCAATTATTTTTGTTAATGACTTTGCTTTAATGAAACTAGGTCAGTGCTAAGAATTGTCTAGCATAAAATTTGGGGTTTTTTAAAATACCTTCTGTAATAGAAATAAAATGCTATTACATATTTAAGAAATAAAATTATGTTGATGGGGAGGGGGAAAGTGTTTACAACTTTGTTTGAAGCTGAATTGTTCAGATTCAATAGTGTGTCATCCTCTACTATAACAATAGTGTGTCATCCTCTACTGTGAATCTGAGAGGACAATCCTAACCAATTTAGGCTGGCATAACTCACCTATCTCCCTGGTCCTGTGATAGTAGCATATGTCTGTGCAGTGGCCTAACCTCCAGGTGTGGTGCAAAAGTGCGTTATGGCTATTTGTGACACCTGTAGGCCAGCACGAAACTTATGTCAGGTTTTATGCCAGCCTAACTGGGGGATTAGGATTGCAGCCTGAATATGACAGAGTGGGGTTGTTCTCTATTGGACTATTGATCCATCTAGTTCTTATCAACACGGGCAGTCCAATCCTATGTCGCACTGGCACTGTGGCTGCACGGTCCATATTGAATACAGTGCTGGAACTGAGTAAGATGGATATCTCATCAGGATAAAGGAACCCAGTCTCAAGCTCTGGGCTGCTCGATGGAACTACTAGGATTTGTGCCACTTAAACCACTGGCACAAATTTTAAAAGCCATGTGTCCCAGGTCGTGGACAGGGTTAGGATATGGCAGAGGCCTCCATCCTTCAACTTTCCCCTCTAAAATAATTTATTTGATGTTCCTTTGGAACTGTTTTGTTGTTCATCATCTCTTAATTATTTTTTCAATTCTGTCTTGTCAGGATAATTGACTTCTTATTGTTGCCACTTTAGACTGAATATGTGAAACATCTTATCAAGAAAGAGAAAAGGAAAGGGTTGTGAGCAAACCGAACACAGTGCCTAGAGTTCAAAAGCAGGCCAAAGAAGATAAAGGGCAGTTGGGGATTTTTACCATACCAAGTCAAACCATTGATCTAGCTCAGTATTGTTTACACTTACTGGCAAGACCTCTCCTGATTTCAGATGGTGGTGGTCTTTAGCTCTCTCTAGGGAGGAAGAGGTTAAACCTGGGATGTTCTGCATTAAAATACATGCACTACCATTGACCTAAGGCCAAGTTTCTCTTTTTTACCCTGAGATATTTAAGGAAGGCATTGAGAAACATACAGTACCAAATTTGTAGCAAAATGACAGATTGCATAAGGCTTATTCCCATCACGAGGGTAAAAGTAAAGGTTGGCAGATTAAGATTCAGGTTTTTCTTAGCAGCATAATTAGTTGCAGCCCCTTTCTGCAGTTTGGACTGAATGAGGCTTTGTCTTCTAAAAGTAACTGAAATGAGCATTGGGCCACAGCGTGAAGTTGTACTAGCAAATTAAATGTAGAAAAAAAATAAAGGAAAAGATGATATACTTGCTTATACAATTAACATATTAACGAAATTCTCACTTTAAATTACAGCTTCCTATCTATAATTGCAACAGCAGAATGCCAAGTATTTGAGATAACTGTATTTTGCTGTCAGTTTGAGGGTGATTGGCTTCCTTTTTACCTTCAGCTTATCTGAATACAGTGTGGATGCAATATTAGCAAGCATATAGAGCAAATGTAATGTAATCATTTATGGATATAAAGCCAATGGAGGAAAGAAAAAAAGTTCATTTATAGGTCACAAACTCATTAACTGGCCTTTTTTTCAGGACATGGAGTAGTTTTGAACTTGGATTGTCACTCTTTAATCAATACTAAGGCTATGCTCATACAGTATATTAACTTTCCTGGAAGTAAGCACCACTAAACAGTGTAAATATAGTTGTAAATACAGTTGTGTTCTCAGTGACATGTGTTTTTTAATCTGAGATATTATGTTATCTATGTTCAGCTGGCTCTGTAGATCTCTTGGAAACTGGCTGACGGATTTCTTATACTGGGCAATCTACAATGCAGTGGATTATAACAATGCAGTGGATCATAGCTGCCTTGGGTGCCCTTCGGGGAGAAAGGCAGAATACAAATCAAATAATAAATAAATAAAAACTTTGCAAAACACTAAGAATTCTTTAACTCAGGCTGCAATCCTAAAGACACTTTCTTGGGAGTAAGACCAAGAAACACAATGGAGTAATACAGTGGTGTTTACTTTTGAGTAGACATTGGTAGGACTGTGCTCTGAGTCTTTTGTGGGTTATTAGTCATATATCTCCCTTGTCCTTCAACTTGGGGGGGAGTTGTTTCTGGAGAAAAATCTTGTTTTGCAGGCTGCTTTTAACATGCATGGTGTTTAATCTTTCCCACATCTCTGAACTGTAGTTTCTCGCTTTATTTATCAGCTGGGAATCATATACTCTACAGACTTTGTTATCAAGCATAACAGCATGCATACTTTTTTGTATTCTCTGTATTCTCAAGTTTCTGCATTCTCTGCTGGATGCTCACCTTCAGTGGTTTTTAGCAATTCCTGATTTCTTTCCAATCTTTTCATTTGGAAACTCCATAGCTTGTGGTTTGCACTGTTTATAGTTTGCATTAAAATTCTTTTAGAAGTCATTGTAGATGCTTTAATCCTTTGACTAAAAAATGCCAGAGTGATTTCCTTTAAAACAGTTTAATTTCTGTCTTTCTGTGCAATAGGCAATCTACAACCTATATCTGGCATAAGCAATGTGTTTTGAGAGAACTCTGTTTTTAGACAACAGTGGGAGAGCAAGAAATCTGGAAGTGGGCCTTAAAGTTATCCTTAAGCCCTAGAGCAGTGGTTCTCAAACTTCCTAATGCCATGACCCCTTAATACAGTTCCTCATGTTGTGGGGACCCCCAACCATAAAATTATTTTCATTGCCACTTCATAACTGTAATTTTGCTACTGTTACGAGTAGTAATGCAAATATCTGATATGCAGGATGTATTTTCATTGTTACAAATTGAACATAATTAAAGCATAGTGATTAATCATAAAAACAATACGTAATGGTAGGTAGGTAGATAGCTAGATAGCTAGATAGATAGATAGATAGATAGATAGATAGATAGATAGATAGATAGATAGATAGATAGATGTGGCATAGCTAAGAGGGGTGACTGGGAAGGAAGAAAGGAAGGAAAGAAAGAGAGGGGAGGGAGGAATGGGAAGGTAAGTACCTGGAGGAGAGGAGGCCTCCATAGAATTGGGATATCAGGCAGCAGAGCCAGCCACTGTTTCCTGGGAGTAAGTCCAGTGGTGGGCACCAGCAGGTTCGCACCTACTCTATCGAACCGGTTGTTAACAAGAGATAGGACATATAAAGTTTAAAAATAGCCATTTAAAAGTGGCTGCCAGATGGGCAGAGAACCGGTTCTTAATTTCTTTGAAGCCCATCACTGAGTAAGTCCCATTCACTATCATGGGACTGATTTCTGAGTAGACATGCATAGAACTGGGCTCTAAGGCTGCAATCCTCCCCGCCCCCAAGGCTCCACATTGTCTCACAGCTGCTCAGAGGCTCCTTCTGAGCTGCTTCTTATCGGCTTCTTCCAGCCGCAGCGGCTCCAGCATTTCTGCCAGGTCTTCCCACCTGGCCCCCTGCACCAGGAGTCTTTAGGCGACCCCCAGGAAAGCTCCAGGCGACCCCCAAAGGGGTCCCGACCCCCACTTTGAGAAACGCTGCCATAGAGGCTTGCAACCTGTGTGGTTTAATAGCACGAAGGTAGGAAATGGGATTTTGGCATTTTGTCCCTTGTAACAAGGCATTTAAAGATTGACACCAGTATCTACGGGGAATCAAATCAGTGGAGACCAACTCAGTGGGTAACAAGGCACAACCTGTAGATATTTTGCACTCTATGGATGCAGGCTGTTTGTGCAGAGTTGTTTCACCTTTCTTTTCTTCCAACATTTAGAGCCATATCTACTCTTAATATCATATCTATTCTATCTCCTATGAAGGCTGGAAACAATCCTATAGTGTAATGTTTCTGAAGTCAGGAGCAAGAAATTTGGACACAAAAAACTCCAGGAACCCAGGACCTTCTGTGAGCTCACCTCTTCTTCAATCCATCATCACAATATACCTTTTTCCTCAAAGACATGGCCCTGATTCCTTCCTTGCTTATTTGCACTAAGGCAATTAAGCCAAAGGACAGGAACATCAAGAAATTACATTTTTCCCCTCTCCATTTAGCTAATCACCGTTCCCCTCCTTTGTATCTCTTTCTAGATTATGAGCCACTTGACACCGTGATCTATGAGAGCCATCAGTTAGGGTGTTGTTAGGGCAATAACAGCCAAATTAGTTTTTTTGGCCACAATGAATGTGGGTACAAGGTGTTCTTATAAAATGTGTTTTCACCTGTTTTATTTCAAAATTTGTTGGTACAGAAAACAACGATGGTAATGGTGATAGTCTATTAAAATTCATGCCATCTTATACTTATGACTTCAGAATGTGAACCAAGAATAACATCTGCAGAAGTCTTGGATATCTAGTACAGTGTATCATGATGCAGCCTAAGTTTATTTTTTCACTCTGCTTTTCCCAAAAAGTTGACAGGTCGTTCATAGTGGCCCTAAAACAGACGAGCAACTTCTAAAATGTATTTTGAAGCCAGGACTGAACCTCCCTTTAATTAATTACCTGCTGGGTATGTCTTGTTTGACACTTAGTCCCTGGGGTCCAATTGTATTGAGTGAGAATAGGATAGATGACAATATGTGTAATGACCTCTAAAAATGTCTCCTCTTCCTCATACTGGTGGTGACAGACCCTTGGCTCCTATTCAGTTGTTGTTTTAATAAAGCCTGTAGCCCTTCCTGAGAGCCCTCCTGAAGAAAAGAGTGAATTGTGTTGCATGGACAACAAATTTGATAGGGACAGATTAAGTCCTTAATTATCTTTTTTCAGTATTCAGAGCTGTCCTTGAAATTGAGGGCTGTGATAAACAACTACTACCTGCATTACAGTAAGGTCTTCCAATATAATACTATTATTTCTCTATGAATATATAGTGAAAGGTTAACATGTCCTCCAAACGTTAATAAGGGAAAAGCTATTGCATAGAGTGAGAAAGTTGCTCATTATTCTGAAGTGGTGAGCAAGAGAGGTGAGAGGCCTTTTCTGTTCTTCCAGGAATTTGGTTATTAGCATAATTTTCCCCCAGTGCTGTATCATTTTTTCCCTACTTGGTACAGGGATAAGCAATATCAGATCCACTATACCAAACTCATCAGGGCTTTCACTTGGAAAAGTCTTGCTGACTTCGAATCTTTGTTCTTTTAGAACAAGTTTCTGTCTGAGTCCAGGGCTAGAAAAAAACAGATGTCTGTTTTGAGTGGTAGGAATACTTTAAAACCACCTAGAATTGAAAAGAAATTTGGTTGAAGTTAATTTGTCTCCTTTGCCAATCATGTACCAAACCCTTTGCACTGGCATATCTCTCTTGCCAGTTGAGATGGAATATATTCTCTCTCTCTCTCTCTCTCTCTCTCTCTCTCTCTCTCTCTCTCTCTCTCTCTCAGAATAAACAGAGAAAAGTGCTGGCAGTCTCAGGGTCCAATCCTAACTGGCTCAGGGGAAAGGGTAATACAACTCCGATGTAAGGAAACAAACATTGCCTTGCTTTTGGGAAGCCTCGGTGAATGCTCAACTGCAGGAGGTAGCAGAAACCACACTGGCACAGCTATGCCAGTGCTGGAAAGTTCTTTAGGATTGTTCTCTTAGGATTGCTGAGAACCTCTGTGCACAGCTACTACTTTGTGGGTTTCATTCATCATTGGTACAGCAATAAAATAAACTTGTTTATAGTTTTCTTGTACTGAACTGGGAACCTGACATCTAATATCAAATGCTGAAGGGCGCTAATGTAGAAGAAAATAATAATGTCACATTTTGCTTAGAATTAAAAATTGCCAGGACTATAAGCCCAAAGAGAAAACTTAGGAGCTGGATCAGGCCAAAGGCCCATCAAGCCCAGCTTCCTATAGTACAGAGTGACCTAACAAATGTTTCGACTTAGATATACAGTGGTACCTTTGTTTACGAGCACAATTCACTCCAGAAGCATGCTTATAATCCAAAACCCTTGCATATCAAAGAAAATTTTCTCACAGGAAATAACGGAAACTCTGTTCCACAACACAAAAGTATTAATATAAAAATGATGGCAATACAAAATATAAAACAATTTAAAACAAAATAAAAAGGAAAATGCAAAATATAAAGAAAAATAAAACAAATTAACCTGTGCTTAGTCTCTCATGTTTATCAGGATGCAATCTGCCCCCTTACACAGGATTTATTAGATAACTTTTGCTTGTCTTGCAAAATGCTCTCAATCCAAGGTTTTACTGTATTTATTGAAATATGATGGACATGATGTTTGATTTTTGTTCTTTTTTTCTTTATTGTTCACTATCTTCATCATAAACAATACAAAATCAGCAATCAGGGTTATTGTTTATATTAATTTTTATTTCTTTTCTTAGCTCAGATTCTAACATGTAAATTGTGTGGATTGGTACTTTTGCTGTAAGTAAGTTTTAGTCCTTTGTGAAGCATATAAGATGCACTTTCTATAACACAGCTTTGGATTAAAGAGTGCATACCTTTGCAGGAAAGGGAAAAGAGAGCTGAGGCTGCAATCCTACACCCAGTATTCTGGGAGTAAGCCTCAATGAATTCAGTGAGGCTTTCTTCTGAGTAGACCAGATAGGATTGTGCTGCTAGAGTGGTGATTTTTTAATAGTATGGTAAATAGACACCTTGTCACCTTTAGCAGTTTGGGTAATTCAAAGCAGATGTTTTCTTCCCTTTAATCACAGCATCAATTATTTCTTGGACAGCACTGATTAGCTGATGTGTACATAACGAATTAGGATGGCTAATGTCTGTTCTTATGTGGGATGATCATGCTAAAAAGTCCAGCAGGAATCTGATGAGCCAGTGAAATTGAGCTAACTGGAATGAATCTTCATCATGACTCATTAGAAAAGATGACACTTTGGCTACAAGATGAAACATCTTGATGAAGGCCAGTTGTATAAGCACAACCTAGTGTTTAATAAATGGCTCACAGTGACTCATAAATTTAGTGTATACATTTGAAGTAAATGTCAGGCTTTGTGAAACAACATTTCCTGTGCTGGATATGCCCCCTCCACTTAGCCAAAGGTTGACTTTGAAGGCAGATACTTTTGGAAATCATTGGTAGCTAATATGAGTTTAACACTGTAGCTGAAAGACTTTCAAAAGTGAGAACAAAATGTGCTCCACATACTGTACTTTGTTTTGGGGGTGGGCAAACATTTTGACTGAAGGACCCCATCACTCTCTGACACTGTGTTGGGGGCTACAAAAAAGTTACGTTTCAAATTTGAATAAATTTACATGAATGAATATATTAGATGATGGGTTGCCAAACCCTGGTCCAAAAGCGAGATGTGGCCAGCAATGGGCCTTTAACTGGTCCATGGCCAGTCTCTGATCTCAACCCAGTTGACCAAACACAACTGGATGGTGGGATAGGTGAATGGGGGTCTATGCTGTGTGTTAGTGCTTGCAGAAATGCTGGAAATTTATTCATTAATCTAAGTTCCATCTGTATTTGAATTTTATATTAAACATTTTTCCTCAACACTGTGCCAAATATTTGATGTGGCCCGTTATTTAGAGACCCCTGTATTAGAGACATAACTAATGAAGGAATACAAATCTTTCTAACACACACACACACACACACACACACACACACACACACACACACACACAGAGAGAGAGAGAGAGAGAGAGAGAGAGAGAGAGAGAGCTATTCAAACTAGTTCATAAGCATTTTTATGCACAGAGAGAAGAGGTGAATGCACACAATCTGGTCTTCAGAGCACCCTCTGGATTACTGGCTCACAAATGGGCCAGACAAAGGAGGCATACTGCGGGTCACCTGGAGACTTGATATGGGCTGTTATCTAGATCAGTGGTACTCAAAGTGGGGATTGGGACCCTACTGGGAAGTCATGATCTTGGGTCCAGGGGTAAGGAGAGGGTGGGACTTCCCACCTTGGAATGCGGCTCTGGAATTTCCTGGGAGTGTCTCATTGAACACAGTGGGACTAATTTCTGAGTAAACATCAAAGAGTTCTGGCATTACAGTGATGTCACATCCCTGTAAGTTTGACAGGGTGTCCCAAACAAATTTTTAAGTTTTAAAGGTGGTCCCTGGCTGAAGTGCCTGAGTATCACTGATTTAAGCCATGGTTTGGGCACCTCTATTCTATTGTACTTTCCTAAGGCATGGTTTTTACAACCAAGTAGTCAGGTCAGGAGAAGGTGATCATATGACCAGAAATTTCTAGATTTGTCCTCTTTTTTAGCCTCCTGTCTGGGTGTTTTCCAAAAAGACTTCATTGTCCTCCATTTTGGAATTTTGCAATGGTGTGCAGTACCTCATCATGTCATATGACGTTGGATTCATATTGAAGAGCATAATCCAATGCAAAAATCAGTTTTGAAATAGCTCTTTCCTATCTTTCCTGTCTTTCCTAGTTATAGCCAAAAAAACTAAAATTCAAAAATAATCATTGATCTCTATGGGAAAGTGAAAGTGCCCAATATCATGGCTTTACTCATGAGTAGGCAAACGTGCCATTGTCCGCCAGAAAAGCCAGGCTGAGAGGAATCCAAGACCTTGTCCTCCTTTTGAGGTTTGGACAACTGGTCACCCTGAATCAGGAGCTTTACACTTCAAATCCTAATAAACTTTACAATACAACCATAGCTGTGCCATTGGGACATCTTGCAGTTGGGGGCAGTCATGGAGGCCTCCTCAAGATAAGGGAATGTTCCCTTACCTTGACTCTGCCTTACCCTTACCTCCATGCTGGGAGATTATTTAGGATTGTGTCCTCAGTGTTTAGTATCAATTACATTGCACTTGTTGTAAATAGTTAAAATTCCAGCGGCTTAAGGAATCCTTGCTTTTCATTAAACCTCCTTTCCAAAACCCAATTATTCAAACACTTCTTTCTTTGAGGTATATCTCTCTGTAAAAATTCAGACATCTTGGTTTGTGGTGCAAAAATCCAAAACATAGTAATAAAAGAAGGAAACTTCCAGTAAGCAAATCCTGCTAAGACGAATTGTAGTAGGAGTGTAACCTCACATTTTGTATCATGCTAGCTCATTCACCTTATTCAGGACTATATAATGTCCTGAATAATGTTTTAAAAAATAGAATTAAATTTTGAATGTTTTAAAGAATGTTTTAAAAAAATAAAATAGTAATGGTGTAATTAATAGAGAGAGGAATTCACTATAGTTTGGAAAGAATTATGGTGGACAACACCCCTAAATTATATATAGTATTTCTCCTTGTTTAATTGGAAAAGTGGCAGAATTCAAGCATTTGCCATTTATAAACAGTCCTTTTGCCAAACAACTGTGCAATCAGGCAATCACTATGATATGATTACAGAAAATAACTGGAATTCAAGTGCTAGTCCTTCTATAACAGGTTCCATTTTCACTAACTGGCACATGATCTTGTGATTTTAGACAACTCCATCATTATGGGATACACAGTGGACTTTTGCAATTAGTAATTTTGTCACTTTAGTGCCGTCCTTGGGGTTTTAGTTACTTCATTTTTTCCCTACTACAGTGATGCCTCATTTAACAAATTTAATTTGTTCTTGAGGCATGTTTGTTACATGAAACGTTCTATACATGAAGCGGATTTTCCCATAAGAAATAATGGAAACTCAGACAATTGGTTCCACAACCCCCAAAATATTCATATAAAAATATTAACTGGATGTAAAAATGATGACGGAACACTGGGATTGAATTCAAAACATGCATTCAATGTGCATGATCTTATGAAGTCTACTTAGGCTGCAGTCCTAAAGACACTTTCCTGGGAGTAAGACCCATTTAACACAATGGGGCTTACTTCTGGGTAGACATGGTTAGGAGGCTGCAATCCAAGACACCTTCAAAATGTCTCCCCACTTTCTCCTTCTCTCCATCCTGAGCCTCTCTCTCTCCTGCTCCCTTCTGGATAGCTCTGAGCTGCTTCCCTCTTCCCCACTGCTCTTCTCTCCCTCTGCCCAGCGGACACCCGGCCACAGGAGGAACAGCATGGAAGTGTTGCTTTCACTATGGTCAGATGTGCTAGGCAGCCCTGATGCTTTTTAAACAGGTTGCCGGCCAGCACATCTGCCCCAACTGCCAACGAATGTATTCTTTACGTGAAGCACAATCCTAGAGAAATTTTTGTTTCTTATGTGAAACATACTTTACGTGAGGCACCACTGTACATGGAGAATTAGGCATGTGTCTCTTAATTGAGATATCCACATGTAACATTTACATACTTGTTTTCAGTTTTTTTTACTCCTTTAATGAAGAAGACTTGATATCATGACTTGATATCTGCAGGGGGTTGATAATTATGGGACTCCCTGCCAATGCAAAAAAAAAATGTTAAGTAAAAAGTTTGTAAAAAAGTTAAAATGGTTGAAAAACAGCTTTTCTTCCTGTTGTAGATTAAAAATGCAAAAGTCTCCCTGCCTTTGTCTGTCTCAGCTGAAGCAAAATGAAATGACTGCTTGTAGAACAGGAAGAAAAGCAGTTTTCAAAACTGTGATTTTTTTAAGAGATGCATTTTTCTTTCTCTCCAGGAATTGTTACATTCCTTCTCATTTTCAATGGCCATTTATGTATTTAAAATCCATGTATAATCCATATATAAAATAATCCATATGAGTCTGATGCTGTTTCACAATTTAATGTGAATTGCATTTTGCTTATTTTTTACAAGGCTTTAAGCCCTAGCGTCCTTTCAAACATTAGTCCATACTTTTTGTTTTAAGGACTTGAACACAACATAAATCCAAGAACACAGAACTGCCGTCATCTGAAAGAAGAGGTTTGGACTTCATTAAAAAGCCTCACTTAACCAGTCATATGAAACTTCTGGGGAGAACACCAGGGAGGGGAGAAACCCATCCTGTTTAAAAAGACCTGCTGTTATCAGCACATTTTCCTAGAAAACCTCACCCAAATGACCTCATTGTTCCCCAAGCTCAACTGCTGATATTCTGTTCTTATTGTTTGAGATGAATTCCATCCTAGTCCATTTACAGTCCTATTCAGGCTCATGTCCTGTTATGCAGTACTACATTTGGCACGAGGAAAGACTCTGAAATTTAGATGACTGAGAATAAATTTGTTTCTGTGGATACCAAAGGAGATGAGCGCAAATAACTTTTCTGCATTTGAAAGTGGTTGGAAGAAACTGGTTTTTCCAATGAACCTCGTGTAGTAATTGTAAGTTGGTGGGACGCCACGCCTCTGTTCACTGTGAATGTTGTAAAGTATGAGATAGGTGTGTAGTTGTGTATACACACCCATTTTGAGGGCAAGAAAACTAGATATTTGGTGCACGTATACAGAACTGTATCAACATACTCATACGTGCTGATGTCATAAGTATATTGTATGTGCAGTACACTGTAGATTTCATTCAAACCAGCTACCCATCACAAACGTGAAACTTCCAGTCGACAATCATACAAGTCGGCTTTTAGCATCATTCATGATTCATAGCCCGATTCTGAGCTGCCTGGTTCCCAAGAGGAGCAGCAGTGTCAAAACGGTGACTACTATATCCTGAACCTGCATCCTTTACTTGTCAAGCAACAACCATTGGCTCCTTGGAGCAATGCAGCAGATCCTGCAATGGATATCTAAAGACTTCACCAGTAATTTGGACCAGGTAGAGCAGGGTGAAAAGATGACTGGAAATTCCCTGACAGAACCAGAAATGAGGACCAGGAACCGGAAGTTTGGTTGTAGGGCCTTTTTGCCAGGAATTTGGGGGCATTTCCAGGATTTTCCTGGGATTTTAGGCCTTTGAGGCCTGCTGCAGGCCAACTGAGCCACTGAGAGAGGGGGTGAATTAATTTTTTTAAAAGCAGGGTTGCCACCTGACCAGAGAAACCCCAGCCTCTCCTGCTCCTATGCCTTTGTAGATGGCTCCACCAATATATACTTTGCACAAAAAAGTATGTATTTCACAACAAGGGCTTGAGTTGCTCAGGTTTTGGGGCCTTTCATCCAGCTGTTGTCAAAGCAGAGGAGCAGGGGCTGGGTGTAAAGTTGGCAACCTGCTCAGGATAGGCATAATGGGGATAACTTAAAGCTCTTTTAAGTTTTAAGCCTCCAAGCCCAACTGTGTCCACTCAAAAGTATTATAGTCAATGGGATTTATATTGTGTGAGGGTTAAGAGGCTGAAAGACCAACCTCTGCATGCCTGCCTGAGAAAGAAAAGCTGCTTGGATCACCTAAACATGTGCCTTTTGGTTTGGGAAATGGGTTAGTAAAATATTACAATAAGTAATGTAGTGTTGAAATTAAGTGGATGCTGATTTTTCAAGTTAAACCAGTTGAAAGATTATACAAATAGGCTGCTTATCATAATTATAAAGGCCAATCTACCCATGTTGAAATAAAATTGTGGGTAAAAATCTGTTTATGATAAAGTTATACCTGTACCTTGAAGTGGTAACCTTGCCAGTAAGTCTCCAAATACAGTTGCACATTTCAGTCACTACTGAAGTGATAGTTGCATACCTAGCTTTCTAGTTTCAATCTAATTTCAATCACTGGTATTCCTAGATGGGGTTGGAAGTCCTGTCAAAAATCCCATCAGTATAAACAATACTGAACTGGATGGGTGAATGGTCTGACAATCTGGAACAGCATAATAGGATAACAATATAAAATACATTGTATGTGTCTCAGAAGGGACAATGTTCATATATACTGAGATACTCACATGCAAGATTTAAAGACTTGCTTCCAGATTTTTTTGCTTCTTCTTGCTCCTAATGGAATAAAGTCATGCTTTGACACACACACACATTCACTCACTCACTCTGAATTACACATGGATGTATTAGCTATTAATCACTAGATAAGACAATTATGGATCTCCAACTCAAATAAATTCTTCACCATACTAAGATGAAGAAAGATGTTTTAAATTATTTAGTTGTCTGCATAAACGTTGGGAAGGACTCCCGTTCTTAATGTGTATTAAATATAGCAAAAATAAAGATGTTAACGGCAGTGTATTTCAAAAACCATTTGCCTTATAGCTAGATATGCTTCTATAAAGAGAGAGTGGGAGAGAGATACTACATTGAATCAGTTTGTTATGAACTTCCTTTGCATGCTACCACAAAAATCCCGAATGCCACTGTTTAATCATCATAACACCAGCTGCAATTCTCAGGGCAAATGTCTCCTTTGGTTCCTTTTGCTTACACATCTCTTGGAAGTTTAGAAATTGAACCCAACATCAAAGTAAGATCCTACATGTGCTGTTTTAATAAGTCACATGTGCTGATGATGAACCTTATGTCGACTCTTTACAAACAATATTCTCTTATTTTGTCTTTGTACTCCTAGCTGTGCTGTAGCTGCCAATGAATTCTGGGGGTTTGTCACAAATATGGAAAGATTAGTTTTACGCTGTCTGCATGTATATGATTAGTTATATGATATGCATGTATATGATTAGTCTGTATAAGACTCGTTTTATGCTGTATGCATGTATGCAATATAGGATTGTGGGCTAGAAAGCCAATGGTGGCAAAAAGCACCTCAAACTACTGGCCTTGGGGTGTTGCAAAAGTGATGTAAGGCACATCTGGGCCACTCCTGAGCAGATTAGGCCATGCACAGAAATGTGCTGGCCTTCCCACACTACCACAGAAACAGGGAGATGTGTTGACCTAAATTGGTTGGACTGAACCAAGAATTTATTATCATGCACAGCTGGGGTAGAATTAACTATTTGTCCCAATCCTTTCAAAAACTTGAGTACACTGAAATGATACTGAATGTGAAAGCATACTTATCTGTGAGTGAGTGTCCAATCCCATCCACCTTTCCAGCACCAATGCAGCCCAAAGCTAAGGGAACAAACAAGGGAATTCCTTCAAAGTAACGGACATTCAAGTTCCTACATTCTGCTACTCTGTGACTGCCCCATCCCCACAGAATGCAGTGCATACCCCATTGGTATGGTTGCACCAACTCCGGAAAGTTGGATAGGATTGGGCCCTGAAATGATTGAACAGGGAAATATAATCTTTAGCAACTCATTGCAATTAGGGTTGTCAGTTCATGGAGGTGTTCATGGAGATTTCTGCTCACCCCCTTATCATGTGGTAGTGGTCCTGGTTTCGGGCCAGGATATCTGAGAGACCACCTACTTTTGTGCAATTTGGTTCATCCTCCTCAGTTGTTAGGTTATGCCATTTTCTATATGCTCCTGTCTATGAAAGTGGGTGGTAGGGGCAGCAACAAAGATTAGGGCCTTTTCAGTAATGGCACCAACTTTATGGAATTCCCTCATCCTCATCTTATGACCGCCTCCTCCTTAGAGGCTTTCTGATAGAGCTAAAGATAATGTTATTTAGATTAGCCTTCTGAGTCCAGGTCTTTTATATATTGGATATTGTCAGTAAGTAGTGTTGGAAATCATTGATTATGCATGGCCTCTGCCTCAACACCAAGAAAACAGAATATATTAAGGTGGACAACAGCTGTCGTTATATACCCAGATTGTCTAGGGGTGTCAAACTCATTTCATACAGAGGGCCGAAGTTAGCATTAATGGTATTGCCCAAGGGCCAGAGTCCAATCCTTTGGATGTCTACTCAGAAGTAAGTCCCATTATAGTCAATGGGGCTTACTCCCAGGAAAGTGTGGAGGAGGAAGCTCTCGGGGCCACATGAAATGGCACGGCAGGCCGCTTTCAACCCATGGGCCTTGTGTTTGATATCTGTGGCTAAGACAATCTGCATAAATTGTGCCAACCTGCCATGTGCTGAGACATTCTGGTATCTTGGATCAACCATCATGGCTGACGGCAGCCTGACTCATGAGAAGACCGCACAAGTAAATGCAGCTTGGGCAAAATGGTGCACAATGACTGGTGTCCTGTGAAAAGAAGATGGATGACCACCTTAAATCAAAGATCTATGGACTTTATGGAGCTGAATGCTGGCAACAAACGAAACTGGATATCGCTTTAGTACCTGGAGTCAGAGATGCTGTGGTTGATCTGTGATGTCACTTGCTTTGATCACATCCACAACAATGACATCTGGCAGCAATATGGCATTGCATCAATCACTGATAAGATGAGAGAAGCTTGTCTCAAGTGGTATGGCCATATTCTGTGTGCCAACAATAACACCATAGCACATTTGGTGCTGCAGTTGGAAGTCAGCAGCAAACGACTGAAGGGTTGACCAAAACAGTGCTGGCTTTACACACTGCATGGCGACGAGAACCACCTGCCTGCATCCAGGCCAACTCCACAACTGAGAGAAACTGTGTCAGCAATCCTGAACAGTGATCCTGAAACATCACTTTTGTGGGCTGAACACTCAAGGAAAAGAAGTTGGAAATAACTGGAGACCTTGTTAAAATCTTCAGTATCGCTTTCAGTAGCTGCTTCATGCCACTTCCTGGAGACTCAATGGCAAGCATCGTAGGGAGAGGGAGTTTGGCAACTCTCACATCAAAGGAGCCAGAAGAACTGCCCCCAACCCAAGGCTAAGGGTGAAATCCAGAGTACCTATGGGGAGTCCTTGCTCCGGAGTAAGAACAAGTTACTCTGGATTGCAGTATGAATTTCCCATAGGTTTTCACTAGATGGTGCAGTAACTACGGGTGCACATAATGTCTCTTACGTGCTCTCGTAGTTACTCTGGATTGCAATATGAATTTCCCATAGGTTTTCACTAGATGGTGCAGTAACTACAGGTGCACATAATGTCTCTTACGTGCTTCCGTAGTTACTTTGGATTGTGCCCTATATATTGTAACTGGTGGATGTTGAGAGGTTATCTTTAAAAAAAGATAGTGCTCTGTATTTTGCATTTGGGGAGACAGATGAATATGAATATTTACCTAAATAACCTCTCTTGCAACCAATGGGACCAAAAAAGTATAACAGTGATTGACCTATCTCTATTTAGTAAGATTTGAGAAGCAAAAATGTTGCTTGAGCCTTCTCTTTGCAGTCCCTCTGCCCTATAATGACCACTTTTCTTCCAGTTGGGCTCATTTCCAGGTGAGGATAGACATAGCACAGGATAAGTGGTGGAGCATGGTGGATTTCAAGCAGAAGCAGAGCTAACAGCAAATGATTACAAGGTTAAGCACACACCCAAAGTGAAAATGATGTTGCTGACATTTACTCTAAAAATCTCAACTTAATGCCAACAAAAAAGGACATTTATTTCAAAACTA
This sequence comes from Cryptoblepharus egeriae, assembly GCA_030015325.1. Lineage (NCBI taxonomy): Eukaryota > Metazoa > Chordata > Lepidosauria > Squamata > Scincidae > Cryptoblepharus > Cryptoblepharus egeriae. The sequence goes on from JAREYC010000006.1 coordinate 42,756,617, forward strand.
TCTGCCCCCAAAGCCAATTTGGCAGTGTTTTTTCTTGGATGGTTTGCAACCCTAAATGGGATCAACAGTAAAGGGTCAATAGCAAACTTACATGAAAAGATAAGTTGGGGTGAGCAATGCTTGGAAGATCTGGTGGTTTCAAATGAAAACGAGGGGCTTAGCCAAAGAAAGGCTAAGTAAGAAATTCACATAAAAAGCAATAAGCCAGAAGGTTGTTCCAGCCAGATTCCTTTTGGACCACAGTTAAGCTGCAGAGCAGCTGCTTTGCAGACGATGCAGTGGTGTGTTGTGTAAGCGGATATTGAATATTAACCAAACATCATTCCCATGCCTAGTTATTATTGAACCCTGATACTGATAGTACCCTCTGTGTTTTGACTTGCATTTCAAGACAACGAAAGGATGAATGCAAGCAAGCAAAAAACTTTAACTTTTAAGTAATTTCCACAGAGATGAGGGAATAGACCCTAAATGCCATAAGCTTTAAACAACCCTTTTCTCTCCACCCCATAACACTTCATCTAGTAGGTCATTAGAGAAAATAGAGTGTTCCTGCAGCTTAATGGGGTTTATAGCATGTTCAACATCTGTTTCAACCCCACAGAAGGATATTTGAACAAAGAAAAACCTATAGTATATACACTACCTTTGAGTACACCATCACGTTTAACACTTCCCAAAGATATTAATGATGGCAGCAGAAAAGAAAACTGTTTAGCATTTTTTGCATGCCATCAGTTATGACATTTAATCTTCACTCTGTCGGTATTTGACTGATTTCTATACGTTCGGCTCAGTGAGAACATGTTGTTGCTAGGACACCACCACTCCATCTGATGCATCTATCACTGGGGTAGAAGATGAATTCTAGCAGGGATTGTCATATTTATACTTTAAAAGATATTCAGAGTGGCAGGGTCCTAAAATACACATGAACATTATTAACCATCTAGTACTGAAGCAAAGGTGGTAAAGGGAATGTATTGACTCTAATTTACTGGAAGAGTGCACGTAGTAACATTGCACTTGCTTTTTTGCCAACAATTTGTGCACTGTGATTTATCTTTTTTTATTATTCTGAGTAATTAATCTGATTGTGTCTAGTTCCATTCTGTAATATTGGGGGAGATCTCCCAGTGCTATTCGTGTTTTCAACAGTGCTTTTTTCCTTTCTTGAAAATGAATGGTTTATGTCCAAGAAATTACTCATCTCTTAAAAACAAGATACTAGTGAACTCATGTGGTCCACTCCTTATGATGAGTTCATGACCCAATGTCCTTCCCTAGATGGAAGTGTGCGTGAACATTTGCTTTGCATGCAAAAATACACATCCCTAAGATGTAGGTATATTTTTCTGCATGGATTTTAAATTCCATTGTTATTGCAAACCATAGGAAGGTATCCAAACAAAGAAAAAGAAGACATGTTGCAGTGTTCCAAGTAGGAGATAAGTATTATGTTTAATAAAATCCATAAAGGAATGTTTAAGCACAGCTTGCAACTTGCTACAATAAATACCAATAGATGTGGTTTAGGAAAAATGGATGCGATTTTCTGTGTGGGGAAGACTTTGGATGTATGTTTCCTGTCCATGTCAAATAAATAGCTTTCTGGGTATCATGGAATGATTCTGAAGGTTTAGATGACCGTTGAACTCAAATTCTAGGGAGAACCTAGCAAATGTCTACATGCACTATATGTAAGGTCTTTAGCAGCCTCAGGAGCACCAGACTCCAATCATTATTAATCTCTCTCTCTCTCTCTCTTTCTCTCATGCACACACACGCACACAAAAACATTGCAGTGCTTCTTAAACATCTTGGGATTTTTTTTGTGGGAGAAGGATCTTGTTGCGAACAGAGGTGAAAGGGGGTATTTATTTAGTACTGCTGCGAGGTTTGCGAGGTTTAGAATCATAGGCCTATATCCTAAAGTGAAATTAAGCCCCTTGCTCCAGAGCAGTTAAGATGACTTTCCATAAGATAACACTGGAGGGTGACGTAACTGTATGGACCCGTATCTGCTATGGATTTTGCCCTTAGTCTTTGAATGTGGAAAAAAAGCAAACCAACTGGAAGTGCTTTGAGATAACTTTATCTCAGCATTCTAAGACTCAAGGAGCCCTGCAGAGTGCTTCATGGGGCTTTCTGCAACTCCAGCCATCATAACACCCCTCTTTCACCCCCATTATCCTGGAGATCGCATCAATGTCTTTTCCCTTCCCCTGTCGCTTAAAGCGACAGAGAGCTGGTGGTTATGACCCCTTGTATTAGCACCACTGATCTAGTAAGTCACAATAAAGTGTTGTTTTTAAAAGTGGGTCCTGATTTCCAAATCTAAAAGTTTTGGAAAACACCACTCTGGGGAATATTTGAGCCTTATAAAAGAAATAATAGCAGTGTGCGTTCCAAAGCAACAGCAGTAAATTGTTCCAAATTCCAGCAGTTGCTTACCATTATCACATATGTTGAAAAGCTGTAACAATGCATAATGAACAATTTCACAAGCACAAGTGCTGATTGCAATAGCAGGAATATCATTGGCCATTCAAGATAGCAAACTATTACAAGCTACCAAAAAATTACAAGTAAAGATAGCAAATGTAAACTCTCTTTTCCATATGCTTCAGTAAAATTCTCCCTTAAGAGCTTGCGATGAATACTTCCTGTAATTGCATAGTATTTTCTCCTTAAGCTGAATTCTGAGTTTTCAAAGAACAAATTCCACTATAATTTGTTAAAATAATGTTCACAATATTTCCTAAACTTATATACTTATACAAGAAAACTGAAAAGAGGAAAATGGATTTCTTGCTTTTTTCATAAGGCTCAGTTCCACTTTACCAGCCTCATAAGTCTTTGTATTTATCCTTTTTACTACATTGGGGAGTGGCACATTCTGGATCATTGAATTCCATATTCATTGGATCATCACCATTCTGGTGACCTTGTGTTCCCTTTCACCTCTCTTCAAGAAGAGTCTGGGCACAGTTGTCTACTAACAAGTAAATATGTACTGTGGTTCAGTTTTGCTTTCCATAGGGCTAAATTTTTTCCTTGTCAAAATGGAGAGAGAGTTCTTCTTTCTTGATCAGTTTTTTGGGGGAGAGGGGGATCTGCATTCTTTAAATCAGGAGTATTCTTGTGGTTTTGCATTCCCCTTGGGCTGCTCTTTGAAGTGAGCTAAGGTACAATTACCTAAGAAGTTAAGGCAGTGGCAGAGCAACCTGGTGCAAATCTCAAAATATTGCCCAGAAGTGATGTCATCTGGGGTACTTTAAAAAAATTTAATTTTCCCCTGCAAGAACAAATTTAATTAAATAAAAAAATGAAAGTTGTGTCCCTTCTTGGTTAGGAAAACTGTGATGGGGCAAAGGGGTTTTCTTTCCCCGCTAAATATAAGATGAGCACCACTTAGAAGTGCCTGTAGACCCAGTGAGTATGGGTAACTGTATTATGATATATGTATCATAATACATGGAAATGAGAGCTGATTCATATGATTATCTTATTAGTTCCAAACAGTATCAGAATTACATCTCATTGGCTCTCAGAGCAGTCAGTATCATAGGAACGTTTGATTTTTGTATTTTCATTTTCATTTTCTGATGAATTGGCCATAACTTTCGACAGAATAAAGATATTCCAATAGGGTTTGTTTCATTGCATTCTGCATAAAATTACCTTTCCAATGATATATAACATGATGGTATTACCTTCATATTTACCCACTTTTTCACAATTTTAGCAGCTAGTGTGAAGCTCAGCATGTAGCCCCCCCAAAGGTTTTAGCCCAGTACAACTGCACCCCCTAGGTGTCCTCCACAAATTGTCCTGCTACTCATGATAGATTACCATTGTCTGAAGACGTTCATTGTCTACCATTGTCTGAAGACGTCTCTCTGGTTGGCATGACTAAACGCCAAACAGACATGGAATGGTGTTTCCTTCCCACTGAATTGGTATCTATGCATCTACTTGCATTCCCATTCTTTTGAACTTATACATTGGCAGGTGCTGGACAAATAATGGGAGCTCATACTGTTGCATGGTACTTAGGTCTCGAACTGCCAATCTTCCGAGTTTCGGGGCAAAAAGCACAGCGTCTTTAACCACTGAGCCACTGCAGTTGCATGTGAATACAACATGTGACTCAGTTTCACTTACTATCATGCTCACTGCATTTTCCTCATCAGCTATCAGAATATCAGATAGGCTAATGCACAGGCATGTGCCGACCTCCCTGCACCATCACAGAAAGATAGGCCAGGTGAGTTAGGCCAGCCTAAATTTTAGTATTGTGTCTCAGGATAAACTATACTCTTTGTTCTTGTCACTGCAGTTATGACTTGATAGAGAAGGGATTCTCTGTCTGTCTGTCAAATGAATGGTCTGCTATGCTTTCAAAGAGAGTGACCAGAGAATGGAACCGCACGTGCAAACTCATCAGAAATTGGGTGAAATGAGTAAGCAATAGGATTATGTATAGTATATGAGTATATGAGTACTGAATCTGGCTGTTAACTTGGGACCCCAGCCCTGGGACCAAATGTGGCCCACAACAAGCCTCAAGAACCCTCTATCCTGTGCCTTGGCAAGTCCTGTAATCCACTTCAATACATTCTTATATGTAAATTTATGTAAATTTGTTCAAATTTGAAATGTGAAATAGTTTTTTGGCCCCTGACACTGTCAGAGGGATGATGTGGCTCTCCTGCCAAAAGGTTTGGAGATCCCTGACTTAGACAAAGCAACTTTCCTTCATCCTACAAAAAACGTTGTCTCTGAAATTTCAGCTGCTGTGGGTTTTCTGTGGGTGGCGCAAGTGGTTAAGATGCTGTGCCTGTTAACCAGCAGGCCAGAGTTCGAGACCTGGGTCAGCCCCAGAAGACAGGGTGAGCTCCTGTCCTTAGCCCAGCTCTGCGACGCCAGCTGGATCCAATCGTATTGGCTCTGCCTTTCCATTGGACTAATTCAGTGGCGTGGAGAGGAGGGATTTGCTGCTTGGGGAACAGCCTATCCTCCATAACAATCCAACCCAGGCTTTTGTGCTTTGCATGCAGCGTATGCAGCGCCGAGCACAATACCATAGTCTTTCAAGACTGACGGAGACCTGCTGCTTGCTTCTAGACTTGCAACCATCGTTAGATTTTTCCCTAACTAGACTTTTAATCCATACTTCCCTAACTAGACTTTTAATCCATACTTTTAATCCATACTTAGTTAGAGCACAGTCCTAACCATGTCTACTCAAAAGTGAGCCCCATTATGTTCAACGGGTCTTACTCACAGGAAAGTGTCTTTTGAATTATAGTTTGTGGCTATCTATGGCTATCCATTGCTTAGCTATTTCCAAATCATTCTGCTTTACTTTGCATGCTACATGGGGAGCTTATTTTGAAACTCTTCAATATTTTATACCTGTGGCTATCTAAGAGTTATATTTGGAGGGGGGGGGGGGAGAAAAGCAGAATGCAAATTGATTAAATGAATAAAATAAATAAAATATTTTAAAATTGATTTAATTAATCCATTAATTTAATTGTACATTATGTATAACATGGCTCCACCTTCTGCTTTTATATGAACAATATTCACAAGTGACTAACTCCAAATTAAAAGGTTTCTTAGTTTTACGTTTATATTCTGTTACTAAAATTGGTTCTGGCAATTTTATGGTTTATATCCAATCATTCAATATCCAAATGGTTTATATCCAATCATTGCCTTAAATGATAGTTTCTTTATAATGGAAGCATTAATTTTCTTTCAAAAGTTGAAATGATCCATTCAAAATTAAAAGTGCTGAAAGCTGCAGTTTTATGCATGCTTACCAAAGAGTGTTCATAAGCATGCTTAAGCATGAGCTATATCTTCATTGATTTAAATGGAAGAGAAATATGCGTACTTAACTTTCTTATTCCCATTAAACAGTTCAAAATGTTGAACTTAAGTGTTAGATGATATTCAGTTTTACTTCATTTTTTTACAGAGATTATATTTCATCCCATCTCCAAATTCTATATACTGTTTCTTTGAGAATGCATTTATATCTTTCACTCACACTTGGGACTGACTAAGAGGTGGCTTACAGCATTATCCCTACAATCCAGAGTAACTATGGGAGCACATAAGAGACATTGTGTGTACCCGTAGTTACTGCACCACCTAGTGAAAACCTATGGGAAATTCATATTGCAATCCAGAGCCAACTGTTCTTACACCAGAGCAAGGACTCCCTGTAGTTACTCTGGATTGTGTCCTTCGCTACTTTCTTACTATTCTTACAAAAGGGAAAGGTGTCCCCAACAGATTGCACTACTAGCTGCGACCTTTTGGCAGGAGCTGGGCAAGAGATGGAAGCTCACTTCTTGTAGTATCCAGGTCACAAATCCCAGCTTGCTGGTTGACAGGCATAGCATCTTAACTGAGCCTCTACAGCCCTATTGTTCTTATGCACTACTATAAGACCTGAGAATAAAGGGAATGCAAAAGTCATCACAACTGGAGGAGAATTTGAATGTTGAAATCAAATGAGAAACTTGATGGAACAGAGTTGTGCTTACCAAAACACCATTAAAGTCAGGCATCTTCAGAGGGGAGTCTTATAATTTGAGAGTGCAAATAAGACTTGAATTGTATATCACCAACCAAAGCCATGAGCATGTCTTTCACTATGATGGAACTTGAAGCAGTGGTTGAGTAGTGGGTATAGGAGAGATGGTCCTTTGAATATCCTGATCCCAAACATTAGAGAGTGCTTCACAAGTAATAGGCATTATGAATTATCCCTGAAAACAAATTTAGTGCAGTTTTGGAATTTTGCGGTATATAGTGAGCCCAGCTGTAACTTAGATTGCCACCTGTTGAACCATCTTGACATTTCTAAATGCTTTTTTAAAAGCTCTCTAGAAAGTGTAATCTAACCAAATCCAGATACGACCAAGGCAACTTCAGGCTGCAATTTTATGCACACTTTCCTGACAGTAAGCTCTATTGAAGACAATGGAATTTACTTCTGAGTAGACAAGTTTAGAATGATGCCGTAAATCTGTTTTTTTCTCTGAGAAAGAACATACCAGGCAATACCTATCAAAGACAGTCCTGGCTAAATTCATAACATGACCATGCAGGAGGAAAACTTGGTCTAGAACAGGGGTCTCCAAAACTCAGCCCTGGGGCCAGGTGTGGCCCTTGGTGAGCCTCCATAGAGCCCTCAGCAAGCCCCCTCCATCCACTCCTTGGGCAAGCCCTATAATCCACAAGAGGTGAGGGGAGATCTGCTCTTCACACCTTGGGAGGGTATTTTGAGAGCTGGGGAAGGCTGCACACACCTCCTCTCACTGTATATGAAAATGTTTATGAACTGATTTGAATTCATTCATTCACACGTTCTGTCACTAATATATTCACTTATGTAAACTTATTCAAATTTGAAATGTAACCAATTTTGTTTCTTCCAGCCCCCAACACAGTTTCAGATAGAGGATGTGGCCCTCCTGGTTTAGAAGTATCCCCAAACTACAAACTTGATCAAGGGAGGTTTAACTCCTTCAAAAGGAATGCAACCCATTCAGAACATGCTGTACATCTAATCTCAGTTAATTTTTCTATTGAAGAGCAACACCCCTGTGCTTTCTTGGTGGAGTCCCACAACTCAATCCCAACTCCAATCCCCTTTTAGGAAGGCACAAGCCCCTTTTGCAAAATGTTCCATAAGGCATGTCTGCACCACAGTGAGAAAGGATTGGCCAGCACATGGATGTGCACTGGCCTCCCTCCACCAGTTTGTGTCTGGACCAGCAGAAGGAGTAAGTAGCACTGATCTTTCCAGGCCAGCACAGGTCCTGGAGGCAGGGGGAGGGTGGGGAGGAGGCAGAAGGGAAATATTCTGGGGCAGGGAGAGGGCAGGCCGAGGGCGGTAGGGCAAGTAATGCCAGTTCCAAACCTCACCTCCTGGGAAGCCATACCAGTAAGCTATCGAAGCCATGCATTCAAATTGAAATACATAAATTGTAAACTTTTCACTTAGCAGCTATACTGCCTAATACATAACACTTAAAATACCCATTCCGAATATACTTTATCTTTAACACCTTTTCTGCTAAGCTTAACCAACAACAATATTTCTATACCACTTTTCAGCAAAATGTTCACAAAGTGGTTTATAGAGGAAATCAAATACCGGTAACTAATGCCTCCCTGTGTCAGAAGGTCTCACAAGCTTTAAAAAATGCAAAATAACACCAGCAGAAGCCATTAGAAAAGATGTCTGAGCTGAGAAGGGACAACTATTCTCCTGCTAGATAAAATAAAAACACCCACTTGAAAAAGTGCCTCTATTCAGTAAACAGGGTATAAACTGTGTCAATAGCTGTCAATTAAGGAATGTATATTTCCATCCAATGTCAACTACAGAGTGACTGGGCTTGCACAGCAATTTGCATAAAGGTACGGTCTGGTTTTGGCACTCACAACCTTTAAAGGGCACTTTAACCATAACTGCACAAGAATAAATCAGCAATAAATCCAAATTACAAATCTGTGTTTTTGCATCTTTGCAGAGTTCCATCTGCTAAAACCACTGAGATTTCTATAGGGAACTACATCTGCCAAGGAATGTGAAATACAGGGTTAAACTACTACAGTGTTTCACTATGACCTCTGTAAAAACTATTATCTTATTCCACTGATAATGGTTTAAAATTTCTTCTATTCAGTTGTCGTCAGTTTCACTGAAACATGATCTTGGAACTATGCACATCATTACAATATTTTCGCCCTTATGATCTGATCTCTCTCCCCACATATGGATTTCCTACTGGAAGAAGAAACTGAATATTGGTTAACTTCGTTTTTGTCAATTCTCATTGATTTAGAAGCTTGCAATAATTATAGGGGTTGATGCGTTGTTAACATTACAACAGATTCTTGGAAATAACCCATAGGACAATGTGCAGAAGACACACACTCTTTTTAGTAGAATAAGGACATGTTTCTGAGGATGTTGCTCAACATGTGAGCGGGATCTTGGAGTCGCCATGGATCACAAGCTGAACATGAGTCAGCAGTGTGATGTGTCTGCAAAGAAGGCAAATGCCATTTTAGGCTGCATTAAGAGGACTGTAGCTTCCAAGTCGCAAGAAGTTATAGTTCCTCTTTATTATGCATTGGTCAGACCTCATCTTGAGTACTGTGTTCAGTTCTGGGCACCTCACTTTAAGAAAGATGCAGCCAAACTGGAGCAAGTCCAGAGGAGAGCAACAAGAATAATCAGTGGGATGGAAGGGAAACCCTATGAGGAAAGATTGGGGGAACTTGGGATGTTCAGCCTGGAGAGGAGGAGGCTGAGAGGAGACATGATTGCCTTCTTCAGATACCTGAAGGGCTGTCATAGGAAGGAAGGGGCTCATTTGTTCATAGCTGCTTCTGAAAGCAGAACCAGAACCAATGGGTACAAACTGCAAGAGAGGAGATTCCAGTTGGATATCCGGAAAAAATTCCTGACGGTTCGGGCGGTTTGGCAGTGGAACAGATTGCTAATGGAGGTGGTGGACTCTCCCTCACTGGGGATCTTCAAGCAGAGGCTCGACAAGCACCTGTCGGGGATGCTCTAGGAGGATTTTCTGCTGCAGGCAGGGGGTTGGACTAGATGACCTACTAGGTCCCTTCCAACTCTATGATTCTATGATTCTATGATTCACTGTTTGCTGCATATATTTAGTGCTTTTTCACACTGAAAACAAAAATTTGGTTATCATATTACACTTTGAAAAACCAGACTGCATTTATGAAATGTCCTGTTGTTTCCTTTTGCCACTTCTTGTGGCTGTTCAGCAATTGTGGCCTAAATTTATGGTGTTGCATCATAGCTCCTGTGATCGCTCTGACTATTATGGAACTCATGAATTTCATTTACTGGGATTAAGACTCAGGAATGATTACTCAGTTCAACATCTTGGAGTCTTGTGGTACAAAGGCCTGTGCTTGGTGCATTGCAGTTTGTTCATTCTTCTGTGTCTGTGATGTTATCACCAGATTGGTATATGAAAATTGGTATTGGGGTATAGGGGATTTCAATCTTAGAACAGAATTTGAAATGGATGCCTTTCAGCTGTAAAGTTCTGTTTTTCCTATGTATTTCAATCATCAACATTTGCTATAGCCAGTTGAATGATAAAAATGGGAGATGAGTGCTGAAAAAAACATGTGCTTTAAGACAGGAATGAGGCTGATCTCTTCTTACTTAAGAGTTCAAGCCACATATTGACCTTGAAGCCAAAACGCCAAAAAGCCAAAACGACCTTGAAGGCTTTGAGTTGCAAAAACAGACATAGTCATTTTTGTAACACCATATGATAATATTTTGCTGATTCCTCCTTGTTTCTGAAGGTTTTATGATAGTTAAATTATCCATTGCTTTGGTTGCTGTGTTCTGTTCTGGATGTTCCCATCCTAATTAGATTAATTTGAAATGTGGGTCATTGGAGTTCTTAGTCAGGATCATAATTTCTCATTTCTTATTCCTGAAACTCTCAAGATGTCATTTTAATGACACAAGAGTGGCTGCTTCAGTATTCTGAACTTGTAGTATAGAACTCTTGGGTTTGTGATATGATTGTTGAGTTCTTTTTTCTGAAAAAACCATGTATAAGGGAGCAAGCATAAGACTTGGGGTATTTGTTTTCCCTTCTCTCCTCAAGTCACTTGCTCATGTAACTGAATGAATGCAAGACTGGACTTCCAGTCTGAGAGAGAGAGAGAGAGAGAGAGAGAGAGAGAGAGAACAAGTTTTGAAACCTTACCATTTTCAGCCACCAGGAAAAAAGAACTTCTGATGACAGTGTACTTTTGTGCCATCACTGTACTGACTACGTAAATAAATTTTGTACTGCTCTTAACACAAATATTCAGTCATAATTTATACTTTCAACGTTAAAAACATGGGGCAAACAAGAGGAAGCTTAGGTGAGGCATGATGGATAAGTAGACATAATTGGCTGACTGCTACATCAGCCCCATTTGGGATCTTCCTGCTTAGTTAACCATAAATTGCATCTTCCCTGCTGGATTAATAATTAGCTTAGAATGAGCAATGGAGATCAGATAGCACTGTTAGCAGCAATTTAAATAAACGTTTAAACAGCATTAGCAATCATTTATTTTGCCATTATTCATGGAACACTAATCATAATAAATTGATTTTCTGCTAGTATTATGATACATAGAAATATTTAACAGGATTCATATATATCCTTCAGACGGTGTCTACCAAACTGTTTAGTTTCATGCACTGTTTTGATATTAGATGTCACATGCTGGAGAAAACAATGTCACCGCTTGTAAAGAGAGAAAAATAACTTGGGACAATCCTATACATGTCAATTGATCAATAAATCAGTCTGGCCTCGCCCCCTCCTTAATCCACCCCAGATCATCCTGCTCAGTCACTGCAAATTCTTTATCCCTTTTGCTAGTTGGAATGGAGAAGAACTATTGCCTATTGTCTAAATAACAATTACCAGTAAATCTGGAGAGGGTCAGTTTAGGGCTTTGTCCCACAACTGTAGATATCAGCATTACCTACAGATAATTCCTAACAGTTTTCCCTTACCTAAACTAGCTTCTGATTCCCAACTCAAGCAGTGGCACAGAATTAATTGGAGAGCCAAGTATGGCAAGGATAGATATGTGCAGAGGATAAGAGGTGAGATACAGAAGGGTTAAGACCTCTTCTCTGATACTTTCCTCTCATCTGCCACTGCTTTGGTATTATCAGAGAAATACAGAGAGAACCCTCTATTCCTTTATACCGTCTTATTCTTTCTTTAGGTAGCACAACTGAAACCTTATCCTGATGGTCCATCCCTTTTCCTGTGCACGGTGTGTTGGAAAGGATAAATGCCCATGTGTGTCTTTTAATTTTGTATATTTAATTTTTAATTCATATATTTTGTAGTTTCAAAGTATTCCAAAGTCATGAAACATAATTTTTTTTGGCAAAGGAGTAGACATTCCATAAAGGAATTCCACTGCTGTGGCTTTTAGGAAGTAAAGTAAAAATGTCTGTTGCCTTATAAAAGAATATTACTATTGCTGAGTTGTGGCTTCATCTGTTTATTTTACATTTAAAATTATGTTATTGCTTCAGTGGATTCCCTTCAGAAGAACAAGGAATGGTAATTAAAGCTCATGCCAGGTACAACAAGGCTAGCAATTTCTAACTGGAAACCCCTGCTGCTTGACTGTACTGTAGGACAAAATTCAAACTAATTGCAAACAAACACAACCACTCTCTGTAGCCTTCATAGATCTTACAAAGGCTTTTGATTTGGTTAGTAGGGATGGCCTTTTTAAAATCCTCCCCAAGACTGGATGCCCACCTAAGCTCCTCAACATCATCAGGTCCTTTCACGAGGACATGAAGGGCACTGCAGTTTTTGATGGCTTAACATCAGACTCCTTTCACATCCAAAGTGGAGTGAAGCAGGGCTGCGTCCTCGCACCAACTTTATTTGGGATCTTTTTTGCAGTCACGCTGAAGCATGCGTTTGGAAGTGCAACAGAGGGAATCTATCTCTGGACCAGATCAGATGGAAAACTCTACAATCCTTCCAGACTAAGAGCAAAGTCCACAGTCCAGCTGAAATGCTTGCAGGAGTTCCTCTTCGCTGATGACGCTGCTGTTACTGCTCACTCTGCCGAAGACCTTCAACAACTTATGGACTGTTTTAGCAAAGCCTGCCAAGACTTTGGACTAACAATCAGCTTGAAGAAAACACAAGTCATGGGTCAGGGTGTGGATCCACCTCCCTGTATCACAATCTCTGAACATGAACTGGAGGTTGTCCATGACTTTGTGTACCTTGACTCAACTATCTCTGACACTCTCTCCTTAGATACTGAGCTGAATAAACATACTGGTAAAGCGGCTACCACGTTCTCCAAGCTTACAAAGAGAGTATGGCTTAATAAGAAGCTGACGGAACATCAGGTCTATAGAGCTTGCGTCCAGGTCTATAGAGCTTGCGTCCTGAGCACACTCTTGTACTGCAGCGAGTCTTGGACCGTTTATGCATGGCAGGAGAGAAAGCTGAACACCTTCCATATGCACTGACTCCGATGTATTCTTGGCATCACCTGGCGTGACAAACTCTCAAATGACGCAGTCTTGGAACGTGCTGGAATCTCTAGCATGTTCACACTTCTGAAACAGCGACATCTACGCTGGCTTGGGCATGTCATGAGAATGGCTGATGGTCGAATTCCAAAAGATCTCCTATATGGAGAATTAGTGGAGGGAAAGCGCCCTAGGGGGAGACCACAGCTGCGATACAAGGACATCTGCAAGAGGGATCTAAAGGCCTTGGGAATGGACATCAACAGCTGGGAAACTTTAACCTCCAATCGTTCAGCGTGGAGGCAAAAGACCCAGCATGGCCTTCTCCAGCTGGAAGGGACACTTGTTCGGCAGGCTGAAGCAAAGAGACAGACCCGAAAGCAGCGAAACCTGGGGCCTGGGCAGGGGAAGGAATTTATTTGTCCTCAGAGTGGAAGGGATTGCCACTCTCGAATTGGCCTTTTTAGCCACACTGGATGCTGTTTCGGGACCTCCAATCAGAGCACGATACCATAGTCTTTCGAGACTGAAGGATGCCAATGATGCAAGCAGAAATCTGGGATATGTTGGTTTGGACACCATCAGACCTGTATGGAAAAAATGGACAGTGCAATCCTAAGCATTTTTATTCAGAAGTCCCATTTTGTTCAATAGTACTTATTCCCAGGATAGTATGGTTAGGATTGCAGCCTATCATTAGCACTTCTACTACATTTTCTGTTATAACTACTTTTTTCCTTTTGTTATTTTATGGTAGCGATAATACAAGAGATTTCTTAATAAAGAGTATCTTCTGTTAGGTGATCTCAGTATGTTTATAGAAAAACTGTTTTTGCCCTGGACTTTTTTTAAAAATAGGATGTATACCCCTCATGGTCAGACCACCAACGTCCTGGCTCTTGTGACTCCTATATGAGCAATTGCTGCAACCAGATAGGATACCACATTTCAGTGTTTCATGCTAGATGCTTTGTTCAAATGTTCATCTGAATGTGTATCAGGGCACCAAGACTATAGTCTCTGGATTCACCTTGCCCAACGTGACTTCTTCCCCACGTTGGCCATGAATTCAGCATTTGAAAGCAGTGATGTCTGAACAGCACTAAATAGCAGAAAGAAAATCCCTTGTTACCCAAAGAAACTTTGACTTTGGGCAGCAGATTTACGGCATTAAACCCTATTCTTGGTTGCTTTCTCATTATTGGGACAGAATAAACATTGATACTGAATCCAGTTTTGCTGTCTATAACTTTATCTTCACACTCTATGAAAGGCAGCTTTCATCATGGAATAGTTGCAATCTAGAACTGTACTTAATTTGTACTATGAAAATGATGCCTGGTTAAAAAAACTGAGGATCAGAGTAGCTGTCACAGCAGCTCATTTCATAGTTTAAAGCAGGGGTGTCCAAACTTTTCTGCAGGAGTGCCACATCTTCTCTCTGTGTCAGGGACAAGAAAAAAGATTTACATTTCAATTTTGAATAAATTTACATACATTTAAATATAAGAATATATTGGATACATTTCACAGCTTATCTGCGGGTCAGATGGAGGGGTCTTGCTGCAGGCTGCATTGAGACTTGCTGCAGGCCACATCTGGCCTCTGGGCTGGGGTTTGGACACCTCTGGTTTAGAGGTTGCCTTTTATATCAACCTGAGAGGGTTGGATTTATATTATAGAATATGTTTAGTGTTTCACTATTTCCCTGATGAAAATTTCCTCGCCAGTGTCATTTGTTGAAATTGCACCTTTGGTAGTCCATAAAACTTTTTTGAATTGTTATATAAAATAAAAAATTCCCATATTAGATCATATTTTTAGCTTCATGGCTTCTTTGGTCCTGAGATTTTGGGGTAGTGATTTATCTGCAGTCAAGCCAGAAGAGCACACAATAAAAATTCTAGCAGTTTTGAAACAATGGACAGTCACTTATGGCACAATCCTAAGAAATTTAGGCCAGCCTTACTCACCTGGCCTATCTTTCTGTTGTGGTGTGAGAAGGTTGGCGCATGCCTGTGCATTGACCTACCCACCCACCCCCTAATCCCCAGAGTGGGGCAGAAGTGTCTTACTGCACTTTTGTGACATTCTCTGGTCACCACAGGGCTTAGGCCAGGGTTTAGGCCAGCCAGAATGGAGGGTAGGATTGCAGACAAACAGTCTTGCCACTGATCTACATTGAAATGTTGTATCCCGCAAAACGTTTTAATTAAATCAAGGAAAATCAAGGTAAAACATATGGATTCCTTTTTCTCTTAGTGGTTTGAGCCACATCCTGACCTGTTAGAATTACCTGGCCGATCATGATGTCAAATAATTGCAGAAAATCATTTCAAAATTGTCTTCTGAGGAGTGTGTGATAAGGTCTTTTGAAATTTTGAAACCACATAAATACTGTATTAGATTTCTTGAAAACACACACACACACACACACACATACACACACACACACACACACAAGTGAAAATACTCTGATTCAGAATATCCAAAATGGCCT
Organism: Cryptoblepharus egeriae; assembly: GCA_030015325.1. NCBI lineage: Eukaryota > Metazoa > Chordata > Lepidosauria > Squamata > Scincidae > Cryptoblepharus > Cryptoblepharus egeriae. Next base: position 42,772,237 of record JAREYC010000006.1, read on the forward strand.
ATTATTATAATGGCCTAACAATTCCCTTGGAGCTTCTACCAATGATGGTTGAAGTGCAGTGTTGCCATTATGGCTGCAATCCTAAAGACACTTTCCTGGGAGTAAGATCCATTGAACATAGTGAGACTTACTTTTGAGTAGACATGTTTAAGATTGTGTTCTTAGTCTCACTGAAATGATTTTTAAAGCTAGTCTTGAAAACTGGCTAGATTCAACCATACTTATAGCATTTGCTGAAATTTTTTTTAATTTTTGCTTGCCCAGATGTCATGATGGCACTGAAAAACAGCCTTGTATTTTATTACTAAATCAGTCTTGTGGGAGTAATAATTGCCTTGTAAACACTCTTGTATTTCACATACACAGAGGCAAAGGAGAAGAATGTGTCTTAAAAGTGTTAAATGTTTTAAAAATTAAGACATTACTGAAATAAATCTCCAAAGACATAAACACCGTCAATTAACAGCATGACAGATATCCCCAAAGACATTTTAAAAACCCACAAATAACTGCTGCAGATGTTATCACTAGGAGGGAGCTGAAACTCATGACCAGCATGTTTCTAAAGCCAAAAATCTACATACCGTATTTTTCTTGGTTTGAAGTTTCACAATAGGTATATTAAAATAAACATATGTTGTCTTGTATACTCTATGACTGAAGAAACCTCTGGCTGTGTGACTGAAAAATATATGTTGTTGAAAAATATATGTTATACAAGAGGGATATACAAGTGCTGTAGCCTTATATCTCTTGAAACTTACGGCTTTCATAGGCAGATACTTATAGTCTGAAAGTTGGGAGCAGATGAAAAATTATACAGAGCAATAATTTTAGAGATTGTAGAGATGGTTCCATTGCTCATTGCTTCAAAATTTGAAAAAATACAAAATCTTTATTTAAAACATTTTCAACAGCTTGTTTCTTTCCTAACTTGTATGTTTTATTCTTAGATCTGCTCTCTTGAATGCCTAGAATTGAAACAGTCACTGTCCTATCAGTTCTTGTTATCCACTCGGATTAGGTTCAGTAAACCCAGTGGATTCTGAAATAGCAGATACTGAAACATTGATCCTGTAGGGAAAATGGGGTTAGGTCAGAGACCCTCTTCACAACATTTGATGAGGCTCAAAGTACTCCCCCAAGTTGACAAGAAAAATGTACAGAAAGTAAAATGAAACTAAACAAGTGTATGTTTAGTTATGGATAGGTAAAAGGTAAGGTGAAGGGAAGGAAACACAAAGCTATCAGAAGGTCCTGATCCAGTGAACATGGAGGTCAACAATCACTTGAGAAGGAGAGTCCCCTCCATTCTCCACAGTGAAAAGGTTAAAAACAGAGGTTTTCAGTGGCTCATAATATGCAACATTTTCTTAGGCTGCAATCCTAAAGACACCTTCTTAGGATTAAGACCCATTGAACACAATGGGGCTTACTTTTAAGTGGACATGGTTAGGCTTGTGCTCATTGTTTTATAAAGCTAGGTGAGTCCTGATAAAGTGTCATTTTAAACTGTATCCTGGTGCTAAAAGGTTTGGAGCCACTAGCATAGCTTTTTAGAGGCATTGGGCAAAGCATATCCTAAATCTATCTGGGTTGGAATTAGATAACATTTGATCCTTTCCAGTCTATGATGGTCTCTGTTACTTCTAATGCCTTGAGAGCAGTGTGTTCAATATTTTAATTATTGCATTCAAAAGGAAGCAGCTTAATCTTGATGATTGCTTTGTAGCCTTTCTTTTTGGAATTGAGCATCACTGAAGGGAATTCACGTGTTTGCATTTCCTTGTAGCTACATATAACTCTCCAGATACATTTACAGAAAACCTTTGCCAAAAAATGTGGTCAAATTCCTAAAAAAGAAGGCAGTAAATTAATTTCTCACAGTATATTATCTGCTAACTGGGCAAGAGGCACTCTTTCAAGTGGGTGCTCCTCTTATGTTTAGCAGGGGAAGAGAAACTGACCCTCCTTACCCCAGCAATGTATTTTATGGTGGCTTCTGCTGGTGTTCTTTTGCATCTTTTTTATTGTGAGCCCTTTCAATTTAAGGAGCCATTAGACAATGGTTATTTAATTTTTTCTGTAAACTACATTGTGAACTTTTCCTTGAAAAGTGGTATATAAACATGATTGATTGATTGATTGATTGATTGATTGATTGATTGATTGATTGATTGAAGCTGTCCCTACTGAAATTCCCTCTTATATAGAATTGTTAAAGTCCAGGAGCTCTAAAGTGGGCCAGTTTGCCTACCTTGGTCTACAACATTGCTTACTTCTGAGTGGACATTCATAGAATTGGACTGAGAGACATGCTGAGAAGTCATAGAGTTTCTAAACCAACTAGCAAAATGTACCCACACTGCTGGAGTAAATTACCCCCGCCAGCATCCCCCATTGTGCAATACCCCTTGTGCAACACCTTCCCATGCACATCAACTCTCATATGCAGCAACATCCCCCATGCATATCAACCCCCATGCGCAGCAACATCCCCATGTATATCAACCCCCATGCACAGCAACACCCCCCATGCGCACCAAACCTCCATGCGCATCACCCTCTCATGCGCACCAACCCCTCATGTGTACCAACCCCCATGGGCATTACTCCCCATATGCATCAATCTCCCCATGTGCATCAACCCCCAATGTGCTCCCTCCCAGTGCATTAGAAACTGTGCACCAAATTGGCTGGATGTTGATCAGTGAGTCTTCATTGTTAAGTATAGGACAAAAACATGTTGTTCCTCTTTTCACCCCCTTAAGGATTAATTTTCTCAATATCAGTTCTTAGTGGGTGTTGATGTCACAGAAGGGACACCTCCCCAAATTTCATGCTTCTAGGTCTGGCATTTTGGCTGGGTGTTGATGAGTGAATCAGTGAGTGAGTGAGTGACTTTTCAGTTTATATATATAGACTAGCAATAACAAAAAGGAAACCCCTTATTTCTTGACCTTGTGAAATTATATCCTGAGTAATGTTTAATCTCTGAGTAATGTTAAATGTTTAATCTGAGTAACGTTTAATCCAGTGCTGGATTTATATATAAGCTAAACAAGCTATAGCTTAGGGGCCCCCTCTTTTGGGGGCCCCCAAAAATTGAAAAGAAAAAACTGGATGTACATTTCCAAAATATAAGATAAAAAAACAAATAAAATAAAACCTACATACAGCAACAGTGTTTTAAATTACCATGTAAAATATATTCAACACAAAAAACAGCAACAATTTGTTGTTGACAAAGGACAGCTTGACATATAAAGCCATTACCTTTAATGGCTTAGGGCCTCATCAAACCTAAATCAGTCCTTTGTTTAATCCTCCCTAGGTAGGTTCTGCACTCAAAGTAATTCAGGATTTCTAGTTTTTCTCTTCATGGTAAAAAAGGGGGGAGGTGATGAGGAAGAGAGTATGCAAGCTCAAGAGCCTGCCACAGTCACTCCCTGAATTGAATTTAGAAAGAAAAATAACATCTGAGCGCTTTTCAGATTCACTTTTTGTCACATAATGGCCATTTTAAAGCTCTGTTCTTATAGAAAAATGTATTGTGTTACCTCCCTATGCAATGCTGTTGCCCCAGATTTTTTGCCTTTACCAGTTCATAAGTGAACTCGGTGTTGTTGTAAACAAGAGCAGGTTATAAATGTGAGATTTTTCAACCCTCAATTGCATTTTCTTATTACATTTGCTTCTCCAAATGCAAAGAAAAATGTGGTTTAGGAGAAACACAGAAATAAATTCAACATATTCTTTATAATGGGGGAGAATTGTGTTCCACAAAGAATGTCATATTTTCCCAGACACATCTGTGACTTTTGCATATGTATAGAGTACTGTGAGGATAGCTAAACCAGGAATTTGGCAGTAATAGTCATTCATAAATGTACATGAATTGTGCCAAAAAAATACCCTTCAGAATTTTAAGGGCACATTGTAATGGGCAAACATACATAACTTAAGACTTGAACCATGATTCATTACCTACACATGAAACTATTGCTTGAAATAGATTAAAGTTATGTGTCATTAGATTGCTGCAGAGATTTTTGTGGTTCAGATTTTTTTCCCCGAAGTTGTCAATAATTGGGCCACTGTTTTAACGTTACATGCAGAACCTGCTCTTTTCTACACATTTACATCCTGAAATGCTGCAGTCAAACATCTGCAATCTAAGTCTTCATTGAAAGAAGAAATAATGGCAGAAACCACAAACAATTTTAAGATTCAAGACACACTTATAAAGGGTGGGGAGTTTTGTTTTTATTTTTTGCTTGAGGAGGGTGCGTGCCTGCCCATTTCGCCTGAGCGAGTGGGAAAGTATTTTGCTGAAAGAGACCAGCAGGAACAGCTGGTCACCTCCAATGTCTTCTTTCTGAGACTAAAAATGGCACTTATCTTCAGGACTTTGGTTGGAGATCCTCTGGCTACCCTCCTGGCTTTATGATTTTGCATTCTGACACTTTACTGGGCTGGTCTCCAGACAGTTTTTACTTACTCTAATTTGTTGCCGGGCACAGATTAATGCATTTCAAATGCATTTGTTGACACGCTCTTTTCATGTGGCATCTGCCAAACACTTCTTAAGCCAGTATTTGTCAATTATGCGGAAGCAAGGATGCTGTGAGTTTCACGCTGGATTCTGTTCCTCATCATGGATATTCACCGTGATCTAAAGCCAATGCTATGAGGAAAAGATATGCTTACTCTGCATCCCCAGCCCTACTTGGAAACAGCTATGTTTACTTGATTAATGGATATTTTATGAAGATAGCATTTAGGAAACAAACAAACCCTCTGCAGTACACTTGCTTGCATATGATCAAGCTAGTTATCCCATTTTAAATTGCTGGCTCAGCCACATGTACAAAAAAAAGGAAACTTCATTTTTAAGCTAGATAATTGGTTCTAAACTAGCACTGAATTATAACTGTTTATCTGATTTCAGGCTCTTTTTTGGCAAGGGTCAGAAACCACTTGTTGCAAACAAGGTCGAGTTGTTTTGATACTGATTTCCTTTATTTTTTGTTCTTCTTCTTAGTACTGTACTTGCAGTTCTTGATCTTAATTTGCACATGTTTTGTCTTATGAGCTGTGGTGACCTGCTTGATTTTTGTTAATTACAGCACCGTATCTGATAATAATGTAATGGGTGCTTGTAAACAGATTCATGCGCTTGCCCCAGTTAACATGATGCAAATGTAGTAAGGGTGGATAAAGTGACCAAACAAAGCCAACGTTTGGCAAGTTACTGGGTTGTAAAAAAATTTTCGATAATCTTCGGTGCACCCTTAACCTAGACCTGCACAACTCATCAGTCTTCCCATTTCCATGCTGATTTCCAGGGAGGCAAGCGCATGCCAGGAGTGGTGCAGAAATGTCTTACGGCACTTTTGTGACACCCTCAGCTCAGCACAGAACCTGTGCCGGGGCTTAGGCTAACCTTGCTGGAGGTTAGGATTGCAGCCTATGGATGCAAACCTATGCCTGTCTACTTAGAAGTTAGCCCATTGTATTCAGAAGGGCTTATTCCCAGGAAAGTGTTTAGGATTGCAGCCCAAGTCAAACCAGATGGGCAACGCTGTATACAACGCTGGCACAGTAGGGCTGCTGGGCTTATGCTGTATCTAGCATTGGATTAGAGTAAGCAGGAGGTTTTCTATTTGGCAGCCTGTTTAGTAGGACAGTTCCAATCTGCTCCATGCCAGAATGGGGATGAGGATGAAGCTGAGGCCAATTCTGTCATTCTTATCTTCCTCAGGGCTTGAAAATAGCCCCACCTCCAGAACATCCTCCTCCGACCATCCCTTGCCCCTCCGCCACCCAGAGCAACATTAAACTGACCTGGCAGCTGTTGGTTATGATGTGGTGCCCACATAAGCCATCCTGCCAGCTCTGTTTGCTCACTGGGTGTCAGAATACACTTTATATCACTTTCCTCAGTCACCCAGCAAGTGAGCATGCATCTATACTCTCAGATGATATGAATGGTTTCTTAATATGATTAGAGTTTCCCATGTCTTTTTGTATGCAAAAAGCAGCTTCAGAGTGCTTTGAATCATGACTATGACATGGAGTTAGAGGGTTTAAACATCCTCTATAAGAACCACTTCTGTTTGTCAAGATTAGGAATGTCCAACTCACAGTAGCATTACTGAGTCATAACCAGTATCATTACTGAGGCTCCAACATAATCTATCTGGTATCTATAATCAGGCATGTGTGTACACACAAACACACACATAAGCCAGATGTGCACTCATCCAGTCTACAACCAAGGCCTTCAGCACCAACATTTACATTTATTTTTTTGAGAATGCAAGCTATATTTATTCCACTGTTGGAGGAATAATCCTGGGAAGGATGGAGGAAGAATGCATGTACTGGGGCTCATTAGAACCCTTCCAGTAAAGATCTGCCTCAGGGATTGTCATTTCAGCAATGACAAATAGGTAGGAGAAACTCTGTCTACCTTGCCTTTTCTTAACACTAACTCCTGGTATTCAGTTACTTCCCACCCCAGGACTTCTGCTTGTGCTTCCCATTGCAATAAAATAAAAGCAGGGACAATCCCTTACTGCTCCAGTTTAAAGAGATGCCATCCAACAAACTTTTAGACATTGTAAAAATCTTGGGTGTGGGATGTCCCAGCAAAGTGAAGAATACAGGCACTCAACTTCTGAGAGCTGGTTTCTGGAAGTACTGGTGTACAGACAGTGACTGCTGATTGATCTGCTGCTTGGTATTTCTAATGTCCCCCTGGAAAGTAAATGGAAGAACAAAGGCAGGAGGCAGTTAACATCTTTTAAAACAACCTTCCTGGGAATCTTTTACTGACATAGCACCTTCTCAACAAGACTTGTCCTTTGAAATATTTCAAATATTGTTGTTAAGTTTATTTTTAACAAGCACTATATTCTGTGTATAGGTATATATGAATTTACATGTACATTTCTCTGAACAAGGAACTCTCTATGATCATAGTCTTGGCTATTAATGTTACACTGAGTGCCTTATAACAAACGTTATAGGTACAATACTTAAAAATACCATACTTTTGTTGTCATCAAGACCCATAGGTGGCACACATTTTCTTTGTCAAAATTTATAGCTTTTCTTTGTTTTCTGGAAATATAAATCCAAGCTAAAGCTAGGATAAGTGGGTTCAACTTCATTGACTTTGCTGGCCATATTGATTTATGCGTACTGTACTTTGAAGCCCGCCATAGGATCAGCAAAGTGCATCCCATGCACCAGTAACAGCAGAGTACAATTTCCCTTCCAATTTCTTCCTGCCGGTGCTTCTTCTGTAGGCATTGTTAATGATGAGAAGTGAAAATTATTTGGGTGGAAGGAGAGCTATGTCGCATTTCCTTAGGGAATCTCTCCATTTTATTAGCAATTGTTTACTCTGATAAAAGGCTTTGCAAGCTTTGTAATATCATACCAGGAAATTATATCTGTAAAAAATAATCAGTAAGGTGATAGCATCATAATTATGTACACTCTGCTTCCTTGTTAAACAAATGTAAATGTGCTACAATATGAAACTTTAATGTAATGGAACAAAAATACACTTAATGCAATCTTAAGTGTGCCTACTCCAAATTGTTGTATTGTGTTGAGTGGGGCTTACTTCCAAGTAGGTATGTATATGATTGCAGCCTTTTCAATCCCCTGGGAGTCCTTTCAGTTCAGCAGAGTATGGAGGCAGTCTTGCTTAACAACAATGTGAAGCAATCACAACAGGCAGCAGGATCTAAAAAGGTGCTATTATCTCATCTACCAGTCATTAATGTATGCTGTTGGGGTGGGGGCAGAAGAAGAGGGGACAGCAGACACTTTGACTTTTCCCCAAAATTTCTACTCTGTTATATTTTAAGATGATAGATTGACCCTACAATCCAGAGTAACTACAGGAGCACGTAAGAGACATTGCATGTACCCATAGTTACTGCACCACCTAGTGAAAACCTATGAGAAATTCATATTGCAATCCAGAGCAAATTGTTCTTACACTGGAGCAAGGACTCCCATAGTTAGTCTGGCACAGCTCATCAGTCTTCCCATTCCCATGGTGGTGTAGGGAGGCAAGTGCACTGTCCTAACCTTGCCCCAGGATTGGTGCAGAACTGTCTGGCAGCACTTTAGTGATACTCCCAGGCCAGCATGCAACTTTGTACTACAGCTTATGCCAGCCTAACTGGGGTTAGAATTGCCTAATTTGAAAGGGTCCAGCCATTGCTGGAGTGCATTGTTGCCATATGTCCCAAAAAACAAGGACAATCACGATTTTGGGGGATTGTGTTCACATATCAGCAAATGTGACAGACAGCCCTGTCCTGATTTTGTGGGGGAAAATTATGGCAATCCTACTGGAGTGCCTCTTGTGCTGCCACTTAGTACTGTCGTGGACAGCACTTGTTGCAAAAGGTGTTCTGGTGGCACACTCAGGCTGTAATCCTAACATCCAGTTAGGCTGGTAAATGTGGCTTGGTGGTGTTGCAAAAGTTCCATAAGACAGTTCTGCTCCATTCCTAAAGGGTTAGGCCAGTGCACAAACATGCACCAGTCTCTCCACACCGCTGGAATGGGGAGAAAGATGAATTGTTCTGGCCTAAATTGGATAGGATTGTGCCCTTAATGATGTGCTGCAGGGGTGCCGGCAGGAAGACCAGAACCTTTCCATCTGCAGCAGGAGACCTGCCAAAGAAAGAGTGGCAGACTAAGGTGGATTGGATCCAGAAAAGGGGCAGGTTTGGTAGCAGTTGTGGTAGCCATCAAATGCGAACTTCCTTCCCAGGAAGGAAATAAGTGGGACATGAAGCAGCAGCTAGCACAAGTTTGATCTGAATTCCTCAACACACATATACCATGGAGGTTCACCTCCTTCATTTTGTGTGTATGTGTTTAGTTTGCACTACTATTCACAGTTACCTGAAGATGAGTTACATGCAGTGATGGCTCTAGCAGTGATGGCTCTAGCAGGTTCACACCTACTCTATAGAATCCATTGTTAATGAGAAGTAGGACTTATAAAGTTTAAAAATAGCCATTTAAAAGTGGTTGCCAGATGGGGCATAGAACCGGTCGATAATTTCTTTGAATCCCATCACTGGTTACATTGTATAGTCATTGCTCATCTGCTAATGTAGAGTCCATCTTTAGTTCTGAGCTCTTGTTGTTCTGTGCCATTTTGACTTCATTTCAGTGCAATGGTAAATATCTGATCACAAGAGAATCTGATCATGAGATTTCTTTATCTATTGACATGAATGGAGAAAGCCTTGAACATGCCAACACCTCTTACGTCCATTGGAACTGCCAGCAATGGTAGTAACCTACTGAATCAGGATAACTTCTTACAGTTCTTCAGTTGTATTCCAGGAATGACACACTAACTTCTTCAAGTACTAATCATTAATCACTAATGATTTCAGGATCCCAGCCAAAAATAGCTTAACTGTTCATTAAACAGCAGCCCAATTATGAGAATCCCAATTTTAAAAAAAAAGCAGGCCTCCGTCAGTCTTGAAAGACTATGGTATCATGCTCAGCACTGCATACGCTGCATGCAAAGCATGAAAGCCTGGGTTAGATTGTTATGGAGGATAGGCTGTTACCCAAGCAGCAAATCCCCCCTCTCCACACCACTGAATTAGTCCAATGGAAAGGCAGAGCCAATACGATTGGATCCAGCTGGTGTCGCAGAGCTGGGCTAAGGACAGGAGCTCACCCTGTCTTGTGGGGCCGACCCAGGTTTCGAACCCTGGCCTGCTGGTTAACAGGCACAGCGCCTTAACCGCTTGTGCCACCCACAGCACACACCGAGAATCCCAATTATTGTTTAAAATACAACATTGGATCACAATTCCATCTGTAAGATGTTTTTTTCAAAGCTTTTTTTTACCCCTGAATTACTAATGCAATGTTTTTCTTAGCCTGGAAGCAGAGAGCTAGTCTTAGAGGAAACTTACTGGAAACAATGGTGAAATGTTGTTTCTTTTGTAAGTATAGGATAATTACTGGAGTCTTGAACTTTAGTAGCTGCTACTCAGTGGGACAGATCATTTGTTTGTTTGTTTGTTTGCCCACCCAGTGCTTTTTTCTGGGGGGGGGGGGGAAGGTGCCAGCACTCACCACATAGTGTAGCTAGTCATTCCCATAATTATTAATTAGCTGCTGGGGGAAGAAGGCAGGTGAAAAAAGGTGCCAGTACTGAGTACCAGTGTGTACCCTCAGAAAAAAAGCCCTGATATTACCTATGCAGTCTGAATGTAAGTGGCTGAAAGACAATAAACTAGTGCTATTTTCTAGGCAAGATTTATCTCAAATAATTTATTAATTATAATAATTTATAATCCGTCTTTCCAGCTTAAATGCAATGTAGCAAATGAAGTTTATTTAATGGTGATATATTCTGCTGTTCCTCAAATCCCAAGACAGTTCTATGTAATCAAACAAATAAATGTACAAAGATGCAACCAAACACATAAAAACTATAATGGAACATGATGTAAAAGAAATGTAATAAAACTGTAATAATTTTCACTATAAAAATATCTTTAAATGGTGCTGCAAAATATTGACCTCATTTGTAACAGGAGGTGTTTCATTTGGATGGAATGGTTCCTAAAACACTCGCAGATAATGGTTTTGGAAATGGTGGTGACACTCAGCAAATAATGGCTACATTATATATAAGTGTTACGGATCAGAGACAGATGGTACTGTATTGTTCTTTCCCGTATATTGGGTGAAACTTTGCATGCATTCTGTGAAGAAATCCCTCTAACTTACTTTTGAGATTATCAGTATGACTCAGGCGTTCTCAGAGACAACAATTCAGAACTAGGCAATTTGATAGGTCCTGATTGAGCCACTGTGAATAAAAAACAAAGTTATTCAGTACAGTATACATAAACTATATGTGTGGCAAAAGCTAAAACAACCATTAATTAGATTGTATGAGGGGCTTAGAAACAACGCTAGTTGAAAACAGATTTGTCTGCATTCAGCGTTTTGAAAAACCACAGTGAAAAGCACAGAATGCAATTGTTTAAAACAAGCTCGATCTTGATGTTGAATTTGTTTAAACTATGCTCAATTTTTCTGGCTACAAATGTTTTCCTGTCAGAAAAACAATTCTGGGATTAAATTGTTGTGCTCTTTTTTAGCATTTCATGTGCGTTTTGTTTATTTGTGTACTTCTGATACTGTTCACTGAACTGCTTCTTCATAGATTGTCTTGTGGTTTACAATAAAAAACTTTCTTTGTAGTTAGGATTGCACTGAAGACTGAGCAGATGTTGTAAATTTTATGCCCCTATTCCCATACTGAATGACTAAAGCTGTGATCTTTAATGCATTTACTTGGAATTTAACCCCACTGTTGGCTGCTTGACTTCAAACTAAGCATGCATAGAACTGCGATTCAAGGCATAGACTTCTTCACATCATTATCTGTCAACCTTCTGCTATTCTGGTGGTTCCCAAACGCTATAGCATCAGGGCCCACTTTTTCAATGACACTCTGTTGTGTACCACCAGGGTTTATCAGACTTTTAAAAATGGATCAAAAAGGAAATATTGATTTATTTTTTGTTTGTTTAATCTCAAAGTAAATTTCTTTGTCCTCTTCTCTAAGTCCTTAATATATTTTGGCTTGGTCCAGAAGTTAGGAGACAAAGGGTCCAATCCTATTCAGCTTTCCAGCTCTGATGCAGCTGTGCCAATGGGATGCATTGGTGGGGACAGTCAGATTCACAGGGCTGCAGTGGCTCAGTGGTAAGAATGCTGGAGTTAGAACACTGCTTGACCGGAATTCCACTCAGCAGGCCAGCAGTTCAAAACCCAAGTGCTGCCCGATGGGGTGAGTTCCCATCCTTAGCCCATTTCCTACCAACCTAGCAGTTCAAAAGCATGCAAATGCATGTAGATAAATGTTTCCCACCACTTCGATGGGAAAGGCAACGGCCTGGCAATAGGCCCCTGCGACAGGTCAGCCAGATATCCACATGTCACCTCCATCATGGATTGGAGAAAACTCTAATCCACAACAAGTGGACGCTGTCTCACACGGACACGGTACAAACACTGAAGTTGCCTTTTTATTGATTGATTGATTGATGAATAACGAATGAACGAATTGTATATTCCTGACAACAGCCTGACATCGTTTGACATTGCAATGGAAGGCTGAACGGGTTTAATATGGGAAGTTGTGGTATATACTCATATAAGCATAATGAAATTAAAAGGTTAAGCAAAGATCCACTGTCCCTACAATCCAGGGTAGCTTCGGGAAGATGTAAGAGGCACTTACTCTGGATTGCTCAATGCGTTCCCCATAGGTTTCCCATAGGTGTCACCGTAACTACATTGGTGTAAAAGGTCCTGTAGTTACTCTGGATTGTAGCCTATAACATACACAAGATGAGGGGATAGAACAAGGATCCCTCTTTTTCCCTTCCCACCATCATTTATTCTGAACATTAAAGTAATTTTCAAAATTCTGCATTTTCTTTGCTATTTTTCTAATTAAAAATTGATGCTTGCTATATTTCAACCAGCTGATATTTCCTCCAATAAAACTTGGGAAAAAGATGGCATGAAGGAAGCCAGGGAGTCAAACAAAAGAAGATTAGAAAGAGGTTTTGGGAAAGTGAGTATAAAACTATAACTTCCTCAGACAGATGTTTGGAACTCATGAGGCACTAAAAAGAAAAGGCACTGTGGATGCTGCCAGCCCTTTGTGTCTAGAGCCGAGTGTTCCAACTATTGTTTTCTTATTGGCAAAAGCGATCATGATCCTTAATAAACTTAAGGTTCAGGCTCCATATTCAGGCTTCGTTTCCACCGATGTCTTTTGGGGTTAGTGAGCAGTCTGAGAACTGCAATTGAATTCCTTTTTCGGACTGTGGTGATGCAGTTATAGTTCTCCCAAAGGTAATGGATGCTAATTATTTTAATAGAATATCATAAGCCAGAAGGAATTGTGCTAACTTACTGTTGCATGAACATCTGACATTTTCATATTGTACACCATGAAGCCATTTGAAGGTAAAGGTCAAAGAAAGTGATGGAGCAAAGTTTTACTGATGTAAACTTAAAAACCAATCATTGCAGTAAGAATACAAAAGGGGAGGAAGAATCCTGCTATTGCAGGGTTTTTTCTCCCCCGGTACACTGATTCTCAATTCCAAACACACATATGTGTAATTATTTAGGCAGCAATTTCTTCTTTCTCACTTACTCATTACCATAGTGGGCCATCTGGCGCTAATGCCTCATAATGGGAATTTCTTTATTCTAAATTTGTGAAAGTTGAAAGGTCTCTCTATTAAGTTTTATAATGTTGTTGGATGCTAATGATGTCATTTGTGTTGCTACCTAGTAATAATTATGTTTAATACTTTAAATCATTCCTTTATCTTCAGAGTATTTTATAGTATTTCTCTTGCAAAGATTAACCATACTTGGTGCAAATGTCAAAGTAGGACCAGTATCATAACAGTGGGTACTGTTCTCCCACATCTAATGCACATATTAACTGGAATGGATCATCTCCTATCTGTATGCTTTACTATTCTCCCTTCTGTAATAGTTCAGTTTTAGCTGCTTTGATAAGATGGAAAACATTTGATCTCAAGTAAATTTCTTTCTCCTCTAAGTCCTGAATATTCTTTGGCTTGGTCCAGAACTTAGGAGACAGATGGTCCAATCCTATTCAACTTTCCATCTCTGATCAGGGTGACCAGATGCCAAACACAAAATCCCTGAACCCCAAGGCCAGTTTTCCTAGCCCCAAGGCCAGCTTTCCTACCCCTCCCCAAGCCAAAATTCCTACTTGCTTAAAAAATTGTAGGACACCCCAAAAATGTAGGACACATGTAGGACATGTTAAAATAAGCTCCTTTATTTAATTTCAACACTTTTAAAACTAAAAACCTTTTAACATGCATGATCCTGACACATATATATAAGGCACCCTGAAAGCAATGCAACACAACACAGCATGATCCTGACACATGTAAGGCGCCCTGAAAGCAATGCAACACAACACATTTTGATCCTGACACATATGTGTAAAGCAGCAACACAACACATTATGATCCTGACACATACATTTAAGGCACCCTCTGAAAGCAATGCAACACAACTTAGCATGATCCTGACATGGGACTGGATCATAGTTTAATCATATCATGTTTGGCTGGATCATATCTAAGTTTGAGAGGATTGGGCCTAAAGCCTGTAATCCTATCCACATTACTTGGAAGCAAGTATCACTGAATTCAGTGAATTTTGCTTCTGGGTACATCTGCATAGAATTGCTCTGAAAATTTAGCTTTTCCTAAATGAATAGAGTAGAAACAAAGGAACTGATAAATGCTGTAGGCTGCAATTCTAAAGACACTTTCCAGGGGCTGTCTTTCGACATCTCCATGAACATGTGGCCCACATGCGCATAGAAAGCTGTTACCTTCCCAAAGAGGTAGTACCTGTTTATCTACTGTACTTACATTTGCATGCTTTCAGACTGCTAGGTTGGCAGGAGCTGGGCAATTGATGAGAACTCACTCCATCTTGCAGTACTCAGGTCTTGAACCTCTGACCTACTGATCTTCAAACTGATAGGCACAGCGCCTTTAACCACTAAGCCGGTGCAGGCCTACCTTACCTTTAGGCTGCAATTCTGAAAACACTTTCCTGGGAGTAAGCCACTTTAAACTCAGTGGAACTTACTTCTGAGTAAACACAAAAATGATTGCATTGTTAATAGACGGTTTGAGAACCACTGCAATAAGTTGTTAGAAATGTGGCACCCTTGAGGGGCGTGAAACCACTAGTGAACAAAATGGCTAAAAGTCATGGTTTTTAGGAATAATCCCATCATGTTATATCATGACAGAGGTGTAATTTGCAGCAGAACGCAGTGAAACAAACAACTTTGAAATATATTTATTTTTTCAAAATGTGTGGCCATAAAACAAACGGAGGTGGAGCAATGCCACATAACCACGCCCCCCCCATCCAGGATCATCCAACAAGCACTGAAAACTATAAAGCTTATCATTTTCTCCTTCCTACCTTGCATATATAACAGTGGAAATGAACATAATGAAAAGTCAATTCCAGTATGCCCTAGAACAGCGTTTCTCAAAGTGGGGGTCGGGACCCCTTTTGGGGTCGCCTAGAGCTTTCCTGGGGGTCGCCTAAAGACCCCTGGTGCAGGGGGCCAGGTCAGGCTTGCCAGACCTCCAGCTGAGGGTGCGGGTGCACTGGGGCTGACTTGACAGCCTCAGGGCCCAATCCTATGCATGCCTACTCTGAAATAAATCCCATTATAGTCAGGGGGCCTTTACTCCCATGTAAATGTGGATAGGATTGCAGCCTCAGGGCCCAATCCTATGCATGCCCACTCTGAAATAAATCCCATTATAGTCAGGGGAGCCTTTACTCCCATGTAAATAACGGTAGCAAAATTACAGTTATAAAGTAGCAACGAAAGTAATTTTATGATTGGGGTTCCCCACAACATGAGAAACTTATAATGGGGTCACGGCGTTAGGAAAATTGAGAACCACTGCCCTAGAATGTCATTCTTTAACAGGGACAGGTTGTTACATTAAAAGTTAAATGCACTGATTTGCGTAGCACACTTCAGCTAAGACCTGTAATTTAACAGTCCTTCAAAGTCTAAGGGTAGAGTTATGGAGCAAATCCATAAATGAAAGCTTGTGTATGATTGCTTATTCTTTAAGCTTTGACCTGCCTCATTTTTATGAAACAGGGATATATTTGTTAAAGTTGTTTCTCATATAAAAATCTCAGCAGATGCCTGTAAAATTCAACCACGTAACTGTCTTTATTGCAGTTTCTTCAACCAATGCATAACCTTGTTCTCTGCCTAGTTACAGTTCAGTCAAAAATAACAGAGCATTTTAAAAATAACTGGATAAATTATATGATAAAATTGTAATATAGGCATACAATCTGTAAAAAGAGTATTTTCTTGAAAAAGAATACCCATATTTGCATCCTAGAAATTAAAGTGGGATACTTGCTATCATTTAAACATTTCATTTATGTCAGTTAGCTCCTAAAAGATTGGGCTGTTCAGGTTAATTTCTAAAAATGACACTGAATTACGTGGCTCTGCTGTTGAGAATTTCAATTTTCATGCATATCCATTTAAAGATTTTTTTTAACTGTGGTTAGCATGGAAATATGTAGCATTTTAGTGGGAGAAAGCTGTGGTATGTATGCAGAAATAGAGTGCTGCTTGTGCAGTGAACTTAGTTACTACTGGAGCCAGTTGAATACTCAACCAGTTAGTTATTCAGTTACTGGAAATTGCTAAGATAGGTACTTGTGAGCAGTAGATCATCAGTGGTTTACTGTTGCTACTCTCTTACCCAGTGATTTTCAAGCAGTATGCCATGGATCATCCTCACGGGAATTTGGGTGTTGACATGCATTAATAGGATAAGTGGGGGATTTGAACAGTCTAGTGTGCCTTGTCAATGGTAAAAACAACTAATGGTGTGCATTGACAATTTCAGTGCCTTGTTAAATGTGCCATGAGATGAAAAAGGTTGAAAATCACTGCTCTGACCTTTTTTAAAAGGCCAAAAAGGCACTCCACTTAGTGGACACTTTTTGCTTTTTTTTAATGGTTTTGCACAAACAGTGAATTTTTCATCTCCAGTGAATGCTGTTTACAGGTGAAAATTCCTTTGAACACCAACAGTGTTCAACACCAATCCAGGAACACCAACCCGTGAATGAAAAGATTAACAAAGGATCTATAACAATTTATCAGCACTCCTAATGAAGCCGAAGACCTACTTTCAAATTCCAAAAAATAAAATCTTGAGTGTGATGAGTTTTCATGTTGCTCCTCATGTGATGATGTGATACAGTAATCCTGTTTGAAACTTACTATCTCAGATCCAAATGTGTGAGTTGTACATACTGGAGTGAATTTACTACATACTTTAAAAAATTATATTTGCTATAAGATGTTTGGCCACTACTAGGTCCCAGTTGTTCATATCAGTTTTAGAAGTTCACTCGACAGTTGTCGTAGTGTGCTGAGAATATATGCCAAATTCATGTGCTTATTAGGCTTACACAGAATATTAAATGTCACTTAGAAAAACAGATTCAATATCATAGTGAATCCAGATGGGAAACATGTTCAGAAGCAATTTGAATTGATATTGTTGAGATAGTAAAGCTCTTTGACAGTTCTTGTGACAGCTGAAGACGAACTGAAGTAGAAAGAGGAAAATATAGATTTTAAGCCAAAATAAGATGAAATGATGATACTTATGATACTTCTTGGCAAGTGGAGCTTTGGACTCTTCCTATAAAGTCCTAATGCTCTAGAATTTCAGGCTTCAAGAGCTTATTAATTACTAGCAAAAATGTACCAGTGTTGCAGGAGTAAAATTCCTCCATACACCATCCCTCCAGTGCACCTCAACTCCTCCCCATGCAAGTAAACCCCCCATGTTCATCCATCCCATGCGCATCATCCCTCCCATGCACATCATCCCCTATGCACATCATCCCCCATTCTCATCAACCCCCCTTCGCAACATCCCCCATGCCCATCAATCTCCCATGTGCATCAATCCCCATGCACATCAATCCCCTATGTGCATCAAACCCCTATGCGCATCAACCTCCATGCTCATCATCCTCATGTGCGTCAACCCCATGTGCGGCAACCCCCATGCTCATCAATCCCCCATGTGCATCCGTCCCCCATGTGCATCAACCCCCCTGTGCATCAACCTCCATGTGCAACAGTCTCTCATGTGCATCAACTGTCATGTGCATCATTCCCACATGCGCAACATTCCCCCATGTGCATTCCCTCCCCATGCGCAACACATCCCTCATGTGCAACACCCCAGCATCCTCCCCGGTGCAACCCCTCCCTCCAAACAACATCCCCCCCTGCTCACCCCGCACCGAGCACCAAATTGGCTGGATGTTGGTCAGTCTGCTGTGTTAAATATAGGACAAAAATACATTGTCCCCCTTTTCAGCCCCTTAACGGTTAAATTTCTCAACATCAGTTCTTGGTGGGTGTTGATGTCACGGAAGGAACACCCTCCCCAAATTTCACGCTTCTAGGTCCAGTGGTTGAGGCAGAGCATCCCTCAGTGAGGGATTCTTCAGTGTAAAGTATAAGGAGGAAAATACATTGCGCCCCATTTCACCCCCTTCTGTTTGGAATTTCCAAAAACACATTCTTAGTGACTCACTCCATCATAGACAGAACACCCACCCCAAATTTCTAGGCCCAGCGGTTTTGGCAGGACGTTGATGAGTCAGTGAGTGAATCAGTCAGTGAGTCAGTCAGTGACTTTTCAGTTTTATATATACAGATTTCAGTTACGTCCCACTCTTCCACCAGGGAGCTCAGAGCAGTTGATAGTACTGTGGAGTAGTGTCAGCTTTAGGCTAGAGCTTTTTGAGTAATCCTACAGAAAGTGCCTGTATGAATAGAACTGACACTGCCATATGCCTTAGAACCATTCACCATGTTTCCCCTCCAGGGTTTCAGGCAGGTGTTTTTTTCCCAGCAGTTTTGGCTGGCCATTGAGTCAGTGAGTCAGTCAGTGATTTTTCTCTTTTATATATATAGATGGGTTAGAGAGCTTGTTAGAGATAATGCTCAAAGGCAGATACATATTAACCAGTTTAGTTCCGTTGCTTTAATACTGGCTCAGCTTGGGCTGCAATGCTATATACATTTTATTGGGAGAAAGCTCCAGGAACACAATAGGACTTACATCTGAACTGACGTTCATAGCATTGCACCGTTAATCTATTATAACTTGAGGGTCTTCCTTTTTTGTGGAAACTTCAAAATATAAAAGTTTGCATCTGAATATTTGAATGTTGGAATAAAGTTTTGTCCCTCAAGTAAATTTTGAAAAGACCATATTTGAGGTACTTCATTATTCTGAAAATGAGTGCAACATTCCTGTCTTTCTTTGCCCTTTTAGATTGTTGTTTTCTGGGTTTAATTTGGGGAATAGTTCTGTTTCCAAGCTCATTTTGTTTAGTTTGGGTACAATCCATCAAATCCTGTACAATTTCCATTAATTTTGGGCTTCTCTGAGGATGAGGTGTGTTGGAAATGCTTGCTTAGAAAAAAAGATTAATGGTTTGTGACCATCTTTTGGCTAGATCTTCTCTTGATGTGAAAGAGCTCAGTTTTGTCAATACTTGTTCACCAGTTCACCACACGTTAAAAAGATCTTTCTGCCTGACACGCCTAACCTATCCCCTACCCAGAAACAATGAGTAGAAACCCAGAAACAACCTACCCCCTATTAGTACCCCCTACCCAGAAACAATATTAAAAACTCCAGCTCAGGATAATTAGGACAACTAAGAGCCCAATCCTGAGTTCCCAGGGCTCTGTGCAGGAGCATGCTGACTGCCCGTGTTGCCAACATATCATAAGGCATATCTGCCACCACCACACGCCCATTTAGAACTAGCCCAGAGTCGAGAGGTGGTGTTCTAGCGCCAGGTAAGTGCCAGTACTCTGGAACTCAGTGGTCCTTGGTCCCAAGAACCACATGGGGATGAGGGGAATAGGGGGAGGTGGGGAAAGTTGTTCTGGGGCACTAGAGAGCAGGGCAAGGGTGGGCAGAAGGTATGCTAGAGGTAGAGAGGGAGGTGGAACAATCCAGAGTCTCTGTAGAGTGCTTTTTGCCATTCATAACTAAATTCATCAACCTCAAGATGTTTTTTCTCCCGTAGCTATGTCTGGTCTTCAAGGAGAGTATAGCACCGTGATAACATACTCTCCCCAGCCTATGCAACAGATTGTAACTTAGGGGCCTTTGGATTTGAGTCAAAGTATTTAGTGCTCACAAGCGGCTCACATTGGAGGTACAATTTTGCACTGTCTGACATTTCCTCCAAATTGCGTTCAAGGGCACTTCCATACAGAGTGATTTTCAATCATTCCAATCTGGAGGTGACGCAGCTATGGATCTCTGGTCTTTACAACCATTCATTAATTATAAGCCATATTAGCAATGTTCGTTAAATCCATTAGCAAAGCTTAAGTGATGGTTCCCAGGTGGAAAATCAGGCCACAGCATGACTAAAATGGAGATGAATGGATTAGTTTCTATGCAAAGGGGAAAGATGTTTTTAAAAATCCAGTAACAATATTCAGCTTAAATCCAGGTAGAGGAAGGAAAATGTTTTCAAATATATTATCCAGTTTGCTTCAGAATTCCGCCAAAAACTGTTCTGATTAAGGAATAAAAGGCAAGTATGACTTCATTGTTTTACTCCTGCTCAACTGGTTAATGAAAGTTGAACTGAATTTTAATTAAATTTTTCTGCATGAATAAACAACCAGTAAAATTGTTTTTTCATGTGCTACACAAATAGCCATGTACGTATTTTTTCTTTTCATATACCACTTCATTATCTGTGTTGGCTAGTAGATCAAAATTTGGAACTATAGTATTCTTTATGATGTGTAGAGCTTAGATGTTCTTAGAAAGGACTATTCTTTTGGATTAGGTATTTCTATTAAGATCATAAGATCTGCAACTGTGAAACATTTTATTGTTACCAAAGTACTGTAATGCTTTGGGTTTAAATACAGTCTATCAAAAAGGTTGGTTTTACGTAACTAATAGGACAGACACTTAAAAGGAGGGTAAATTCCCAGCCTGCGAAAAGAGAGTGGCAGACCTGCAGTTCCTGAGGCCATAACTACCATCTATTGTCCTGATAAACTCTCGGGAGCCAATTTGATTTAAATTAAATTAGGGTGCAATCCAGAATAACTACAGGGAGTCCTTGCTCTAGTGAAAGAACAATTTACCATACTCTGGATTGCAATATGAATTTCCTATAGGTTTTCACTAGGTGGTGCCATAACTACAGGTGCATGTAATGTCTCTTACATGCTCCCGTAGTTACTCTGGATTGTAGAGTAAGACAAATAAGTACTTACCTCCTCCTTGCACAGTTACTGAATTTGTTTTGTCTGTGTCTTTGTTCGTCTGACACTGTCCAAATGAGGCAATTGCACCATTTGCTGTCCAATTGCTGCTCTTGGAAAAAAAAAGTTTAAGGCTGTTGTATTGTAGGGATGTTTTTGGTTAGTGCCAGCTGAATACTGAACACAATTGCCAAAGGGACCTTTTGTATTTATGTATGTTCAGGAAGTGATAATAGCCTGCATGTCATGTACATCTTCCCCAGCTGCACCAACATCTGATACTGTAGGAATGAAACTCACTCCACAATATAGAGAAACATGGAGAGTTGCCATGTAGAAAAACCATAATGTACAGATAAGGCAGAGTACCACCCTGGATTTTAGTGCATCCCTTCCCCAAACATTTGTCCATGTTCCATCATCTGATGTTTCCAGTGACTTAGGGCCTGGTTTTAACGATTCAGTTTCTGAAACATAGTATAGGGTGTACTTACATGTGTTTTTAAAGTGGAAAGCTTGGGCAAGTCTGGGAGGTGGTTGCTGAAGTTTATATTGTACTGATGCACAAAAGACTTGATTGCTTTTAGCCTTTCTTTGTTAAGTTCTATTTTTTCTCTTTCCCCCCTGAGGTCATAGTGCTATTTAAGTATGTACATTTCAATCTCTCAAGGCCTGTCTGAAAAAGAAAATTGATTACAGCATTTTTCCATGGAAACCCATGGAAACAGATAGGCTATTATAAAGTGTGGACAGTGTCACAGACAAGCTATTGTAAAGTGGACAGTGAGTGGGAAAAAAATTCAAAAGCATTTTGAATCATTTTTGATAATTAAATAGGGGGAAAGGACATGATGTGTTTAAAGACTACACAGTGATGGTATGAATCCAGTGATGTTCAGTGAAAGCATATGGGAAACTCATTAGCAATCTTCCCTCACTCTTAATGAGAAACAAGGGCTGGAAAATGCCATTGCTGAATATTCGCAGATCTTGTGCAAACAGCATCATGTTGAACAGACCTGTTTATTCCTCTGGATGCATCAAATAATCAGAATGGCAAGTCATGGAATAAGAACAGCCAGTTCTAATATAAAGGTCCAGGTGACCTAAGTGAAAATGCTACCGCATTACAGGACTGTGGTGGTATCAGCAGGCAGCAATTTCAATAAACTCTTTAAATAATATCTTCCTTGTTTTCTCACCAAGTTATAATGACCGCAAAAGATGCATATCATGAGTTTTTACTGCATAAATAATAGAGTGAGCAAATAGTGTCAGAGAATTGCGAGAAAGCTGTTCTTCCTCTCAGCCTACTCAGGCTTCATGTACAGCTAAGTCTTAGCTTGTGTTGTCTGAGGGATGACATTCTCCCATAGGTTCTAGCCCACTCTCTTGTCATCTGAGTGGGCTCTCCTACAAGTGCTACCCAAGTTCGAGAGATGGTGGCTCAAGGTGTGCCTTCTCTATGTAGTACCGCAATTATGAATTCCATTCTGGGGGGATTGAGAACTACTACTTCCCTCATGGCCTTTCAGCACGTGCTCAAAATATTCTTGTTTCATCTGGCATTTGACTTACACTTTGTTGGCTGACTTCTGCTGTCTGAGACTCTGTGGTATAAATATATGCCACAGCTGCAATAAAAATGTTGTTTTATTGTTTTTATTATGACTATTTTTTAACATTGTATATTTTATTGAGGATTGTGTAAGCTGCCTTAGCATTTTGTTTGGGATGGGAACAGTAGGAAATAAATCTTTTACATAAAATATATAAATAAATACATATAATTATCACATATAATACATATAAATTATATATGTATACATCATTATATTATTATACATTATTATATTAAATTATATACATATAAATTATATACACATAATAAATACATATAATTATATACGTCGTGATGATGATGTTACCACTCCTGCTCTGAGTAAAGTCCCAGGGCCGCTCTTTTTCCTGACTGGAACTGGTGCTGAGAAGACCCCTTTATCAAAGTTTATCACTTTGCTTCCATAAGGCACCTAGAGGCAGCTGGAAGAGGAAGAGGATGGGCATTATACACAGTGAAATGGTTTCTTCTCCAAATGCGATGACAACTCATACTGCTGCAAATCCTGATGTGTTAATATGTTTTGATTCATGTCCCTTCTCAGTTACATTCAATTATTCAGTTATTATAAGAAAAATGCCACTTGAATAGGTTTACTTTCCAGTACTTCTATCTCTTACATGGTGGGGGGGGGGAGTTATAAATAACTTCATTGCATAAATTAAATATCTTTCCCAAAGGGAGGTAGATTATCTAATGGGTATATTTGTGAAAGATTGTGTTTAAAAATTAAGTGCCAACATCACCATCCAACCTCTTACCACAGTTTTCCTCCCTGCTGATCCTGAGTTCTTGTTATATGCTTTGTTGATAACCTTTCAAAGAGGTTCCCACACATGACTTGTAATCTCCTGATATCAGCACTAAGTGTTTTTTCCACTAGCAGCTTTTAAGTATAAGGCTTTTTTTAAAAGGAGATAACAGCTGCTTCTGCCAAAAAATATTGGCTACCCTAGAGGCATATGTTGTACAGGGCCAACCTTTTCATTTAGCTGTCACAGAAATTGAGCAATACCAACAAGCCAGACAACATGACAGTTTGGGAGGAGGAAAAGGAGGACTGGCATGTGAAGGCCAGCTCAGGTTTCCAAAAAGCTATTCAAATTTGATGTACACCAAGAAGTGTTTTACTCATTCAATATTTTTATATCTTTCTCATTTATAACTCCATCTGCCCTCTTACATTGGATGAAAATGAAACCCTGTAGTGTGCATTTCATGTTGAGTGCTTAGTATTGTCACTTGGTATACAGAGTGATCTGATGACAAAAGGTTGATTGACTTTTCCAGTTATAAATACAGTTCATTAAAATTGAAAACTGTGAGTCTAGGGAATCCTGAGTGCCAGTTTTCTTATATACGTAGGATTTTGATGCTGTTGCCCAGGAAAGTTGAAATATTTTTTCCAGCACTGTCAATCTGTGTCCTATGCTTATCTCTTTGGTTTGGTAGTACTCTTTCATTGGCATCCTTCAGTCTCGAAAGACTATGGTATCGTGCTCTGATTGGAGGTCCTGAAAC
The DNA here is from genome assembly GCA_030015325.1 of Cryptoblepharus egeriae. Classification (NCBI taxonomy): domain Eukaryota; kingdom Metazoa; phylum Chordata; class Lepidosauria; order Squamata; family Scincidae; genus Cryptoblepharus; species Cryptoblepharus egeriae. The sequence continues at coordinate 42,796,386 of JAREYC010000006.1, forward strand.
AACATCTAGTGTGGCTGAAAAGGCCAATTTGAGAGTGGCAATCCCTTCCACACTGAGGACAAATAAATTCGTCCCCTGCCAAGGCCCCAGGTTTCGCTGCTTTCGGGCCATGCTGGGTCTTTTGCCTCCACGCTGAACGATCGGAGGTCAAGGTTTCCCAGCTGTTGATGTCCATTCCCAAGACCTTTAGATCCCTCTTGCAGATGTCCTTGTATCGCAGCTGTGGTCTCCCTCTAGGGCACTTTCCCTGCACTAATTCTCCATATAGAAGTTCTTTTGGAATCCGACCATCAGCCATTCTCACGACATGGCCAAGCCAGCGTAGACGCCGCTGTTTCAGAAGTGTGAACATGCTAGAGATTCCAGCACGTTCCAAGACTGCGTCATTTGAGAGTTTGTCACGACAGGTGATGTCAAGAATACGTCGGAGTCAGCGCATATGGAAGGTGTTCAGCTTTCTCTCCTGCCATGCATAAAGGGTCCAAGACTCGCTGCAGTACAAGAGTGTGCTCAGGACGCAAGTCCTATAGACCTGGATCTTTGTATGTTCCGTCAGCTTCTTATTAAGCCATACTCTCTTTGTAAGCTTGGAGAACGTGGTAGCCACTTTACCAATACGTTTATTCAGCTCAGTATCTAAGGAGAGAGTGTCAGAGATAGTTGAGCCAAGGTACACAAAGTCGTGGACAACCTCCAGTTCATGTTCAGAGATTGTGATACAGGAAGGTGGATCCACACCCTGACCCATGACTTGTGTTTTCTTCAAGCTGATTGTTAGTCCAAAGTCTTGGCAGGCTTTGCTAAAATGGTCCATAAGTTGTTGAAGGTCTTCGGCAGAGTGAGCAGTAACAGCAGCGTCATCGGCGAAGAGGAAATCCCGCAAGCATTTCAGCTGGACTTTGGACTTTGCTCTGAGTTTTCCGTCTGATCTGGTCCGGAGATAGATTCCCTCTGTTGCACTTCCAAATGCATGCTTCAGCATGACTGCAAAAAAGATCCCAAATAAAGTTGGTGTGAGGACGCAGCCCTGCTTCACTCCACTTCGGATGTGAAAGGACTCTGATGTTAAGCCATCAAAAATTACAGTGCCCTTCATGTCCTCGTGAAAGGACCTGATGATGTTGAGGAACTGAGGTGGGCATCCAGTCTTGGGGAGGATTTTAAAAAGGCCGTCCATACTAACCAAATCAAAAGCCTTTGTAAGATCTACGAAGACTACAAAGAGTGGCTGTCTTTGTTCCCTACATTTCTCTTGCAACTGTCGAAGGGAAAATACCATATCGGTGGTGGACCTGTTGGCTCGAAATCCACACTGTGATTCAGGATAGATTCTCTTTGCAAGCACCTGAAGCCTCTTCAGTATGACACGGGCAAGCAGCTTCCCTACAACACTAAGAAGAGAGATGCCACGGTAGTTGTTACAGTCACCCCTGTTGCCTTTGTTCTTGTACAGTGTGACGATATTAGCATCCTTCATGTCCTGTGGTACTCCACCTTCCCTCCACCAAAGGCAGAATATCTCGTACAGTTCAGTGGAAATGGTCCCTCTACAGCACCTCAGAACTTCAGCAGGGATGTTATCTTTCCCGGGTGCCTTGCCAAAAGCAAGGGAATCCAGGGCTTCATTTAGTTCTTCTAAAGTTGGTTCACTGTCAAGCTCCTCCAAGACAGGCAGGCACTCAATGTTGTTTAATGCTTCTTCAGTTACTGCATTTTCTCTGGAGTATAGCTCAGAGTGGTGCTGCACCCAGCGTGCCATCTGTTGTGCTCTGTCCTGGATGACCTCACCTGTAGCGGACTTAAGCGGGGCAGATTTCCTCACAGTTGGACCTAAGGCCTGCTTGATGCCATCGTACATCCCCTTGATGTTGCCTGTGTCAGCTGCTACCTGGTTCTGAGAGCAAAGCTGCAGCCAATAATTGTTAGCACATCTCCTGGTAATCTGTTGGACTTTGCTACGGGCGACTCGCAGGGCTTGAAGGTTGCGCTCACTGGAACAGGCTTTATATGCAGTTAGAGCTCTCCTCTTTTCCTCAAGGGCTGGTGTCAGCTCCTCCGAGTGGGCTACAAACCAATCCGCTGTCTTTCTAACCTGCTTACCAAAAACTGACAAGGCAGAAGTATAAACAGCATTCTTAAATGTTCCCATCGTTCAGAAGCGTTTGCCTCAGCCGGGCGCAGGAGAATTTCCTTGAGTGCTTCGTCAAATTCCAACACTTTTTCCAGACTGCGGGTCTTGCTGATATTGATTCGTGGTCTTCCTTCCGTCTTTGAGTGATGCAGCCTCTTTGCTTGTAATTTTACTCTGCTGCACATCAAGGAGTGGTCAGTATCGCAATCAGCACTCTGATAGCTACGTGTGATCTTAATGCTGGGAAGGCTGGAGCGCCTGGTGAGGATCAGGTCAAGCTGATGCCAATGCTTCGAACTTGGGTGTCGCCAAGACACTCTGTGTTGAAGCTTTGTGTAGTAGTATGTGTAGTAGTATGGGTAGTAGTCTTATTGCCAAAGAAAATGGCTTTTGCATGATCAGATCTCTATATGGTTTTGGCAACATTTCAATGAGATACCAGTGTGACGGAGCTGTGTCTTGATAAATGATCCAGCTAGTGTCATAGCTACTTGGGGAACTAGCAGATCAGCAATGTGATATGGTAGTTACCATGCATCTGATTGACCCATATGGGAAGCTAATTCAAAAGTCCTCATAGCTTTAAGAAGACTTGATCATACAAAAGCATATTTTTGTGGCAGTTGTTCTGACATAGAAGCATATGAATCAACTACTGGTAATTATTCTCAAACCAGTATCCACTACCAAAAGTGGGTATGATGCTAGTTTGCCTTCTTGTGGCATTTAGAAGTTTGGAATCTTTCCAGTGGGAAATTAATAAACCAAGTGCTTGTTTTCGAAGTAGTTAAAAGTGGCATCCTTCATTGGATGAAGGATTTGATTTGAAAGAAGTATCTTTACTTGCTTTTCACTATATAAGAATTCACAGGTGCTAATTCACTTGGGTGGAAGGGCCCATTCTTGGCCAACTTTCCAGTGTCAATGTAGTCATGCTAATGGACCCTGCACTGCACCCTGTGATGAATGGGCAGTCACTGAGGCCTCCTCAAAGTAAAAAAATATGGCTACAATCCAGAGTAACTACTGGACCTTTTAAACCAACGTAGTTACGGTGCCATCAATGGGAAACCTATGGGAAATGCATAGAGCAATCCAGAGTAAGTGCCTCTTATGTCTTTCCGTTGTTACTCTGGATTATAGGGTATGTTTCCTTACCTGGGGGGGGGTGTCCATTGCAGCTGCAACAGCACTAGAAAATTGGATAGGACTGGGCCCTAAGAATGATTGAACTTAGTGGAGCTTCCTTTTACATAGACTTTTACATAGATATGATAGGATTCTGTGGAACCATTTCCCTGATCAGGATCTTTTTTTCCTGGTGGCTGAAAATGGTAAGATTTAAAACTCAAGTCTGCTCTCTCTCTCTCTCTCTCTCTCTCTCTCTCTCTCTCTCATATCTCCAATTTCCTACTTCTAGGAAATGCCAGCCCCAGTTAATACTTTCGTTTGGGCAGCAGAAATTTTGCAACCCATCCCATATACCCACTCTGACCTCACACACTGTATTTCAGTGTGATGACCCAGAACCTGTTTCCACATATCTTTCGCTGTCGCTCCAGTGCACCGTTCTTTCTCTAAGCTGCTTTAGATGCTTTGAAACTGTTTCAGATCATTTCAGATCTATGTCTGTTTATGTATACATTCATTATCATCATTGGCATCCTTCAGTCTCGAAAGACTATGGTATCGTGCTCTGATTGGAGGTCCCGAAACAGCATCTAGTGTGGCTAAAAAGGCCAATGTGAGAGTGGCAATCCCTTCCACACTGAGGACAAATAAATTCTGTCCCCTGCCCAGCCCCAGGTTTTGCTGCTTTCAGGTCTGTCTCTTTGCTTCAGCCTGCTGAACAAGTGTCTCTTCCAGTTGGAGAAGGCCATGCTGGACCATACATTACAGTTGGCAATTGTGACTAATTTAGGTACAGTAAGATCTCGACATGAGTGATGTTCCAGAACCTTGTTCATAAGTTAAAATGTTCATAAGTCCAAAACCATTTACAGTGACGCCTCACGTAACAAACGCCTCACGTAAAGTATGTTTCACGTAACAAACACGTCACGTAAAGTATGTTTCACGTAACAAACAAAAATTTCTTTAGGATTCTGCTTCAAATAACAAACTGTGCTTCACATAAAAAACAAACTTGTTGGCAGTTGGGGCAGATGCGCTAGTTGGCAGCCCTTTTAAAAAGCATCAGGGCTGCCTAGCACACCTGCCCATAGTGAAGGCAACACTTTCACGCTGTTCCTCCTGTGATCGGGTGTCTTCTGGGCAGAGAGTGAGAACAGGAGTGGAGAAGCAGCTCAGGGCTAGCCAGAAGGGAATAGGGGAGAGAGAGGCTCAGGATGAAGAGAAGGAGAAAGTGGGGAGACACTTTGAAGGTGTCTTGGATTGCAGTCTCCTAACCATTTCTACCCAGAAGCAAGCCCCATTGTGTTAAATGGTGCTTACTCCAAGGAAAGTGTCTTTAGGATTGCAGCCTAAGTAGAGTTCATATGATCATGCACATTGAATGCATGTTTTGAATTCAATTCCAGTGTTTTGTCATCATTTTTACATCCAGTTAATATTTTTATATGAATATTTTGGGAGTTGTGGAACCAATCGTCTGAGTTTCCATTATTTCCTATGGGAAAGTCTGCTTCACGTAAAGAACATTTCACATAACAAACATGCCTCAGGAACGAATTAAATTTGTTACGTGAGGCGCCACTGTACTTCAGTTTCATGTGTCACTGATCTATCTATCTACAGTATTTTTATACCGCTTTTCAACTGAAAAGTTCACAAAGCGGTTTACAAGAAAATGAAAAAAATGAATAGCTAATTAATAGCTAATGGGTCCCTGTCCCAAAAGGGCTCACAATCTAAAATACAAAAAGAACACCAGCAGAAACCACTAGAACAGACATTGCTGGGATGTGTAGGGCCAGTTACTCTCCCCCTGCTAAATGAAAGAGGAGCGCCCACTTGAAAGAGTGTCTCTTGCCCAGTTAGCAGGGGTCAATCCATGTTTGTAAGTCCAACACCATTGAAGTCAATGCAGGGATGTTCATATGTATGAAAGTTTGCATCTTGAATGCTTGTAAGTTGAGGACTAAATGCATTAGCATTTCTTTTTCCATTGGGAAAGATGGGTTAATTTACTAAACACCTATATACTGTATCTCAAAATGTTCATAGCCACTGTCTTGTATCAAAGCTGTTGATTTCCTTATTTGTTTTCCCTTTCATTTTTTAAAAGAACCATATTAAGCCATATTCATAAAGATTTGGCCTTGAAATTACAGATATGCTCTTAATTTCTTTTTTCTTCTTCAGTGGCCTTTTAGCGGGCGAATTCACAGAAACACACTATTTGGAAGATGGCACTAATGTTGTTGTCACGCGTAATTACACGGTAAGATTTGTGACTAGTACTGGTGGGAGTGAGGATACTTCATCATTAAAAGGCTAAGAAGGAAACATTTAAAATGGCTGGGCCTATGTTTGATTTGATGTAACTGTATAAGGTAGTTTGCAAGCCACTTTTGTTTCAAAAGTAATGTGTGGGAGGAAATGTTCTAAGTGATGCATGATGGGAGAGCTTTAATGGTTATATCATGTTTGTGCATTTAAAGCTCTTTGAAAATGTGCCCATTAGAGATTTTTAACAAGCTGCAAACAGCTATTGTTGCAAGGATAAGGCATGAGAGCCTGTTTCTATGATGCAAAAGCTCTCAGAAGGAAATTCCAAGGCCTTTGTGCCAATCTGCAATGCAGAAGCAATATGTCCTCATTTCTTCCTTTCATTTTTGTTTTGATTAAATCATATTTTTTTAATGACATTCTTTGAAACTGGGGAGGAAAACTGAGAAAAGGACTGCTATCTTACTTAATATTTGTTAATATCACCACAGATTCCCTCACAAGACAGTTTAGGCATTTCTTTTTATAAGCATAACACATCTCTGAATTAAGAACATGTTTGTCTTTGGGCTGTAAGTGAAGCTTTTTAATTGAACAGTGAAGTGGCTGATCTTAATTATTGCATTTAACTTTTATCTGCTGATTAAATCCAGCTTATCTGGCACTGGTATTTTTAGTCATTTGTTTAGTGTACCAGTTGAAGTATTTTTGTTCAGGATGATCATATAACTGGATTTTTTGATTTGTCCTCTTTTTTAGCCTTCTGTCTGAGTGTCCTCCAAAAGGGCTCCATTTTGGCTTCATTTTAGCACTTTGCAATGGTGTGAAGTACCCCATCATGTCATATGTCATTGGATTCATATTGAAGAGCAGAATCCAGTGCAAAAAATCGGTTTTGAAATATCTCCTTCCTGTCAAATGTTATGGCCAAAAAACTAAAAATCATAAATTTACATTGATCACTATAGGAAAGTGAAAGTGCCCAATATTGCGGCTTTACTCGTGAGTAGGCAAACATGCCATTGTCTGCCAGAAAGGCCAGGCTGAGAAGAATCCAAGACCTTGTCCTCCTTTTGAGGTTTGGGCATCTGATTATGTTACATGTTGTCTTCCAGGGATCCTTGTGGAGAGAGCAGTTAATGTAGTTCTTTGGTGACCTTTCACTTAGATAGGTTTCAGCTGTTTTGAAACTGACATTATACTTAACTTTATAAGCAACAGTCTGTGCACTTGGTGTAGTAAATAGTTGAAACATTTTGGCCTCAATCCTCACTGGCATGTGGGCTGTCTCAAGTCCCTTATAACAGCCTTTAAGTGTGTAAGTTGGGAGGTCACCTTCCTCCATTATGGTGCCATTGAACCATTATGGTGCCATTGAGCCACACCAGTTGAGTCAGGTCATCACAGGGGCACAAGGGAAAGGGAAGATGAGAAGGAAATGTGCCAGTGCAGGGGAAGAGTGGGCAGCAGACAGGCCTACAGGTGGGCCATCACCAAGCAGATGGTAGTCCAGGATCTGGCTTTTCACCTCCTGCTTTTTCTGTTAGGAGTGATGTACAGGGAAGAAAGGCCGAGCTGTTTTGTACATACACAGCTGTTTTGTACATAAAACCTTCCACATATAGTTATATATGGAACAAAGTTACACAGCACAACTCCATTTTCACATCTTTCCCCTTGGATTTTCCATGTTTTTGTTGTTGTTGAGTTGTTCTTGTACTGGTGCAGATTAAAAAAGACAATCCAGAAACAATTTGAGAAAATCACCTTTATTTCTCTTATAACATTAGTGCCTATCCAGCCATGTGAGTTACAAGTTAGATTATAACAGTTTCATTTTGTGCAGTTACATTTCTACCTAAAATAAAAGGCAAGATGAGATACTCTTGTGCTAAACTAATATTTTCTTTCTAGTGTAATCAAATTTGCCAAGAATTCATACTCTGGAACCATTAAAACTCAACCCTGGATTTTTCATCGTTATTGCTTTCTCTAACAAAATCAGGGTGGTCTTTAGAAGGCTGCTGTGTGAGGCTGTGTAATTGAAAACCATGCCCCAGTACTGGAAAGGTTAATTAATGCAGCTTAGATGTGAATGAACCAAGTAATAAGAGGCAGAGTGAGATGGCTGTCAGGTTGAAATATGAGTGATAACTTTCCTTTGCGCTAATCAAATAGCAACCTCTTATAACAGAGCTTTTGGCTTCCACATGGCATTCAAAGAAAAGAAGGAGAGGGAGAGATGCTGGATATGATAGGATCATTATTTTTAAGCCAGCTCCATAATTGGGAATATGGTGCTTTTCATCAACAATAGCATTAACCCTGATAGCAGACGAATACATGTCTTTATCGAGTATGTATCTTTTGTTGTGTTAGCCTTTTGTAAGCAGTTGGATTTATTAAAGAAATGTAATAATGCAGCCACAAAATGAAGCAGTGCAGTTTTATTCTGAAAATAGAACTCCTTTCTATTATTTTCTTAATAAAAAGAGTCTCTCTGGATCAAGCCAAAGGCCCATCTAGTTCAGCTTCCTGTATCTCACTGTGGCCCACATATACACAAACACAAAACATCAGTCCAAACCCTGTGGTGGACTTTTCCGTCAGAAATTTGTCCAAGCCCTATTAAAAGCATCAAGGCAGATCCTATCTCCACATTCTGTGGCAAGGAGTTCCACAGACTACACGCTGAGTTTAAAAAAATTCTCTCCCAGCACTCAATTTTAATGGCTGTCCCCTGGTTCCTATGTTGTGTGAGAGAGGAAAAAGCATCTCTCTATGCACTCTGTTCATTCCCTGCATAATTTTGTAAGTTTCAATTATGCCTCCCTCTCAGATGCCTTTTTTCCAGACTGAAGAGCCCCAAATGTTATCGTCTTTCCTCGTAAGGAAAGTTCACCCAGTAATCATTTTGGACACTTTCTTCTGTATTTTTTCCATTTCCACTGTATTCTTTTTGAGATGTGATGATCAGAAATGGATATGATACTCCAGATGTGGTTTTGCCATCAATTTGTACAAATGGCATGATAATATTACTCATTTTATTCTCAATCTGTTTGATGAGGTATTCTACCAACTTACCTGGAACCAATGTTAAGTTGACCAGCCTTCAATTTTCCTGCTCTCCTCTCCTTCCCTTTTTAAAAATTAGTTGTGAATGACATTTGCTATCCTGACCATTTTAAGGAACAAGTTGCATATTTTGGTCAAGAGATTGGCAACTTCATTCTTCAATTCCTTAATAACTTGGGTGGATGCCACCAGGACCCAGTGACTTGTTGAGCTTTAATTTATCAATTTTAAATACTGTATGCTGTTTTCAAGTCTGTGTAATTTAATAAAATGTGCTTGCTCACTCACTGCCACTTTCCACATGTTCTATACAGTTTCCAAGCCATAAAACCCAGCTATGGTTTTATTGCATTTCATAGTATACTTAATTATGTCTGATAGTCTTGCCTCATGTCACTAAAGAGAATTAACATCTGCATCAAAAGCCTAAAGGTGAACGATGGTGTAATTTGCTCTGCTACTTTATTTATAGAATCCCCCACCTCACAGTTTTCCAATAACATAACTGAGAAGAGCAAGCTTGACATAAAGAAATAGTTTAAATACATGCTTGGTCTATCATTGAACGAGGGACACCACAGACAAATGCATTTTAATCCAGTACTGAATACTGAAAAGATAAAGAGCTTTCTATGATTGCCAATAGCCTGGATTCAGGGATGCCTGCATTCATTAAAATGGAATGTTCTTTTTAAAGCTATATGTTAAATATAGAGACACTGAAACTTTCCTCCATTCTCTGTTTATTAGGGCCATTGCTACTATCATGGACATGTGCAAGGTTATGCTGATTCGGCAGTCAGTTTGAGTACATGTTCTGGACTCAGGTAAGTGGGACTATCTGAAAACATGAAAAAACAGTTCCTGGAATCAGCATCCGTTCCTTAGTGTGGACCTTTTATGGTCTAGTGCAGTGGTTCTAGAGTCACATTACTGGCCTGTGTCATGTTTTCCTAACAGGAACTCAGTATACATGCATCGAAGAAACAGCCTGAGCCAAGTGCGTGTGTATAATCTGTATGTGGCAGTGTGGAAGATGTGCCTTATCAGTGTTCCAGTGCTACTCCCCATTAGCAGCATGGGAATTTAAAGATGCATGAAAAGACAAAGATTCAATTGAGCCAATGGATAGCAATGACTCTGTTAGTGATAGTGAAAATCATCCTAAAAAAATCCCTTCTCTCTCTTGTCTCTCTCATACCAGCCATGAAGGTTTTCAAAGGTACAGTACAGTTCAGTACTTATTGCAGTGTTTTATATTATATTACAGTGTTCTGTAAACATTTTTATATACAGTAAATATTTTTATATAAATAGTTTTGGACTGTGGAACTAATCGTCTGAGTTTCCATGATTTCCTATGGGAAAATTTGCTTTGGATTACAAGTGTGCTGGATTACAAGCATGCTTCTGGAACAAATTATGGTTGTAAACCCAGGCATCGAACTTATGTCACTGGGGAAGTGCAGATATTTTCATGGTGAAAGATTTGACACTTCAGCATCTGAGCTGTTGTTAACAAAAGCTTAATTCAGTTCAGTGTTCTGTTCAAGAAACTAAATTAAGCACATTCAGTTTCCAGTCAGCTGTGAAGAGCAAAAGAAAAATGGATTTCTGTACAATGGACAGACGACTGGTTAGGAAGCTATTATTTTATATCAGGGGTCTCTTAACATTTTCAGCCAATAGGCCACATCAAGTATCTGGCACAGTGTTGAGGGCCTGATAAAAAATTTTAAATATAGAATTTAAATACATCAGAGATAGATTCATGAATAAACGGGCTCAAATTTCCAGAATTTCTGCAAGCACCAACACAAAGAACAAAAATAAAGCACACACTTAATAGGACCCCCATTCTCCTACCACATCATAGCAGCTCCAGTTGTGTTTGTTCAATCAAGTCAGAGGCTCTTAGGGAATGAGATGCTGTCCTGGGGGCAATTAGGGGCATGCTCCAGGCTGCTTCTGGTCCCTGGGCTTGAGTTTGGAGATCCTTGCCTTGGCAACCTTAGGAACTGCGTTTGATCAGAAGACCACTGCAATTGGACAAATACCTTGTTATTTGGTATAAATTGGCATTACAAATAGTTTCAGGCAAGCAAGGTTTTGAGCAAGTATCTATATTTTGTTCAAATTATTCTGAATGAGTATTAGCAAAACTATAACGTTGACAGGTAGTCAACATGTTCCATTGCAGATAGTCTGAGCTTTTTTGATAGTTTCAGTTTGACCTAAAGAGCATTATTTGGTGAGATGGCATGTTGGAAATGGTGATTCAGCCGCATCAGCATTCATTAAATCCCTGTTTTGGCAGCCAAAATTTCTCCTGATAGGTAACTATATGTAATAGATTTTTTCAGATAGCTGCTTCTGTTGCTTTAGCTGACTATGACTGCAATCCTAAAGACACTTTCCTGGGAGTAAGTCCCATTGAACACAATGGGGCTTACTTTTGAGTAGACATGGTTAGGATTGTGCTCATAGTACAACAGCCATTACTAGCCCAGTGCACCAAAGACTGGTTCTGTGACCTGGCTATATTTGGCTGCCAGCTACTTCTATGTCTATGTGCTTCTGGTTGGGAGGTATTCCCTCTCAGGGTTCACCCAATTAGAAGAGGAATTATGGAGGACACTTTATTTAGTGTCTCCTGTAGCTAATCTTGGAACCTGTAGATACCGTCTTTCATTTATTTAAAACTAGTGAAAAGCATACCCGCGTTGTGGGAGTAAAATTCCCCCTTACACCATCACCTCCACTGTGCATCAATCTCCCACGCATATCAACCCCCCTGCACATCCACCCCATGTGCAACATCCCCCATGTTTATCCACCCTATGCGCATCATCCCCCCTATGCACATCAACCCCTCATGCTTATCAATCCCCCATGCACAAATCCCCCTTGCACAACATCCCCCCATGCGCAAGAATCCCCATGTTCATCCCTCCATGGTCAAACTCCCATGTGCATCATCCCCCATGTGCATCATCCCCCATGCGCAACATCTACCCTTGCGCAACAACCCCTGTGTGCAACAACCCCCGTGTGCAACAACCCCCATGCGCATCAACTTCCCATGTGTATCAACCTCTCATGCGCAACTTCCCCCATGCATATCAACCTCCCATGCGCAACATCCCCCTGTGCATCAAACCCCCATGTGCACCTTTCCCCATGCGCATCATCTGCCCATGCGCATCAACCCCATGCGCAACATCTCCCCATGCGCATCAGTCCCCCATGCACATCATCCCCATGCACATTGTCCCCCTTGCACATCATCCCCCTGTGCGCATCAATCCCCTATGCGCAACATCCCTCCATGCGCAACAGTTGCCCATGCACATCATCCCCCATGCACATCATCTCCCCATGCACAACTACCCCCCGTGCGCAACATCTCCCCATGTGCATCATTTCCCCATGTGCAACATCCCCCATGCGCACCAACCCCCATGCGCATCAACCCCCATGCGCATCTTCCCATGTGCAGCATCCTCCCCAGTGCAACCTCTTCCTCCAAACAACATCCCCCAGTGCACTAGACACTGAGTACCAAATTGGCTGGAGGTTAGTCAGTCTTCCATTGATGTTAAGTATAGGTTGATGTTAAGTATAGGACAAAAACAACTTGCACCCCTTTTCAGCCACTTAAGGGTTAAATTTCTCCACATCGGTTCTTGGTGGGTGTTCATGTCACAGAAGGAATTTCATGCTTCTAGGTCCAGGGGTTGGGGCAGAATTTTGATGAGTCATCAATTCTTCAAAGCAAAGTAGAGGGAAGAAAAGGGGTTGCGCCCTTTTCACCCCCTTCCAGTTGGAATTTCCAAAAACCGGTTCTTAATGCACCCCTTGATCATGGAAGGAACACCCACCCCAAATTTCATGCTTCTAGGCCCGGCGGTTTTGGCAGGGCATTGATGAGTGAGTGAGTCAGTCAGTCAGTCAGTCAGTCAATGAGTGACTTTTCTCTTTTATATATATAGAAGATCAATAAAATTGTGAGTGTCCCTGCATCCAGTCCTGGATCTATACACACCCATTTACGCTATATTTAAGGTTAGTACAGGTGCAGTCCTACTTATCTTTCCAGCACTTGGGTAAGGACGAAACAACTCAGAGATAACAGAACAACATTGCCTTACTTTGAGGAAATAACATGACTTCCAACGACAGCACCAGTTGACCAACTGCAGTGCATGCCGCACTGCTACAGCTATGCCAGTGCTGGGAAGTTGGTTAGAACTGAGCCCTACAAGTACACTTATGTGACTAACAGTGCAATCCTAATCATGTCTACTCAAAAGTAAATGCCATTGTTTTCATTAGCACTTACTTCCAGGACAGTGTGGTTAGACTGCAGCCTTTGCTGAGAATTGCAACCTTGGTGTCAAAATTTAGTACCAAAATTTTGCCTCCATCTTATTTGACCCTTTGGAGCACTCCAGCCAAAAGAAAAGCTACAATCCTATAAAACGTGTTGAGGATTACACTATCAGCCATCTGTAGGCCTTCAGATTGTTAGAGATGTTTTTGTACACTCTTCAGAATTATCAGACTGAGCCTGAGCTAACATAAGAGAATTTCTGCAAAGATTTTTCTCTGCAGACTTATTAGAAAAATCCACTTAAAATGTGATTGTTGCTAAGCCCTTCTCTTTGCTTCTCTCCTTTTTCTTCTTCATCGTCTGTACAGGAAAGCTGCACACAAAGCTTTTGCTGATAACACAATTATAGTACCTTGACGCCCAAGTGCTGGACGCTTAATCGTATTAGTGTTTTCAGTCACACTGTAACTCCATCCATAGCTTCCGCACAGAGGATACCCAGAAATAAGCAGTCATGCTGGATAAATATGTGAGAGGATTAACTTGCCTAACTAGTGTCTCTGGATGTGGGTGATATGTACATTCATTGCTCTGGAACAGATCTCTAGCCTGCCAGTTGGTAATATTGAGTATTTTGTGGAAGGAAGCTAATTCATCTTAATGGAAGACACATGTTGACTCTTCTGTATTGTTACTTCCAGACCAAGGTTATTTGTTCCACCCTTTGCTGGTATTAAAGAACAGCACATTTTCCCCTCTGCACATATTTGTATGATGGCATAGAAGGTTCAGTGCACATCCGTGCACTGACCTAACCCCTGCTAACTGAGCAAGAGGCACTCTTTCAAGTGGGTGCTCCTCTTTCATTTAGCAGGGGGAGAGTAACTGGCCCTACACACCCCAGCAATGTCTGTTCTAGTGGCTTCTGCTGGTGATCTTTTTTGCATTTTAGATTGTGAGCCCTTTTGGGACAGGGACCCATTAGCTTTTAGTTAGCTATTATTATTTTTCCATTTTCTTTGTAAACCACTTTGTAAACTTTTTAGTTGAAAAGCGGTATATAAATACTGTAGATAGATAGATCCTCCCCCCACTCTGGTGTAGACATGCCTTATAGCATGCTTGCGACAGATTAAGATCAGTGTAAGGGACTTGCACCAACCTAAGCGCAATCTAGGACTGCATTCTGACTGTCCTAAAGGAGAGGGGAAGGGAAGGCAGCAACACAGGAAGGACAGAACATTCTTCTCCCGTATATATCACAGGTGGGCAGAGACATGTTCGCTTTGGATCGCCAGTACCGGTTGTTAGTTTCCCCCCGCCGCTACCGATCTGGTAGCAAGGGGGGGGCAGATAACCAGGTGTACCGGTTCTGAGTGCAGCTAAAGGGGGCAGCCAGGCACTTTTGAATTTGCCACTCTAAGCAGCAGCCCGGCAAGGCACCCCACAGGCCCCAGTGCTGAAGCGTCTTTCCTCTGGCTGCTGGAGCAGCAGCCGGCCGGAGGATCATACAGCCTCCCCAGCCCCCTTTTCAGTGGGTCTTACTCCTAGGAAAGTGTGGACAGGGCTGCAGCCTCGGCTAGGCAGGTCTACTCATAAGTAGGTCCCATTACAGTCAGTGGGTCTTACTCCCAGGAAACTGTCTTTAGGACTCCTGCCTCCTTTCCAGGATAGATCCTCTTTTTTAGCCTGGTGACTACAGTCCTAAGCATGTCTACTCAAAAGTAAGCCCCATTGTGTTCAATGGGTCTTACTCCCAGGAAACTGTCTTTAGGATTGCTGCCTCTTTTCCAGGATAGATCCTCTTTTTTTTAGCCTGGTGACTACAATCCTAAGCATGTCTACTCAAACCACTGGTGTATATAAAATACTGTCCATATTCTAAAAGGTATTATCTTTAATATCAAAAAGTGTAACTATTTGGAGTGCCTAACTTGAAGCTTCATTCAAACTTCCAGGGAACCGGTTGTTGGGCCAGGTTGGGCCCACCACTGGACTGTATATAAAATACTGTCCACATTCTAAGAGGTATTATCTTTAATATCAAAAAGTGTAACTATTTGGAGTGCCTAACTTGAAGCTTCATTCAAACTTGTGATTCAATTTTCTTTCTAGAAATCAAGTATATTCATTATCTTGCTCTTTCTTTGAAGTACCCAAACAACATGTATTTCTATTGCACATAGTGTTCCAAAATGCAGTTACTTGGAATAACTTTTATTGCAAGCAATACAAATGCACATAAAGGGTCTTCTCCAGTGAAAGAGAAATTCTCAGTATGCCTGTGTGACATTTGCGTTATACTGAAGTGAAAGAAATCCCACTGTGAGAGAAAAAGGAAGAAAAACATGTGGGTGTACTCATATACAACCTGCTTGAGAAAGTGCGCAATGAAAATGCAGTAATTGCTTATTTTATTTGCATCAAACTCAAAATGTTGAAAAATATGACCTGATACTAAATTCACAACTACACCTCCAAAAATAGGAAATAATTATTGTCAGCAAACTGCTTTTTAAGAATGCTTTGTTTGGCAGACATCACAGCAAACACAAGTGGTCCTTAACAAATGTTCTTTTGTAAGAAAAGAAAAATTATGGGGAAATATAGAGACTGTCAAATTAAAATGTATCTGATATATATTCTCTTATTATAATCACAAGCCATGTAAGATGTTTAATTATATCTGGTGTATACAGATGTATCTGGTATACATTCTCTTATTATAATCACAAGCCTTGTAAGATCTTAAAGAATTATTAAAAATTGACATTATAAAACTTTCTAAGCATAGTTGTAACTCAGTGGGTAGGAGAGCAAACAGGAAAGGATTAGCTTCTTTACTGCCACCAAGACCAATGAGATAGTAACACTCCATAAGTGTAAGAATTATAGATCATACCACAGTTGATCTGTACATTAAGACAGGATCAAGGAGGAGTAGATTTATCAGCAGGAGCCTTCTTGGAAGGCCCCACCTCTCCTCGGACTTTAGGGCTTAAGCTTAAATACTAGGCCATATTATAAAGTCAGTTATCACTGTGTGTTAGGATTAGGTTCCTGGAAACCCTAAAAGGATACTTTTGCTGCTAAAGATATTCATTTATTACCAGCAGAACTTACCTTTTGTTGCGGGCTGGGCACTGGTGGGCACAGGTGTGGGCAGTGCACACCGGGCACTGGGCACTGAGCATGACAGACACATGACACCAGAGGGTATCATGAGGCAGCAGGAGACACTGGTGGTCACCAGCAGGCATGTCACATCCCTACCGGGCACTGAGAATTCCCAGTGGGCACCACCGTGCAGTGGGCAGCAGGCACCATAGGCAATGGGCATGAGTGGAAACCACCAGGAAGTGGGCAGCAGGCATCACTGGGCACTGGGCAGCACTGGACACCTTTTGGCACTTTTATGGCACCCTTTGGTTGGTGCAATGGGACAAGGGAAAAAATATTATCTCAAATTCATGGTGCCTAGATTTTTACTGTATTGGACTGCATCAATTCCTAATATGATGGAGTGTGACAATTATTCCTGCCATGAAAGTTGCCTACTGATTACAGAGGAATTTCGTGATGTCTAAGCTTCTCAATTTCTTTTGTGTTGCATCTGCAAATTGTTTTATGACATGGTAGTGGTGTACGGGAAAGTAGAAGGAACGATTTAGAAGCAGTAATGAACTGCTGTGACCCTTAGAGAACATAGAGGTTAAGGTTAACCTCCTGTTTCCTTGCTGCTGTTAACAAGGCAAGTGTACACATGAATGATTTGAATGATCTTATCCTTTGACAACACTCTAGTCTTGAATGCACAAAATCTAGTCTTGAATGCACAAAGGCTGCAATCCTAAAGACACTTTCCTGCAGGGGTGGGCCTGGCCTGGCCCAAGAACTGGTTCTCCAGAGGCAGACCCAGGGATCAAGAGGCAGACCCAGGGTCAAGGAGTGGGGCCGGGGAGGTTTTTAATTTAAAAATTAAAAAAAATAAAATTACTTACTTCTGAGTAGACCTGCATAGAATGGGGCTCTGAGGCTGCAGTCCTCTCCCCACTTTCCTGGGAGTAAGACCCATTGACTATACTGAGACTTACTTCAGAGTAGACCTGCATATGATGGGGCTCTGAGGCTGCAGTCCTCTCCACACTTTCCTGGGAGTAAGACCCATTGACTATACTGGGACTTACTTCAACGTAGACCTGCATAGGATGGGGCTCTGAGGCTGCAGTCCTCTCCACACTCCTCCCCGGCCGGCTGGGAGAGGAAGGGAGAGCGCAGTGGTGCCGCAAAGCTCCCTGTGTGCCTCCCCAGCCGGCCGGGAGAGAAAGGGAGAGCGTGGTGGCGCCAAACCGGTCCACATGGCAGGGGGATTGGAAGATCCGGTCCCCCAGAACCAGAGCGAACCGGCCTGTGCCCACCCTTGCTTTCTTGGGAGTAAGTCCCATTGAACACTATGGGACCGATTTTTGAGTAGACATGGTTAGGATTGTGCTCAAAATCTGTGCCTGCAAGAAAAAAACTAGAAAGTTTAAATCTTGAATTTGTTTTTAGAGTATAGTGTGGCTTATTTTTTAAAATCATTCTAATCATCATAAAAGTATAAGTCTAAAAATCAAAGCATATTTTATAGCGAACAATGAATGTTTCCTCACTGTCAGTAAGTAAAATGAAACCAGGCGGTTTCATTTGAAAATGGAGGTATATATCCTTTTAACCAGATGAAGACATGGCATTTTGTACATTTTGATCATCGTTTGGTGACTATACAAGTTGTGAACATGTCAAAAAATTCCCATGTCACAAATCAAGAATCCTGTCTCTAATGTTGACTTTAGTGGTCTCTGGAGATAAAACAATAAAACATTTAATAAAACAATTGTAGTATCTTTTCCTAGAAATAGTTACTTATTAAACTCCCTTGTAAGTTTCAGGGCCAAAAATATATGATCTGCAATCCTAACTACACTTTCATGGGAGTAAGAACTATTGAATGCTATGTGACTTACTTCTGAGTAGACATGCTTAGGATTGCACTGTAAGACACTGTTAGTCAAGGCATGTCTTTCTGGTTCTTCTTGCAGACATCCATCAAAGCATAAGTATTGTAGACATTCTGCTGGATCAAAAAAGTTAATGTCCTCTATTATCCTGTTTCCTAGAGAGTCAGGAAACACAATAACAGACCATGAGATTAATAACCCAATCCCCAAACCATCTCCCTTGGCATTTGGTTTCCTCATGTATAAGAAATGTCAGTGGAAACAGCATATACTGGTACTTGTGGACAGCTCTTGGTCACTACTGATTGTAGAGTTGGATTCAAATGGATGTTTCCCCCATAAGGATGATGATCATTTGGAATGCTTGTAGGAAACCCTTGTACGAGTTAAATTGCACTTCCATGTTCAGCATTCTCAGATTTGAGAATGTGGTTCCCTAAATGTCCCAGTTCTGGTACAATGAAGCCACTGATGCTCTGGCTCCACCAATCCAATCATTTTTGTAATGCTACTGGACTTGATGTTTGTACGCCTATAGCAAGTTTAAACTGCAACTGGAGTCAATGGTAGGTTCTGAGAAGGCCGCCTGGGCAGCGATGGACAACCACAGAAGCAGCTGGATTTCTTAAGGATGTGGGCTGATGAACATCAGTGCTTGGACACATGCCTGATCTGGAGACTTGCCGTATGAGTCTCTAGTCTGCCTTTTTGCCCTAACAACTTTACAGAGGCATGAATGAAAGCCATCTTTCCTTGATACTAGAACTAGAGAGAAGCAACCAGAAGCAACCTTACCCCAAAGGCAAACCTGTGAACCATTTCTTCATCACCAATCACTAATCTCTAAATCAGTACAGGATCAAGCTACATAGGTCACTAGAAAAGATTTAGCATGAAATCCAGAGTAACTACGAGGAGTCCTTGATCCATTGTAAGAACAATTTACTCTGGATTGCAATATGAATTTCCCATAGGTTTTCACTAGTGGTGTAGTAACTACAGGTGCACGTAATGTCTCTTACATGGTTACTCTGGATTTGGCTGTTAGTCTGACACCAAAATCTGACCAAAGGAAGGAACTAAAGATAAGCAGCCAGATTAGCAAAGAGATTTCTTAAACAAAAAAATACTAAATTTGATCATCAGGCTTAATTCCTATCAATTTGCTGTCACAGCAAAATGCGCATTTGTTTTCCACTATTCTGCCCTAGCAACAAGCCTTAGGCTGCAATCCTAAAGATATTTTCCTGGGAGTAAGACCCATTGAACACAATGGGGCTTACTTTTGAGTAGACATGGTTAGGATTGCACCCTTATATCCATTCATCCTGGTCATCTTCTCAGCACTTTGGTCTCCTGACTTGGCAAGAGCAGGGTCTGACAGCAAGGAACCCAGGCATCTTCAACTGGGAAAGTAGCTGCTATTGTGTACTCAATAGCCGTAACACAAAGCAGTTTAAGGAACAGAAATTAAAGGAGGTCATATCCAGTTTTGAGCTTTTGGCAATTCAACTATAATTACATATATTGGAATGTGGCCACTTTTAGAAAAGCAGTGGGAGTTAATACTGCATATTTCTGAAGATGCTCTCTGCAGAGGATTCAGTTAAGCTTTGTAATACCCCATTGAGAGAGTGAAGTGCTATCCCTTTCTTGCAGAAGGAGAAAGGTATGCCATAGAGCTGATATGCACTATGCTTCCAGAAACGTTGAAGTGATGAGCTTTTAGAAGAAATTCAGAACTTGCTATTCGGTTTGTACAATAATAACACAAGCAAATCGAGTAGGGCAGCACTGAAAACGACAAAATAATTCAACGTGTTGCAACATGTTTTGGGCTTGTTCTCTTCATCAGCAGTCAGAAATCTTAGCAAGTATCTTAGCCAGATCTGGCTGCAAAAGGAGCTATGGCAATTCGCTGAGGAAACTGGCCAAATTCAAATTGCACTGGGGCATAGGTACAAAAGCCGGCTTCCTACATTCATTCCAATAATGGGTAATGTGTTCCTGCATCAACAGATACCCACATCATGGAAGGCAGCACAGCAGCATGCGTTCTCTAACCCCAATTTTTCTGAGAGTTACGTGTTCCAAAGATGTTCTTTTATAGTTTCTTGTGATGAGAATGACCTTTAGGGACCTGCATTATTTCTATTATTTTTTTGTTGGGAATTTTTCTCAAGCAAGCAAATGACCTGAGCAGTGGTAGTACACACAGCTATATAATTCAAATATAATTTGGCACTAAGGCCCATATCCTAAAGTCAAAATAAGCAACTTTGCGTTGGAGCAGTTAAGGTGACTTTCCATCAGATAACACTAGAGGGAAATGTAACTGCATTGACCTGTAACTGCTCTGGATTTTGTCCTAAACTCAAGGGTTTAGGGAAAGAGAAATATCTTTAATGCAGTGAGCTATATTCCAAGATTATAAACACGCAAAATGAACAGGTTATGCCCTGTAAAACTTTGATCAAAATTTATGCTACCCTTTCATATCAATTGAAAAATCTCTCACTTATTTGGGAACAAAGCATTAAAAAACATTTGAACTGTTAAACAATATATCATTTTTATCTTTTATATCACAGGGGACTTATTTTATTTGAAGATAAAGCATATATTTTGGAGCCCCTAACAAATGCTGGAATTGAGCACATCATCTACCGAACAGTGAACTTTAAATTAGCCTCAGGTTCTTGTGGTCATCATCACAACATCTCAGGGATCACACTGGAGGATATAGTACAGCCTACTCACATGTTTACCAGCAGGGTAAGTGGAATTACTGTAATAGATTATACATAAGTAAGTATACATAACTAAAATAAGGGTGCAATCTTAATTTAGGCCAGCTCAACTCACTAGACTTCCCATTCCTGTGGTGATGTAGGGATACAAGCACATGTCTGTGCATGGGCTTTGCTCTCCCCCCAGGAGTGGCACAGAAGTGTCATCTGGCACTTTTGTGACACTCCTAGGCCAGCACGGGTCTTGTGCAGGGGCTTGTGTCAACATAATTGGGGGGGGGATAGGATCGCAGACTGAGATTCTGATCGAAGTGGTAATATGTGATTTCTGTTACTGTATTTTCAACTGAACGGGGCAGTTTTCTTTTCTTAGCGAAAACCCTCAGGTAGAAAGATACAGTGTGATTAATCATTCCAACTTTTATAGGGATTCAGAAAATTAAAACTGCCTCATAATTGCTGACACCATCAGCAGCACTTGGCTGAAAGATTTGAGAAGGAATCTCAATAGAGGGAGGGCTCATTTACTTGTTCCAGTTGTTTCTCTCCTTATTATCAAATGAGTTATCAAATAAATGGGCCTTCCCTTTATTGAGAAGACTGTTGTAAAGGAGTCTTGTCTGCCTTACTCTTTTGCCCTGAGGCATGAATGAATGCCATTTTGACACTAGAGAGATGCAACCAGAAGAAAAGTTCAGATTAATTAGTGGCTTAGCCCTAGGTCACACAAAAATCTTATTAATTTATTGATTATAAATTTATTAATTTGATGTAATTAAATGTATTTATTTTCTTTTTCTGTTTTCTTTTTTGGAGGAACCAAGCCCCATTTGCCCTTACAGACAAGTCCCCACTGTAATAAAATATATTTGCATTGGTATAACATTTGCTCTTCACTATATAATGTGTTTTCTAAAATTAATGTTACCATTTTTTGAGCAAGATTATATCACTAGAATGTGAACTGGGTTTTATTACTTGAAAGTATATGAGTATCTGTACAAACAGATTGTATTTACAGTTTCTCTGATAAATACATTCTTGTTAACATTTTAAAAAAGATTTCTGCAGATGGAATGAGTTTCTGGTTGAATAGAAAAGATCTTTTTTTCCTTGAGGAGCTGACATTGCTGTATAGGATTCAGTCATTTTATTGATAGTAACAGCTACATTTGTTGAAGAAGGAAAGAAATTCTACTTCCATGTTCTGGGGAATAAACGCTATTGAACAGATCTCAGAAGAGATTCATAGGATTAATCCCAAAGTCACCTTTCCCTAATAGAATGAATTTCAATAGGGAAAACGGCAAGGTCCTGCACTTAGGCAATAAAAACCAAAAGCATAGGTATAAAATGGGGGATACTTGGCTTGGCAGCACAACATGTGAACGGGATCTTAGAGTTGCTGTGGATCACAAGCTGAACATGAGTCAGCAGTGTGATGTGTCTGCAAAGAAGGCAACTGCCATTTTAGGTTGCATTAAGAGGACTGTAGCTTCCAAGTCACGAGAAGTTCTTGTTCCCCTTTATTCTGCATTGGTCAGACCTCACCTTGAGTACTGTGTTCAGTTCTGGGCACCTCACTTTAAGAAAGATGCAGCCAAACTGGAGCAAGTCCAGAGGAGAGCGACAAGAATGATCAGTGGGATGGAAGGGAAACCCTACGAGGAAAGGTTGGGGGAACTTGGGATGTTAAGCCTGGAGAAGAGGAGGCTGAGAGGAGACATGATTGCCCTCTTCAGATACCTGAAGGGCTGTCATAGGGAGGAAGGGGCTCATTTGTTCATAGCTGCTTCTGAAAGCAGAACTAGAACCAATGGGTACAAACTGCAAGAGAGGAGATTCCGGTTGGATATCTGGAAAAAATTCCTGACGGTGAGGGCGGTTTGGCAGTGGAACAGATTGCCAAGGGAGGTGGTGGACTCTCCCTCACTGGGGATCTTCAAGCACAGGGTTGACAAGCATCTGTTGGAGATGCTCTAGGAGAATTTCCTGCTACAGGCAGGGTTTGGACTAGATGACCACTGGGTCCCTTCCATGATTCTATCCTATTCTAATCTGATAAACTAGAGAACTATGAACAGTATAAAATATACATGTTAAATCAGCCTGCACTAAATCTCTGTCAAGTCAACACGTTTCATAAATTTAAGTTCCAGGCATATTCTGCATTGAATGAATTATGGAGAAGAAAAGCTGTTAGTAATTGTTTTCTCATAGAAATAGTATTTTTTTAAAAGTATAGTAGTTTTAGATTGCTTTTAATCTAAAAAAAATGGTTATTGCCATGTTGATGCCTTTTCGTCTTTCTTTTTGTGTAGAGGAATTTGTTTTAAACCTTTGGCCAAAATTTGTGACAGAGTCGGATCAAAAGTGATTTGGTATATGCCATGTAGGGAGCTACTCTCCAGCAGAGGAAAAAGCTCACTGCTTGCTGAGCTCACACAAGCCCTTAGTGCACCTGAAGGCGCTCTTTTGATCATAGCCATATATCTGTCTTGAGGGAGATTAGAATAGAAGCTGCATTAAACTCTTGGTAAGTAGAAATTCATAGTCAAGATAAAAGGCCAACACTAAAAGGCAGGTTCTTTCCTAACAAAAGTCTTATATGCACTATGCATGGATTGTAAAGCAGCTGGCTTACATCCAGCTTTTCTGTTATACAGAAGGCATGTTCTGGTCAAGAGTTCTGTATGCTCAAATGCATGCATGTGGAGTTCCTACCAGGATTTTCACATTCAAATTAGTGAAAAGACACGATCTCTGTGTGCACTCTGATTGCTCTGATTCAGCTCCTCTGTATTAATTATTGTAATTCCCGAAATACTTCCACCAAACAAGGAAATTCTACTCCAGAGTAACTTGTTCCAAGATAAATCCTGGCAAATGAGACAAAACAAATCAAGTATAACTTTAAACAAGACCACAAATTAACTCAACAGTTTATTAGAAGAGTTTTAAAATGTGGAATATTATTTGTAAAATGATGATCTGCTGTATTTGGTACTGCTCCATAGTTGGAAATAGGAAACCAGGAAAGATATAGCAGTCACTTAAAAGACTTCTACAGCATTTTATTGCTCCAAGAAAATGTGGTTTCCTGTTGGTGTGAAATACATGGTAAACCCAACATTATGACTTTCCCTTGTAGCTTCTCTTATAAAGGTAGATAAGTAGCAGTTTGGCACAGTTTTACCATGTGGTTGGATCTACAGACATTTGGCTTCTATGTTGTTTCAGCCACCATGTATTCAGTAACTTCTTGGCAGTACTTTCCAGTTTTTTCCCTTCTGTTTTGACTCTTGGTTAGTCAAAATAGTCCTGAACAAACTATTAAGTAACATAGTGGTAACAAAGTTAGTTCCTTGGGGCCTGAGGCAGCATGCCAAATGGATTACCAGGTGATGCAGGGTATAACATATGTCCCATTTTCCCAGGACATGTCCTGAATTTCAGCCTTGTGTCCTGGAAAAAATCTTTCTTGTCCTCCCATTTTCTTGTGAACAGGCAGCATGTAGTGGTATTTTAATTCATAAATTATATGTAATAAATAACATTTAATAGCTTTAAACTTACTAATAAGTAATACAGGGTGCCCATATAGAATGGAAGACAGAATGCCTCTACATTGCATAGAAGAGGAAATTTAGGCAGGTGCTGCTTTTTAAACCCTTCTTTGATGAGCTAAATCTGTCTCAATTCCTGCCTCTATGCAATGGTTAAAGGTACAGGCACCTAAACTCTAAAGTTGTAGAGTTTAAATTAACCGTATGAAAGCAATATATATGATTATTTTAGCTATTATATTGTCATGTCCTACATTTTCTTGCTTGTCTTACATTTTGGAGGGACCTATCCTCTTTTACTGATAATGATATATGGGTCTGCAATCCTAATCTCCATTTAGGCTGGCCTAAATTTAGCCCCGGCATAAATTCTGTGCTGACCTGGGGATGTCACAAAAGTGCAGTAAGGTTAGACCTATGCACAGGTATACATTGACCTCCCCACACCATCATAGAAAGATAGGCCAGGAGAGTCAGGCCAGCCTAAATTTCTTAGGATTGTGCCCATCGTCGCCCTGAGATGATGTTGCCAACATCTGTGCTTCACACCATTCACTGGAATTTAAAAGAAAGAGAGGGCAGTGTGAAAGAGAACTGGCAGGTCTCTGCTACCATTATGGGGAGTGGGAGTGTTTTTGCCTTATCCCACCATCAAGCGAACAAGCCAATGTGGTAACAGGTTGACCTTGGTTAACAATGAGTGTTCTGTTCTGAAACCCCTTTTTGGATAAAAAAAGTGGATACAAACAGTGGAAAAATAGATTTAAAGACCCACTTTCAGGATTCTTGCTCCTCTGTTGCTCCTGATGGAATAAGGTCATTCTTTGATATATTGCAGGTGTTTGATTCTGGGGCTCCCTGCTGATAGCAAAAACAGTGTGGAATAAAAACAGCTTAAAAATTAAAAGGGCATTCCTTTACAGTTGTTAAAACAGTTTTTCATACTGTTGTAGAGATGTGGTCAGCAATTAGAAATGTGGAGGACTCCCCAGTGCCTTTGCCTGGCTCATCTGAAGAATGGAATGCTTGTATGACTGCATCTCTACAGTAGTTAGAAAAGCTATTTTTTAAACAGTGATTTTAAAGGGGTACATTTTTCCCCTTTTCCAGGGACTGGCATGTTTCCTTCTCGTTTGCATTGGGCATTTACGATATGTTGAGTCAAATCCATGTATTAAAAAATCTGTATACCAAGTACCTATCCCTATATTCTGGGTGGCTCAAGGAGCTGGCATTAGGCAATCTCTCCAACTTGGATTGTAGAATCAACCTCAGGTACTTTCCACCTTGGAGGAGGTGATGCAATTCTCCTTTCTTGGCATAGAAGTTTGGTCTATCAACAGATGGTCTGCAACTTTCAGTCTCAGGAGGAATGCACAGAAGGGGAAATAGACAGTGATTTGTTGTCTTTTCAAGTAGAAGCCTGTACAAAAAGTAGTTTTGACTGCCTTCATTCAATAAATGTGTCCTGAGTCATCTTCAGAATCCTTTTCTTGTGTGGTTAGGGTGGAAGGACATGAGATCAAATGTGGAGGAAAGGTGCGTTGTGGGCTAGGGCTCTTCCAATCCAAGCAGAGGGAAGATGAGCAGTGTGAGTGGGTGGATAGAGGTGGATGTTCTCCCCCATCAATCAATCAACCTCATGGATATGCTGGCCCTGGATGATGAAGCTAGAGACTGGGAAGAATTTAAAGGGGCTGTTTACTCTTTGTTTACATGTAATTTGTAAATATGTTATGTTACTTAATTATTTCATTTTTTAACAAATTACAGTCTTGGATGAATAAGGAAGTTGATTGCAGAATCATAGAGACAAACTGTGCTATGCAAGAACAGAGAAGAGATAATTAGGTGTATTTTAAAATGAATAGTCTATTCAGGAAACTCGCACCCCAGGCAACTCATGGAAAAGATTAATAATGTTCAGCAGGTACCACAAGTACACAAGTGTAATTTGTTGTCAGCTTTGTATCTCCAAGAGCACTAGTGCACCAGTTGTTTTTTCCTCCAGGTTGTTTAAACATCTAAGAGCAGGAAAATGCCTCATGCCTGTTGGTTTGAGCAATACTGAATGAACCCAAACCATTCAAAAGCATTTTCAGCCCCTTATGCTCACTCAAGGTGTCCAGAACTGTGTTCTGGTACCCCCTGGAGGGCTGCCTTTGAGGTCTTCAGAATGGCTCGTTAACACACAAAAAACCCACTTCAAGCTTATAGAAAAAATGGGAAATGAAGTTTTTATCCCTTTTAATTTAAAGCACTCTGAGGCCCACCAGTATTTTTCTTGTTTGCAAGGACGTTTGTTTGAACTGTTTCCATAATGAAGGTAGGCACCTGTTGTTAGGTTTGGGATATTCTAGGTCAATGTTGGAATTGTTATCAGGAGCAGAAAACTCTGAACAGAAAATTCTGAACAGAGAAAACTCTGGTAGTCCGTCTGTCCATCCGTCCGCCCATCCATCTACAGTATTTATACAGTGATGCCTCATGTAACAAATTTAATTTGTTCTGGAGGCATGTTTGTTACGTGAAATGTTCTTTACATGAAGCGGATTTTTCCATAGGAAATAATGGAAACTCAGACTATTGGTTCCACAACCCCCAAAATATTCATATAAAAATATTAACTGGATGTAAAAATGATGACAAAACACTGGAATTGAATTCAAAACCTGCATTCAGTGTGCATGATCCTATGAAGTCTACTTAGGCTGCAATCCTGAAGACACTTTCCTGGGAGTAAGCCCCATTTAACACTATGCATGTCTTCTGCATAGACATGGTTAAGAGGCTGCAATGAAAGACACTTCTGTAATCCAAGACACTTTCTAAGTGTCTCCCCACCTTCCCCTCTTCATCTTGAGCCTCTCTCTCCCCTGCTCCCTTCTGGCCAGCCCTGAGCTGCTTCCCTCTTCTCCACTGCTCTTCTCTCCCTCTGCCCAGCAGATACCTGGCCACAGGAGGAACAGCATGGAAGTATTGCTTTCACTATGGGCAAGTGCGCTAGGCAGCCCTGACGCTATTTAAACAGGCTGCCGGCCAGCGCGTCTGCCCCAACTGTCAACGAATGTGTTCTTTACGTGAAGCACAGATTGTTACGTGAAGCAGAATCCTAGAAAATTTTTGTTATGTGAAACATACTTTACGTGATGCGTTCTTTACGTGAGGTGCCACTGTATACCGCTTTTCAACTAAAAAGTTCACAAGGCGGTTTACAAAGAAAAAGAAAAAATTAATAGCTAATTAATAGTTAATGGGTTCCTGTCCCCAGACTTATGCTTTGCTCAGTTACACCATGGCTGCCTTCCTAATCTCTGACCGGCCTAAGTGTGTAGTAGTTGGGTTTCTGAAAACTCCCACCAAAATTAGATGTGTGGGTCTGTGCCAGCATAATTGGTTTCATAGTGTCTATGTCAGCAAGTCTATCCCCTTTTTCCTTTCTGCATTCCACATATTGGCTTCCCATAATACAGCATTTCTGAAACTGGTGGTGTATTATCCTGCAGAATACTAGCAACTCTAGCTGCTGTGCCAACCCTGTTAACCCACAGCACTGTATCTACACATGGTCCCTGTTTCTGCCAAGGTCACCAGTTATGACTTGACACAGTTGTTGTGCTTTGTAGATCCCATTTTCCAAAACACTTTGTAGAATTAGGCTTTCGACATTAAAAAAAATATAGAGCCACTAGAATTTTGGAATCATTAGGTAGTATTTTTTCAAGTTGTGAACACTGATGAATGAGTTAGGCAATAGAGAGTGTTTCAGCAATCCAGAAATAAGCTTGCTTATTAAATCTTGCCTGGAAACTCCTGGTTTAGTGTTTCAGACTGACTCAGCTTGTTAGGAAGTCTCTTTCAGAAATCAAGAATTGGAAATCCAATTTGTACTAAATTGTCTTCGTAATTTTTTAAAATAGTTGGGAGTCATTTGTTTAGATTCAATAAAATACACAATTATTTTGTGGGTTGGGGTGGTGACTCATTGGTGAAAACCTGCTTTACATGCAGAAAGTACCAGGTTTGATCCCTCTTATGTCTAGGAGAGCTGGAGAAAAAACACCTGCCTGAAACCCTGGAGGCACTACCAGTAAGAAACTTGGCAAATCGTTCTCAGGCACTAAGGGCGCAATCCAGAGTAACTACGGGGAGTCCTTGCTCCGGTGTAAGAACAATTTACTCTGGATTCCAATATGAATTTCCCATAGGTTTTCACTAGGTGGTGCAGTAACTATGGGTGCACGTAATGTATCTTACGTGCTCCCGTAGTTACTCTGGATTGTAGGGTTAGGCACTGTCAGTTCTCTTCATACAGGCACTTTCTGTATGATAACTCAAAAAGCTCTAGCCTTATGTTGACACTACTCCACAGTACTATCAACTGCCCTGAGGTGGAAGAGTGGGATGTAATTGAAATCTGTATACATAAAACTGAAAAGTCACTGACTGACTGACTCACTGACTGATTCACTCACTGACTCATCAATGCCCTGCCAAAACCATTGGGCCTAGAAGCATGAAATTTGGGTAGGGTGTTCCTTCCGTGACAGAGGCACACACTAAAAACCGATTTTTGGAAATTCCAACTGGAAGGGGGTGAAAAGGTGTGTAATGCGTTTTCTTTCCTATACTTTCCATTGAAGAATCCCTGACTGAGGGATGTTGAGAAATTTAACCCTTAAGGGAGTGAAAAGGGATGTGATGTGTTTTTGACCTATACTTAACATAGAAGACTTGATTGCTCAACATCCAGCCAATTTGGTGCCCGGTGCCTGATGCACTGGGAGGGAGGGTGCTTATGGGGTGACACACAATGTCCATGGGGGGATGTTGCGCAGGGAGATGTTGATGCGCATGGGAGGACAATGCGCATGGGGTATCTTGTGGATGGTGGTTGATGGGCATGGGGGTTGGTGGCATGACAGGGGGTTGATGTTCATGGGGGTTGGTGCTGTGGGGGGTTGAAGCGCATGGGGGTTGAAGCACATGGAGGGGATGTTGTGCAGGGGGGACTATGCTCACGGGGGATGATATGCATGGTGGGTCAGTGAGCATGGGGGGTTGATGCACATGGTGGGTTGAAGCGCATGGGTGGATGTTGCACATAGGGGATGTTGTGCATAGGGGGTTGATGTGCATGGGTGATGATGAGTACGGGGGCGATGTGCACAGGGGGACGATGTGCATGGGGGGACGATGTGCATTGGGGGTTGTTATGCAGTGTGGGGACAGCGTACAGGGGGACTTATACTCCAGCAACATGGGTACGTTTTCGCTCATAAGATATAAAGCTGCTGCTGCAGCTGAGATTTTCCGTCTGCTTTTCAGTGGGCGTGAAGGAGCTTTCTCAGCTGCCCTTTGTGAGAACTGAAGGAGAACTTGGTCAGCCAGCATTTCAGACATCGGGGCCAGTGTTGTAACCAGACTGTGAATGTAACATCTTGAATGTTGTGTCTCTTGAAAGATAGAGACAATCTGTGTTTGTAAAAATCCCTTCGGGGATTTAGAATTCACCTGCCTATGTAAACCGCTTTGATTAAAGACTGAGGAGCAATCCAAAATGTCCAGAAAAGCAGTATATAAATGCGTAGTTATTATTATTATTATTACTCTTGATATTCAATTAGATTTGTGATCTAGCAGTGCTGTGGACAATGAATACAGAAATTCGGTATACAAATTTATTTATCTATATGAAATTGAACATATTTATATACATGAAAACCTTGGTTTTTGAGCATAATTGTTCGGAAACATGCTTGTAATCCAAAGCACCTGTATATCAAAGCAAATTTCCCCATAAGAAATAAAGGAAACTTGGATGATTTGTTCCACAACCCAAAAATATTAATATAAAAATTATTACAATACTGTAATATAATACAAAATAGAGCTAGATATGCAAGGCTTGGTCTCTGAGGCTCCTTTCCATAGGTCCCTTACATAGGAGTAAGCCCCACGGACTCTAATTGGGCTTCAGAGTAGGCATGCAAGACCTGTCTGCCCAGTAGTACCCACTGTCCCATGTTGCAAGGTGATGCTCAGTACCTGGTGTTTGGCAGGGATGCCAGTGCCCAATGGTGTCTGATGCCTAGTAGGGGTGCCCAATGGTACCTAGTGCTGCCTGATGCCCAGAGGTGCCCAGTAGGGTTGTGTGGTGCACTAGTACTTAGTGCCCAGTGGTGCCCAGGGCCCACTGGTGTCCAGTGTGGCCTGGTGCCACTTGCTGCCCAGTGGCGCCAAGTGCCTTGTAGGGATGCCCAGTGCCAAGTGGGTGCCTGCTGCCCATTTCTTGGTGGTGCCTGGTGGTGCCTGCTGCCTACTGCTTGGAGGTGCCTGGTAGTGCCGTGCCAGCTGTTGCCTGGTGATGTCCACTACCTGTTGCTGCCTGCCAGTATGCCCAGTGTTCATTGGTGCCCAGTGCCCACTGACTGCCAGTGGACACCAGTACCCAGTGCCTACCACTGTCCACCGCCTGGTCTCTACACTGTTCTGTGCTTTGAACTCCATACCTGCTGCACCGCAGGGATGCCCACTGCCCAGTGTTACCTGCTGTCCCATGGTGGTTACTGGGAATGCCTAGTGCCCAGTGTTGCCCACTGGTTTCTGCTGCCTTGTGATGCCTGTGGCTGGCTGGGGCCTGATGGTGGCCACTGTCTCCTGGTGCTTCCTGGTTCCTGAGGCTTAGTTCTTCTGCAGATGCCCACTGCCCGTCCCATCACCTGTCGGTGCCCACTAACTTCCAGTGGCTGCTGTTCCCACTGGCTGCCAGTAGCTGCTGGTATCCAGAGCTTGCTGGTGTCTGCTACCCAGTGTCTGCCACCCAGTGACGATGGCACCAAGTGTCCACCAATGTCCAGTCATGCCTAGTGCCCACAAATATTCTTTAAATTTTATTACTGCAATGGCTGGTTAATTCTGCTACTTATATATATGTGTGTGTGTGGTGTGTGTGTGGTGTGTGTGTGTGTAGATATATATATCAAACG
Organism: Cryptoblepharus egeriae; assembly: GCA_030015325.1. Lineage (NCBI taxonomy): Eukaryota > Metazoa > Chordata > Lepidosauria > Squamata > Scincidae > Cryptoblepharus > Cryptoblepharus egeriae. The sequence continues at coordinate 42,827,644 of JAREYC010000006.1, forward strand.
TGAGTGCATATATATTTCTAATAATAACCTTGAAATGCTAGCAGCATTAATTTTATCTTTCTTTTTGTAGCACAAGAGGGAAGCCCTAAAATCTACCAAGTATGTAGAGCTTGTTATTGTGGCTGATAATCGAGAGGTAAGCAAAATCTAAAGTGAAAGATGTAACTTATGTATGTAAATATATTGGCATATTACATCCTATATTCATAAGTTAGTGGAGTAATATCTTGATTTTTTTAATTTCTTGCAACATACTGCCATTCTGCAGTTTCATGATTTATCTGCAAGGGTAAAAGGATCACAGGTCCCTCATAGATCCTTCAAACAAGAAAAGGAGGATAAAAAAGAAAATGAATTCCCCATACCTGAATCAGTAAATTCATGTTAACAGTTCCCCTTTCCATTCAATTCAATTACATGGTCTACAGGCCTTCATTAAATTAAAAGTAAAGGTGTTCCCTCAGTTTGCCCTGCTAGTCATGACTGACCCTAGGAAGCTGTGCTCATCCCCATTACAATGGCTAAAGAGCCAGCATTGTCCAAAGATATCTCTGTGGTCATTTGACTGGTATGACTAAACGCCAAAGTGTGCGGAACACTTTCCATTCCCACCGAAATGGTATCTATTTATCTACTTGCGTTTCATGCTTTCAAACTGCTAGGTTGGCAGGAGCTGGTCAAGAGACAGGAGTTCATCTTGCAGTACTGAGGTCTCGAACTGCTGATCTGCTGATCTTCAAGTTAACAAACACAATGTCTTTAACCACAGAGCCACCACAGCTCATTAAATTGTCTTTGTCTAAAACCTACTGACTTCTGGAAGTTAACAGTTTTGTGTAAAAAAAAAGTGGGCTTACAGTGAAGTACCCTACAGAGAGTTCTGAGAAATAATGGAAAACTACAATTTCCAGTGCTGTATGGAAAAAGCCATGAACGGACAGCAATTGCAACTTAGGGTCAGCAGTAGCATTGTAACAAATGTCTTCATTGTATTATTTTAATTAGGAAATTTAGTACTAATTGTAGGTTTTATGAAAACCAAATCAAATTTGTAGAATATTTTAGTAGACTGGGGGCAAAATCCATAGCAGTTATGGGTCCACGCATTTATGTCACCCTCTAGTGTTATCTTATGGAAAGTCACCTTAACTGCTCTGGAGCTAAGGGCTTAATTTGACTTTAGGATATGGGCCTATTTAAGTTTGTAGTGGTGAAAGACATGCAACAGTCCACTTATATTTAATGGGAAGATCAACTCTTCACCTCAACATTGCATCTTTTCTAACTGGCGGTTGCTGGTGTTTCTTCTGCCCTTTGGGGGCAGGAATCCATTTGTTGATTTACAGTGCAATCCTAACCATGTCTACACAAAAGTAAGCCACATTATGTTTAATTGGTCTTATTACCAGGAACGTATCTTTAGGATTGCATCCTTAATTTGCTAAATAAAAATAACAATGATGGTGGTATTGGTGGTGTTTGGATAAAACAGACCAGTCAATAGCACCTACTTGACTATGCGAAAATCTTGTAGTACTGGTAGTAGCTCTTGTGTAATTTCCTTCATATACATAAACATCATAGTTCTTGAACCAACAGAATAATAATGCATTTGGGTTAACCGAACCTTGCATATCATAATGTCCACAACAGGTGAATTTATGGCCTGGATATTAGTGTAAGTATTACTTAGCAAAACAAGTTTTTTCCACAACTGTTGAGAGAGTGGCTGGGACATTTGGAGCTATTATTGTGTTGTTTTAATTTAGGCATGAGGACTGTGGTTGACTAGCAACATTTTGTGGTGGTGTTCTTTATATATCGTTCCTGAAAAGCGAGACGAGATAAACTGGAAAAGAGCTTGAAAAACAAATGAATAAGACACATTGTTGAAAGCAGCCCAACTTGCCGAAGTGCAACCAAAAATGAAAAAAACCTTGTTTTGAATTATTTTTCAATTTGCCTTTTCCCCATTTCAAAATGACAGAGTATGCCTCTTGAACACCCCTGGTTAAAAAGCAGTCTCTCTTTCTTCCTATGGCAAGGAGACAGCTAAACGGAGAGACTCTCTTTGCAGGATGGGTCCCAATCAGACAGCTGTGTGGGAGTAGGGGATTTCTGAGACTCCTTTTTGTGGTGTTGTCAGGGTTTTAAAAAAATGACATTCTTTTGCACAATCTCTGCAAAAGGTAAGTGTGGTTGAAGTAAGTGTGGTTCTTTGTAAACAGTGGGAGTTTACCTATTGCCGCTTCACTATATAAAACCCAGATGTCACTGATAATGCAGTTTTGTAAAATGCAGGAGGATGCTGGAAGAATAAGTATAATAAAAGTGCTAATGCTGTATAATTAATATGCTTCTAGTTTCAGAGACAGGGCAAGGATGTGGAGAAAGTGAAACTGAGACTACTAGAAATGGCAAACTACGTTGATAAGGTAAAAGCAGTGGCTTCTGTCATTATGTAATTACTTTTCAAAAGGTGCAATCCTGATCTTACTGGTCAGTCCTCTTTGAGAACGTTTGTGGGAAGCAGCAGTGGCATTACCAGGAGCAGGCTGCTTCTCCTTAGAGCGGAGGAAGTCTCCTCTGAAGCTGACTAGCTTCAGAAGAACTCTGACACCTGCACAGTCTCTTCCAAAGCTGACTGGCTTCAGAAGAGTACTGTGCAGGTGCAAACTTTGGTGCCTGCGCAGTCCTGGGAGGGATATGCACCTCTCAGGGGTGACATGCTCCCCCCTGCACCGGGTGACATGCACTATTGTATCTCCCTGGGAAGCAGTATATAACAATCATAAATAAACACAAAAGCTGAACAAGCCTGAAGCTGTTGAGTAAGCATCATAGCACTAGACTTTATTTATTTAGCATATGGTATACTACTGTATGGACCTACATCAAATCAGATGTCAGTATCTGGTCCAGCTAGCCATTGAAGGACAGAGTGGTCTACATTGGGAAAACAGACACTGAGTGGGTATACAGACTGATTTACAGTCAGACACAGTTTGATGAATACCAGTAGTTTGTTGAGGAGCACCACAATTACACTGAGGGGTAATAATAGACCCCATTTAAACAACGAGTCCTGGCAGACATCATGTTGCACAGGGATTGTGTTCAGAGTTGACCAGTGTTGGCGAGTTAGGTCAAAACTTGGCACCTTTTGTGTAGGGTCATCTATGTGTCTCTGTTTGGGCATTCAGCAGCCCATTTAGCTTTCAATTGGACACTGACATCAAAGTTAGTTAGCTTGTTGAAAGTGTCAGAAATCTAGGGCTTCCTAGATTTAAGCCTGCCAATTGCTAGATGACAAGAATCAACATGCACAGGCAGAAATGCGTTGTTCATAATTTTACTTTATTCCTTCACTAAGGGCACAATCCAGAAGTGCACTTGGGCTGCCCTATGTATTACTGGGCAGACTCAACTGCAAGATGGGCCATCCTAGTTATTCAGGAAAAGGCTTGGGCTGCCCTAACTGGGCCTGCCTATGCATTTCAGGAGAAGCATGTTGAGGGCATGTTTAGCATTGCCAGGGCAGAGCAGTTACTCTGTATCCTGAATCTGTTTCCAGGGCAGAAATTCTCTCTTCCAGCTCCTCACAATTATACCACCTCAGGAGCAGGTATAGTAATGAGTAGACCCATAGAGGTCCATGATAAGGCAGAGGAAGAATGGCAGTGTTGACAAAAAATCTGAGTTCTTGGCAAGTCTATCTGCAATCCCTGCCTGTCAACTTCAGGATATGGCACGACTATGGCAGCCACTAACGTATGGATAGAGCAAAAACTCCACTAGAGTTACTGCTGTACTGCATTCTGATGCTGCAGCTGTTACTGGTTGTCAGGAACTTCTGGACTTCCTTATAAGGCAGGCACCACAGCTGTTCCTTGTTCAGTGTGATCTGAGGGGGTCTCCTCGGGAGCAAGCTCTCCCCAGGTGTCACTGACTTGGTGCCTGCTTAGCATGCTCTGGAGCTGCTAGGACAGTCCAGGCTTCCTGATTCTCTGGATCCAGCATAACTTTCTGCTCTGGATTTAGAATAGTTGGGGCAGCCCAGCTAGGGCTCTCCTCACTGCCCTCGCTCTAGATTGTGCCCTAAGGCATCTTATCTTTGTAGCTGGTGGTGCTATGTGGCTTAAAACAGGGACCACTTTATTATTTAAAAATTCTTTCTAGTCTTTTTCAGTGACTATGTGGCCAAGAAAATATCCTGTGCATGGTGAGGAAGTAAGAGCTTGGCATCTGCTTGGCCTGATGCACAGTTTGGGCATTGATTTTGTATGTGTAAACCTTCCTCAAACATTATGGCTATGCATAGATGCCTGGGATGATGGAGATGGGATATGCCAAACACTGAAGGAGTTAGAAGGCTTGATCTTATTCTTCCACTCCAGTACACACACAAATATCACATGAACTGGGCTTTTATCATGTTAGATGTTACCCATTTATTAATTAAAAAATTCCATCAACTGAGTTCAGAATATTGATTTGGTTTTTTTATCAGTTCTTTAGGCCACTTAATATTCGAATAGCCTTGGTTGGAGTGGAGATCTGGAACGATGCAGACAAGTGCACAGTAACCCAAGACCCCTTCACCACCCTACATGAATTTCTGGACTGGCGAAAGTTGAAACTACTACCTCGTAAACCCCATGACAATGCACAACTAGTGAGGTATGACCACTGTTGCAAGACCAGAATGCTGCAAAAGAATTTCATCATCCAAAAAGTATGATATCAAAATATAGATTTTTAACTGGTGATACAAAATAGTAGTAAAATGCTAGTTTTTATTGAAAGCAGGATATGTGTGTGTAGAAAAGTCTTTACACTGACACGGCCCCTGGAATAAGTTGTTCAAAAATCCAGAGAAATACCTCATATGAGTTTCCTTATATTTATTTATTTAAAAGATTTTTATCCCACCTTTCCTGTGTTAAAAACAGGTGCCCAAGGTACCTTACAATAATAAATAAAACATAGAAGTAAAACATTCAATATTTAAAAACAGAGAATAAAATTGAGCCATAAATTGAGAATAAAACTGAAAGATAAAAATCATTTGGAGTTGGGCAAAACTTAGGAGGCAGACAACCCATCACCCAAATACAAGATGAAACAGAAAGCTTTTGAGCCCTCACTGGAATGCCATAAGGAAAGAGCTAGATCTTAATTCATCTAAGATCTTGGTGAAGGACTGTCCCTTGGACAGGTTTTCTCCCTGCTATAACATTGATTTCTTTTGTTTCATATGCAATTCTCCCACATAAACCTACCTGCCCACAGCATTTATCCTCAGCGACTCTGCTCCACGTACAATCACTTGCAGAATTGTGCATGGTATGGTTGTGGAACAGGGCCACCAATTGGTAGTGGCACCCAGATTGTGACGCTTCCATGAGATATATCACTGGTCTGGTCACTCTTTGCTTTTAACCTAGCAACAAAAATATTTAACTTAGTTCAGGGGTTTCCAAACTCCAGCCCGGGGGCCAGATGTGGCCCTCGACAAGCTCAATGTGGCCCCCAGCAAGACTCCTCTATCTGGCCCATGGGCAAGTCTTGTAATCCACCCCAGTACATTCTTGTATTTAAATTTATGTAAATTTATTCAAATTTGAAATGTGAATTAGTTTTCTGGCCCCCAACACAGTGTCAGAGAGATTATTTGACCCTTCTGCCAAAAAGTTTAGAGACCCTTTAGAGCACAATCCTAATCATGAGCACAATCCTAACCATGTGTACTCAAAAGTAAGCCCCATTTTTTTCAATGGGTCTTACTCTCAGGAAAGTGTCTATAGGATTGCAGCCCATGTCTTTCGATTTGATTTCTTCTTGCTTGTCAACAAACACCAGTTGACAGACACTATGTTGTTAGTTTTGATTAGTCTCTCCTAGTTATTTATTATTTAATTGCTAATTTGAAAAGACAACATTTTATGATGTTAATATGTGTTGCTGTATGCCCCAATTGCCCTTTTAGGGCGATGGAAGCTATGAGATAATATATCTTTAAGCCAATGACTGATGTTTTAAGCCTGCCTTCAAAAGCTGAAAGTTTCTTTTACATTTCCTTTTTTCCCATTAGTGGAGTGTATTTCCAAGGTACTACCATTGGTATGGCACCTATAATGAGCATGTGTACTGAAGAGCAATCTGGAGGTATTGTTATGGTAAGTACTGGCAGTAATAATAACAGCAGTTGGCATTTATATAGCTTTGCATTTCTCCTGTATTATCTTTATGAAATTCTTATAATTAATGTGAAAGAGGTATTATATCATCAAATCATCCCTCACATCTCACAGCTGGAGGGCTGATTCTGAAGAATCTGTCTGATAAGAAGCTGAGTTCAAGTGAGTTTCAAACTAGATAAATCCTGATTCTCAGCTCATTCTTGTACAGCCCAATCCTAACTCCCAATGGTAATGCAGCATCACTGATGTAGAACCTTTTGCATGCCATGGGAGTAGGGAAACCAGGGAGCCCAGCCTAGCTTCCACTGGGCCCCCTCAGACCTTTTAGTGGGATTAAAACCCCAAACCAGAATCTGAAAACTAACATTTATGCCAGTCCGGATATTTACAGCAATTCTTCTTGAAAGATGTGCCTGAACATGCAATGTATAAAACCAAAACTACCACTTAGCCTTTAAATGAAAGGTCATATTTTTAATATTTTCCTTTTCATTCCTGATTAGAATAATGCATGAGAACCAAAACAGACTCACAGGATAAAGAGCCCAATTTTGCCATTTACCTTTATTTTTTCATGCTTGATGAAAAACATTTTTAGCCCTCTAAAAATATTTATGAGCTGTTCTGCATTCACTATGTGTCAAGATAGATATAATTATGAACCTTCTCTCTTAATTACATATTTTTCAAATTACACAGAATGGCCTTTTTATTACAACACCAGTTGACAAAGCCCTACATGCTGCTGAAATGTGGCAAAGTTTTTATATTAGCAATTTTTAGAAGATACTAATGTTCCTGTTCGCCTTTACAAGAGGATTACTACATGTAACACCATTTTAGCTTTTGTCAGAACTTGCCACTTTTAATAAATGCAGTATAATTATATTTTTTTAAACTGTGTGTCATTTACTCATGACCCAAACCAAAAAAAGTAGCTCTGAGCTACTTAAAATTCTGCAGTCTAAAAAGAACACTGAAAAGGTTTTTAAAACAATTAGCATGTATTCCAATAGGATTAGGGGAATGGAGGGTACCACCACTGAGCACCCTTTTAGTAGCTGTAAATTAAGAGGAAGATGGTAAACTCAGATTTGGGCAGCCCATGCCTAACTAGTGCTGGTGCAGCCAGGCTTCCTGGCCTATACTGTATCCAGCAATAGTTGGGAGCTGGCTGGAGATTTCCTCTGGGTAAAGGGTTATTTTTCCCCTTATCCACTTCACTGCTATGTTTTGTACCAGCTAAATTTCTGAGCCGATGTCAAAGCCTGCTCCATAAACAATGTCTGGAGGTTGCTATGGCAAGAATAATCATGAGCAAGCTATGTCGAGCTTATTCTTCTCAAATCTTTAATATTGGCTTCCGCTCTGTGCTCTAATCTATGATGGTCTTTCCTTTTGTGACAGCCACATTAATGAGTCTGGTGAAGTTTTACAGCAAGGCTGTTCCAGAATTCCTAAAGGGCTGTCATTCTAATCTCATAACCAGTCCATGCGGTTTGCATGATTTAATCGTCCTTCTCGCCTATTTCAGCAAATCAGCAAATATTCTACTTTGGGCTTTTACTTTCCCTCCCAAATACGTTTATCATCATTTGTTGCCTTTTACATTTTTCAAAAGTAGCATATTGGAATTTTCTGTAGAAAAAAATTGATTTTAGGCAAAAAATTGATTTTAGGCAAAACATTTCATTTTTAGGAATATAGTTCATCTAAAAACCTACAGCAGGAGGAAGTCTGGAACCCCTTGTGGTTAATTGAAACCTCAGATATGTTTTCCTCTCTCTCACCCCTTGGAGTCTAGGGGAGCTTTGCTGGTTTCATGAAGAAACCAGAGGTAGCTTCTCATTTCATGGGGAAACTGGAATTAGCATTTTCTACACTGTCAGGCTCAGCAGAGCTCATGGATCTGTGGCCTTTGCTGGGTGCAGAGGACCAATGAAAGTTAGGGCAAGTATGCTCCCTCACCTTTATAGGGGTGGATGTGGATGGACTGCAAACCCAATCCACTGATAAGTTCAGACCCCATCCGAATGTATGGGATACATTGACATGGAGCCCCTCTGTATTTCTATAAAGATCCTTGTTGTTTTCAATAAATAAAATATCTAAATATTATGAAGATGATGATCAGATTTGAAACATTATTATTTGTTCAGAGAGCCATTGTTCCCTTTGCGTTATATATGTTTATGGCAGATGCTTTATCAAATTTTGGGTCATAATAGAGATTAAAAAGAGGATGATGGGACATTTTGGTAGAAACAAATTAAATCACTTAGATTTAGACCAGTTGAGTTCTGTAAATTTGTATGACATGAATTGTCCGGTTGTAAGACAAGCTGGACAATCTACCAAGTAGTGTTTACGATTAAGCACAGTGTATCAGTGCAATATTTCAAAACACGTAGCAGTGTTCTGTGGCTGATCCAACTAAATTCAATAGTATTGTAACAAGAATGCTATTGTGTGTTGTCAAGTGGGATTTAACCCTTTTTCTAGCCCTTTATTTAGCTAACAGCTTACGCTGTTCCTTCAAAGTGTCTTGAAGATGTTTCTGCAACAGTCCATTAAGATTGGAAGCTGCTATTTACCAGGGTGTGAGTGAAGCAGGGTTCTGTAGCACGTCTGTGTTTATGGTATGATATTGGGTCCAGCAGCAGCTTGTGGACAAGGAACTTTCAGTACAAAGGCTTTGTATGATTTGCGCTAACCCTGTGCTCCCACATATTTCCCCCATAAACCACAGGTAAGCAGATAGGGGGGAAGTATTGGCTAAGAGAGACCAGATCAGCTGTAGCTGGGCATGGTTCTGTATGGCATATGTGCAGACCATGACCAGCCACACCTGACATGTGATTCCTGTTTTGAAAGAGAAGAAACCATTTTGTAACATAGGGCAAAATCCATAGCAGTTATGGGTCCACACAGTTACCCTCTAGTGCTATCTTATAGAAAGTCATCTTAACTGCTCCGGAGCAAAGGACTTAATTTCACTTTAGGATATAGGCCATAGTATATCAGATAAGGCAGTTTCAGGTCTGAGATTTGTAGCTGGCCATATAAACCTTTGGATAGCTCCACATTCATGCTGGTTGCTGTGGCGAAACAGTTCTTCTTCTTTAGTCCTTAGCTGGAAATTGAGGAGCAGGGCATCCTCCCAACCAGTATGCTGTTATAGGTGCTGCTGGATTTCATGTGTCATTCACGATGTGTTTCCATGCTTGGCAATGGGTGGCAGTGATTCTAGCCCCACCAGTGGTCAGTCACTGGTTCCCTAGGTCTTTCTCAATAAGTTTGAGCCATGTCTTTTTTGGTACTGCTCCCTGGACTTTTCAGAGGAGAGGCTGCTCTCACCAGAGGCAAAATACGTAGACACTGCTTTGTGGACCGCTCTTCTCCCTCTAGGTACATATCTGGTCAACTTGTTTATCTGGTAAATAAACAGATGTTATAAAAATTAATATGTGTATCCCATAATCTTGTATTCAAAAGGAAACTAATACCATAATCCTAGGTACATGACTCAAAAACTTTCATCATGTTGGCTTACTCTAAGGCAGTGTTTCTCAAAGTGGGGGTCGGGACCCCTTTGGGGATCGCCTAGAGCTTTCCTGGGGGTCGCCTAAAGATCCCTGGTGCAGGGGGCCAGGTCAGGCTTGCCAGACCTCCAGCTATAGCTGTGCGTGTACTGGGGCTGACTGACAGCCTTAGGGCCCAATCCTATGCATGCCTATTCTGAAATAAATCCCATTATAGTCAGGGGGCCTTTACTCCCATGCAAATGTGGATAGGATTGCAGCCTCAGGGCCCAATCCTATGCATGCCTACTCTGAAATAAATCCCATTGTGTTCAATGTGTGCACAGAACACACATTTCATTTGTAATAATGAAAATACATCCTGCATATTGGATATTTACATTACGATTCATAACAGTTACAAAATTACAGTTATAAAGTAGCAACGAAAATAATTTTATGGTTGGGGGTCCCCACAACATGAGGAACTTATAAAGGGGTCACAGCGTTAGGAAGATTGAGAACCACTGCTCTAAGGCCTAATATTGCAGTCCCATACTCTCTTTCATGGGAATAAGCTCCACTGAATACAATGGGGCAGTGTTTCTTAAACTCTTGGTGTGAGTAGATTGCAGAAGCTGCATACTGTTAAATAATGAAAACCTACAGTGAATGTCAACTTCAGACAACAATGTTTCACTGAAGCTTTTATAAAGTTTTGCTTAGCAGGTTCTCATATCTGGAACCGTGGAAGATTTCCAGTTTTGAGATTATAAAAGTTCCTGCTAAAACATTTGACTAATAGAGCATAAAAACTTGGTGAAGAATAAATCAGAAACGTAGAAATGTATTCATTGTTTTCTCATCATCACTGTAAAAGTTTTTGCATAGCTCATTTAAGATGCTTTGGCACAATCTCTTTTTCTGTGATATTATGTATCCTGTCTTGACAAATTCATTACAGATGAATTCTGAAATGAACCACAAATGTTAATTCTGCACATGATAATGCTGTCTTGTTGAACGTCAACCATTCATTGAACTAAACCAGCTGTAAGACCATTCAGGTTTTTATTGCTATAATAGAGCAACCTGCCCAAGTTTGTGGAATCCTTGTACTACTGTGAAAGTTGTGATCACGACCCACTTCTGGTTTGCAATTGCTTTGTATTCGTTAATTCCAAGTTCCAGAAAATTTAATGGATAAAATTGCCACTTGCTGAAAGATGTATGGTGTATCTTTTCACAAAATCTTTTCCCTTTTGGAAAAAGGGAGGGGCATATAATAAAGTTGAGAGGCATGCAGATATGCAAAACTATCTACCCATCATTTTTTTTCTCCTAAAATTTTCTTTTTATTTAGGGTTGCCATAATTTTCTTCCACAAAACCAGCTCAGGACTCCCTGTCAAACTTGCCACTATTTGAACACAATCCCCCAAAACAGGACAGTCCTGGTTTTCAGGGACTTCTGCCACCCCTTTTTTATTGCAGTATTAAGGGATGATTTTACGGTATCTTGGTGCATCCCTAAATTAAATACATTCAAATTACTTAATTTTGTGCATACCTAGATTTAATGCATTCAAATTACTAAATTCAAATTACTAGAATTAGTAACGTATCATAAATTGATTCAATTTTCCTTTCTATTTGACCTTCCCTTGACAATTTAATTATCTGTAAATTAGTAGAAGCTCCTGTACTAAAAAATTATGAAATCCAAACCAATAATTTAGTAAGGGTTTTCATTTTGTTTCACATAATGTTTTTTACAATTCAAAGCTTTTATACACTATATCTGAAAGGTTAGGAAGGTTTATTATAGAATGAACAAATCCGTATGTATTTTTATGACAAGCAGATACACAGTATTTCAATTTACTTTCTGATAAACAGAAGAACTCACAATTATATTATGTGCTTTATCTATCTATCTATCTTTCTATATATATATACACACATATATATTTATAAAAGAGAAAAGTCACTGACTGACTGACTGACTGACTGACTGACTCACTCACTCACTCACTCAATCATCAATGCCCTGCCAAAACTGGTAGGCCTACAAGAGTGAAATTTGGGGTGGGTGTTCCTTCCGTGACGGAGGGGTGCACTAAGAACCAGTTTTCGGAAATCTCTGCAGCGAGAAATTCAATGATGACATGCTGCTTGTAACGCACATCACTTACAGACGCCATTTCAAAACACTGCTGCAGCTACGCTATCTGTCTAAAGAATCAAAAAATGTGTGTGTGCACTCCTGAAAATTCAAATAATGTATATCTAAAGTTCCGCATTCATACAATTACTCTAGGCTGAGAAAAAAAATGTGGTGCATTACTTTCTGGGCAACCCTCGTATTTATTAGATGCTCTTCAGACAGGGTAACCAGATGACCAGGAAAAACCCAAATTTGTCCGGATTTTTAGCCTCCTGTCCTGGTGTCCTACATTTTGGCATTATTTTGAAACTTCATGATAGAGCACAGTACCCCATCATGCCATGAGTCATTGGATTCGTATTGAAGAGCAGAATCCAATGCAAAAATCATGGAGATATCAAAAGTTCTATCCTATCAAAAGTTATGGTCAAAAAACAGAAAAACAAAAACAAAAAATACATTTTTTGGCAATTTTTTTCAGTGGGTAGGAATTTTGGCCTTGGGGTTCAGGAATTTTGGGTTTGGCATCTGGTCACCCTGTCTTCAGATAAAGGTCTTGATGCAGCACATAATAAAATACAATGAAAAATAATGGGTAGTCGGTGGCACTAAGTGGTACCTTGCTAAGTGGGTAGCAAGGTGACCACACACTACGGCCCAGTCCTAACTAAGCTTTATGAACAGAGGTTCTGAACTGTAATCATCATATGGTGGCTTGCATAGGGTGTTGCCAGATCATGTTGAAAATCATGATGGTTGTGTGAGCAGTCCAATGCCATAGCTGACTGCCTCCAGGAGCATATGTAAGTTGGCATAAGGTGGTGAGAAGAACAGAAAATGTCTGGGCAGGAGGAGGGCAGGCAAGAGGTAAAAAGGGAGATGATGGATCCCAGCTGCACTGGTGTATGCCAGAATCCTCTCCCTATAACCTCTTGTCTTTTCTCTTTCTTAGGATGCAATCCTAACCAAGGCTGGCACAACTCATTGGTGGTGATGTAGGGAGGCAAGTGCATGTCTGTGCACTGGCCTTACAATCCCCTAAGAGGGGGGCAGAAATGCTTTACAGCACTTTTGTGACACCCCCAGATCAGCACAGGACTTAGTTCAGCCTAGCTGGAGGTTAGGATTGCAGCCTGGCAGAGCAATCCAGAGTTAGGGCAGTGAGAAGGGTCCCAGCTGGGCTGCCCCAAATAGGCTGTATCCACAGTAGAAAGTTATCCAGAGAGTCAGGAAGCCTGGGCTGCCCTAGCTGCTCAGTAGGCACCAAGTCAGTGACACCTGGGGAGTTGTTGCTTCGGATGAGACCCCACCTCAGATCACACTGAACAAGGAACAGCTGTTGTGCCTGCCTTAGAAGGAGTCCCTGAAAACCAGTAACAGCTGCGGCATGAGACCGCGGTATAATTTATAGTGGATTCAAGGGGCTTCTTGGAGTGGCCTGCTGTATCCTCAGATTAGTGGGCTGCCGTAGTTGTTCCATATCCTGAGGTTGAGAGGCAGGGGTTGTAGCTAGGCGGGCGAAGAACTCAGATTTTTGGTCAACACTGCCATTCTTGCACTGGCCTATTATCGACCCCTGTGGATCTACTCATATTTATACCTGCTCCTGAGGTGGAACTCTGAGGAACTGTGAGGGGCATGTCTACTCTGCAAATAGGCTGTGTATATAGCCGAACTGCTCTGTTCTGGGCAATGCTGAGCATGCCCTCAACATGCCTCTCCTGAGCTGCTTCAGCTAGCACAGCTAGGTCAGCCCAGGTCCATCTGTCTTGGGGCAGCCTGTGTTGACTTAGGCTCCCCCAAGCCTTTTCTGACACAACTGGGCTGCCCCATCTTGGACTTGGGCCACCCCAGACATAGATAGGTAAGCACAAGTGCAGTTCTGGATTACAGCCTATGGGCAAAATCCAGAGTAACTACGGGGAGTCCTTGCTCCGGTGGAAGAACAACTTACTCTGGATTCCAATATGAATTTTCACTAGATGGTGCAGTAACTAAGGGTGCACATAAAGTCTCTTACGTGCTCCCATAGTTACTCTGGATTTAATGCTTAGTCTCCTTAGTTGTGCTCCAGTAAGAGGATAAAAGATTTCCTTATAGCATTCTAATATTGTATTTGAAGCACCATAACGCGTAGCTGTTGTATGTATGAAGACTCATACCTAAGATGACTTGTATGAATCGAGCAGACCACAGCATGTGTCTGCATGCATGTCTGTTACAGTGATAAGTGAACTACTCTTGTGTGCAGTTAACCTTGTGCATGATTCCTGACAATGATTTTCTAATGAGTTTGTGTGCAGTTCTCTCAGACTATGTTCTTTTGTCATTCTTAACAATGAGGTATAGAGCACAATCCTATCCAGGCTGATTCAGAAGTAAGCCCCATTGTGTTCAGTGGGTCTTATCCCAGGAAAGTGTTTTTAGAATTCCCAGGAAAGTGTGTTTAGAATTTAAAACACTATCCTAGGAAAGTGTTTTTAGAATTGCAACCTTTTTCACATTTCTTTGTGTTTTCCTTTGAGGATCACTCAGACAGTCCTTTGGGGGCAGCAGTGACTCTGGCTCATGAGCTGGGTCACAATTTTGGTATGAACCATGATACACTGGAAAGAGGGTGCGACTGCAAAGCATCTCCTGAGAAAGGAGGCTGCATCATGAACCCCGCAACAGGGTAAGTCTAAGAATCTAATTAGTTTTGTTTGTTTGAAGAAGATACTTTGCTAAGGCTTTATTTTTACTTCAGAAAGTATTTAAGCAGAGGTTTATACCTTGTTTATGCCAATTAGGCTTTATCACAGAAACTCCTCCATAAACTGCAACAATAAACCCACTCTAAATTAAGTTGGTGTGGAGGCAAATAAATCTTGCTCACTTCAGGGCAGTTGTAATTTCCTTCCCTTGTTACTTTCCGAAAATGTGCAAAGCTGTAAAACTGTATTGCTGTCTATGGCTTGCAAGAATGGAAAAGAAATGAGACCATTTCAAGATCATTGCAGGTCGATGGTGGATAGACAGGCTACCAAATAGTCTCTCTCTCTCTCTCTCTCTCTCTCTCTCTCTCTCTCTGTGTGTGTGTGTGTGTGAGACTATTGCAGAATTACTTTGTAGAAAATGTTTTTATATACACTTTATTTCAAAGGTATTTGATCACTTCCTTTTGTTTCAAAAGGCTGAGGTCTCACCAAATTGCTTCAGTCCAATACACCAATTGGTACTCTGCATGTTTGAGTCCCAGCCATCTTTCATCATTATTAGTTGTAAGATCAATTTAGTGTATGATTTACTAGGTAGAGATGCACTTTACCAGAGAAATAAACATTGTGAAGACTTGCTGTGTGTTGGTCATGAAGGTAGCTCTTCTCAATTTTGTTTTATTTTAAAAGTTTGAGGAAATCTTTGTTCAAACTACTGAAGTTTAGTAATGTCACTCAGAAGTTTATGGATTTCTGGGGGTTAGAACTGCAGATACCTTACATATCAAACCACACCCGTTCTTCATTTTGTTATGGTCAAACAGGGAGTCAAATATGGGAATCCCATTTGCAAAAATGCTGCAGCCTTGTTAGAGATGAAAGATCTGAGCATTTCAATTAACAGTGCAAGTCATGTTTTATGTAGTGATACATTTTCCTTTAACACTGCACCAATGGCGTACGTTGAGTGTGACATTCATACTTGTATAGTCTGCAATTTGGTGTAGCTATTTCTAGCTAGATCACAAACACCTGTTCCATTTCACACTAGGCAAGATAGACGTTGGTATAAACTGGGTTACTGTATTGCTAAAACAATATAACAAAAGCAGATCCTGAAGTAAGGAGCTCATTTCTCTTATAGTGTGGGCAACTATACTAAAGGAGACAAAGAGCACAATCCTAACCATGTCTACTCAAAAGTAAGTCCCACTGTGTTCAGTGTGTCTTACTCCCAGGAAAGTGTCTTTAGGATTGTAGCCAAAATGCAACTTTACTCCTTCAGTGGGTGTTAGTATCTTGGCTTCAACCAAAAATTGGCTGATCGGAAAGGGAGTTAAATTTCTCTGCTTATGCTGGAAAACAGGTAGTATGGACTCTGCAACTCAGGCTTTAAGGTTTGCTAGAGAGCATGTCTGAGCCAGAACATGGCATCTGTAAAATTGATGCCCCCCTCTCACATTTCCATATCTTAAGATGCACATCAGAGCCATATTCCTAGACCCAAATCTATATTATTCTTGCCAAAGTTATAATCTGGCTAAATAGCAATTAGGAGGATACCTAGTGGTATAATTCATTTGTGTGGTTGAGTAAGGGAGTGTTAACAGAACACATTTTCCACTCTGTCCTGTAGATATTTTCTTTCATATAAGTTGGTGCACATCCAATTTAAACTAAAGTGGCTCCTGTCCCCTGAAAATCATTTTAATGAAAGTTTTTTCAATGTTATTTTATTTCTTAGAAGTTGGTTCATTACTTATTTTCCTCTTCTTTTAATTTTCTCTGTTAATCTTTGAAGAGTTCAACATTAAAAGAAATGCATTATAAGTGGCTACTTAGTAGAAGCAGTCTCTTGAGATCAGTTCACAATTAAACCCTGTTGGATCTGTCCATTAGCAGGTTTCCTGTAGGTTTACATCTTAAAAGCAACCAGCGGGATAAGTGTCAGTGTGGCCACAACATTTTTTTAAATGGGATCTCATTTAGTGGGACACATATAGTGCAATGTTTTCTATGGCATTTATTCTTTAAAGGAGGAAAAATAGCTCGATCTGACTGCTCTAGACATATAGATACATTTTGGGCACAAATCAGACTGCAGCATGAGAGACTTTTTGAGAAATGAATTGCAATAACAGAACATACTTAATAATGAGAACTTAGTTTTTGTAAGTGGATATTTTAGTAATAGTTCTGGCTGTATTTGAAATAAAATGTTAACTTTCTGATGGTGGCAAAGGGCCCAGTGTTGCATGTGGGATCTTAAAGAATCCTGTGACCCCCCGAGAATGGTATGGAAGTGAGCTGCTGGCAAGGGCTCAAGAGGGGCATACAGAGGACAAGGAAAGCCTAGGGAAATGTTTTCTGCCCAACTTATCGACAACTGCAGAATAACCTTTTAGAAAATACAAAAATGCAGTGTGCTTAAAATATCTTGTTTTAGATAACTTGCTTTGAGGAATGTAGGGGGAAGTTCTGATTTCCCCCTGTAGGGAGTTGAGGGGAGAGAGAAGAATATTTGAAGGGCAGCCTGCAGAAGTTGTGCTGCAGCCATAGAATCTTTAAAGAGGTTACCAGAAATCTGCCTGCTATTCTCACTGCCAAAAAGGAAAGTCTGGAAGAGCAAATTGAAGCCAGATTGGTAACCCTAGAAAATGCAATGAAATATATGAGTAACAGTGGGAAATATAGATACAGTGCTTGAAAAACTCAGTTGGAGTGCTTTGACCTAAAGTCTGGCTGAAGCCATACTATTCAGCGCACAGTCTCCTGAAGCGATACTGAATACTCCCTTAGACATGTTAAAACAACAGAGTCCTAACATAAAACCAGGAAAGCAAAATGGTAGAATTTTATGGTTAAGTGTCCAGAAACTGAAGTCTACAATAGAAAAGAAGGCTCAATGTGTTGAGGATATTCACAATATTTCTGAATTTTTATCTAAGTTAATATGAAACTCAGTGCTTCAATGCTACTGAAGCTTTTAATTAAAGATGTCATGTATGTTTGAGCATAGTCACATACCTTGAATTATGTATATCCATTTTCCAGCTAGAACAGAACTCACAGGAAATAAGAATTCCTCTCTCTGCAAACAGTCAGTAACATTTGTGGAACTTGAAAATTTAGTTCAAAATTCATCACAGATTACAAATTTTATGAAGATAACAAGTAATGAACAAGACCAAAACCAGAGCTCAGATGAACTTGAAGCTGTATAAAGTTTTATAATAGTAGTATTTCTTCAAGCTTAGAGTTTTCCAAGACCATAAAAGAGTATGGGTGCAATCCAGAGTAACTACGGGGAGTCCTTGCTCCGGTGTAAGAACAATTTGCTCTGGATTGCAATATGAATTTCCCATGGGTTTTCACTGGTTGGTGCAGTAACTACAGGTGCACGTAATGTCTCTTACGTGCTCCCGTAGTTACTCTGGATTGTAGGATATATCTTGAGATCTCGCTGAATATTATATTATGTGTTTTATAACTCTTTTCTATCTATGTGAGAGGTTTCCAATGATGAATCAATTCTTTTATGCTAGAAACTGCATAGGGGTCATTTTGAGTCAACATCAATGAATTTAAAAGTTTGCATTGTTTTCACTGGAAATATTGCTGGTCCAAATTGTTTTCTGCTCACCCTTAATACTGTGCTTTCTTCCTTATTGGAATTTTCAGTGCGGGTTTGTATTTATTTATTAGTGAAAAGCGTATCCGCGTTGCGGGAGTAAAAGTCCCCTATACGCCATCCCCCCATGGTACAACATCCCCCTGCGCGAATCATTCCCCCATGCTCATCATCCTCCCATGCACATCAACCCCTCATGCTAATCAGCCCCTCATTCGCATCAACCTCCCATGCACAACATCCCCCATGCGTATCAAACTCCCATGCACATCAACTTCCCATGCGCATCAACCCCCATGAGTATCAAACCCCCATGCAAACATCCCCCATACACAACGCCCCCAAGCACAACATCCCCCATGAGCATCAACCCCCCAATGTGCATCAACCCCCATGCGCATCATCTCCCCATGTACAACCCCCCATGCACAACACCCCCCATGCGCAGTATCCTCCTCAGTGCAACCCCTCCCTCCAAACAACATCCCCCCCCACTGCACCGGGCACCGAGCAGCAAATTAGCTGGATGTTGGTCAGCCTTCCATGTTAAGTATAGGACAGAAACACCATGCACCTCTTTTCAGCCCTTTAAGGGTTAAATTTCTCAACATCGGTTCTTGGTTGGTGTTGGTGTCACAGAAGGAACACCCTCCCCAAATTTCATGGTTCTAGGTCTGGGGGCTGGGGCAGAACTTCCCTCAGTCACTAATTCTTCAATGCAAAGTATAGGGAGGAAAATGCGTTGCACCCCTTTTCACCCCCTTCCAGATGGAATTTCCAAAAGTCAGTTCTTAGTGCACCCCGCCGTCATGGAAGGAACACCCTCCCAAAATTTCACGCTTCTAGGCCTAGCGGTTTCGGCTGGACGTTGATAAGTGAGTGAGTCAGTCAGTGACTTTTCTCTTTTATATATATAGATTTCCAGGAGTAGAGGGAATAATGAACTTTGGTGGGATGTGAGACTTCTCTAGGAATGAAACCAAATCTTAACTAATTCTGTTTACCTCAATCATATGTAGCAAGTACTTTGTTTAGGGAAGCAGTATTAATTCTGCTTGCTGAGAAAACCGTTCCACACCATGAGCAAAATACTTACACTGTTAACTGTCCTTTAGCTGAACGAAAGACATTGTCGGCAAATGCAGTTTTATTTCTGCATATTTGAGGAATTTCTTTTCTGCTTTGCTGTCCGTTTTTTTAAACCCAGGTGTTAATGGTAACACCAAGTGCTTACTAATGATAGCCTGGCTTACCAATCACTTCCAGATGTCAGGTCCATTATAATTTCCATCCTTTCTCCAGTGGGGTTCCTGTGTCCTGCTGGTTTGCAATAAAGAAACCTTTTTCACTTTTTCTCTCGCAGAAATGTGTTGCTCTCCCCAGGATGTTAAAAATCCTTCATGCTGAATCAGACAGAGCCAAGTCACTTGTACTTCTGTACGAAAGCCCCCCCAGTGGGAGCTGTTGGTTTCATCTTTCTTCTGACCTTGTTCAAGCCCACTTTTCTCCTAAATGATCTGGATCAAACAAGTCTTATGAAGAAGTTCTGAAAAGCTTCTAGCCTGCAAAATTCTGAGTTCACCCACTAATGTAAAAATTCAGTTAGAGACAATATTGATATTGCAGTTACCTTGTGATTTCATCTCTATGTGGGGTTTTCAGTCATTTGGAGAGGTTGACCCATGTAGGAACTGTTCAGGATGTCCTGTTTCCCACCTCGGGAGCTCTCCTCATGGCTCCTGCAATGATTTGGATGCTAAAGTTTCAATGTAGCATTTTGATAAGGTGTGTTATAGCCTGACCATGTCAGAGACCAAAAATGCTAACCCAGTTCACCTTGCAGGAAGAAAGGACCAAGAAAGGTGCTTGGGCTTCCCCAATCCTTATTCCTGCATCATAATCTTTTTCTTTTATCGGAACAAGACAGCTCCAGCCAGTGAAATCCAATCAAAAAAAGTTTTACTGATTAGAGCCTTTTAGAACAGTGTTGCCATATTGCTTTCTTGTTCCTAACACTCTTTCTTGCAAGTTCTCACCCTAAGGGCACTTAAAGTCTGCCGCTTAATCTGGAGCAAGAAGTATATAAATGGTACCGAAGGAGCAGGAGAAGAAACCCCCTTGGTCCTCTGGCTTTTCTCTTTTATCCCCTTTCCCAGAGCAGAGGACCATTCAGTTTTCCTAAGTGCCAGCATACGTCCTCTTCCTCTCTTCTGCTCTCAAATCCCATCACCTGGTCTGAGGTCATCTTTAACTGACATTTTCCACTTCTCCTTCCTGATATCTGATCCCTGAATAGTGAAATTATTATCTCCTTTTGATGGAATACCACAGCACCTACCTATCAAAGGGCCAGCTGACAAGGAGAGTTTCGCTTTAGGCACTTTCTTGATTTGCAAACAGAAGTTTTTGAGATAACTCTGTATTCTTTTTTTATATCCGTTGTATCTTTTGTTAAATACTGTAAGGTTGTTTAGGGAGTCTTTTTAAAAGCTGGCTTTCTTCCTTTCTTTGTTTAAGGCTTCCTCCCAATAGTTGTTCAGTTCTAATCAATCATTTTCCCCTTTGCAAGTAGCTACTTGCACAATTGCTACCTCTGCAAAATATAGCCAAAATCCTTTTCCAGTAATATGGCTGCTTCAGGGCCACCATATTAAAAAAGTATTTTATGTTTTCATTCTCTGAATGGCAGCTATCTTTGACAATCACTTGAATTTCTGCTGTTTAATGCCAGACTGGCTAAACTGTTACTGTCTAAGATTTTAGGTCTCAGTGGGAAACATTCAGAGTAACACTCTCTTGAACACTGTTATCACAAGTTCTTCCCAAAAATCAGAGATTCATTCTACTCATGTAAAGGGTCCTTTCTGCTTGCTCTAGCAAAATGCATCTTACTTTCTTAGAGGAAACTGTTATTCACAGAGGGATCAGTCCTTACCAGTTTAGGCCAGCACAACTCATTCATCTCCCTATTCCCACATTAGCATGGGGATGCCAGTGCATGTCTGTGCACTGGCCTAACCTCCCCAGGAGTTGCGCAGAGAGCCTTATGGCACTTTTGTGACACTCCCAGCCCAGCATAGAACTTCTGACAGCCTAAATGGGGGGTGGTAGGATTGCGCAGACAATGTCCATGGGAGTGTCATTCTGATGTTACCTAATGTTTTTCTCTAATTTCTGATATCCTGCTCAACTGAGCAGTATGTTCAATAATGCCATTTTTGAAAATGTCAGAGAACAAGAAATTGCTTAGAAAACTTTCCTGTGAACAATAAGCAATGCATCATGGTATATTTTACCCGGAAAAGTATGGGAAAGTCTCTTGAAATATTTTCCATTATCAGACAACCATGATATATCTATGAAAATGAAGAACACATGTGGCAGTGATCTGCCTCCATTACCACATCTGCACAAACTCCTTATTTCTGGTATGAAAGGAAAGATTTTCCAAACTTTGGAAAATTCATCTGTAGAGACTATACTCCTGCTTGCCAAAGTTGACCAAATGACAGGCTATTTACAATCCCAATTTTCACACTGTATTCATACTATATTTCACACTGTATTTTCAGAGGTGATTGTCAGGTTTAACCTTTCTTTTGGGCAAGAAGATATGGATAGATGGGACATAAGGCGCAATCCAGAGTAACTACGGGGAGTCCTTGCTCCGGTGTAAGAACAATTTGCTCTGGATTGCAATGTGAATTTCCCATAGCTTTTCACTAGGTGATGCAGTAACTACGGGTACACGTAATGTCTCTTACGTGCTCCCGTAGTTACTCTGGATTGTAGGGTTAGTCAGACCATCTGGGGCTGTGGTTGGCCAAGTGGCTAAGACACTGTGCCTGTTAACCAGCAGGCCAGGGTTCGATTCCCGGGTTGGCCACACAAGACAGGGTGAGCTCCTGTCCTTAGCCCAGCTCTGCGACGCCAGCTGGATCCAATCGTATTGGCTCTGCCTTTCCATTGGACTAATTCAGTGGTGTGGAGAGGGGGGATGTGTTGCTTGGGTAACAGCCTAACTCCATAACAATCCAACCCAGGCTTTCGTGCTTCGCATGCAGCATATGTAGCGCTGAGAACGATACCATAGTCTTTCAAGACTGATGGAGGCCTGCTTTCCAGTCAGACCATCTAGTTCAGTTTTGTCTACAGTGATAACAGTAGCTTGCCAAACTTTTAGATGAACTTTGTGAGGGAATATGCTTCCCTATAGAAGATGACAAGTCAATCTAAACAGCTCTGGGCTGGCATAAAGAGGACTTGATTGTTAGACTAGAATACTGAGCAACAAATAGCTAATGCTTAGTTATCTTTAAAATGAGATTTTCAAGATTCATTAAATTTTGGATGAGTTGGAAATTGAGCTTTGGGCAAAATCTACCTTTAATCAAAATTCCTGGGTAAAAAGAAAAAGATTTGTGTAATGTCGTTGAAAGGCATTTGTTGAAAGGCAAATGAGAATTACCGGTACACTTTTTACAACTTTTGTGTCTTGCTAAAAATTACTTTTTCTGTGTTTTTTTTATCCTTTCCTCCTTTTTCCTTTCAGTTTATATGGGTCACTTAGAAACTAAAATGCAATGGATATTTAAAGCCAGGCATTTGTTCTGACAAATAATTTTCTTCAACATTGCTAGTTGATTTGCAATGAAAGAATTCATGTTCGGGAGTGTTGTTGGATACATCCAACTGAATCCCACTCTCCACAAATGCACACCTTTACATGGTACGATCATAAACAATCTAGAATTTTCACTCTTTCAATCTAGAGTTTTCATGGAGTGAAATGAATGACCAAGTAGACGATTCCTCGTTTATATTAATGTTGGAGTTGCCTGATGCTGCAGAACAGAACTCATTCTCTAAGACTTCACAACCATTTTCAAAAAATTTATTTTTATTTTTTTAAAAATTCAGAAGGCTGCAGCAAGAAAAGTTGAACACATATTTCAAAATGGAGTGTATCGTTTTAAACAGAAAAATATTATCTTTCAAATAAAAAACCACAACAAAATATCTTGCACCGTTCCAGAGATAGAGCACTTTAAAATTTTTGTCGAAAATTGCAAGTGAGAAATGGTGCCCGGGACGCCATCTTTGGTGGCCTGTATCTCGGGCCAGGAATTTTTTTGGGCAAAACAAAAATATACAGATATCTTACTTTTTCCTGGATTTTAACATATGTTAAATTCAAAAACTTCTGAGACTATGAAGGTAAGATTTATTTTTTGCCTGCCTGAATTGACATGGACTATACCAGCTGCATCAGCATTACAAAGTTGGGTAGGATTGGATCCTGTTGACATTACATAAATACTGTAATACTGTACATTTCCACAGATTGTTACAGATTATGTAGAAACTGAAAAATTTGTTTTCAGATGCCTTTTCTAACGTAAAATGTAGCATACAGTTCCATGTAATAGAACACAACCTGAAAATGAGTCAGCACTTTTTGAGTCACCAAATCACCCCTTCACGACTCTAACGGACTCAAGTTAAGCTGACTCCTTAAAAACCCAGCTCTGAAAAAATGAGGCTGCTGTTGAGAAGTGTGTATATGGGGTATTTAACCACTCCCCTGCTGCCCCATCACATCTGTTAATAAGGCAGCAGGAAGATGTTGAAGGGACAGAGTGGGGACAGGTAATAAGGCAAGAGAAGTGGCAAGAGGTCAAGAAATGGCAAAGTGGTCATGTGTGCAGTGGCAAGGCTTATCAGGATGACCCAATCCTTGGCAGCTCTACTCATATGTAGTCCCACTGCAGCTGTTCCTTCAATGAGGCTCTCTCCTCCCCACCAAGCATGTGGTGGAAAGCATGAGCGATATGAGCTGCCTCCCACTTTTTTTGCCCTGAGCTTCATAAGACAAGAACCTCCTTAGACTCTTCCTCCTGCTTCCTTTTACAGAAGGTCCAAGGGTACTGAGAACAAATCAAGACTTTGTAATGCCCTGGGCAGGGGCGTCAGTATGGTTTGAGTCATCCGGTGCAGGAGGCCAGCGCATCACCCCCATACATTGGACAGGGCAACAATATGAATGGCTGGGGTGGTTATCTGCCATTGCCCTGCCTCCACTGGTATTTTTTAGCCATACATTTTAATAAAATAAAGATATTTCAAAGTGGTTTGTTTCACTGCATTCTGCTGTAAATTACACATTCAAACGTGTATAACACGATGGGATTATTTCTACAATCCATGATTTTAGCCATTTAGGTCACAAGGGCTGCCACCTCCTTCAAGGGTACTGTCCAGCCCAGCCCAGCCCCTTACAGGGGTGCCTGGTGTAGACAACTGAGGGACTGGAATTCCCTCTAAGTCAAAACTTGTTTGCATGAAGAGGAGGCAGCAGTAGTTGGAACTGGTTTACTTTCTTCCATTGCTTAGGAGGTACAAGCTTAGTGGTTACTCTGGATACAAACTCTCCAGTTAACTTTTATCCCAAACAGACTTGGTATCAACAGTGTCTATTTACAGTCTTCACAAGGCAAAGCACAGCACAGTCTGCTCCATGGCCTGCTACCTCAAACCCTCTGCCACACTTAGCCTCCTCTCACCTCCTCTCCATGCTGGATTCTACCTTTTTCCCATTTTATCTTTTCCAGTGTCCCTCCCCTCCTAGTCAGAGATTGGGCAGCCTGAGATTCACTGCCTGCCTTCCCTCCACCAAGTGCAGGTTGGGATTTTGAGTACATAGCCTTCTTGATGCCTCCCAATCCTCCTCACAGGTACCCCCTTTCTAACACATCCCTGATCGGGACCATTTTGGAAGTCTAAGCTAAGCCATGCTTGCTTACTCACCAGTAAACACAGCTGTGCAGTTCACATCCATCTTCAATGAATTTCAAAGCAATCATCAGGGACTTCCTTCTGGGATGATTTGTGGGGGCTATGTTCATTGGATCAGACAATTCTGGGGTTCTTAGATTCCTCTCAACATGCCCTTTCCAATGAACTATGGCACATTTGCCTACTCATGAGTAAAGCCATAATATGGATCACTTTCATTTTCCGTAGAGTTTAGCGCACATTTTAGTTTTTTGGCCATAACTTTTTGATAGGAAGGTGCTATTTCAAAACAGATCTTTACATTGGATTCTGCTCTTCAATACAATTCCATTGGTATATGACATGATGGGGTTTGACACATCAACAAACTTGCAATTTTTAAGTCCCCCAGTGTGCATCACCCCCCCCTTGAGCATGTCACCCAGTGCGGACTGCAGCACCCTAGTGACGCCACTGGTCCTGGGTGTCAACCAATATAATTTATTTGCATTTCTCCCATCCTGCTGTTTACTGACATTAATTTGTGGCATCAGCAGAGCCATCTGTATTTATTTATTTAATGATTTGAAGAAAATGAAATTATTTTTGAGAGGCAAACAGTTTCTAATTAAACTCTGAAGCGTTTGTGTCTCCAGCCCAATCTGACTTGAACTGTGCATAGAGATACCTTTAAAAATAAAATTAGAATACTGATTCATAAATTGAGTGTGATAGACTTGCTGTTTCACCAGCCTTTGCAACTGGTGAAGAATAGAAAAAGAAAGAAGTGGGCTGAAGGGAGAAAAATACAGTATAATGATGATTTACTTCTTCATTGAGTTTCCATTTTCTTTTGGTCAGAAGAACTATGAAATGACAGAATTATCCTATAGTCAGCATTTCATTTAAATTCCTGAAGCCTCCCATGTGCTGCTAAGGGAGACTCATTGTTCATTTGCTGTTCTTCATTAATCATTCAGGACCATTACAGATGTCTTTAATTGTTTTTAGGAGAAAAAGGGTCAGAGGCATTACATAATGTCAGCTTTTACAATATCCAGGTTCTCAAGGTCTTCTCAGCAGTTCCTTATTAAAACAACAATTAAAATTTTTGAATTTTCAAAAATTCATCAGAAGCTGATCAGATTTTTTTCAAAAAGCAAAAGAGGAGGTATACCTATTCCTTGTCTATAGTACTTCAGATCGTGCGGGAGACACACTCATTTTTAAATACTCATCCATACAAAAACAAATTCCCTACAGACTAGGAAAACTGGATGTCTGGGAGAAATGCTCAGATTTAGATTTCTCTCTCATAGACTAGTTATCGATATTGAAGCATTTTTTTTAAAAGTAGAGGAACATATTATCTCCCACCTGCAATATGAGGGGATGGGCCCTGCAAACGGTTTTCACCTGCTTGTTGAATTTAAAGGCTTGAACTTGGTTTGCTGTATATTCTGTGCTGGCAAAATGGCTGGCATAGAGCACAATCCTAACCATGTCTACTCAAAAGTAAGCCCCATTGTGTTCAGTGGGTCTTACTCCCAGGAAAGTGTCTTTAGGATTGCAGGCACAGTCATGGGTAGCCCCATTGTGGGGCCTGGGGTTTTCCTCCGGGAGAGGGGATGAAAATCCACTTCCCTGAGGAGACATCTGATGGCTTCCCTAACCCTCCAGAACACATTTTAATAGCCATTTTAATACTTCTGTAATCCAGCAGCTCCAGGGAGGACAGAACTGGGCAACTATTGGTTTCAAAGGAATCAAAGCAAGATGTGCTCTAGGCATGGATAACAGTGGCCAGACTTCTGTTCATAGCTGTTTTTGAAATAGCATTCTACCATACTTGTAATATACATAACTATTTTTATTTAAGAAATGAATTGGTGACAAAAACATGGCTCACATATATTCTTATTGCCAGTGGCAGAATTCTTTCCAAAGTAAAGTGTGCCTTTACTTTTTAAACATGGCACACGCATATTCTCAATGCAGGCAGTAGGTAGCCTTCTTGTAATTAATGAATTCCACCTAATAAATTATGTGTAATAGTTTTAAATTTAATAATAAGTAATATGGTATTTAAATTAACCTTATGAAAACAATAAAGATGAGTGTTTTAGGTTTTATTTTGTCATGTCCTACATTTTTTATGGGGTGTCCCACATTTTGCGGGGATCCTCAAAATGTCCTCTTTTCTGTTATGACATATGGTCACGCTGCTACATTCTAGAAAGCAGAACCAAAAAGATCTCTCCCTGAGATCTATCTATGGTACCTCTATTGGAAAAGGGACAGTGGGGGAGGTCTCTTCCTTTAGCCATACCTATTTTTTGTACAAATGATAATCTTTGCATTTCTTTATTCCAGAAAGCATTTGCTTATCGGTGTTAGCTTTTTTAAGTACACATTTAATAGTTTCCATTTTAATGTAATACACTGAGGCATCTTCACAGCCAACTGATCCTGTCTTACTCCATTAGAAATAAACCTCACAGGGAGATATCCAGGCACTTGTGTTAGAAATAGCCATGTCAGCTAGTGTGTGTGTCCACTGTGTCAGCGGGTATTCACCCTTCACCAGTTTCCTATAATATCTCACCGCTGTTTCTTCTTCTTTTATACAATACTGAACACTATTGCCATGTCTGTGAAAAAAGAATACATGCTCCTAAATACTAATTTATAAAACAATTTTAAGCGGGGATGGAAATCTAACACAAGATTTTGCAGACTTGACATTTCTCTGAGATTCTAAATTCCTGCCAGACAAATGGCTCTGGGGAGGAGAATCCTCTGGAGGAAACATATAAGCAGAGGTTGTATTTTTAACAGTAATGTCAGCCATTAATCTTTACTCACTTATCACTACTGGCCGGATGTTATGTTTTGTGCAACAAATTTAAACAGAAGCTAATCTAATTGGGTTTCTTATCTACCATTTCCTCAAACACTGGCAACAACTACAAAAGAGGGTTTTTTCCTATTTTTCCTAAATCCAGAACTATTATGATCTGTGTTAGTCATCTCTCTCTCTCTCTCTCTCTCTCTCTCTCTCTCTCTCTCTCTCATATTTCCTTAAGTCAGCACTAAATTAACATCCTAAACAATAAATTATGAAATCCAGACCCTTTACTGCCCAGCTAATTGTTATTAAGGTAGCAGTTTACAGAACAGAAGATGGGCCAGAGGCAAATATAAACTGGTTATAGCTCCTCTCTTTGACTGCCTGATTTCCAACAGGAAGAGTAGTTGAGTACAATTCCCACAGAGCTTTTGCATGGCAGATAACTCTTGAATACAGTTAGAATACTGTCAAGGGTGATAAATTAGTTTAGTGTTACTTCACCTCTGGAATACAGGCACAAAACTCACAATAGACCTCTCAAAAAGAAAAAAGTTTCTTCTCTGTACATTTGTCAAAGTAGACGTAACTCCTAATAATGTTTTACTTGGCAGTTTTGTGACTGTGAAAATACAGAGCCATGAAAGCGTGGACTTCACAAAGCTATTAAGAGTTGGTACTTCCTCCTGGACGTATTTTTCAAAATCATCCATCCATTCATTCATCATTGCTTTCTGATTAGACTCCTGCATCCTGGATTGTAAATCAGTCCACTTGAGTGTTTTTTATAATTTTGTTCATAGCTTTAGATGTAACAGGCATGCACAAGCCTTCATGGGATAGACCAGATAAGTCTTTTCTGGGACATGAAATGGATCTGATTGGGAAGTCAATTTACCATCCTGTTGAATTGTTCAGGGGTGTAGCCAAGGGGGAAGAGTGCTCAAGGATGTCTCTTGCAGCAAGAGTGGTGTGATGTTGCTGAAAAAGTTAAAGGTATCCCCCACAGCTTGCTCTACTAGTTGTGACTGACTCTAGGAAGTGGTGCTTATCCTCATTTCTTATGCTATAGAGCTGGTGTTGTCTAAAGATGCAACCACAGACATGTTGCACATGCGCAGGACACTGTTACCTTCCCACCAAGGTGGTAACTTTTTATCTGCTTGCATTAATATGCTTTTGAACTGCTAGGTTGGCAGAGCTAGGCAACCAAAATGGTGCCTTTGAGCTTTCTTTCTCCCCCAAAGAGTTTTGAAAAAGTCTTTTAAAGACTTTGAAATTTTTTAAAAAAACAAATAATACAGTACTTTAAAAATTTATTCAAAAATTAGTTGTGATGTTGTGACCTATTCTTTTTGAGTCACTGGCAAAACACACATTCCGCCTGTTGCATCAGGATCCAGACATCGTCCAAGCATCAAGATCTAGGTGTGCATCATGCAACATGGCTGTCAGAGTAGCATCACAGTGAGCTCCTGCATTTTAAAATTTACTATCACTGTGTTGGTGGAATTCCCAGGTCTTGATGGGTTCTTATTCAGCTAAAGCAGCACATGAAGAAAATGTTTAAACATTTATGTGTGGAAAGGTCTCTTTCTTATAATCCTAGGAATTTCATTGTTACATGACAAGCTATTTAATGTCATACATCAATTCAATTAACTGTGAAACTGACATATTCAGTTACTTGGGCTTGTAAGGAACTACACTGTAAAGAACATGCCAAAGGCTATAGAAGGAATCCTGACTTGTTTTCAAACCATTGACCATGAACTGTATGAAGGAAAGCTTTGATGTCACATAGAACTGCATTGGCCCAGTTCTGCGTTCTATTTTATTGATGCTCTAGGGATTAAAACAATAAACAAGACAGTAAAAAATAGACTGGGAGAATAAGTGCAGAGCTGTCATTCATTGCTTGTCTTTTGAAGCAGACATCGTATGCTAATAACCCTTGTATAAGCAGATGCTTGAGTGAATGTAATTATTCAGATATTACAAATGAAGCATAGAAGAGTGCTCTGTGTGTCTCGCCAAATCCCTGCTGTAGCTCACATGAATGTTCATGTCACTAATTGAAATAATTATTTCATTAATGGGGAAAGAATGATTTATGCATTCCAAATTCTGTGAAAGGGGAGCCATTTGTTTACTGTATATGTTTTGAAACAGGGATAACATGTATGGGAAATAGGGTTACATTTCCCCTAATTTTCCTAGGCCACGCCTGGGTTCAATAGTCATGACCCAGTGAAGGTGATGAGCAGGCCGGGACCTGGGAATAGCACTTGGTGCACTCAGGCTGCCTGCAGCCTGCACAAATCGGTAGCCTTTGAAGGAGCACACTGCCGGGGAAGGCAGCAGAGCATGCAGCCCTGGTTGGCTGGCTGCCAGCAGCCCTTGGTGGGTGCCAGCCAGGGAAAGCACAGGAGAAGATGCTGTTGAGAACCAAACACCCCCCTACAGCCCAGGAACAGTGACTGCAGCCTCCAAGATGGGTGGTGTGTGTGCACACTACAGCTGCCCTGCTTGGTGGAGGATCTTTCCCCCTTCCTTTGCCCCCTTCCCCTTCCATCTTTACAGCCTCAGATCCACTGAGATTGGAGAGCAGAGAGCCTCTCACTCCCCACTGTCTGGAGTTGCTACTACCCAGGCCCCTCCAAAGGATATGGGCATATGTGGGGGACTCCGGTTTACTTTCTTTTCTCTTGTTGATACAATTTCCAGACCTTTTCCAGGCTTTTCTCTCTCGCTCTCTCTCTCTGAGACACACACACACACACAAAAAGAGAGAGAGATAGATGGGGGGTTTAAAATCCTCTGCTGATGCTGCTGGAACTTTGCAGAGATCTTTATGGAAACACAGACACACAGGGAGAGGGAGAGAGAGAGAGAATTGTGCTCTCAGGCTGGCAGAGTCCACACTTTCCTGAGAGTAAGCACCATTGACTATAATGGGGCTTACTTCTGAGTAGGATGCACAGGATTGTGCCCTGCCTCCAGAACTAGTCCCAGCTTGTCCTGCCTGATTCGGGGGGTGGGGGGGAGGAAATTATGGCAACCAGCCACCTGCTTCAGCCTCTGCCTGGTGGCCATGCTTCTCACAGAGCCTTCACCATCCCCTACACTGCATCTAGGTCCCAAAATTGGGCTCTGGGGCTGGAAAATGGGACCCATTGTGTGAGGCATCCCCAAATTGGAATTGTCCCAATAAATAGGGACATATGGCAACCCTATGAAGGATCCATTCCATGAAATTAACCCTAGCTTTATTCCCTGAATATCCTGTGTTAGTGTTTAACAGCCAAATCCTCAGCACCCATGGCTCCAGGACTACTGTTTACTGAATGGTTGCCACAGTATTCTATGGGCAACCAAGCTGCTGCTTTCACCTCCTTGGTGGTAGATATATCACCAATATCATAATGTCTTTGTACAAATCAATGGTAAGGCATCCTCTGGAATATTACTTACAGATGTGTGCAAATTAGGTGGCAAAAGGAGCTTGTAAACCTGAGTATATTCCTCTGATGTTAGAGCCCGATGGTGTCATGATTCTGGAAAATTGTCACTGCTTTATTATTATTATTTTGATATTGTTTTATTTATTTAAAAGATTTTTATCCCCCTTTTCTCTGCTGACAACAACAGCAAAACAGTATTTTATGCCACTTTTCAACTAAAAATTCATAAAGCCATTTACAGAGAAAATAAAATAACTAATGGTTCATCAAAAAGGTTCACAATCTAAAAAGATGCAAAAAGAAACAACCCCAAAAAACCCCACAAACAAAAAACTATCAGCAGATACTCCTAGGTTTAGATCCAGCAGAATTGCCAGTCCTTCTTCCCTTCTTCTTATGGTCCCGACCTCTGTTCCAGACAAACAGGTTGTGTATTCCACAAGGTTGTGTATTAATGAAAAGTTGCTGATTAATATACAGACATCATATTTTCCACACCATGCTTACCAACACCATAAAAATAGATTTATATTTGAAATCCCTGATAAATTATCTAATACATTTTAATGAGCCTTACTGGCAAATGATAGGTGGCTTGATTTACTGGGTGACTGAAGTAATGTGCGAATTGAGCAAGTTGCATTTGGAACTGGCCATGTTTTAAAATTCATCTCTTGTTTGTTTATTTTTGTGCAAAATGAAACGGCAAGGGGCTCAGTGAAGGCCAAAAACAGGCTGCCAAAATGTTCAGTGGAGCTTCTGTGCACTTGCGCTGGCTGCTGTTTTTGCAGATGGCTGCCAAGTTTCAGGTGGAGCAGCAACATCTCTTTTTTCACAGGGAGCCTGGCTCTGTTTGGCTTTATTAAGGCCGACTGCCAGCTTTGAACAGTCCAGTAGTAACACTAAGCCCAATTTTCATATTTCATTGTATAATTATCCTGGATTCCCTTCCCACTCTTTCCTGGCTGGAAATCTTTTAAGCAGATGAACCCTGGAGATTGGATTTTGCATTTCTAATGTTTTGAGGGCTCTTCCAGTATGTCAAATAGTAAGCCAGTCAAAATGGCTTTGGAGATGTAACATATGGGTCTTTCTCTTGGCATCATCCTTCCATAGGTCAGATGAGGGAAAGCAAATTAACTTTATCTTGCCTCACTTTTTTTGTCTCTTGCCTGTTTAAAATATAAAATT
This sequence comes from Cryptoblepharus egeriae, assembly GCA_030015325.1. Lineage (NCBI taxonomy): Eukaryota > Metazoa > Chordata > Lepidosauria > Squamata > Scincidae > Cryptoblepharus > Cryptoblepharus egeriae. Next base: position 42,860,138 of record JAREYC010000006.1, read on the forward strand.
ATGGCTGTATTTCTCAAACTGTAGGTTGGGACTCACTCAGCCCCCTGCATAATACTTCTTGAAGTTTGTGCCATGCTGCTAATGTCTCTGTTATTTACCATCCCAGGCTTGCCCAAATGTAGAACACTTTCTTAAGGGTCCAGAGCAGTGGTGGGCTCCAGCAGGTTCACACCTACTCTATAGAACCAGATGTTAACGAGAGATAGGACATATAAAGTTTAAAAATAGCCATTTAAAAGTGGCTGCCAGGTGGGCATAGAGCCGGTTGTTAATTTCTTTGAATCCCATCACTGTTCCAGAGGGAAGTGAATTCACCATGCTTTCTTTCTTTATTTGTTTCTTTCTTTATTTGCTTTCTTTCTTTATATGCACTGGAGCAAATGAGGAGCATGTGTGGAGCTCATGTGTATGAGCAAATTATATACTGTACATGTGCTCTCTCTTGTAAGCCTAATAAAAACTCCTTTCTGTCCAAATCAGATATGAATAAAGTACTGTGTTTCTTTCTTTTTCCTTCTGTTATTCTGCTACTGAAAAAATAAATACCCAGGGCACAATCCTAACCAATTTAGGCCAGCACAACCACCCAGAAGTGGTGTGAGGAGGCTGGTGCATGTTTGCGCAAATGGCCTAATCCTTCCAGGAGTGGTGCAGAAGTGCTTTATGGCATGGGAATTGTGCTGTAACTTGTGCCGCTCTAAACGGGTTAAGATGGCACTGTCAGTATACCCAAAGAACCAAAGTATAGATGTAGTGTCATCAGAACGTTCCTGAGCTGGAATGTTTGTGCATTTCAGCTGTAGTGGATAAATCAACCCTTCCTCTTCCATAGGTGTATTCGGATAATTTCTGTTTCGGATTTCTTAAGCCTATCTCCTGTTTACCTTGAGATTGTTTGTTTCAAAGCAATGTTTTCATTGTGCTTTCTTTAGTAAATAGTAAATGTGGTGCTGATGTCAACTGAGGAAATTAGCTGCAAGACAGGAAGCGCCAGAAACTGAATAGTTCCATTTCTTCAAAATAGGAAACAGCTTGAAGTTCCTTTTGAGATGGGGAGAAACTGCACCCATTAATAGTGGTGCTCTGTGACCACTAGCTAAGGGCTCAGTTGTCCCACTGATTTGCATATGAACTCTTGAGAATCTGCCTTTTTATGGTAAGAAATGTGGGTCCATAAATAAAGTATTTTCTGATAAACTACTGTTTCTTTGACAGTGATTACTGATGCAATATTTGGGTGACACATTTGGTTTGGCGTTCACATCTCTTTCAAACTCGTCAAGCATCTACCAACTGTGGAATATTCCCTACAATCCATAGTAACTATGGGAGCAGATAAGAGACATTACATGTACCTGTACTTATTGCACCACCTAGTGAAATCCTATGGGAAATTCATATTGCAATCCAGAGCAAATTGTTCTTACACCAGAGCAAAGATTCCCTGTAGTTACTCTGGATTGCGCTCATAGTTACGGCACCACCTAGTGAAAACCTATGGGAAATTCATATTGCAATAAAGAGCAAATTGTTCTTACACCAGAGCAAAGACTCCCCGTAGTTACTCTGGATTGCGCCCATTGTTGCCAAAAATAGCCTTTATCATACCAGTGTTGGGCTCATAACTTATTCTGCAAGCAAAGCCTCTTACCATTTTATTTCTAATATTATTCTTGATTTTCCCTTGATGCACATATCACATGCACCTCAGAAAGCAGATTATTTCACTTAGATGCTGTCAGGATGTTTAAAACATGAACATTCTCAGATGTGCATCTTAAGTAGGCATGCTGTCTGATTCCTCTTGTCAGTGTGCGGAGTGGTGGTCTGTGAACACTGTACAAGTGTACCCCTTTCGCCCCAAAGGTTCTGTTCCTGAACTCCTCACTATTAAATGAAACTGAGGATACAAAGAAATCCACTCCCATCCTCTGAAAGTTTTTCCCTGCACACAGAATGCATTTTTTAAAAGGCATTAAAACATCACTTCTGGTTTTCACCTGAAAACAAGAAGTAGAGATGTCCCTTGTTATCAGTTAGGGTACCATTCCAGAACCTTACACAGATTAAAAAAAATAGGTTGATTAAAAAACAGTGGAAAAATAATTCTTGCTCCTCCATTGTGCCTAATGAAATACGGGTATTCCTTGAAATCTGCAGGGGTTTGATGCTTGGATTCTCCACTGATACAAAAAATGTTAAATAATTAAAGAATAAAAAGGTCTTCCATTTTCAGTTGTTTTAAAACAGCCTTTTTACTGTTTGAGAGGCAGTCAGCAATTAGGAAAGCAAAGGTCCCCCCCTGCCTTTGCCTGGCTCAACTGAAGAACAGAATGATTGCATGAATGCCTCTCTCCAACAGGAAGAAAAGCAGATTTTTAACATGTGATTTTAAAGGGATGCAGTTGTTCCCCTTCCCCAGGGATTAGCCCATTTCTTATTTGCAGCGGCCATTTGTACCGAGTCAAATCAGTGTGTCAATGTACAAGAAGGTAAACAATCAGTGTATAACAAGGTTGGATCTGGAGTTTCTTTTCTCCTGTAGTTATAATTTTTATCCTGGAAAAGGCTGTATGATGGCCCACATGGAGAACCACTTACTTCTGAATGAGATGCTTGTAGGGGGGCACAGACCAGACCCGCAGATGCAACCACGGATATGGGATGCATTGATACGGGGTCTTCCATGCTAGTACAGCCCTATTTTTTTTTAAAGGAATATTATTACACTATCATTATATTATTACCAAATTCTAAGCTGTTAGTATGGAGGAAACTCTTTCATGCAGGGATAATTTCTGAAGATAATTAGAAGCTAATTAAATCCTACTGTAAGGTAGCAATTATGAGATCCAGTGTTACTTTAAGCATACTACTCAGAACTATGAGTAATTCTTTTTCTTTAACTAAAATGCTTCCCTTTCTTGGCAATTCCAGACACTCCTTCTCTGCCTGCTATATAAGAAATAAGTATTGATTCATTAAGCTTCCTAATTAAGCAGCGTGGGACTTCTATTTACTATCTTATTTGCCTGTTTAAGATTGCATCCTGTTCTTAATAATATATGATTGATGGAAGATATTTAGGGAACAAAGCCCAGTCATTATCGAGCTGGCTCCCTACATAGCCATAGAGTGGAATTGGTGCCTGAATACAGAGAGGAAGTGAATAGGTTACAGAGTCAAGGGAAATAAGACAGTTTGTCTTTTATTGCCAGATGGTTGTGATCCAGATCTAATGCAATCACAAAGAATGTCCCAACAGAGCTTCAGTGTGCACTTTGGCATCCTCTCTGGTTTCTGTGATGTGATGTCCTTGCTAACATCAAGATACAGCTGGCTTTGAACAGAATGAAGTTTAGAGTTTTGATCGCACTCAAAACTAACAAAGTGGCAAAACTCCAGTTGGGAGGACATGCTTTATAAAGGGGTTATAAGAAAGAGTGACATCTTAGAAGCAATGTGTCATAAAATACTTGGGGTACTTTTCAAAAACAAGGTGATTCAAAATGAATGGGACAAAAAGATGTAAGGTTGCTTGGCTTTTTTCCATTTATTTTGAATCACCCTGTATATAGGCGGATGAGAAACAATTAGCAGACCTAGCATGGTACTTTAGATCCCCCTCCTGTTAGGATACAGGGGACACGTTCTCTACTGATGTGATGCTTAGGCTGTCTCCCTACCATTTTAGTTCACTTTCTGTTCCCTCTGATTTCCCTATTACCACCCACCTACAATACAATCCAGAGTAACTACGGGAGCGCATAAGAGACATTTACGTCGACGTAATTACGGCACCACCTAGTGAAAACCTATGGGAAATTCATATTGCAATCCAGAGTAAATTGTTCTTACGTCAGAACAAGGACTCCCCGTTGTTACTCTGGATTGCGCCCCTAGTATCTGTCTTTTTTGCTTCTGCAAAATTTATTTATTTGTTTATTTATTATATTTGTACTCAGCCTTTCTTCCCAAAGTACACCGAAGGTGGCTGACAATCAACAAAAGACATAATAAAATACAATTAAATACAGTAAAATACAATTAAAACAACAGAATCCAATTAAAACAGTATAAAAGTCAGCAGTAAAAATAACAAGTATAAGACAGTTTAAAAGGCTGCCGTTATGAGGCTTCAAAGGCTTTTTTAAATTAAAAAGTCTTTAGGCCCTGCCAGAAGGTTAATAGTGAAGAAGCTGATCTCAGTTCAAAGGGGAGGAAGATCCACAGTGCAGATCCTGCCACCAAGAAGGCCATGTTTCTGGCTGCCATTCCCCAGACCTCTCTCCAAGGCAGCACAACCAAAAGGTGATGAACTTAGAGAGACCTTAGATGAGCAGGTCGGATTGATGACCTTTGAGAGCAGGCTGGTGGTACCAAGCCACTGGTACCAAGCCGTTCAAGCCACTGGTACCAAGCCATTTAGGGCTTTGAAGTTCATAACTCACACACTGAACTCAGTTCAGAACTGAAATGGCATCCAGTTCAGCTGCCAGAGAAGCAGTGTGGAAAAAGTCAAACTATTGAGCAGTGGCATAGCTAGGGCAGTACAGAGGGTGCAGTTGCAAAGGGCTAGAAGTTTTAGGTGGTCTGCAAGCTGAGCTTGACACTAGTGGTTAAAATTGTGAAAAAAAGGGGTATGTATGAATGATAAGCCCATCATGTTATATATAGTTTGAAAGGTAATTTAATGCATAATGCAGAGTCTGAAATATTTGGACTGGAAGCTCCTGATGTAGTTTTGTCTGTTTTCCTACATTTATTATAATTGCTATTATCAATATTGTATATTGTTGTTTATAATAAGTATTGAGGGGGGATTGGGAAACCATGTTCCTTCCATGATTTATTCAGTTGCAAAAGTGCATGACTTGTTTGGTTTTGAGAAACCATGTGAGAAGGACACTCTGAATATATAGCCCACTCTCTCGCCCTCCTCCCCCAATCTACTGTAAGTGCAACCCACAATGCCTCACATGCCCTACAATCCAGAGTAACTACAGGAGCACATAAGAGACTTACCCTACAATCCAGAGTAACTACGGGAGCACGTAAGAGACTTTATGTGTACCCGTAGTTGCTGCACTACATAGTGAAAACCTATGGGAAATTCATATTGCAATCCAGAGCAAATTGTTCTTACACCGGAGCAAGGACTCCACGTAGTTACTCTGGATTGCGCCCTTAGAGCACAATCCTAACCATGTCTACTCAGATGTAAGCCCATTGTGTCCAATGGGTCTTACTCCCAGGAAAGTGTCTTTAGGATTGCAGCCTTAGTTACTGCATCACCTAGTGAAAACCTATGGGAAATTCATACTGCAGTCCAGAGCAAATTGCTCTTACACCGGAGCAAGGACTCCCCGTTGTTACTCTGGATTGCGCCCCTAATGGATGATTCACTCCTCTATTGAAGTGCCATGGTGAAACTTGGTCCCCTCATGTCTTTTTTTGCAAAACATCTTTATGAAATATTTGAATTTGTCTTGAGATGTTTGCATATGGAATGTCTTAATTGAATTCAAACCCAGGATTTGATGATAACAGCCGTTTCTCCCATTTTGCACCCTGAACCTGTTCTCCCTCCAGGTACCCATTTCCCATGATGTTCAGCAGCTGCAGCAAAAAGGACCTGGAAAACAGCTTGGAAAAAGGAGTGGGGATGTGTCTGTTCAATCTGCCAGAAGTTAAGGAATCATTTGGTGGCCCAAAGTGTGGGAATGGCTACGTAGAAGAAGGAGAGGAATGTGACTGTGGAGAACCTGAGGTAGGATTTTTTGAGGTTTTATAAAAGACTGGAAGTTTTATTTTGGATATCAAGCTACATTGTTACTTAATGTTCACTCTTCTTTGATGTCAATATTCTTAATATTACATTTAAAATTATTACATATAATTTAATACATGTAGAGCACAGTCCTAACCATGTCTGCACAAAAGTAAGTCCCATTGTGTTCAAAGGGTATTACTCCCAGGAAAGTGTCTTTAGGATTGGAGCCATAATTTATTGATTCCAAGTAGGCTATAAACAGATTAACCATATGTCATAACCAGTGATGGGATTCAAAGAAATTAACAACTGGTTCTATGCCCATTTGACAGCCACTTTTAAATGACTATTTAAAAATATGTCCTATCTCTCATTAACAACCGGTTCTATAGAATAGGTGCGAACCTAATGGAGCCCGCCACTGTTCATAACCAAAATGACATCTCCAAAATGTGGGATATATAAAGTAGCAGTCCCCAGTGTTTAACTGTCCCCAGTCCCCAGTAGCAGTCTATAAAATATATAAATTTTAAGTGGTTAAACACTGGGGACTGCTACTGGTGTTACCCAGGATAAGGGGAAAACTTTCCCCTTGCCCTTCAGTAATGTAGCAGCAGCTCCAAACATGCTCTGGATACAGTGCAGGCCAATTCGCCTGCCTGTTCCAGTGTATGTTAGGATTATGTTGTCAAGAACACATGGGTCCATGTGTAGAAATGTGTTCCCTGAGATATTCTGTGTTCAGGATATTTATTTATTTATTTATTTATTTATTTATTTATTTATTTATTTATTTATTTATTTATTTATTTTATATCCTGCCTTTCCTCACCTGCAAGAGGGAGCTCAAGGCGGCTAACATCAATCGTAATAAAACACCATTAAAATGATCATAAATAGAGATTAAAACATAATTAAAATATAATTAAAATACAATTAGATTTAAAAAACTAAGAACAATTAAAACAGACTAAAATACATTTGTTAAAAACAATAATATAAAATAGAACAATAAAACTGCCCCCAACCTCTGCCCCATTTAAAAAGCTTTTTTAAAATAAAAGGTTTTAAGGCTCCGCCTGAAGGTCTGTATTGAGGGAGCTCTCCTCAGTTCAAAGGGGAGGGAGTTCCAAAGCTGGGGTGCTGCCACGAGAAGGCCCTATCTCTGGCCGCCACACCTCTCACATCTCTTAGTGGCGGCACAGACAGTAGGGCCCCCTCAGATGACCTTAGGTGACGGGTCGGATTGTACAGAAGAAGGCGGTCCCTCAGATACCCTGGACCCAAGCCTTTTAGGGCTTTAAAGGTCAGGACCAGCACTTTGAATTCAGCCCAGAAGCGAATGGGCAGCCAGTGTAGTCGCTGAAGCAGTGGCCCGACAGATGATATATTGACATCAGATTTGGGAAGGTAAGACCTTTGTGCCAATACCTTTTTGCACTTTCTCTAGGAGTAGCCTGTTCCCCAAAATTCAGTGATCCTTCTTTTTAATGGGGCTATACTAGCACTCTAGCACTGATCTGGTCTTGATGGTTTCTCTGTGGGGGCAGGTGAGAATTCTGTTCAGTCTCCTCAGCATGTGAATGGGGAAGGCCGCTCTAGCACTGATCTGGTCTTGATGGTTTCTCTGTGGGGGCAGGTGAGAATTCTGTTCAGTCTCCTCAGCATGTGAATGGGGAAGGCCGCTCTAGCACTGATCTGGTCTTGATGGTTTCTCTGTGGGGGCAGGTGAGAATTCTGTTCAGTCTCCTCAGCATGTGAATGGGGAAGGCCACTCTAGCAATGATCTGGTCTTGATGGTTTCTCTGTGGGGGCAGGTGAGAATTCTGTTTTAATTTTCTCAACATTGAGAAAATAGAGTGGAGGGAGGTTCTTGCTGTTTTGCCCTCTCTTTTCTCTCTCTCTTTTTATTGGGGGGAGGTCCTGTTGTGCCTAGAGCTTCCTTCCTGTGAGAGAGGAGGGGCACTCTGGGTTTATGATGCCTAGAGTTTCCTTGGTCCCTAGAGTTTCCTTCCTGTGAGAGAAGAGGGGCTCTCTGGGATTCATCGTCGTGGTTTTTCTTTTTTTTTCTCTCTCTCTCTCTTTTGAGTGGGGGGAGGTCCTGTTGTGCCTAGAGTTTCCTTCCTGTGAGAGAGGAGGGGCACTCTGGGATTTATGGTGCCTAGAGTTTCCTTGGTCCGTAGAGTTTCCTTCCTGTGAGAGAGGAGGGGCTCTCTGGGGTTCATGGTGCTGGTTTTCCTCTCTTTTTCCCTTTCTCTTTTGAGTGGGGGTGGTCCCCGTTGTGTCTGGAGTTTCCGTCCTGTGAGAGAGGAGGGGCTCTCTGGAATTCATGGTGCTGGTTTTCCTCTCTTTTTCCCTTTCTCTTTTGAGTGGGGGGAGGTCCCCGTTGTGTCTAGAGTTTCCGTCCTGTGAGAGAGGAGAGGCTCTCTGGGATTTATGGTGCCTAGAGTTTCCTTTGTTCCTAGAGTTTCCTTCCTGTGAGAGAGGAGGGGCTCTCTGGGATTCATGGTGCTGGTTTTCCTCTCTTTTTCCCTTTCTCTTTTGAGTGGGGTGGTCCCCGTTGTGTCTAGAGTTTCCTTCCTGTGAGAGAGGAGGGGCTCTCTGGGATTTATGGTGCCTAGAGTTTCCTTGGTCCCTAGAGTTTCCTTCCTGTGAGAGAGGAGGGGCTCTCTGGGATTCATGGTGCTGGTTTTTCCTCTGTTTTTTTCTCTTTTGAGTGGGGGGAGGTCCTGTTGTGTCTAGAGCTTCCTCCCTGTGAGAGAGGAGGGCTCTCTGGGATTTATGGTGCCTAGAGTTTCCTTTGTTCCTAGAGTTTCCTTCCTGTGAGAGAGGAGGGGCTCTCTGGGATTCATGGTGCTGGTTTTTCCTCTTTTTTGAGTGGGGGAGGTCCTGTTGTGCCTAGAGTTTCCTTCCTGTGAGAGAGGAGGGGCACTCTGGGTTTATGGTGCCTAGAGTTTCATTGGTCCCTAGAGTTTCCTTCTTGTGACAGAGGAGGGGCTCTCTGGGATTCATGGTGCTGGTTTTCCTCTCTTTTTCCCTTTCTCTTTTGAGTGGGGGGAGGTCCCCGTTGTGTCTAGTTTCCTTTCTGTGAGAGAGGAGGGGCTCTCTGAAATTCATGGTGCTGTTTTTCTTCTTTTTTGTCTCTCTCCTTTGTGTGGGGGGAGGTCCCTTTTATGCCTCAATGTTTGCAGCCTATTTTTGGAAGGAGGAAGGTCAGTCTGGGTCTTACCCTGCTGGTTGTTTGTACTGGAGGGGAGCTCTATACTGCCTCTGGTAGTGGAGCACGAGACTGAGTGTGACGTGAGGGTGAATAAGAGGGTGAATCATGTATGTGTGCAAATCATGTGAACGAGTCCTTGTCAAACCTACCTAGGAGAAGGAAAACTCCTACTAAACCTCTGCTGCCTTGTGGCTATACCCATTTATGGGAAAGGCTTCAGGAGTAAACCTTGAGGAAAAATCCGGAGCTGGAGTCCCGAAAGCAGTTTGTGACTGTGTTACAGTCATGTTCTGGTAACTCCTGCGATGCAGCTGGAACCAATCGTATTGGCTCTGCCTTTCCATTGGACAGTTTCAGCGGCGTGGAGAGGGGGGATTCTCTGCTTGGGTAACAGCCTATCCCCCATAACAACCTACCCAGACCTTCGTGCTCTGGAGAGGAACTCCAGCCTCGCGTACAGCGTGGAAACAACATGGGAAGTGGCAGTTACCGGTTATAAGTTGTTGCTCGATTGGCGAAGAGCGTGACGCCAGGGGCTACTTCCGACGGTGGGAGAGGACATCGTGCCTCATTGGGTAGCTATCGCCCACCTTAAGCTGGGCAGCCCCCAGCCAGTAAGATGTTGCCTCGCCACGGTCTGTTAACCTCACTGGGTGTGTGGGGTTTAGGGTGAAAACCAACAAGCAGATCTACAACTCAGCACCATGCAATAAATATAAGAAAACTTCAGCCCTTAAGTTGGGCACCTGGAACGTTCGGACAATGACCCCCAGCTTTTCTGACGATTTACGAGAACTGGATGATGTACGTAAGACAGCTGTCATTGATAAGGAGCTGAGCAGACTGGAGATGGACATAGTTGCCCTTCAAGAGACAAGGCTGTCAGACTCAGGATCTATTAAGGAGAGAAATTTCTCATTCTTCTGGCAGGGAAAGCCATCAAGTGAGACTAGGGAATATGGAGTTGGCTTTGCAGTTAGAAACACCCTACTTGGATCCATTATCCCACCTACTGGAGGAAGTGAAAGAATTCTGTCTCTGCAGCTACAGACATCAGTAGGGCTGGCCACTCTTATTAGTGCATATGCACCAACACTATCATCCTCAGCAGAATCCAAAGACAAATTCTATGATGATCTGGCTGCCACTATCAAGAAAATCCCTGAGAAAGAACCATTGTTTATTCTTGGTGATTTTAATGCAAGAGTTGGATCTGACCATAGTTCTTGGCCTGCTTGTCTAGGTTGTTTTGGCATTGGGAAGATGAATGAAAATGGCCAACGCTTGCTGGAGTTTTGCTGCTATTATGATTTTTGCGTTAGCAATACATTCTTTAACACAAAGCCTCAACACAGAGTGTCTTGGCAACACCCTAGATCGAAGCATTGGCATCAGCTTGACCTGATCCTCACCAGGCGCTCCAGCCTTCCCAGCATTAAGATCACGTGTAGCTATCAGAGTGCTGATTGCGATACAGACCACTCCTTGGTGTGCAGCAGAGTAAAATTACAAGCAAAGAGGCTGCATCACTCAAAGAAGGAAGGAAGACCACGAATCAATATCAGCAAGACCCGCAGTCTGGAAAAGGTGTTGGAATTTGACCATGCACTCGAGGAAATTCTCCCAGGCCCGGCTGAGGCAAACGCTTCTGAACGGTGGGAACATTTCAAGAATGCTGTTTATACTACCGCCTTGTCAGTTTTTGGTAAGCAGGTTAGAAAGACAGCAGATTGGTTTGAAGCCCACTCGGGGGAGATGACACCAGCCCTTGAGGAAAAGAGGAGAGCTCTAACTGCATATAAAGCCTGTTCCAGTGAGCGCAACCTTCAAGCCCTGTGAGCCGCCCGTAGCAAAGTCCAACAGATTGCCAGGAGATGTGCTAACAATTATTGGCTGCAGCTTTGCTCTCAGATCCAGGTAGCAGCTGACACAGGCAACATCAAGGGGATGTATGATGGCATCAAGCAGGCCCTAGGTCCAACAGTGAGGAAATCTGCCCCGCTTAAGTCCGCTACAGGTAAGGTCATCCAGGACCGAGCACAGCAGATGGCACGCTGGGTGCAGCACTACTCTGAGCTATACTCCAGAGAAAATGCAGTAACTGAAGAAGCATTAAACAACACTGAGTGCCTGCCTGTCTTGGAGGAGCTTGACAGTGAACCAACTTTAGAAGAACTAAACGAAGCCCTGGATTCCCTTGCTTTTGGCAAGGCACCCGGGAAAGATAACATCCCTGCTGAAGTTCTGAGGTGCTGTAGAGGGACCATTTCCACTGAACTGTACAAGATATTCTGCCTTTGTTGGAGGGAAGGTGGAGTACCACAGGACATGAAGGACGCTAATATCGTCAGACTGTACAAGAACAAAGGTGACAGGGGTGACTGCAACAACTACCGTGGCATCTCTCTTCTTAGTGTTGTAGGGAAGCTGCTTGCCCGTGTCATACTGAAGAGGCTTCAGGTGCTTGCAGAGAGAATCTATCCTGAATCACAGTGTGGATTTTGAGCCAACAGGTTCACCACTGATATGGTATTTTCCCTTCGACAGTTGCAAGAGAAATGTAGGGAACAAAGACAGCCACTCTTTGTAGCCTTCATAGACCTTACAAAGGCTTTTGATTTGGTTAGTATGGACAGCCTTTTAAAAATTCTCCCCAAGATTGGATGCCCACCTCAGTTCTTCAACATCATCAGGTCCTTTCACGAGGACATGAAGGGTGCTGTAGTTTTTGATGGCCTAACATCAGACTCCTTTCACATCCAAAGTGGAGTGAAGCAGGGCTGCATCCTCGCACCAACTTTATTTGGGATCTTTTTTGCAGTCATGCTGAAGCATGCTTTTGGAAACGCAACAGAGGGAATCTATCTCCGGACCAGATCAGACGGAAAACTCTACAATCCTTCCAGACTAAGAGCAAAGTCCAAAGTCCAGCTGAAATGCTTGCGTGAGTTCCTCTTCGCCGATGACGCTGCTGTTACTGCTCACTCTGCTGAAGACCTTCAACAACTTATGGACTGTTTTAGCAAAGCCTGCCAAGACTTTGGACTAACAATCAGCTTGAAGAAAACACAAATCATGGGTCAGGGTGTGGATCCACCTCCCTGTATCACAATCTCTGAACATGAACTGGAGGTTGTCCATGACTTTGTGTACCTTGGCTCGACTATCTCTGACACTCTCTCCTTAGACTCTGAGCTGAATTGGTATTTCTGAACCATTGGTAAAGCGGCTACTACATTCTCCAGGCTTACAAAGAGAGTATGGCTTAATAAGAAGCTGACGGAACATACAAAGATCCAGGTCTATAGAGCTTGCGTCCTGAGCACACTCTTGTACTGCAGTGAGTCTTGGACCCTTTATGCATGGCAGGAGAGAAAGCTGAACATCGAACATGCGCTGTCTCCGACGTATTCTTGGCATCACCTGGCATGACAAAGTCTCAAATGATGCAGTATTGGAACGTGCTGGAATCTCTAGCATGTTCACACTTCTGAAACAGCGGCGTCTACGCTGGCTTGGGCATGTCGTGAGAATGTCTGATGGTCGGATTCCAAAAGATCTCTTATATGGAGAATTAGTGCAGGGAAAGCGCCCAAGAAGGAGACCACAGCTGTGATACAAGGACATCTGCAAGAGGGATCTAAAGGCCTTGGGAATGGACATCAACAGCTGGGAAACCTTGACCTCTGACCGTTCAGCGTGGAGGCAAAAGACCCAGCATGGCCTTCTCCAACTGGAAGAGACACTTGTTCGGCAGGCTGAAGCAAAGAGACAGACCCGAAAGCAGCGAAACCTGGGGCTGGGCAGGGGACGGAATTTATTTGTCCTCAGTGTGGAAGGGATTGCCACTCTCACATTGGCCTCTTTAGTCACACTAGATGTTGTTTCAGGACCTCCAATGAGAGCACGATACCATAGTCTTTCGAGACTGAAGGATGCCAATACTAGCACTATAGAAAACATCAAATGAGATATCCTTACTTCATTTAGGCATTGGCATCTATTGTTTTCACTGGACTTTTCCAGATCATAACAACTAAATATATCAGTAGAAAATAAATGAGTTTCTTCAGATATACATAACACTGCATACTAAATAGATTGAAGGATATTGAAATTGTGCTAGCTTTTCTATAGAGTTTATTGACTTGATCCAAGCAAAAAAAAGATTTCCTGACAGTTCACTCATTCAGCTGGGTAGAAAGGTTGGAGAAGTAGGCTTATCTACTTGTTTTAAGTCAATAGAGTGTCTGTAGCTTGCAAATTCTTTTTAACCCAGTTATCTTTCTCATTTTCACTCCTGAATGTTACTGATACTTTCTAAAGTAAAAACCACTTAATATTGCCATGAAGCATTTTCATCTGTGGCTTCATCTTTGTTGTGTTAAATGCCTTGGAAAATTGTGGCTCAGGTGCAATTGATTTTAGTCCCAATCTTCTACTGTAATCTGTTTGGAACCAGCAAATCCATTGCATTAGTTAATGTTAGCTAAGTAATTTAGACCAATATTGGTCCATCAATATTGTTCTAACCCGTGAAAGCATTGAGTTCTGTGTATAACTCCATGTGAGACTTGAAGGCAAAAGCCATTTTTGTCAGCTGTCTAAGAACCCGTCTTATTTTTCACACACCCTGCAACCAATACAGCCCTGTCAAAAATGAGCATGCTCTATCCAGTGGGAATTACATCCCCTTACTCCTATGTAAGCAACACATGCCTCCAAATTTTCTATAGGTCTCCTCTGATCTACACCAGCTCTTTAAGTGATGCCAGTCCAAGTGATGCCCAATAAAAGCGTCGGGGAGGCTTGCAAAAGGGGATTGCAAAATACATGCCATTTCTGCTGGACTACCCCCTTGCATCCTCCTTACCACAGTTCTTTTGCCTCCCCTCCTACGTTCACAAACTCTCCCCCACTGCTGCCTAAACTGCTGTAGTGAACATAGCACAATCCAGCTGTGGAAATGGAGCATCTTAGGCATCAAAAATGCCTACTCATGGAACACTTCTGAAATGTCTTTGGTTGTCACAGAGTGCTCCACAGGCAGTACCATCCAGCTTATATACCATATTTACTTGAATCTAATGCACCACTGAATCTAATGTACATCCTTATTTTAAAAGGCTTGAGATTAAAAAATATTTACTAGTCATTGTAATGCTGCAAAGCAGGTACAAAATTTAATTTTACTGTATATAATAATGAGTTATATGATAATAAAAATGATAACGGATTTATGTTATGATTTTAACCTAATTCAACTACTTTATACAACAATGGGTTTATGTTACATTTTAATCACAATATAGTAAACTGTTAAAATACTGATTTATACTTATAATAAAAATACTGTACCTGTTTACTCCAATATAATGTGCCATCGAATCTAATGAACACCTCAGTTTTAGAGACTAAATTTGGCTGAAAAGAGTAGGCGTTATATTTGAGTAAATGGTATATAAAATTGAAGACTGACTGACTTATTCGCTCACTCGCTCACTCACCAATGCACAGCCAATACCACCAGACCTAGAAGTGTTAAATTAGGGAAGGGTATTTCTTCCATGATTGAGGCACCCACTTCAAACTAAGACCCAATTTTGGGAAATTCCCACTAGAAGAGGGGTGAAAAGGGGCACAATACGTTTTCTTCCCTATACTTTACATTGAAGAATCTCTAACTGATCAATTCCCAGTCCCAACCCCTGGAGCTAGAAGCATGACATTTAGGGAGTGTGTAAGTACCCACTAAGAACAGAGTTTGTGCCCGGTAATAATGCCTGGTGCCTGGTGGTGTCTAGCACCCAGCATTTGGTGCCCTGTTGCCTACTGCCTGATGGTGACCTATTGGTGCCCAGTAGGAATGCTTGGTGGTGTCCAGTGGTGCCTGCTGCCCACTATGCAGTGGTGTCCAGTGCTCAGTGGTACCCATAGGGATGTCTGGTGCCTGGTAAGGGTAACTAGTGCGTGGTGCTATCCAGTGGTGCCTGCTGCAAGATGCTGCTCAGTGATGCCCAGTATCCAGGGGTGTGTGGTGTCCAATGTGAGATGGTACTCGATGGTGCCTGGTAGGGGTGCCCAGTGTCCAATAGTGTCTGCTGCTACCAGATGCTGCCCACCACTGCTCCCTGGTAGCCTCTGGTGCCTGTGTTGTTGCCCAGCGGTGCCAATGCTCACCAGTGCCTAACACCTGGTGCCACTTCTTTCTGTCACATCCTCTCTTAATCCTGTCCTGAATTGAGACTTACCATCAACATTTCCTGTTTATATGTCATGTAGATTTTGAATTCTTGTTGGATTTTATTTGGGTATTCATATAGATATTTGGAGGACAACCACACATTCCTTGCTTACACATTTTAGATCTATTTTGTCCAGAATACGAAAAAGTTGCTTTCACATTAAAAATTGCTTTAGGTATTATCACTGCTGCTCTAATCATTTTATTTACACAGGTTTACTGATTTGCACTTGGAAAAGCCCCTAAAATCCTGCAAGATATCTGTGCTTTTGTTCATAAGTATCACCCACAAAGAGTTTTACATATGTAAGCAAATAGTTTTTTTGCAGAATAGTTCAGCTATCTCTACAATCCAGCGTAACTACGTGAGCACGTAAGAGACATTTACATTGACGTAGTTACAGCACCACCTAGTGAAAACCTATGGGAAATTCATATTGCTATCCAGAGTAAATTGCTCTTACGTCGGAGCAAGGACTCCCTGTAGTTACTGTGGATTGCGCCCTATGACATTTTCTTCCTTTTGCTATTTTTGGAGACAGCAGCAGTCTCTAGATCTTTTTCTTTTGAATGCAGTTTAGAAGGAAATGAAGGAGTAATAACTTGTGAAGATCACTTTGACCTAGTTATCTTTCCTTATGTTCCCATTGCAGCATTGGTGATTCCATATTTGTTACGCTAGACATAGTTACCGCTTCTGTGAAGCATTTGTATCTGTTGCTATTTTGGGTAGCCCTTAAGGGAGCTGTAGTTCAGGTTCCATTGATTTAGCTTACTTCTCCTGGCTGTAACCTCTGAAGTAAAACCAATATTTTTTATGAGCTCTTATTGGCTCAATCTACATCTAATATCAGGAGAAGCAGTATGATTAAATTGAGCAACGTAAGTCATGAATGTATTAGTTAGCAATAATGCTGGTTATATTTGTGTCCTTTTGTTTTCTCAGTACCAATGTATAAGGCCACAGACTGATATTATAGAGGTCCTTTCCTGACAGAATGGGCAATTTATGTCAAGTGGACAAAATTATTCCCATTTCCTGGCAGTAATATATGCAAATTGAAGATACAGCCTGCAATCAATCTTTATATAGACCTAGAGCACAATCCTAATCATGTCTACTCAGACGTAAGCCCCATTGTGTCCAATGGGTCTTACTCCCAGGAAAGTGTCTTTAGGATTGCAGGCCTATTATAAAGTGATGACCCCTCCAAGCAGCGGGGAGCAAAACAGGACTGACTGCTCCACTTTAGCTATGCCACCACCCTTCTTTAGCTATCTTCTCTTCTCCTCACAGCCTGGGCTCTTATCCTCCTCTCCAGAGCACACAGAGGAAGGAAAAGAAGGGATCTGCACTCAGAGAGGATAGGAGGCATAGGCAGCATAGCCTCCTTTAGCTATGCCACTGGGCAGCCCCTCTAGCCCAGGTAGAGCATGTGGAGGTGCTCCTGGAGCACGTTGCAGCCACAGGGGGAACCCGGCACTGGTTCAGGTTCCATCCCAGCCTCCACATCCCACTTCCATGGAGGGGGGAGTCAGCTGCAGCGCTGCCCTGTTCTTCCTGTGTCTCCTTTCTCCACTGTTCCTACTTCTGCAGCCACATACTCCTCCTCCAGAGGAGACCCAATTCTTCCCCAACTCTCCTATAAAGTTTCCCCCGGCCCAGAATCGCCCAGTGTGCACCCAAATATAATGTGTACCCCTTTTTCACCAAATTCATGCCTAAAATTGGAGGTGCACATTAGATTCGATGGAGCAATACATTCAAGTAAATATGGTATGTGTGTGTGTGTACGTATGTATATGTACACCATACGTATGTATATATTTTTATTATAGGTATGTTCGTATATGTTTTTTTATTATGGTATGTACACAGTATGTATGTATATATTTTTATGAAATTATATTTATATTATTGATATCCATATATAGCATGGGGCTATATCTTATGGGGCTTTTCTGACCTCCAGCCAGCATGCAGCTCCTTCCGCACCCCCAAGGGGCTTCTCCATCACTATTGTGCTGTGGGAGCTGGAAATAACGAAGAACAACCTGATCCTATCCTTGCCATGCCTCCTGAAAACAGGCTTACTTCTGAGCAGAGATGCTCAGGATTGGGCTCTAAGAATGCCCTTTGCTCTTATTGGCAGTAGGCTCCATTGAGTGCCAAAGGACTTACTTTTGAATAGAAAAGTGCAGGACTGAGCTCTAAGTATGCACTCATATCCACCCCTTCCATTCTGATAGTGGCAGCGTGGACTGACAGTGGGGAGATACGGTGCCGTTCTGGGCACCAGGATGGTGACAGGCAGCTTCCTGTGGGTAATTAGGAGGGCAGCAGTGGCAATACCTCCTAGCTGTGTGTGCCGGGGTGCCTTAATGTGCCTCCAAGCATCGTTCCGAATGCCGAGTTCAGCACTAGTGTTGAGGGTTGCCTACCCCGGTTTATTACAAAGCCCATATGTTATTTAATCTAATCATAGTGGGTTAGGCCATCTTGTGGATTCAGGCCTAAATCCTAAACAGATATCCCACACTAACATAGTGGTACCAATAGAGTGTGTGCTGCATCCTGCAGTTGCTTAGCAGTCATGGAGGCCTCCTCAAGGTAAGGAATATTTGTTTCCTTACCTCAGAGTGCATTGCCCTTTCCTCTGTGGTTATAATTGTGCCCCAAGTCTATTATTTCTATATAGACATTCCTGTTTGGTGCAGTTCTCAGGTTCTGCCATCATTCCCTCTTTCAGGAATGTACAAATCATTGCTGCAATGCTACTACCTGCACTTTAAGACCTGGAGCAGTATGCGCCCATGGACTTTGCTGTGAAGATTGCAAGGTGAATTTTCATATGTGGGCAGGATTCCATGATCATTTTTGCATTTTGTATTTATTCACAGCTACCCATGTTTTCCATCTGAGCCACAGTATCTTTTCAGGCTACATACTTCTAAAAAGTTAATAATCCACCAAGAGTAAGAGACATTATGTGCACCCGTAGTTACTGCACCACACAGTGAAAACCTATGGGAAACTCATATTGCAATCCAGAGTAAATTGTTCTTACACCAGAGCAAGGACTCCCTGTAGTTTCTCTGGATTTTGCCCAATATGTGGTCTTATACTGTACCAATGCAATCTTCTTCAATATACCTTAAAAAAACTCTGCAGTCTTTTACCATAATATAATGTGCAGTTTTTAAAGGCATATATTGCCAAAGTACAAAAGAATAAGTTTTAAATGTTAATACCCAGTTAAATAATCCCACCACTGCAGTCATCTGCAATTTTAGTTGTACAGTGCTGTCTATGCAGAGTGACAAAGCTTTGCATCTACATCTTAGAGAGGAATGGAGGAGGCCCTTGCTTTAGAACTATGTCATAAACTATCATGCAGTATATCAATGAGATGCATATAAAGTGCTGTGTCACCTTTATACTGTTCTTAATGGCCTCTTGGTGCAAAGTCTTATGAAGAGAGGAAAAAAGGCATTAGTCTGGAGCATAAATTTCACTATGTGATAACTTTTATTGATTGGAATTACAGCTGCTTCTTTTTTCCCTGCAGCTGAAGCAAGCAGGGACCTTATGCAGGCACAGTACTAATTCCTGTGACCTTCCAGAGTTCTGCACTGGAGCCAGTCATCACTGCCCAGCTAATGTGTACTTACATGATGGGCACGCCTGCCACAGAGTGGATGGATACTGTTATAATGGCATGTGTCAGACCCACGAACAGCAATGCATCACACTATGGGGACAAGGTATGTATGGATTTCTGGTTCCTTCTTTATATATTGATCAACAGAAGCAAAAAAAAAAAAAGATATGTGATTTCTAAGTCATGATTCTAGGTATTATTTCTGCATTTATCACCTCTGCTTCAGTGCTGCAGGATATTTCCTTCTTTTTGCATTTCTCCCCAACCCAACAGCTTCACATCAGATGATCACTTCCCGTGATGCACTGATATTGTTTTGGGGACAGTCAGGAAAGATGCACTGCTGTTGGTGGAAACACATTTCATTGATGGGAGGCTATAAGATTGGAGGAAGCACCTACAGAGGGATCATCTGCCTATAGTCTTCCTTTTAATGCACTTCTGTGGGCTTTTTATGGGCTCTGACTATTTTCCAAAGTTTAGCTGCTAGTTAGCCTCGGGCCCCTCAGAAACACCTCTTTAAACCCAGTGCCCATCTTCAATATGGGGATGGTGCTATTGGATCAATTTTTTGATTAAAAAAATTCTTCCTTAGTTCAGCTCCTTTGTATTACTCCTTAACACAACCATGTGCTTAAGTGCACTGTAGAAAAGAAGCATCACAGACTTCTTTCTACAAAAGATTGTCACTGGAGAAATATCTGGTGGGGGCATTTGAGCCCTTTCAGGAATTAGAGGTTGATTTGACTCACCTCAGTTTATTTAACTGTAAAATGCAAATACTTGCCCATCTCTCCAAAGTAATTAATGTTTGTCTAAGCACTTAGAAAGTCTGGGATGAAAGCCATGATGTAAGTTCATAGCATTAACTATGCAAATATCACGACTAGCTGCTGCTGAAACAAGAAAAAATTGTGCCACCAATTGTATTTCTGTCAGTATTGGAACTGCCTTGAATAATTATCTGATTTCTGCTGACACTGTATCCCAATCAAGGATGGAGGCCGCTGCCTTGGAAATGTGCACGTCCTCTTATTCCAGTCTTAGTTTGCTGTTGTATGTAACTATGGATGCAATCCAGAGTAATTACGGGGAGTCCTTGCTCCGGTGTAAGAACAATTTACTCTGGATTGCAATATGAATTTCTCATAGGTTTTCGCTAGGTGGTGCCGGAACTACGTTGACGTAAATGTCTCTTGCGTGCTCCCATAGTTACTCTGGATTGTAGGGTATGTCTTTCACTTCAAACATCTCACTAGTATGCTGTGTTAATCTTTTCCTAGACTAGGTGCTTGGTTTCAGTGCCAGTGTGATTGGTTTCTTTCCCTTTCTATCATGGCCATGCTTCAATACTTTTGAAAGACAATTCCATAGCAAATGCATTGTCATGGTCACTACAAACGGCATGTTTTTTAAAAAGACTGTGGCTGCCGAATTAAAGGCAGTTTATCTAAAAGCACTCTTGGCTATAGTTGTCTCTTGGATTTTTGGTTCCTTCTAAATGACCTTCCTGTTTAATGGTGTCACTTCTGGCCCTCCACAGATGCCAGGAATGTTATGTGGCCCACTGCATGACATGAGTTTGACACCCCAATATAGCTGTTAAGTGAAAATGGAGAGAAAAGCAAAGAGAAACTGGGCAACCCCTGCTAACTGGGCAATACCCCTGCCAACTGGACAACAGGCACACTTTCAAGTGGGTGTTCATCCTTTATTTAGCAGGGGGAGAGTAACTGGCCCTACACACCCCAGCAATGTCTGTTCAAGTGGCTTCTGTTGGTGTTCTTATTGCATTTTAGATTGTGAGCCCTTTTGGGACATGGATCCTGTTAGCTATTATGGTAATTAGCTATTATTTTTTTCATTTTCTTTGTAAACCGTTCTGTGAACTTTTAAGTTGAAAAAAGCAGACCTCCGTCAGTCTTGAAAGACTATGGTATCGTGCTCGGCGCTGCATACGCTGCATGCAAAGCCCGAAAGCCTGGGTTGGATTGTTATGGAGGATAGGCTGTTACCCAAGCAGCAAATCCCCCCTCTCCACGCCACTGAATTAGTCCAGTGGAAAGGCAGAGCCAATACGATTGGATCCAGCTGGCGTTGCAGAGCTGGGCTAAGGACAGGAGCTCACCCTGTCTTGTGGGGCCGACCTGTGTCTCGAACCCTGGCCTGCTGGTTAACAGGAACAGCGTCTTAACCACTTGCGCCAGTGGTATATAAATACTGTTGATAGATAGAAATCCACAGTACCCTGCGGCACTGCATACTATCCTAGTAATATGTACTCTGGATTTCTATGAGGTGCTGTATAGTACAGTACTGCATAGTACTCTATAAAGTACTCTATAAAGCTGACAGAAAATTAAGCAGAAAATAAAGCAGAGCACACTATAAAGCAGACAGAAAATTACTAGTTTCTTTTGGGTGACTATTCAGTGAGATAAGAATGAATGAAATTATTCAGTAACCAGAATCGGCCATAGAATTTGCAGTTGCTACAACAGTATAGAGAGGTATATATCAAGGGTGAGAAATTTTAGCTCCCAAAAGCTACCTTTCATTTATTGTTTGCTAGAGCTTTAGGAGCTATCTATGTGAAACAGCTGCTTAAGAAGGCAGAGCTTATCACAAAATGGCAACATGTATAATATTTTACATATTTTGGTTGAGTTCTGCTGCGAATGTTCTCTTACCAGGGGGTAGGGTTCTTCCACCTGCATGGGTCTACTTGAACCTGTGCGAGCCTCTTAGATGGCACAAGACTGAGTGGTCTCAGGAAGAATGAGACTGAGGTCAAGAATGAGGACAGAATATCAGTGGCACTGTTGCTGTGGATACTACTCCATTCCTGGCCTTGACTCACTTTCTTCCACATTCTTCCACATTCATTGGCATCCTTCAGTCTCGAAAGACTACGGTATCGTGCTCTGATTGGAGGTCCTAAAACAGCATCTGGTCTTCCACATCTTCCACAGTATCCTGCTCCATTCTGTCCATACTCCACCTCCCTCCCACTACAACCCCATCTTAACTTACCAGCATAATATACCAGCATAGTTCTAGTTCTTCTATCATAAAGCTCTCTTGGGATTAGGCTGTGAGTAACTTATAGCCAATCTATATATATATAAGAGAAAAGTCACTCACTGACTCACTCACTCACTGACTCACTCATCACCGCCCTACCAAAACCGGTGGGCCTATAAGCGTGAAATTTGGGGTGGGTGTTCCTTCTGTGACTGAGGGGTGCACTAAGAACCGGTTTTCAGAAATTCCAACGGGAAGGGGGTGAAAAGGGGCGCAACGCGTTTTCCTCCCTATACTTTGCATTGAGAATTGCTGACTCATCAACATTCCTCCCCAACTGCTGGGCCTGAAGCATGGAATTCTGGGAGTTCCTTCTGTCACCTGAACACCCACCAAGAACCCATGTGGTGAAATTAACCCTTCAGGGGCTGAAAAGGGGGCAACGTGTTTCCGTCCTATACTTAACATGGGAGACTGAACCACATCCAGCCAATTTGGTGCTCAGACCCTGGTGCACTGGGGGATGTTGTTTGGAGGAAGAGGTTGCACTGGCGAGGATGCTGCGCATGAGTGGAAATTGCGCATGAGGGGAAATTGCGCATGGGGGAAGTTGCGCATGTAGGGAAGTTGCGCAGAGGGGAAGTTGCGCATGGGGAAAATTGCACATGGGGAAAGTTGCCCATAGGAGGAAGTTGCACGTGGGGAAAGTTGCACATGGGAGGAAGTTGCGCATGAAGGAAAGTTGCGCATGGGGGAAAGTTGCACACGGGGAAGTTGCACATGGGGGGAAATTGCACATGGGGGAAAGCTGCGCATGGGAGGAAGTTGTGCACAGGGGAAGTTGCGCATGGGGGGATGATGCGCACGGGGGAAGTTGCGCATGGGGCAAAGTTGCGCACGTTACACATGGGAGGAAAGTTGCGCATATGGGAAGTTGCGCATGGAGGGAAGTTGCGCATGGGGGGAAGTTGCGTATGGGGAAAATTGCACATGGGAGGAAAGTTGTGCATGGGGGAAGTTGCGCATGGGGGGATGATGCGCATGGGGGAAGTTGCGCCTGGGGAAAGTTGCACATGGGGGGAAGTTGTGCATGAGGAAAGTTGCGCATGGGGAAAGTTGCACATGGAGAAAGTTGTGCATGGGGTTTGATGCATATGGGGGAAGTTGCGCATGGGGGTTGATGCACATGGGGGAAGTTGTGCATGGGGGGTTGTTACGCCTGGGGGAAAGTTATCCATGGGGGGTTGATGCATATGGGGGATGGCATACGGGGGAATTTTACTCCCGCAACGCGGGTACACCTTTCGCTAGTTATAAATAAAGAAATAAAGAAATGTGCTTCCAGAATAACATTGTCCCAAGCAGACAATACTGATGGTGCTGTTAGAAATATATGCTGTTGAAAACTATCTATCTATCTATCTATCTATCTATCTATCTATCTATCTATCTATCTATATATATATATATATATATATATATATATATAATTGAAAAGTCACTGGTGAGAGTCAGAATAGCCAGGTCATCAGGAGGCGCACATGGCTGGCCGAAGGGAGGAATGGGAAGCATTGCTTCTGTAATGGAAGCAACATGCGCATGCATGCTATGCAGCCCTGACGCTGTGCACACATACACAATTAGAGGCTGATTAGAATGGCTGTGGTGGCAGGCCAAAACTCAGCTGCGCCACGCTGCGGCTGCCTGTAAGTGCCCCCAAGCACCCTCCCACCCCCACCCCCAGATGGTTTATTGGACCGGACACTGGTTTATTGGACCGGACGATCTGATCCAATAAGCAAAAGCCAGACATGTCTAGCCAATTCCGGTCAAATAGGAAAGACTGGCACAGTCCTAGCTATGTTTACTGAGAAGTAAGTCTCATTGTACTCAATGCAGTTTACTCTTAGGAAAGTAGCGTAGGGTTGTCTTTCTTGTGCAGACCTTTGAACATTATTTTCACGTTCTTGGTTCAGGTTCAGGTTCTTTACCATGAGAGAATTCGTTCTGTTTTCCTTTCCCTGGTTAAATTTAAATGGTATCACTTCCTAATGCATTCCATAGAATGCACATCTTCTCCAGAATTAGGTGCAGAATTTGATTATGCATTGGCTACTACTTCCACCACTGGTTCTGAAGGATCAGGGGTCAGCCTAACCACATTGGCCCTCTGATTAATATAAACCCACAGCCAGGTGATCACCGGGCTGATATATGATTTTATGTCTTGAGGAAGGGAACTACAGTATCTTTTTATTCTTCTGCTATGTAATATACTTTAAGAACATTTTGTTGGAATGGCGTTTGTATCCCATTTGGCTGGCCAAGGTGGGTATGTGTGGCTGGGTTGGTTGAGGCTGTGCCCTCCAGCCAGCCCAGTCTGGTTCTGAACAACATCGCTCCCCACCCCAACATCCTCTATATTCAGTTCAAGATTATATGAGGGCTGGGTAGAAATTTTTGGCTCTCACCATAACTGGCTTTTGGTGATGATACTTTTGCTTACTCTGAACTGTTGGGGGGTGTTGTGGTTAATGTTGGGCTTGGCCATTTGGCAGGTGTCATGCAGGATAGGTAGGTAGTCCATAAACCTTGATGTTGAGTCTGAGGTAAGTAAGGACTAGAATTGAGCCAGGACCATTCTGTGATTCTTGACCAACTCTAGAAGCATGCTGTCTAGCCCCTAGTCTGGTATTAGGCTAAGCTGTGCTCAGGTGACCAACAGGCTGAGCATCCATCTGCCTTGGGTTGATGAGAATTAGCATGCTTAGTCAGCGATTAGTCAGTGACTGAACTGTGCCAGGAATCAGACTGTGTGCCATTAACATCTAGAGGAGTTAACTCTAGATGTTTCCCCCTATTAGCCACCCACACTGCGATTTGAGATTCATAGTACCCTGTTGTTTTTGTTGTAACGTTAAATAGTTAATAAAGTGTCCCAGTTTTACTCCAAGCCTTTGACTGGCATAAGTATTAACAGTGTGTGATGTGGAGTGATGTGGTACAAATGTTCTTAATAATTATCATGCTTGCCAAGTTTACCCTAAAATTTACTGTCAAAAGTGGCAGCCTTGACCCAGAATTAAAGAAACTTGTTTATTTATGCTTTCACAGAGGAATATCCTGCCCCACTCATTGTTTCTCATCCTGCATGGTTGTCTTCTTCTCAGCAAGCTTTAGGAGCACCACTTTGCTGGTGTATCATTCCCTGCAGAAACAAGTTAATGTGGGTCTTTGAATCTTGGCCTGCAATTGCAGGTGCATATGTTTTCAAACCACACTGAATTAAACCATTGTCATCTTGCAGTACTCCCAGGGTTTCAAGCAGGGATCTTTTCCCAGAAGGTCCTAGCAATTGAACTTGGGCCCTTCTGCATGCAAAGCAGTTACATCTACCACTGATCTACACTGGTTCTTGTTGTTTGTATATCTCATTCTACGCTAACCAGTATGGGAAATGTGGTTGAGAGGAAGCAGACATCCCCCTTTCTGAACCCCCCTCAAAATCTTCTCAGAGCGCACTGTGAACTGCTCAGGAGAACTGTATGGGCTCTGGATGACCTATCCATTACAAAGAGCAACAGGAAAACTGAGTCAAGATCAGTTACATGAGAGTAAAATGAAACCACTAAATAAGACCCAAGGGAAACTGCCAGGATGTTTTACAATTCAGAAGATTGACAGCAAGCTTCCCACTCTTTCCACTCCCCCATTTATTTCATTCTCCTCTACTGACCCTTGATAGAGAAACTGTAAAGGTCTAGATCAGATGTTAGAAGAATGTGATGTTACCTGGGAGCTGCCAGTTTTTGTTTGTTTTTGTTTTTTTCCTGCTTTATAACCTCCAGAAAAAGGAAACATATTCTGGTTAACACCATCTCTGTTGTGTTTTAAACTGGCATGATTTGAAACAGGCAATAAAGTCTAATTCTTTTTTTCCCCCTGTGAAAGGGAGCTAGAAAGGTTGACAGGGCCTTAATTACCAGGGCACCACACTCTGATTGTCAATAGCAAAGTAAGATAAACTCTGCTCATCCAGTTCAACGAATTTAATATCCATTGGAAATCTTTCACAAATCATTTTGTCTTTGCCTCCTCGAGTAACAAAATTGAGAGAGACAAGGCTTTCTGCTTCAGTTTATCTCCAGGAATTATGATAAATGGGCTTCCTGAAGAAACATAACTTCATGGTTTTCTTCCTTAAGTGTCTTTAGAAGTTACTTTTTTTCCCTTTTAACTCCCTAGTTCTGTCTGTTCTCTTTACTTTTACAAGACATGAACCTAAAATGATAGTAACATCAACAAAGTGTGATAAAAGGTTTTTTCATATGGGTTTCCTGCCAAGGCTGAAAATAAATTATTATAATTTTTCAGAATTGAAGATGGTTTAAAAGAGGGAGACAATGCTTGTGGTCTCCGGCAAACTGATGTTATGGAGTTTTATACTGCTTCAAAAACTTGTGGAACTTGTTTGACCATAGATAATGGTAGGATCAAAAAAAATTGTGAGCATCCTATAGGAAGTGGTATTTATATCAAACCACATTCATTTCTTTCTCCTCTACTGACCTTTGATAGAGAAACTACTGTAAAGTTCTTAAGTACTTTTGTCTGTCTCCACACCGAGTCAACATTTGGAACAATGCTGTGATTCTAGTTAGGCAGTAAAAATTTAGTGACTCTGAAAGATCTTATGTCTTCTCAGGATAAAATATTTCCTCTGTGTGAAATAGTCCATCTTAGAGATGTCCTTTCAGAACAGATTGCACAATGGAGCAGGCAAAGATTACGATTGAGAGTCTGTGGGCAGAATCCTAACCAATTTTCCAGCTCTCGGGTAAGGGCAATGCAATTCTGAGGTAAGGAAACAAACACTGCTTTACCTTGGGGAGTCTTCCATGACTACCCCCTCCCTCAACTGCAGAGTGCTTATGTGCTGGGGATGCAGCACATGCCCCACTGGCACAACCATGCAAGTGCTGGAAAGTTGGTTGGGATCCCACTTCGGATCACTCAGAAACCCTTCATTCCATTCTGCAATTGGAGTGAAGTTGAAGAGATGGAAGAGCATCTTGACAAGTACATAAATTGACCGGGTTGGCAATATGCTCCAGCTTTCAAAGTCCATCAGTCATTCTTTGGGACTGGGACTCCCTGAAGTGATGGCCATACTGCCTTCTACCGGATGTGTTTTTTCTGGAAGCATTATCTGGAAGCAGTACAGGTGCTACATGACATCACAGCCATTTAAACTGAGGCAAGACTATAAACTGTCCTATCATTTGAAAGGAAGGGAAGGAGAAAGGTTTTTTATTTTAAATGCATTGCTGTACAATGTCTCTCATAATCACAAATAGCTCTGCTGGCTCTTGTCCAGAATATTTGCAACTGAAACTAAAGCAAGGTCCTCACACTCTCCTGGTAAAAAGCCAGATGGTAGACACTGAATGAATCTCATTTTTTATGCAGCTTCTGACCTAGGAAGCACTTTTAGTACAATGTTGTAGATGTTGAGGAAGGACAATTTTGAGAGTGGTACTCTTGGCTTATTTTAAAACCAGGTTCTCGAACCGCATACATACTCAGGATTTGTGTGTAGCTGAGTGGAATTCAATATCATTTATATCTGGTGATGAAAGCAACTAGCTCAGAAGGCTTAAAAATGGACCTGTGGTTAGAACAGAGATTCCCAAACATTTTAGCTCCACTTTAAAAAAACACTCTTATCAGGTCCTGCATAGATTTATGAGACTTTTTTAAAGTTTCCTTTTATCAGTTATACAAGCTCTGTTTTTATCTGTTGTACTGTAGTGGAAGGAATAACTCATCCTGAAGCCATCTTTTGAGCACCACATATATTGCATTAGGATCATTCTGGTCAATTTGGACAGGTTCACCTCAAGAGCTTTCTGACAGCCTGCATTCATTGAATCAGGACCATTTGGTGATATGGCATGCTTCTCAGCCTTTTTTTCAAAGTGGACTGCATGAAGTAGTCCTACTCATAAGTAAACATGCATCTGCAGCTCAGAGCAGGATGACCATATAGAACGGAGGACAGAATGCCTCTACCTTTAACCATTGCAGAGAAGAGGGAACTGAGGCAGGTATATCTCATTATTGAAGGGTTTAAAAAGCAGCACCTGCCTAAATTCCCTCTTCTCTGCAATAGTTAAAGGTAGAGGCACTCTGTAATCCATTCTATATTGTTCTCCTGGCCAGTGATGAGATTCAAATAAACTGACAACCGGTTCTATGCTCATCTGGCAACCACTTTTAAATTGTTATTTTTAAACTTTATATGTCCTATCTCTCATTAACAGCCATTTCTATAGAGTAGGTGCAAACCTGCTGGAGCCCACCACTGACCTGGCTCAGAGCAAATGGCTCAGTACATTTCCTTGTCAGGTCTCAGACTGTCAGTTCCAGTGGTGTGTCCTGACCCACAGTTTGGAAGATAGCGGATTAGACCAATGGTTTCCAACTGTGGCTTGAGACCCACTAGGTGAGATATTGTTCCAATTAGTGTGATTTTACAGCCTAAAGGTGAAAGGAAGTCAGAAATGTGATCCCAGACTTTTAGTTTTCTCCTTCCTCCACTGCCTGCTTCATCACAAAGTGTGCTTGTAGGATGAGCTGTGTATCTGCAGATTCTACTCATATGCATTTCCTTTTCATGGAACAATTAAGAAACACATCACAAATGGGGAGAAAAAAAGATTAAAATTTAAAGATATTTTTTCCATGTACATTTTATTCAGCACATGGATAATTATAAGATGGTTTGTGGTTTAATCTTTTAACATAGCAAATATTCCTAGTTGGTCCTTTTTAATTGTTCCAGACGCAAGAAACCTCCCCATCTTAAAGATATCTAATTTCTGAGAGATCCAATGATATCCAAGTCTCTTCGATACTCAAAAGATACCACATTTCTGTCCTTCTCAAGAAAACTGATCTATAGTGTACCAAATAAGTTTCTGTTGTATCTGGCTGAATAGAAGCTAAACAAAATATAGAAACCTTTGAATATAAACCTTTCCAAGTATTACTTTAAGAAGTTTTGTAAATATCTCATTTACCCAGGACTCAAACGGCAATAAATTGTTTTGTCTTTACACACTCTTGAGCAATTCAGGGCAGCCTCTCTGTTGAAGAAGAAAGCTTTGAAGTCTTATAATGAGATGCTTATTTGCAAATGTATTGGTTGAATAGGCATTAACAGGGACACACAACATAGAAATCAGGGCAAGTGTTGCTCATCCAGTAGTAAAAGCACCCCTGCAAAATAAAAACTGACAGTTGCTTGCTATGTCAGCTCGCTCGCTCGCTCGCTCGCTCGCTCGCTCTCTCTCTCTCTCTCTCTCTCTCTCTCTCTCTCTCTCTCTCTCTCTCTCTCTCTCTCTCTCTCTCTCTCTCTCTCTCTCTCTCTCTCTCTCTCTCTCTCACTCTCACTCTCTCACACACACACACAGGGAGGGCATAATGGGGATGGTTTGCAAATGGTGTAAATTGATGTGAATCGTGATTGATACTCCCTCTCACTAGTTACATTGCACCTATTTTTGATGCAGCAGCACAGGGGGACAGGATGCAACAAACAACAAGATAGCTGATTCTGTGTCTCTAGCTGAATGACCCTTAAGCACTGGATTTCATAGTGCAGCAGGCACTTATTTGAAGTAAGCTATGGAATCATCCATAGAAGTAGTCACTCACTGCTTCCCTTATGAGGATCTGTGAGCAGCTTTACTACCACCACTTCCCCCAAGTCTCTTCCCAGTTGAGATGATGCTTCTCAGATTCTGTGGTATTGATTAGATTAAAATGCTTCTGTTTGTCTTTTAGGTGCTAAACCTGCCCCTGGGATATGCTTTGAGAGAGTCAATTCTGCTGGAGACCCTTATGGAAATTGTGGCAAGGATTCTAAAAGTTCTTTTGCAAAATGTGAACCCAGGTACGTGTTCCTTTGGTGCCCACTTGGGGAAAAAAAAGCAGCTGAAGCAATTCAGATGGTAGTTGCTGACATTATTAAAATTATTGAAATTGTTTCTCCTCCTTTAGAGATGCTAAGTGTGGAAAAATTCAGTGTCAAGGGGGAGCAAATCGACCTGTAATTGGTACCAATGCTGTTTCCATAGAAACAAACATCCCTTTACAAGGAGGAGGCAAAATTCTGTGCCGTGGAACCCATGTCTACTTGGGGGATGATATGCCCGACCCGGGTCTGGTGCTGGCTGGAACAAAGTGTGCAGATGAAAAAGTAAGTTTTAGGAATATTTTCCCATAAACCTGTCAACATTTCTAAAAGAAAATGCATCTTTGGTCTTTCCCATGACTGCACATCTTTCAGATTCTCAGTCTCATTTTCTGTATTTTGAATTAAACGAGGCAGTTATGAAAATAATCTTGTTTGTACGTTTCTTTATGAGGCTATTGAAAAATGAATGAAATCAGTTTATTGTTTAGCTAAAAGGCCTACCGTTCAATTTTTTTATACAGAAGTGCTGAAACAAGAGTTTATTGCACTTGTGAAGTGCTTACTGTGTGTAAAATGTTTCATGCTGCATCCAGTTACATCTGTTGGAATTACATCTTTGGAAAATTTCACCTGCCATTACAAATTACAGATACTGGGGAAAGCCATATAAAGGAAGCAAATGGGCTCTGTGTGTGCCTAAGTTAAGACTGCTGGTATGCAAAGTATTGTATTTATGTTCAGAGATTTACAGCCCAAAGACTTACAGCCCAATCTTAATCTGTGCTGGCATGGGGAGGCCAACCTGTCCCATATCGAACACCAGGTTGGGATTTACTCCTCCCTTCATAACAGCCTTTAATTTCAGAACAATCCCAGCAGAGTAATAGTGACTTTATTAACCTTTGAGCATACCCATTTTGGACTTGAGTTAACCATGCAGCCCAATGCTCTTGCCTAAAAGTTTGCAAATATCCCCTTTTTATTCCTAGCTAAACCCCTTATCTTATTAATAAGCATTAGTATGCTCCCCATAGCCTTCTAAACATCCAAGCTGCTTTTTAACACCCCCATGCACTCTGAATAAATACACACCCTTCCATCAAGCTGTCTCCAAAGCATATACATGTTCCCTACACAGGATATACATGTTCCCCACATAGGGTACAATGCAGAGGTGGGCAGATACCGGTATGGGCCTACTTGCCCGTACTGGATCTTCCACCAGGGCGGACGATAGCGAGCCGGCCAGACCCGTGGCTGCAAGAGCCGCGGGGACCGGTTCGCTGGCGGCCGCCACATCTCCTGAAGCTCGGCTTCAGGAGACGCAGTGCGCTACTGCATCTCCTGAGGCCGAGCTCCAGGAGACTGAGTACGCATGCGTCCAGCAGGACACATGCGCACTGAGTCTCCTGGCCGGCAGGGAGGCGAAGGAGGGGAGAGCACAGCGCCACCACGCTCTCCCTGCCTCTCCTGGCCGGCAGGGAGGCGAAGGAGGGGAGAGCGCAGCGCCACCACGCTCTCCCTGCCTCTCCTGGCCTGCTGGGAGGCGAAGGAGGGGAGAGTGCAGCGCCACCACGCTCTCCCTGCCTCTCCTGGCTGGCTGGGGAGGCTGAGAGCCGCATCCTGTGCAGGTCTACTCAGAAGTAAGTCCCAGTATAGTCAATTGGACTTACTCCCAGGAAAGTGTGAAGAGGACTGCAGCCTCAGAGCCTCATCCTGTGCAGGTCTACTATGAAGTAAGTCCCCATATAGTCAATGGGACTTACTCTCAGGCAGGTGTGGAGAGGACTGCAGCCTCAGAGCCCCAGCCAAAGTAGGTCTACTCAGAAGTAAGTCCCAGTATAGTCAATGGGACTTACTCCCAGGCAGGTGTGAGGACTGCAGCCTCAGAGACCCATCCTAAGCAGGTCTACTCAGAAGTAAGTCTCAGTATAGTCAATGGGACTTACTCCCAGGCAGGTGTGAGGACTGCAGCCTCAGAGACACATCCTAAACAGATCTACTCAGATGTAAGTCCCAGTATAGTCAATGGGACTTACTCCCAGGAAACTGTGGAGAGGATTGCAGCCTCAGAGCACCATCCTATGCAGGTCTACTCTGAAGTAAGTAATTTTAAAAAAATTTATTTTTAAATTAAAAACCGCCCCTGGCCCCGTCCTTGACCCTGGCCCCGCCACTTCCGGAGAACCGGTTCTTGGGCCAGGCTGCGCCCACCCCTGGTACAATGGTAGTAATTTTGGCAGTCACTGCATTTGTGAGGAGGGGGAATGATAGGATTGAGCTGTCAATAAGTATGGCCTTTATAGTAGCCATTTTCAAACAGTTTTCTGTTTGCTGCAGACTTCTGAATGTCTTTCTTGTTTGAGAACTGTGCTCTGATAAGAACACATTCCCTCCATACAGGTGTGCAGATGCTGATTTGTACTCATTCCCTTGAGAGAAAAGGAAAATGGGAAGGAAATATCTGTCTTGATTAAACATCTTTGTTGCTTTCTAATTCACTTTTTACCTGCTTGCCTTTATGATTGTGACGGACTTTTAGTCCTGTTGAAATAAGCTCCCAGTATAAAGAAGTGCAAATGTTATATGCTCAGAGTGACCATATATCCTCTTTTCCCCAGACATGCCCTGAAATTTATCTTTATATCCTGGGGAAAAAAACTTCAGTGACCTCCTTTTCCTTGTAAGCAGGCAGCATGTAGACTTCTTGCAATTAATAAATTATATGCCATAAATTATATGTAACAGTTTTAAATTTAATCGTAAGTAATCCAGTGTTTAAATTTAGCACATGAAAGTCATATGCATGAATGTTTTTAGCTTTTGTTTTGTCATTTCCTACATTTTTCTTGGATGTTCTACATTTTGGGGGGCTTTGTCCTCTTTTTTGATTATGGCATATGGTCACCCTGTATATGCTATCTATCTACAGTATTTATATACCGCTTTTCAACTAAAAAATTCACAAAGTGGTTTTTTCATATGCTAGACTTCTGATTGTTGGCCTGACATGTAATTCAGCCTCACCTCACTTTTTCTCAACTTGGATGAACTTATCAGAGCCACCCTGTAAATGGGTCATTTCAATGTTCACTTTGCTTTGCTTTTATTATGGTGTCAATCTTGCTTTGTCTCAGCTCTTCATCTACAATGAAATAGTGAGGATAACTCTCAAACGGTTGCATAAAACAAATGAATGCATCTGATTGCATGCCAGTCTTGGTTTGGTTCATTTTCAAAGAAATATAAGGGTACATTATTTTCTTCAATCTGAATATAATATATCTTTTCTGATGATGAGCTGAGGTAAAATGCAATTCAGTGTGCATGCAATAACACAGAGAAATTAGTTAAGAAAGAATAACTGCCAAGGCTGTCCAAGTGTAAGTCAGTGGACTGAATTTTATCTCTGGCAACATTAGAAAGTTGTAGGTACTGCAGGGTATGGTCAGGAAAAAAAAACTGAGTTTTTTTAAAAAAAATGAATCTAAAAGTTTGCACTTTAAGTTTATGAAGGGGAAAACCCTGTTCACATTATCCCTGGCCACTTCTCTTTGCACCTTGGAGGAATGGGAGTGATGCTTTACTTCACCATGTTATCACATGAAAATGGGTGCTCCACACTAATGCCTAATTAATAGACTTGAAAGAAATTGTTATTCTGGAAAGTTGAATTATAAATGTAGTATGGAAATAAAATGGGATGCAATATAGTTTTCATTCACATGTTCTCTGATAATATTAAATCTGATTTTCTTATCTGCTGTTACAGATCTGCCTGAATCGCCGATGCCAAAACACCAGTGTTTTTGGTGTTCATGAATGTGCAACAAAATGTCACGGACGTGGAGTAAGTATTGTGGATCCAGTTTTTAACAGCCAGTCAATATCCACCTGAGCAATAAGTCATTCATTGGGTTCATCTTTGAAATTAATGATCTATGTTACTTGCTAATATATCTGTTTAAACCTTCTCGGCATATCTTTCCAGAGAGATCAATTTTCAGGACCCTTTTCATAGTCCAAGAACAGTTGGTGATTTTTATTTGAGAAATATTTGGTTTCTTTTATCTTACTAAAAACTAGTACAGTATTTTAAAATGAATTTTATTTTCATTTACATTATTTTGAGACTGCAATGAATTCATTAAGAACTTCATGCAAGTTTTTATCAGATATAACATGCTTTCCTTTTTGGCAATGATCTTGAAATTTTATTTAGTTAAAAAACCAACACCTTGTTGACCACACCATACATGAAGATTATGTGTGATCAGTTTTACTAGAAAAAAATGTCCCAAGCAATCATAAATGACAGTATTGGATATCCAGTATCCAATACTGGATACCAGTATTGGATACATATTGAGCACAAGCTCTATGCATCTCTCAGGGTTTTCAGATTAGCTAGGCCTGGCCCAAGTCTTCCCAACATCTGAATAGTGTATCAAATACCACCATCCCTTCTGCAGTGCTTTGCTGTGCCAAGTACCTTTTCCCTCCCTAGTGGTAGGCTAGCAATTGCCCCTGCTTCAACTCTTCATCCTTCTGCTTTGTGGATTCAAAAAGAAACAGTAGAGACTCTTCTTCTTCATAGTTCTCATCTGCTCTGTTCTGATCTTCAGACCTAATCTGTACATACCTGCGGCATCTAATGTGTAGCCAATAAAGGCGGCAAGAATTTTGTTGCCTGCTCCATTTTTAGAAGTCCTCAGTGGGCTTTCTAAGTTGCTGTCATTCTACTGTTTCCAAATTTCAGGTAGGGATTTGTACCCTTTTATCAGCTTAATTTTTTTTGTTGGTATATTTTTGTAATTTGCTTTAGTTGTTTTTATTAGATTGCAGTATAAGGAATGAATGGATAGCTTATAGTACAAGTGCTAGAAATCAATAAATTAACAGTGCATTCCTAAGAATGTCTACTCAGAAGTAAATCCCATTGTGTTTGATAGTACTTAC